>CM033700.1:4452534-5652534 GCA_019514585.1 Dendrobium officinale
GTCGAGATGCCTTTTTGATCCCAGCCTATTTTATAAGGATTTTGTCGAATTTTTAGTGGTCTTCATGCTAAGTCCTTGACGACTGAGTGGGCTATAACATTTTCAGCGCTCATCCCATTTATGCAAGCTAAGCTGATCGCAATATAAAGATCTATCCTTACCGGCTGGGTGCAACGATGTCCGGAATAGATGGATATGTCGTTGTGAACTTAATATTCTGCGCCGGCGGTTTTATGTGAGTGTGTGGTGTTTGGTGCCAATATATAATTTCGCTCTTAAACACAGATCAGTGGCTTCCCCATTCATCGGCTTGGAGGGTCTTCTATATCACTAATCCGTGTCAATTATCTGCCTTGGATGTTCACTGCCTTCATCACCTTCGGCTTGAGGTTTTGTACGTGCTTGCCTGTGCGCTTAGACATTTCATTTGTGTGTTATGTCCAGGGTGGAAGCTCAAAAGTATAAAGCACTTGAATGTCGGCCGGCTTAGCATAAGGATTTCTTCTGTATTGGCTTGGATTTCTGTCTAATCTGGCCTCCCCTAACAACAGGACTAGAACTAGAAGTTCGGATGCGCGGGAATGGATGAATTCTGTGGAGGTCTTGGCGGCTTCGTGAAAAATTAGTCTTACTGTTCGCTGTATTGGGTTCTTGCCAATGCCGCCGATTGTAGCTACCTTTGGGTTGTCTGTTTTGCTGCATTACAATCTTCAAGGCAAAATTTACAACTTGGGCCATTGACCAGACAGAGTTCAGCTCGAGTCGGTCTTGTATATTATCCTTTAAGCCTCCGATGTAACGTGCCACCAACTGATTTGCGGATTCACAGAGATTATTTCTAGCAGTCAAACGATTGAATTCCTCGGTATATTCGCTTACGGAGCGTGTCCCTTGAACACAGTGCTGGTAACGCATATACAATATTTATTCAAAATCTGTAGGCAGAAATTGAGCCCTCAACAACTGTTTCATTTTATTCCAGTTTCTAATTTTGCCCTTGCCTTCTCGTTGCCGCATTTGTAGGATCTGTGCCCACCAGGCGCTCGCGCCACCCTTTAACCGACACGCGACATACTTCACTTGTTTTTCTGGATCTATATCCATGTACTCAAAAAAATTCTCGACAGCCTTTTCCCAATCCAAATAGTCTTCAATGTGCATATGCCCATCAAAAAATGGTATGTCCAGTTTAACCTTGAATTCTCCCTGGTGGTGCGGATAAGGAGTGGTTCGCCTGTGTCTCCGGTAACGCAATTGGTGTGCATTGCCTCCAACTTCCTCTTCACCGGAATCCAAATAATCTGTACGTTGATAATCTGGAGTGTCGTCCTCAGAATCTGACAACTCCAGGAAGTTTGTTTGAGCGCGAACGAAATCCCGATTGTCCGGCATTCCACGATTCGGCAACGGCCTGTTGACCGGCGTTCCTTCTCGCCGCTGTGTCTGATGAGGTGGTCTCGTTCTGTTGAGATTGAACTCACGACGAAGCTCCACCGTCAAGCGCTGTAAATCTGCCGCTAACTCATCGAGTCGACGATTTACAGCGTTTTGGTTTGCCCAAAGTGCCTCAAGGCTGAGAGTTCCTTCGGTCGCTGGTTCCTTGCCACGATCCGTCATCCTTTCTCCTCCGACTGGCTCTGATCCCAACCTGATGTAACCTTTGCGGCGGCGGCGGCTGGAGGCTTCAGCTGGGATGAAGAAAACCTGCAAGATAACAAGGCAGAAAGAAAACAGAGCACCAAAAAATACCAGGAAGATAGAAGCTCTAGGCTTTTCTGTATTGAAGATAATCAAAAGCTGTTTTACTTTTCTATGCCTTTCTCCTATATAGCAGCTGCACAGGCTCTGTAATTCTATAAAGGTAACTAACACTAAAAGCTAACATGTACTGTAAGAAGCAGAAATAGAAAGATAGATAGTGGGGAGCGTGAGAGTCAGTTAGAGGCGTGTCAACTGTTCCGCCGGACTCCCAACGTAAAATGCTCCGCATCACGTTGGATTCGTCTCGTCGAGCCGTTCGATTCGAGTATAAGCTCGTTAAAATCTGAGATCGTTTGGTGACTCAAATTGCGGTTTAAACCTTCCAACAATGCTTCGGGTCCATGATTCGGACCCATTTGGGCTCGGATTGGGTCGAACTTGGTGTCGTTGTGTTCATATTTCCGAGACGCTCAGTTTGACTGTAAGCTCGCTGAAATCGGAGTTCGGGTGCTCCTAAAATTAATTTTTGAAGTTTCCAACTAGCTTTTGCCTCGAGATTCGTGTCCGATCAAGATAATTTCATGATAACGTATCAAATATAATTATAGTATGATATGTATATTTTACATATTGATTACATAGTCATATATTCTTATATTTAGTAATTTCTCCACTTATCCGAAAGAGCTGTTGGGCTGTGGCTAATTTAACCCTCTGACTTGGGCTTGTTGAATTGCTTGGTTGGGTGCGGAAGGCTTAAAATCTTAGCCCAGTTTCGAGACTGGGCCAAGTCCAGCCCTTTTGTTGCATGGTTATCATAAATGTATCAGGATCAATGTTTCTCAGGCAGAAAATTGTTATATTTTCTTCATATATTTTTCCTTTGAAATATTATACATATATAATAAGAAAATTTTGATTTTATATACATCATAATACACATGATAAGTCAAAAATTAAAAATTTATTTTTGACGAGAGTAACTCCAATGAGAATAATTTCTTGTATTTAACAAATTTCTTATTGAAGTTAAAATTCCAATAATGAATCTATTTACAAATTGGGTCAAGCCAAGGTTCGAATCATTGAAATCTAGGAGAGAGGCATCAATAGGACTTGTAGGGTGTGAAGGAGAAGCAGACTTGTGATGGAGCTCAATGGGGAAGGCATTGACGGGACTTCGACTGTGTGAAGGTGAAATGGAATTCATTCATTATGAATCTTGTTGCGGAAGGCATCAACTATACAAGCAACATATGAAGGAGAAGAGAGTTTGCGATAAACTAAGTTTATTGGAGAAGGTATTGAGAGGATTGATTGTATGTGAAGAAGAAGAAAAGTTTGGGATAGAGCTTGTTACGGACCGAATCGATAGGATCGGCTGCATGCGACTAATCGATAGGATCGACTGCATGTGAAGAAATAGATGGATTTGCGATGATGTTTGTCTAGGTAGCCATTGATGGGACTGAGGCATATGTAGGGCTATACATTGTCGGGATCGATAATGCGTGTGGTGGTAAGCACCAAGATGCCGGACACAAACTCCTCTTGCCAGACAGATAAATTATTTGAACTATTTCGAATAAATTTTCTCTTGAAGTATATTATATTTGTGATGAAGAATACATAAAAAGGAGACGTAAGAATATCATATTTTATCATATTTAATTGAGAGTTTTCTAATATATTTTTGCTACAGCGAAAAAATGTATAAAGGTAATTCTCTTTGTCATAAAAAAATAACTATAAATCAATATTTACCACACTTTGCATATATATGAGCATATAAGGAGTTCATATTGTGATTACTATAATTTAAATTCAATTAAAGTTTGGTAATTTAACGGGTTTGTTTGGGATGGCCGAAAGTATTTTATAAAAGGAGGTGTAAAATTGTTTGGGAGAAAATAAAAATTATAAAATCTTTTATAGATATCATCATATTATAAATATATTCTTGTTTTAGTAAAAGAAATTGTTTTTTTTACAATTACTATAGCAAATCCCAACCTAAAAAAGTAGCTTTGGATACAAACATTTTGAAAATCAGCAAAAAATTTACAAATAACAGTAGCTAAGTTGAAGCATGAATGAGATTTGAAAAATAATGCAATGAGAAAATTGCCCAAACAAAATCTTATGTTTCAGCTTTTTAGTTCAATAATTAAAACTTGTGTACTAAAAAATTGCTTTAAGAAACAGTAAAAAAGTCGTTCCAAACGAAACCTTAATCTGATTTAAGAAACAAAAAAAAGTCATTCCAAACGAAACCTTACAGTGTCTTCGTTGTAGTTATTGAGTCTTTATTAAACTCTGCTCTTTTTTCTTTATTGGGCTTATGACTCATCTGTTCAATGGATTTGCAGAACTAGCCATTGTTAAAAATCTTCCTCTTTTGGACAAATAAAGGGATCTCTTATTCTCTCCAACATGGGCTTATGCTTAATTGGATTCTTAAGATTCCAATTTCTTTTCTATACTGGCTTGAGATATTATGTGATGGGTTTTGAGCCAAATGTGCAAAGGCATGCTTAAAATTGGTTTTTTTTAACTGACAGAATTGCCACGGTTATAATCGTTGATTTAGACTTGTAATGCAGTTTAGCAGCAGTTATAACCACTACTAAAGACCCATTTCCAGATTGATAGTGGGTGTTATAACCGTTGCTATATACCCATTGTCCAAATTTGTAGGTGTTAAAATCGCTGTAACATAGCATAAATGTAGCGGTTAAAACCGTTGCTAGAATAAACATAGTTAAAAACTACATCTAAGGCAATCGTTTAAATAACGCTGCGGAAGCCGTTTGCAGCGATAACAAATACGGTGGATGTGCAACAGTTTTGAAACTGCTGCAAATCAAATAGTAGGTACTTTTATCGATGTTGTGGGGTAGAAAAAATATTGCGAAAGCCTATTTTAATAATAGTGTTAAATAACAATTATAATTCATTAGGCTACTACTTTTTTATTATTTTCTTTGTGTCTTCAAAATTTTTTTGTAATGAGGAACTGTTTTTAACAACCAAAATTTCTAATATATAGTAGCTTCAATAAAACATCATTTTGATTTTTTTTTTTAAAATATTATATTTATAATGTTCACAATAACTTTAAAAAAGATTATTTTCTACAGAATTATTTCACAATTAGTTTAAAAAATATTATAAACAAACCCCAAATAATAAATATCATGCTGGAAAAAAAACCACTTAACTTTATTAATGTTAATCGTTATTATAGAGAGAGACTAATTTTAATACAACCTTAATAATAGATATGTTGGAATTCTATTCACCTAATATAAAGATGAAGGTTTCCTTTGGGACAGTTTTAGGATTAATTATTCTGTACGGACGTCAAATGCCGTCTCGAGACCAATCAGAATGCGCCACATCATCCCGTGCTCGGTACTGCTGATGTGGTGTATTCTGGATAGTCTCCGAATAGTGTTCTGCATTCAGTCTCTGCACAGAATAATTTCTCCAGCTTTAAACCATTATTTTTTTCTTACTTTTAAAATTTTTTTGTACTAAAATTTTACTTTATAAAATAATAAAAAAACCTTCCCATACGAAGCCGAAGCTGATTCTCATTTGAATCGGTTCTTCATTTGCTGAGAGGAGTTTTTTTTTTTTTAATTTTATTATTATTGGACAAGTTGAGGTCAAAGCTCACCTGTATTAAAAGAGTACATTTCTACATCAACGAACAATAAACATAAATACTACCAAAAATGCATATATTTTGCCGACACTTTTATTCACAGATACAAAGTTATTTGCCTTGCCATCATAATCGAAATCTTGGTAGTTAATATTGGCCTTTCATATACTTTGAGATTAGTGCAAGCGCGCTTCTTAAAGCATGTCAAGAATTTTTGACAGGGTCTTGGGTTGCTGAGCATCCAAGCTCACCACCGAGCTTTACTTCCTCCTGCCTGCAAGGTGTTCGACCTATCGTCGACTTGCGTTAGAGTATACGGCAGGAACGAGGCGGTCATGTTCGTGGTGCTCTGCTTAGGCTTCCTTTGGAATGACTTTCTTATTGCTTCTTAAAGCAATCTTTTAGTACAAAAATTATTTTTTTTCTACTAGAAAATTGCTTTAAGAAGCGGTAAAAAAACCGTCCCAAACGAAGCCTTAATGGCGTTCGGTTCCGCCGGCGTCAAGGCGGCGTTGCCGCCGCACTGCGCCGACCAGTTCGACAAGAAAAACCCGAGGGAGGCGAGGCAGATATCGAGCTTCTTCAACTGGCTGCTTCTCAGTCTCTGCCTCGGCGGAGCAATAAGCCTCACCTTCATCGTTTGGATCCAGGATGAAAAGGGCTTTGCTTGGGGCTTCACGGAATGCGCCGTCGCCGTGATATTCGCTCTTTTGGTCTTTGCGTGTGGAATTCCAATATATCGAATTCCGGTCATTCAAAAGGATAATGCTTTTCTAGAAATCTTTCAGGTGGGTTAAAACTTCTATTGCTTCTCAATTAAGAATGGGGGTGTAAACGATAGTTAAATTTGTTTAATTTTTATTGGGCTCGAGCTGGTTAAAAAAATTTGAATAATGAAGCTTGTTTGGAAAACTCGAGCTTAATTTAATTGTTGAGTTTGATTTTTTAATTTTAGATTTTTAAAGATTTTTATTTTTTAATATAGAATTGATTTAAAAAGGTTAAAATGTATTATATAATGTTAATTTAAATTAATTTTAAATATATTTTAAGTTAATCGATTGGCTCAATGAAATTACAAGTTGAGATAGGTTGAGCTTGAGCTTGAGTATAGGCTTGAGCTCGAAGCTATTGATTGATATGTTCGACTTGTGAGCTAGTTAATGAGTTGACCTCTCAAGTCTGCTCGCAAACTAGCTTGGCCCACTTACACCCATATAAATAGAAAGACTATTAATTATGGTACCTCTTTCAACGGATTTCTCAGCCGGAAATTTCAACGAAATAATAGCTGGCAAGTCGTAGAAATTTATAGTTGCTTACATGGAGTCTCTATAATCATAATTTATGGTGCAAATCCGTCAGGTTTATCAGTAGTTTGTACCACAAATGAATCCACCTGTAAGTTCTGGCGGATTTCATCGTACTTTCAATAGAATTGTGTATCATCTAATTTTGAAGACTTCATTTGTGACAGTTTTCTTACTGCTTCTTAGAATAGTATTTTAATACAAAAAATTTTAATTCAAGATTTTTTTTGTTGAAAGTTATTTTAGAAAGCAATAGGAAAGTTGTTCCGAACAAAATCAACTTCAGAAAAAGCGTTTTTTTTTGTGGGAGACATGCAAGAAACTTTGTTTTTCCTGCTGTAGTGTGCAACTAACTAAAGTTATTTAATCATAGTTCTATAAAAATGTAGCTAAACGGAATATTCAAACAACCAAAAGCCAAGTTTTTGGAAAATTGTGATAATAATAATAATAATATTTTTTAAAAAACTGATGCTGGTTCATGATTCAGGTCTTCGTAGCCGCATTCAGGAATCACAAGCTAAAACAACCTGATGATCCCAACGAGCTCTATGAGATCCAGAGCGAAACAACTCAACCCGTAGGAACTGAATTTCTTCCTCATCGAGATCTATTCAGGTCAAAAAAATCAAATTTTTTTAAAAAATTCAACAATAAATTATTCAACAGATCTCAAAAATCAATTTTTTTTTCAACAGGTCGCTCGACAAAAGCAGCAATCAGAAGAACCAGCAACCAGGGACTGAAACAAATGGAAGCTCTGCCGCGTCACACAAGTGGAGAACGCCAAGATCATCGTCGCCCTGCTCCCCATATTCGGAGGCGCCGAAGGCTCTCAAGTCTTTTGCTTCGTCGTTTCTTTGGTGCTCGCTTTCGTTTGGGTAATTTTTCAGCAAGATATTGGTGAAGGCGGTGAATGGGGCGAGTGGTGGCGGAGGGAAAGGGAGGCACCAACCAATAGAAGAAGAGTTGTGTGTTTGAAACAAATTGATATATGCATTTATATGTTAGATTCAAATCATTTAGAGTCAAAACTGCGAACCAACAAATCAAGTTGAGTTAGAGTAAAACCAAGGGTCCGGCGGGGGGGGGGGGGGGGGGGGGGGGGGGGGGGGGAATTACAAATTTGTTTATTGCATGTATTTTTATATAATTTGTCATCATCCATCTTTTTTTTACTTTTTATTATAGGAATATTTAGGTGATTACCCCCCCTAAAAAATTAAAATAATATGATCTTTAGGTGATTGCCCCTAGTAGAATTATACACATTGTGAAGAGGTGTTATTGTTAGAGAACGATGAACAAAATACAAAGAGAAATAATAAAGAAAATCCAAAAATATCCTTACAGCCAAAATTTGTTCCGGGGGCGTTGCCCCCGGAAACCCCCTCAGGGGCACTGCCCCTGAAACCCGCAACTTGACCGGGCAGGTCGAACCCCATCAGGGGCACCCCCAACACATTGTGTAGAGGTGTTACCTAATTTTTGTTCAAGAATAATTATCATTATATAAGATGTTGATGATATTTTTAAAATGTATTCAAGTACAAATAATCATTAGTCACTAAAATATTGCGGTCCATATACAGATAGCTTGCGACGTTTCTAACTCTTTTTAAGCTCTCTGTTTCTTTCCCTTTCCCTAAAGCTTCAACTCAGTTAATGGACCCTTATCGGATCCTCCTCCTTCTCCTCCTCTTCTTCTTTCTTCGCCTCCATGAAGGTTGGGCCACCGCCGTTCAAGGTGCGTTTATCCCCTTTCTATGAACTTTGTTAATTCGGTAGTATTAATTTTATATACGGTACGGTTGGTATTTCCATGGCCGCATCTAGCGGCCGTGCTAATAGTGGATCTGGGCCGACGGCACGGTGGCGGCTCATCTGTGACAGCAGGAGCTGTGAACGGATTGGTCGCCGGCGGCGTGCAGCCGATTGTAGGGATGAGGGTTAGTGATGCAATAATGGAATAGATGATGCCCTTTCTGCAAATTACCCAACAGTATATGGCTACCAATGCATAAAAATCCTACTATAAATTCCTTATAAGATTCTATACTATAGTCTATAGACTTCAAGATAATATTTTAGAAATAATACACATATATACCTTCAATATTACATATAACTCTAATATAAATTATTTTAAAAATATATGAATCTGAAATAGTAATATTAATGCAAAATAATTTACTTATATGTTTATTTAATTATTTTTCTAAAAAAAAAAAACATATTGGCCATAAGAATCATCAATTCTATTAAAATAATGGATAAATATATTGGTTCATTTTTTTTATAATTTAATGCCGAAATAAGTGGACTTAACAAGTGTCATCCAAGCGTAGTGGCGTTATGGTTGTGCCGCACTTTGAGGAACTTTTATTACGTCCGGTGCAAGGACGTAGAGGAACGTCCGGTCGGAGGTAATTTTTCGTCAAAAAATTAGGTATTTGCTCGGTACAACTAGGTATTATTTGATAATACTGAGGAATACCGTTCTCTGAAGACCAATACCGAATTATACCGAGCTGTACCGAGAAATACCGAGTTGTACCGAGTTTTTCTGGGAAAAACTCGGTACAACTTTTGTATAACTCGGTATTTGCTCGGTAAAGCCCAGTATAACTTGGTATTGGGTCTTCAAATGATGGTATTCTTCGTTATTGTTTGATTTTGCTTGATATTTGCTCGGTACAACTCGTTTTATGGCGGGAACTTGCCTCCGACCGGACATTCATCTACGTCCGGTCGGAGGACATAATAATTGTTCCACTTTGAGAGCGCCATAAGCGTTAGTGGATTGGACTTTTTTTTTAGGAGCAACTATTTAATTTAAAAAGTAGAAAATTAGTTAAAAGAAGATGTCTCATTTTATTGAATGCATTAAGTTATTTGACATATTTAAAATAAGCTAAATGACTTATTTAATAGAATGTGTCATTCTGTTTAACGCATTCTATTGAATGCACACTTTAATATGATGCATTATTATAATTCTGTGAAATTCAGTTAGGCGGACTGGGGCCTGGGGGGCATACGGGGTTAATTCGCCGAATCATTTGGCACATTCTAGAATGCGTCAATTTGTTTGACTTGTTTGTTCTATTTTAAATTTTAAAACTTACATTCTCCTACGTATAATATACTTCCTCCTTAAAAATAACCTCAGTGGACTGGAAAATATTTTTTTTTGGGTTTTCATCAAATATATAAATTTTGAACTTAATATCTCTTCATTTATAACCGAAGCTAGCTTCCAACCAATTGAAAAGATGAATTGCATGACTCTAGGGTATTCACATATTATTTTTTAATATTAAATTTGCATTATACCAATAAATATAATTAATATAAAATTTTAAATTTTTCTTAAGATTCTAATAATTGAATTTTATTTTCATTAAATTTATATTTCAAAATTATATGTTTTAAAGAAAATTATATACATATTTGATAATAATTTATGAGATTTACATGCCTACTATTGAATTATATATATATATATATATATATATATATATATATATATATATATATATATATATATATATATATATATATATATATATATATATATATATATATATATATATATATATATATATATATATATAAACTTATGGAATACTTCAATGTCTAAATTATATAAATAATATCATGAATATTAGTTATTTAAAATAAAAAAAAATCTTAATGTGATTTTGATGATAAAATTTAATTGAGAAAATAGAAATATGTAAAATATATGAAAATCATGTTATATAGACATATTGAATCTCCTAATAATTTTTATGATGATTAAAAGCTTCATAATAGCTCTTCATTCATCATGTTTCCTTCTTGAATCTATCACATTTTGCCAATCACCTCAACTAATGAGCTCAACTTCATCTAATAGCTGAATTTGAAGTCAAAAATATAATAGAGTTGATATCAGATGTGAGGTTTTCGGATGGGCGTGTATGAGTGATGACAGGTTGATAGTGTTGATTAGGTTGTAATAGTTCAATAATAGTGGTCCGATGATGACAATCGTCTAATAATGATCGTAGGACAATGGTGGTTTAATGAAGGTGGTTGGGCGGCGACGGTTCAACAATGACATTCAGGTCATGGTGGTTCGATGAGGGTAGTCAGGCACCAGTAATTCAACAATGGTTGCCTAATGGTAGTGACCTGGTGATGGTCCAATTATAGTACTCTAGTGGTGATGCTCATATAGCTCAAGGATTCTTCATGCCTTTAAACTTTTTTAAATTTATATCCATGGGCCTCTTTATATTAAGATCGTGGGACTACCAAAATTTTAAGGTTAACATGCCCTGATTGTAATCAAAATTCCTAACCAACAAATCAAATTAATTAATTATTTTATTCATTCAAATTAAATAAACGATAATAACTTATTTTAATTTAATTTGACTTTTTAATTGGAAGGATGACAAATCTTCTCAATAATAAAGGGATTAACTTAAATTTGTTTGGGTTTAACTATAATTAGTTATAAAAAACAAAAGAATTTGTACAAAACAAATATTGTGTTGGTTACAATGTGGGATCAGTTATGAACATCCATATGATTGAAAATTTATTCATATTTATATTTTGCAAAAAAGAGAATAGTTTTGTTTTGTTTTGTTTTTTCATTTCTATTTTTGTAGTTAGAGCTTAAAAAATAGATAAATGTTAATTTTAATCATCAATTCAAAGCATTTAAACGAATTTTTATCTGATAAAATAAATATTTTTACTTTGTTCTTGTAATCTTACACAAAAATAATCAGTAAATTATTTTGAAATTTAACACCCAAATCTGATATATATATATTCGCCGCTTGTTGCCTTTACAGGCGGCCAATTTGCAAAGGGCAGCATAGAAGTCGGCGGCCTCGAGCTCCGCGAGCACACCACATTCACTAAAATCTGGACCGCCGCCCCGCTCAACTCCGGCGACTCCAGCGCCACTTTCTTCTCTCCTTCCTTCCTTCCCTCCGGCTTCTTCCCCCTCGGCTCCCACGCTCAACCCCACACCCCCAATCCCTCCCTCCCTCGCGCCCTCATTGCCCGCGACACCGCCAACTCCCTCGCCTCCCCCACCGACTTTACCGTCCTCTTCTCCAGCAACTTCTCCTCCCCTTCCCCCGTCTTCTTCTGGCTTCCCATACCCCCTCCAGGCTACACCGCCGCCGGCCACGTCATCACCACCTCCCCACAAAAACCCCCTCTCTCCTCCCTCCGCTGCCTCCCCAACCACCTCCTCGAACCATGCCATTCCGACGCCCCAACTTGGTCCCCCAAATCGGACCTCCCTTTCACCGTCCACCTCTCCTACTCCCTCGGCACCTTCGTCGCCGGCGGCGAACCTCCTCTCCATTGCCTAAAGAAGAATGACATAGCCCTCGCTGCGATGCCGAATCTCACCCAAATCAGGGCCCTGATCCAAACCTTCTCCCCCATATTCAATTTTCACCCGAAAGAGCTCTACCTACCCTCATCCGTCCCCTGGTTCTTCAACAACGGCGCGCTGCTTTACACTAACAGCAGCTCGAACGGCCCGGTCCGCATCGATCCGCCCGGCACCAACCTTCCCCAGGGTGGCACCAACGACGGAGCCTACTGGCTCGACCTTCCCACCGACCCTGCTTCTCAGAATACCATCAAAGCTGGAAACCTTTCCTCCGCCGAGGCCTACATCCACATCAAGCCGACGCTCGACGGCACCGCTACCGATATCGTTTTCTGGCTCTTCTACCCTTTCAATGGCCCGGCGAGGGCTAGGGCGGGGTTCATCGAAATATCCCTAGGGCGAATCGGAGAGCACGTCGGGGATTGGGAGCACGTGACTCAGAGATTCAGCAACTTCGACGGCGAAATGACGCAGATGTACTTCTCTCAGCACAGCTCCGGGGAATGGGTGAACGCCGCAGAGCTAGAGTATGCTGCGGTGGGGGAGAGGCGGCCGGCGGCGTATGCGACGCTGCACGGGCACGCGTTTTATAGCAAGGCGGGGCTGGTGCTGAAGGGGGAAGCGGAGAAGATTGGTATAAAGGATGAGACGGCGGAAGGGGGAGCGGTGATGGACGCGGCGGCGGGTTGCGTGGTGGTGTCAGCGGAGCATTTGGGGTTGGAGGAACCAGCGTGGTTGCAGTATATGAGAGAGTGGGGGCCGAAGGTGAGCTATGACGTGGATAAGGAGTTGGGGAAGATGATGAGGTTTCTGCCGGGGAAGATGAAGAGAGGGCTGAGGACTCTGGTGGGCAGGCTGCCGAAGGAGATGCTGGGGGAAGAAGGGCCGACAGGGCCGAAGGGGAAAGCCAGCTGGAATGGGGAGGAGTCCTAGATGACGATGATGATGATGATTTACCATCAGCTTATCCTAGATGACAATGCAACCATTTGCAGCTGCTTTTGAACAGGTAAGTGCTTTGTGAGAAGCGACTAAAAGCACTTATAATTTCATGACTTGAAGCTTTGACTTTTGCTTATTAATTGGATATTTATTTATATAAATATATGTGTAAATTTTTTTGTTAAATTTGCTCAAAGTTGAAAATATGAGTTAAAAGCACATAACATAGCTACAAATGGGTTCTAAAGGATCCTTCCACTAATGAATATAGATTCAAATTATACATAAAACCTTGGAGCTGTGATTCAAATCATTAAGAGACTAGAAGCATTCTAAGAAGTGTAGTACACTATATTGGAAAGGATTAATTATTATGTGCGGATGTCGAGCACAGTTCAGAGACCAATCAGAATACGTCACGTCACCTCTTCGCTGTGTAACACAGCTGAGTACGTCTGACGTGACTGCACCAGATTCACCTCTGAACATAAAATTGTGACCGGTGTCAGCACAAAATTATTTCTCTTTAGAAAGCCCTTCATTAAAAAACAAAAATCATAGATGCTAATTATTAACTTTTTAAAAGACTACGAGGCATCATCATATATTAGGTGTGCAATAAATTATGAGCATTTGTGATAGAATGATATAGATTATTTTCACTCAGTTCATTAATTAGATGAAAGAAGGCGTCCATGATAAAGGTCAAGAGATACGGAGGCATTGGGTAACCCTACAATAAAACAATTATAGAGTTTAAGATTTCGTTTGAGATGACCTTTTAAAAAAAAAAAAAAACGCACATTGCCATTTTTTATGAAAATATTGTATAGGGAAATTTACTTACAATACTAGTTCTTTCTATTAGTGCATCTCTCTGCAACCTTGAAAGTCTGACACTAAATAAAGACTTGCATATTCTTTGAGCAAATAATCTTACTGGTCAAGCAAATCCAATGACACAACTTTCACTAGACATTATTTTTATGTAAACAAAACCTTTAGGGGGTAGCAGGATATAGGCAGGATTCAAGGCGAATTTGAGCGAAATTCATCCAAACGGCCTAAAATGCAAAACCAAATCCCACAGCAAATGAAAGACGCTGTAGATGGAAAATTCTGCCTTTTCGTGCTAAATCATGGATTTCTGAAATCCTGTTTTTTGTCGGATTTACCGAGAGGAAGAGTCCGCTCGTTAAATCCGCTCTACAGCGAAACAGTTATACAATATTTAATATGATTTATCATAAATGTTACCCAACAAATTTCAGGATTTCCGAAATCCGGATTTAGATGATTTATGAAATCCTACTTAAATCAAATCCTGGGTGCTACCAAACAGCCCTTACATTGAACCAAAAATAAACCCACCAAAAAATTTTCATCCACGGCTTTTGGGCGATGTTGCATTACTGGTGCTAGTCAAAATCATCTCCTCAGCTCGTAATATAAGCCCTAGTTCAACTGAAATGAACCGCTTCCAGATCCTCTAGGAGTTTGAATGTGTTCGCCGCACCAAACTTTCGGCGCTCCTCGGGGTCCTCATCTGATTCATCACTGCTAGATTCATCACTGCTAGATTCAACTTCTTCTTCATCATCATCATAGCTACTAGTGGACAAATGTGTGGTAGGATCATGGATGCTTTTGGCATTGCAGTTTTGTGTGGCAAGCATTTTGACCTGACCAAGGTGAGAAATCTCCACAATTACCTTATCCCCATCTTCAGATAGAGGCTGCTTCCATGGTTCACCATCCATTCTCATGTATGTATGATCAACAACAGACTTGTGAAACTTGAAACGAACCCGGTTTGTCTGCATGGTATTACCCATCAATAACAAAGCGCATGAGTTCCCACATAAATGACGAAATCTAGGAACTTTTTTATTGTTGAAACTATAATAAAATTGATCCTCTATTCGAGAGGATGATCGTTCTCTCCCAATCTCCATACACTAAGTCTAGAGCTCAAAACACCCAAGAGACTCCCAAAAGAAAGCAATACTTACGCATGCCTACCCCTCCTCTCTCTTCCCTATTTATAAGCCTCCCTAGCCTTAGCCACCCCTCTCTCCTTGTCAAAAATACTTTTAATTTAATTTTTAAATCCATTAGTGGGCCACACCGTGGGCGGCAATCCAAAATAGGGCCGTGGGCCCCACTTGCTTAGGCGGCAAGACTTTTGGGAGGCGGTTTGAACCGTCTCTTATCAACAAGGGCCGGCCCATGTGTGGCAGGCTGGGTCGGTTCTTGAACCGACCTAACACATTTGCTTTGCCACCATGGGTTGAGTGAGGAGCAACTGTCTTTAAAAGTCCTAAAAATCTTATATTTTATAAGGAAATTTGTGTTTTGTCCCTTCTTGCTACTTATCAGTACGATATCTTAATCACAAATCATCATGTCTACCCGCTTTAATAGGTTTTGCAGGTCTGCCTCTGTCTTCCACAAAATATTATTTGATCAAATCATTTATGGGTTCTATGTTGGAATTTCAGTTGTAAATGGAAGGTTTTTGTTGGAAGAATGCTAAGCAGTTACCTGTGCTAAACGAGTCCCATGTCCTTTCGGAGCGAGCAGAACAAGACCATGCCATGCATTTCTAAAACCCACAATTTCAAAAAGTCCATCGTCCACGTAAGGTGCTGTTAGATTCCTCTGTAGAAATTACATTTTCAATTTCATCTCTATAAAATATATCAATAAAAGATGTGATTTTTGAAAATTGCAACATAGAATCCATTATATATAACATTGCTTTGGCTAATGTTTTGAAAATATATTGACTTTGTTGGCATGTAAAGAATTGAAACAATTAAATAATAGATTTTTCATGTACTTGTAGATAATAATATTAGATAAGGTACTCACATCTTGTTTCTTCCTCTTGTTAGGAGTTCCCCATGGATTCAAACCTCCAGAAAAGCTAGGTAAGTTGAGACAAATTATGGACCTAATGCTGCAAATTGTATAGAATTTGATTAGTAGGATGACAATCATAGATTCCAAATTTTGTATAGCACAGAGACAATATGATAGGCAGTTTTTCATTGAAAAAAAGGCAATAACAACTGCATTAACTAGCATTAATAACATTCAACAGTAACTGAAGAGCGGAATGCTAGACAATAAAGTCTAGTCAACGATCTATATTTTCCTACACTAAAAAGGGTGTACTTAAGGGGTAAATGAATCGAGCTAGCTCTGGCTTGAATTTGAATTTTGATTTTCTTAACAACCTGATCTACTTTAGAGAGAAGGTTATTTCCATAACTTTAATGAGACTTCTAGATTATAATAGAGGCAAGTAACCATTATTCCAAACTCATCTTCTACGGAATGGCGAAGAATATAATACCAAATCAAATGCTCATATTACCAGCCTTTATATGTGTGTGGAGGTTTAGTTCACCAAAAGGTTTAAAGTAGAATAAAAGATTTAGAGTTGCTAGCCTAGCTGATAAAAATCCCTAGTAAGTTGTTCGCGCATAAATTAAATATTCCATTAAATTTTAAAGAAGAGTACATCATATGTATTTGGAGTTGAATGATAGATATATAACTTTCTCTATGTTAGTAACTGAGATGAATTACTTATTATGAAAACAAAAGCTGGAAGTGGAGAAGAAAGCATTGATACTGCTGCTATTACTATCTTCTCTTCTTGGTTGTAAGCTTCTTTCTCTCTCCCCTTCTTTGTTGTAAAAGCTTCTCCCAATTATGGCTGAAAGCTTAAGCCTCTCTCTACTTTTGTTTAGTTATAAGACGCTTCAACACAATGCAAGCATCTCCTCATATAGTGCTTAGAGGTGTTAGATAATAAGATTGAGTATGTTAGGTAGATGGAAGTAGGTATTATAATATAGATGTTAAATATTGGATGATAGATAATAAATTTATAAGAGCGAGATAGAGTAGTAGGTAATATGAGTTAGGTAGAGAAATTTATTTTCACATCTTAATACTATCCAACTTGGAGATAGAATTTCAATTTACTTATTTAGTGATCAATATTTAGACACCTCTCCTATGTGGCACCTTCATATCATCATTCGTGGATGCTAATCAGGCTTTAAGAAGCCTCAATTAAAATCACAGTAGTTGATAAAATGTGTTGCCAAAGAACCCAGCCGTTACATGCTTTATTTATATGAATCATCTCTCTAACAGTTGGGTCCTTTGGCAACATATTTTGTCAAGTCCTGTGATTTTAATTGAATAATATTTGACCTCAAACTTTCTTTATGAATCTACCAAGAAAAAAATGTATGAGCTTAATAGAAAAAAAAAAAGAGGGGGAGAGAAAGAAAGGAGAGAGAACACAATTAAGAATGTTGAAAATAAATGATATATAAAATATATTTAATTATTTGTAATTTAGAGATTAGCCCCATTAACTGAATACACTCTTCTAGTAATGATAAAATAGAGTCAAGTAAGCAATTTTATCTCAACATCCACTTATAATACCTAAAATTCCTCTCTTATTTAACATTTGGAGATATCTTTAACTCTTTTAGGCTCAAGGATCAAATTGACTCAATTTACATTAGTTGAGGAGCTAAAATGGGGCAATGTGACACTCTGGGACTAAATTGGATATTTATTGATAGTCGGGGGACTAATTTGAGCTTTTAGTCGTTGTTGATGAAAACAAAAGACTTGAAATTCAAACCAGGTGATAAGGCAATTGTCATTTGGACTTTGAAAGATTTCTTATATGGACATTTAAGAAATTAATTGCAAGAAAGGTGTGGCATATTAAGTCTTCAACACTTTGCGATGTATGCTGATAAACTAAAAGTCCTAGGGAGGTATTCTAGACTTCAATGTATCTAATTTGAGTTTACTTTATGAACCTGCAAGCAGTGTCATTGATTCTTCTCTCTTTATTTTCCTCTTAGTGAATTCACATCCACAACTTATCACAGAAATCTACTTTATCTTGTTCCATAAACTATTCTGAATGAGGAAATTATGTTCACTACTGATGGTGGATATCAGAAGTATCTTACACGCTAGTGTGTAAAAACCTCATTTGCGGTGATTCATAGATTACCTTATAGGAAACACAACAATTATGCCTAAATTTTTTTGATGAGTGTCAAATTTTTTCGAGCAAGGTAGATTTGATGGAAATTTAAAAGTTTACATACAAACAAATATTGTGAGCCTAAGGATGAGTACAATGGAATTTAAGCTTTGACATTGAATTTTAGTTTTTTATTTTCTATTTTTAGTTCATTTTTAATCATAACTAGAGAACGGGATGTGTTCTATAATGTTTGATTTACTACTACAAGTGAATTTGATTCAGATCATTCTGCATTATTTAAGACTTGCGTGTCTATCTTACAAAAATGTTAGCTTTCTGATAGGAAACACTTGGATTTCCAAGTGTTTCTCACCAAGATCAAGTAGATCCAAGGAGAAAACTGCTGTCCACAGCAGAAAAACAGCCAAAATACAAGAGAAATCTGAGAGGAAAGCGTAGGAAAACGATGCAAACACTTTTATTTCGATAACGGATGAAAAGCACTTGCAAGATACAACTTTCCTTCAATTCGAGAGGAAGGAAAAACTCTCCAAAAGATCTCCGGCGAAGCCAAGAGCCCAAGACACCAAAACCTAGATCTCAAAACAATTCAAATTCCAGATAATCTAAATCCCTCCCAAAACACCTAATTAAAGACAAAGGAATATTACAAATGACCTAAACACCCCTTAGTTCAAAATATTTCCCTCCTAATCTTGCATTTAG
Organism: Dendrobium officinale; assembly: GCA_019514585.1. NCBI lineage: Eukaryota > Viridiplantae > Streptophyta > Magnoliopsida > Asparagales > Orchidaceae > Dendrobium > Dendrobium officinale. The sequence continues at coordinate 4,471,332 of CM033700.1, forward strand.
CCCATAATGGGCTCCACCAAGTTTCCGCCCAAAGCCTGGCTCCCGCTGGGTCTATTCCGTCGCCTGGAATAGACCCGGACCGGTCCCTCCTGGACCGGTCCAGCCAGCCCCTCCTGGGCCGGCGTAACATTACCGCCTTCCCAAAGAATCACCTTGTCCTCAAGGTGAAAATCAGGGAACTGTTGTTTCATCCTACAGTATGGCTCCCACGTAGCCTCGTAGTCAGGAAGGTTCTTCCACTGGATCAACACTTCCTTAGTTTTATCTTCTTTCTGGCGCACCCCTTTGAGCTCCATAGGTTCTAGAATCACCTCTAAGTCCTCAGTCAGGGTTGCTGGTAGCTCAGAATTTGCGGTGTGCTCCCCAATGGCCTTCCTCAATTGTGACACGTGAAACACTGGATGTATAGTTGCCGATGGAGGTAGTTTCAATCTGTATGCTACTGCCCCAATCTTCTCCAGTACTTCATAGGGCCCAAAGTACCTTGGAGCCAGCTTTTCATTCCTTCTGTTGGCAACTGTCTTCTGTCTATATGGTCGGAGCTTCAGAAACACCCTCTCCCCTGCTGCAAACTGTATGTCCTTCCTATGCCCATCCGCCTGTTTCTTCATAATTTGTTGTGCTCTCAGTAGATGCCTTTTTAGCTCTTCCAGTACTCGGTCTCTCTCCTCTAAGTACTCTTCTACTAACGAAACAGGAGTGCTGCTACTCCCAAAATGGACCAAGTGTGGAGGATCCCTTCCGTACAGCACTTTGAATGGCGTCATCTGTGAAGCTGAGTGAAAAGAGGTGTTGTACCAGTATTCTGCCCAAGGTAACCATTTGGCCCAAAGCTTAGGTGTCTCCGACACAAAACACCTCAAGTAGGTTTCTAAGCTCCTATTAACCACCTCCGTTTGGCCATCTGTCTGTGGGTGATAAGCGGTGCTCCTTTTCAAAACTGTTCCTTGTAACTTGAACAGCTCCCTCCAAAAGTGACTGAGGAACACATTGTCTCTATCGGACACTATTGCCTCTGGTATCCCATGCAACCTGACCACCTCTCTGATGAATGCTGAAGCCACTGTTACTGCGGTGTAAGGATGTCGGAGGGGAATAAAATGAGCATACTTGCTCAGCCTATCCACCACCACCAGGATCACTGTGAAGCCTTCTGAACGGGGCAGCCCATCTATGAAGTCCATGGATATTTCCTCCCATACTCTTCCTGGTAACGCCAATGGTTGTAGTAGCCCCCCTGGTGACATAGCCATGTATTTGTTCCTCTGACAAATCTCACATCTGGCCACCATCTCCTCTACATCTCTATGCATTCCCTTCTCCAGTAAAGCTCAGCCGCAATCCTCCTGTAGGTCTTCTGCACCCCAGAATGACCCCCAACCGCGCTCCATGAAATTCTTGGAGTATGTTTGGGATGTGGATAGAAGTCCTGGGCATCACGAACCTCCCTTGATAAAGCAATCTGTCCCCCTCTACTGAGTACCCTGGGTGGCTATCACCTTCCCTTAATAAATCAGCCCTGATCTTTCCCAACACCTCATCCTTCGAGCTCTCTACTTTGATTGCCTCCCAATCTAGCATCAAAGGAACAGACACAACCACTGTCTGTAGTTCACCCAATCGTCTGGACAAAGCATCCGCAGCTTTGTTTTCCCCGCCTGGTCTGTACTGAATTTCAAAGTCATACCCCAGCAACTTTGAAAGCCATCGCTGATGCTCTTCGGTCACCATCCGCTGCTCCAACAAGTACTTCAGACTTCTCTGATCTGTTCTGACAATGAAATGCCTACCTAATAGGTAGGGTCGCCACTTCTGGATGGCTAAGACAATAGCCATTAATTCCCTCTCATAGACTGACTTCAGCCTGGCTCTGGCTGCTAATACCTGGCTGAAGTAGGCAATGGGTCGACGATTTTGCATGAGCACTGCCCCCAATCTGTACCCGGAAGCATCAGTCTCCACTATGAAGGTCTGAGTGAAGTCCGGTAGAGCTAGGACTGGTACCGTGGTCATAGCCTTCTTTAGTGTCTCAAATGCTGCTGTGGCTGCCTATCCCCATAGGAATCCATCTTTCTTTAGCTGTTCTGTTAGTGGCTAAGCTATAGTACTGTACCCTTTAACAAATCTTCTATAGTATCCTGTAAGTCCTAAGAATCCTCTCAATTCCTTCAGATTCTTAGGCAATGGCCATCTCAACATCGCCTCCACCTTTGACTGATCAGCTGCCACCCCTTCCTTGGATACTACATGGCCCAAGTATTCCACCCTAGATTGGCCAAAACAACACTTCTTCAGATTGGCTCTCAGCTGATGCTCCTGTAGAACTTCCAATACCAACTTCAAATGCTTCATATGCTCCTCCTCAGTTCTACTGTATACCAAGATGTCATCAAAGAACATAAGCACAAACTTCCTGAGATACGGTCTGAACACTCTATTCATCAGTGATTGGAAAGTCGCAGGGGCATTGGTAAGCCCAAACGGCATCACCAGAAACTCATAATGCCCCTCATGTGTTCTGAACGCCGTCTTAGAGATGTCTTCCTCCCTCATCCGGATCTGATGGTATCCAGACTTCAAATCCAGTTTGGAGAATATCACTGCTCCATACAGTTCATCCAAAAGTTCATCAATCACAGGAATGGGAAATTTATCTGGGATAGTCTCCTTATTCAAAGCCCTATAATCCACACAAAATCTCCAGCTTCCATCTTTCTTTTTGACTAGTAATACGGGGCTAGAGAAAGGACTTACACTAGGTCTGATGGTCTTTGCCTCCAGCATTTCACTAATCAACCTTTCAATTTCATCTTTCTGAATCTGGGGATAGCGGTAGGGTCGTACACTAATCGGTGACACCCCTTCCCTTAGTAGAATTGCATGCTCTTGTTCTCTGACCGGTGGTAACCCTTGAGGTGGCTGGAACACCTCGCTGAACTGTTGGATGACTGGTTGAACTACAAGAGAAATGTCTCCTTCTTTTCCCACACTAACTTTTTCCAATCGTTGCAGCTCCACCAAATATCCACCCCCAACCTCCTGGATGGTTCGGATCATGGACTTGAGAGACACCCCCGTCCTAGACAGGCCGACATCTCCCTGTATCACCATTCTCCTCCCTTCCACTACCAGTTCCATCCTCAGTTCTCCCCAGTTCACCTTGGTCTCCCCCAAAGTCTGCAGCCACTTCATTCCCAAAATCACATCAGTACTTCTCAATTCTAAAGGAAGAAAATCCTCCCTCACTTGTATCTCCTGAATGGTCAGCATCACTCCTCTACAAACTCCTCTCCCCATTTCCACCTTCCCCGTGCCCATCATTACCCCATAGCCACCGGTATCCACTAGTGTCATACCAAGCAACTCAACAAGCCGGGTGGAAATGAAATTGTGGGTTGCCCCACTATCTATCAGAACCACCACCTCGTGGTCAGCTATCACCCCTTTCACTTTCATAGTGTGACTCGAAGTGAATCCCACTACAGAGTTCAGGGAGACTTCTGCCACATCCAGGTGCAACTTCTCCTCCTCCTCCACTTTTGACTTGCTCCCACCTTCCTCTTCGTCTTCCTCGACTTCGCAAACAAGGAGAACCTGAAGAGTCCGGTCCTTGCACCTATGTCCCGGCATGTACTTCTCGTCACATCTAAAGCACAATCCCTTGGCCCTCTTCTCCTGCATCTCCTTATCAGTAAGCTTTTTAAAATTTCCCCCAGGCCCTCCTCCTCCAGACCTCTCCTTTGGTACTTCTCGTGTACCCCCCGGTGCAGCTCCCTTGGATGCTAAAAACGTGGTCGTCATCCTGTGGGATCCCCCAGAGCTGCTGCCTCGAGTCCCCCTCTCCAGATGCTTCTGGTCCTCGACCAACTGTGCCAACTCCATGGCCTCCCCCAGGTCGTGTGGTCTCATCACTCTAACGGCGGCTCTGATTTCTGGTCTGAGCCCCTTCATGAAGTTCCCTTCAAGCACGGTATCAGAAAGACGATCCAACCTGCTAGCTAGGTACTCAAACCGGTCCCGGAACTCTGCCACTGTCCCTTCCTGTGTCAGTGCAAAGAACTGCTCATAGAAATCCCCTCCGCTGCTGGTTCGAAAACGCTCTAGCAGGCAATCCTTGAACTCCCCCCAGCTTCGAATAGGTCGCCTCATGTCCCGCCACTGGTACCATGCCAGTGCCTTCCCTTCCAAACATAGTCCTGCCGCTGTCAGTTTCTCCTCGTCTGTCAATCCGTTGACTGCAAAATACCGTTCCACCTTGTAGATCCAGCCATGGCCATCTTCCCCCTCAAAGATGGGCATCTTCAACTTCCTCACCTTCGGATCCCTTCCGTTACCCCGGTACTCCCCCATAACCTCCCATTCCTCGAAGATGAGGTGCTCCCCAAGTGTCCCGGTCCTCCCTCCCACGTTGGTATCCGAGTCCATCGTCATAATCCCCTCTTCCCCTTTCAGAATCAGCACCTCGACGCTGAAATTCAGTACCTCGACGCTGATATTCTCCTCTTCTTTCGCCAAATTCTGCACTTCCCTCATATTCTCCCCTCCGGCCTTCAAAATCCATACCTTGACGCTGAAAATCAGCACCTCGACGCTGAAAATCAGCACCTCGGCGCTGAAAATCAGCACCTCGACGGTCATTCCCCAGGCTCATCTCTTCTCTAGAAAGTGGCTCTAGAGGTGGCATGTCGTCGTCTCCCTCAAGGATCTCCACAGCCGGATTCCTCCTCCCCCGAGGCGGGTTCGGATTTCCTCCTACGCCATGGTCGCCGACAGTCTCTCTTGCATCCGACGCCGTCGGATTAGTCTTCATCTCAAGTAATTTCTTCATCATCTCTTCCATGGCCGTGAATTTTCCCTCCAACCTTTCGTTGTTGGTGGTGATTTGATTTTGAAATTCAAAAAATCTTTCTTCCAAATCGGTTTTCAATTGACCGATCTCGCCTTCCAAGACGTCCACCTTCTTTCCGGCCATTGCTCTCCTCACGGATCTCCCAAAATCTTCTTCCGGACAAGATAAACTCGCTGAAATTTCAGAATTTCAGCCGCCGGTGGTCCCAAATCGTTGCTCTGATACCAATTTGATAGGAAACACTTGGATTTCCAAGTGTTTCTCACCAAGATCAAGTAGATCCAAGGAGAAAACTGCTGTCCACAGCAGAAAAACAGCCAAAATACAAGAGAAATCTGAGAGGAAAGCGTAGGAAAACGATGCAAACACTTTTATTTCGATAACGGATGAAAAGCACTTGCAAGATACAACTTTCCTTCAATTCGAGAGGAAGGAAAAACTCTCCAAAAGATCTCCGGCGAAGCCAAGAGCCCAAGACACCAAAACCTAGATCTCAAAACAATTCAAATTCCAGATAATCTAAATCCCTCCCAAAACACCTAATTAAAGACAAAGGAATATTACAAATGACCTAAACACCCCTTAGTTCAAAATATTTCCCTCCTAATCTTACATTTAGCCCATAATGGGCTCCACCAAGTTTCCGCCCAAAGCCTGGCTCCCGCTGGGTCTATTCCGTCGCCTGGAATAGACCCGGACCGGTCCCTCCTGGACCGGTCCAGCCGGCCCCTCCTGGGCCGGTGTAACACTTTCCTGGGAAAACAGGCTAGTATATTACAAAAATATTAGTAGATAATCAACATCCAGAATAAGAATTATTGAGAAGTAAATTTTACAGATGATAAGAAATTCTTGCTAGACTACAAGGAAAATCAGCTTTAAAACGCCTGTCAAGTGACCATGTTTCCTCATGATTTGGGTTTAGAAAATGAAATTTTGAAGGGTGCCACTACATTGGCAAAGAAGATTAGTTCGCATAAGCAATGATAAAAAAATGAAGCTCGGAATGATGCCACGAGAAACATTAAAAAAAAAAACCTGCTAGATATGTGTAATTTTTCCCAATGGCCAGATCTTCTCATCACTTTTACCTCTGCAAGCTGAGCAATGTTCCTGAGACAAATGTAAATTCCTGATTTCAATTCACCGTGAAAAAATAGAAAGCCAAATAATGGAGAGAAAAGTAAATCGAGAATGAAAAGTTTAGCAGGCTCGATAGCTAGTTGAATGCAAAAAAAAAAACAGCGACCATAGTAACGAAAACACAACACCATAAATGAATAATACATATGGATATTGTTCCAGAAAATCAATGGACACTTGATTGAATGGTGTGTTGCCTTTACCTTCAAAATAGATGTCATTGTTTCACGTCACTGCAAAAAAAGTTATATATTCGGCATATCAATAAGTCTGGTAAAGGCTAGTTTATGTTCGTAATTATGCTTGAATTAGCTACATATGTAAAAGCGTTGAGCACCTGTTTGGATGCAATGCTTTTTATTTGCAGGAGATAGCTTTTAAAGGTTTCAGTAAATGAGAATTGAAGGCATTTATCAGAGTCAGCTAATATAACTATTTGAATTCATAGCTTGCGGACGGTACAAGCAATCAAGGACATGTAAACTGATGTCTCCATTTACACAGCCGTAAAGATCTCATCCGGGATCATGCCAGTTTATGGTCCATTTGTCACTCGATGCTAATTTTTTCAAATAGCAACACTATTATATTTGTCCTTTAATTTCTTTAGCTTATTTGTAAAAACTTTTTTTTTTTTAGTATTTTCCTTATGGGGTATATGTGTAAATTTCAGTTTACGTAATAACCTTTAAGTACAGTTATAACAAAAGACAATTTAATTTAGTTCTCTCCTTGAGAATTTCCTCTCCTCTCCTACTCCCCCACTGTGTCTATTTCTGGTTTCTGTTTTTGCTGGAAGTCAGGTTCTGTTCCAGAACTGCGAGGATTAAACAGGTTTACACTCATGAAAAGAAGGCTGGGCTGAAGCTGCCATTGCTGTAGAGTTTGTAGTGGCATCTGCAGAGGCCTTGCTAAGGCAAGATGGTGTAGTTCCTTTCAAGTTGGTCGCTTCTTGCTGTGGAATGGATGCAAGAATTCACTGCTTGCTGGGAGAACCAGGAGCCGCTAGAACCAGAGAATCCTTTTCTATCAACTGACGGGTTAAGCATTTGGAAGAGGGCACAATGGCTGGTGTGGGGGACTACTAAAGGAAGGACTGGCTGCAGGAAGAGAACTAATGCAAGAAGGAAAAGCTCATGACAGCCCATTCACAGGGACTGATCAAGAAGAATTCATGAAAAGGGGAGTCTTCTTGGTGACATGAGTCTGTTTTTCAAGATATCGCTGCAGATTCTCTAAAAGGCGACCACAATTCTTAGTTGAGATAATCAAGGGTATGCAATATGATGTCTCACTCTATGCCATTAAGACCTCCTCTGTGGTCATGTTAGTTTGCAATCCATGTTCCCACCAATTTATTTCGACATAAAACCACAAATCCTAATTGAATTTAAGGCATCCATCATATCTTAGCTAATCTAAACATCTGAAATTAGAACTTCCAGATATTATTAGTGTAGGCTATCAATGGTATGTAAGATGACCACTACATTCGCTCCAAATCATGGAGATCTCATCCAGGATCTCATTGGTTTGTTGTTCATGTGCTTGCTTTATAAGTGAAACAATACCACAAACCATTCTTATTTGCTGCAGATTTCACCTATGAAGGCTTCCTTCAAACAATATTAAATACTATGAATTAACCTTTTTAATCCGTTCTCATACTTTTTTAACTTCTCGTATCCAAGTTTACTAAAAGCACCAATCAGTGTCAACTAGTAATTTACATGTTTCAGTGAAGCTTGGACTGCTAATAGAACTACAGAAAATCATAATCACAGCTGTAGGGTCATGCAAATTGCTTGCATCTCTTGGAAAAAGTTTTAGGGTTCACTCAATAAACTATAAAGTCTATTATATTGATTATTGTTAATGACTATATTCTACAGTCAGCATTTGTGACAACATATCATTTCCAAAAGCATGACGTTACTTTTTTTTTCTCTCTCTCTCTAGTTAACCATCTAGTGCAAATGAATTCTCCCTTTTGTCATTTTGGAGTTAAAACGATAGAGATAAACATCACTATAGTAATATTATTTGCATGGTTTAAATCATTTGTTCTGAATAGCTTCTTGTCACCTGTCAATATAAGTGTGACCATCGGCCCTCATCTTAGGCAACTCAGAGTAAGGAATTAAAAATTAAAAATAAAGAATGGTCATCAGATCGAAAGGCATTATTTGAGAGTAGAAGAGGCAAAATTTCTCATGGATATTTAACAGCAGATCATAAGAGATTAGCTTGATAAATTATCTAGGTTCTAGTACATCCTATTAAAAGCAACTTCTTGTAAAGTATGCCCAAAGGGACATATCTTATATCAAAGATTAATAATTAACATATAAATGACAATTACCTTGAATGAGGATGAACTAGAGATGAAAAGAACCATCCTTGAGTGCATCCAAGCTTAGCATACGTGGCCTGCATGTGTTAATAATCAAAACAATAACCTTGTTAAGTTTAAAAGGAAAGAGGAATCTGATGGAAATATCAACTAGTAAGTTTGATATAAATCATAATTATTTTGTCAGCAACTTATTCAAAAACTATAAGTTTAAAACAGGGAATTTTTTGTAGATGTTAGAAGGATTCCACTTTATTAAGTTGAAAGGACAGGATATTATTCTTTCATTTAAGAAAAAAGAGGATGTTTCTTAATTCCCAGTGCATTAGGTTCCACCTATACGAGCCTAAAGCAATAGTTGGTTTGCTAGGATAATAGTAATGAGCAAAAACATGAAGACAATAAACTAAATCCAATAAATATACAAACATAAACACAAGCACATACAAAAAGTTTGTGGTTTGGTGAGATCCTCCTAGGTGCGCCAACCACATAGAGAATAAATAATTGATTAAGCTTCAAAAAGGCTGCATGGTGAGAAAAGTTGAAGATAAGGATAAGATACCATTTTTGTCTATGTCAATGGATGAGAAAACGTAGCAATCTAATGTGAAGATGTAGCTTAGATGTTGAGAAGAAGATGCTGTTGTTGCTCCAATTACTCTATTTATTTTAGGAGTCCAAATAAGAGCTTATCCTTACTATAATCAAAACCTTCTCTTTCTGGAACAACAAATTGTATTACTCTTTCATGTTGAAGAACTCAAAGACATTTGCCTACAAGTATCTACATAAAATTACATAAAGGACAACCCTTCTCCTCTCGCTCTCTTTCATTTTTGTTTTCTTGTTGTTGTGGGATGCGAACCCCTCTGTTTGGGGGTTTATTTATAGCCTAAGAAAACCTAAAATTCACTTGCAATATCTTCATAGCCCATCAAAAAGATCACAATATCTTCATAGCTTGTAAAAAGGGATAATAAGATTTTCCTAATATACAAAAAAGATTAGCCAAATATTTGTATTAAATGGGAGATACCGATCATATATTGTGAAAATTATGTGGAGTAAATTTTAACTAGACACATTTAACAATTTTCCTCTTAGACATACAAATTTTCAATGAATGAACCAAGCTTAGCGTGCAATGTCCAAATATCATTTGTATGGAATCTCCATTATCATCATTCATAGAATTTAATTAACGCCTCAAAAAACATCAGTTTATCTAAAAGCGCAACTTTAGTGGGCATATTTATAAGATTTTATACTCCTTTAATTTTATTTGCTACCAAGCATCCTCTTCTTGTAAACCATGAGTAAAGTGGTGCTTCAGCAGCTCAGCTATATATCTTTCTAGTGAAATGGTGTACAGCATTCTTTGCTGAATAATGTTTTCATTACACAAATGAGAGCCACATTTTCTCATGATTCAATTCTTCAAGAAATTTTTTGAGCCAAGTCATATCCTTATTGGCTTCAATGATAGTTACGTATTTAGCTTTAGTAGTACATGGTGAAACCATTCTCTGAAGTAGTGACATTTAACTAATTGAACTACCACCCAAAGTATAGATGTACATAGCACTTTTTTTTAATGTAAGTTTACAACTAAATCTGAAATAACATGGGTTTACATTTTAAAGTTAGTCCTCTTAAATTTTAGATAATAGTTTATTATACCTTTAAGATAGTGCAAGATTCATTTAACAACTACCCAATGCTCTACTCTCAAGTTTTTGTGTATTTGTTGACTGCTCTTATTACTTGTGAAATGTATGAACTTGTGTCGATTATGCATACATGAGTGATACAATGGTTTGGGTATAAGGGACTTTACTAAAGTGCTCCTTTTCTTATTTAATTTGTAATATTCATATTATAGACAACCTAAAATTATTACTGAGGGCATAGTCATTGTCATTGCCTTTGTCATGATGTATCTATGAAGCAACTTTTTAATATGTTATTGTAATGAAATACTTATGGAATATGTGGCCTTGTTATGATATATTTTCATCCCAATTCCGCTTGACAAAATCTTTATAACACTTGGCCTCTTATGCATCTACAAGCAACAATAATAAAGTGAATGGAAATAAGCTTTAGTCAGCTTATGAGTTCTTTATGACCTTCTAACCTGGGTCACATATGTACTAGGATGCTCAAGTTGCTTCTGATTTTCTTTTGATGTTTCCCTTCTCTAATTTTTAATAGTGGGCTCCTTTAGGATAACATTCTTTGGAGCATTTTTTTTTTTTTAAACCTGCCTTTATATAATACAAAATCATTAAAGATAATATTTTTACTTTTGAATATTTTTTATGTTCAATGTCCCAAATGTATACCCAAACTCATATGTCATATATAAATATATAATGAAATAATATTTTCTTGAATTTTGGGGCAAGCTTATCTCTAATAATCCTATAGACTTAAGGAAAATAACTAAAATATTTTAAATGTGCAATCTCCTTTAAGTAGGACATTCAATCAACTGAGGACTATTAGCTGCACTCGACTTAGGCTTCTTGAAGAAGCTTATGTTTATAACATCTACCCAAAATACCTCAAGTAGATAGGCCTACTGTCTCATTATTCTTGCTTATGTATTAAAAAAAAAAAGATTCTTGCTTATGTATTAGTTTCTTTATTCATCGTCTAAACTACATTTTTTTTCTGAAGAGTTCTTAGATAGATCTTTCCATATGGATCCCCTTAGTGGTCCAATAGTTTTGATTCTATAGTTACACTCACCACCATTATTTGATTGAAATTAGTTGATTTTATCTCCAAGTTCATTCTCCGCCAAATTCTTCACTTTGCAAAGAAGGTAAACATGCCAAATTTATTTTCAGTGACCCATACCTTCCTAATGTTGTTGTTAATGAAGGTGATGTACTACAATGATTCGACAAGGAAAGCAAAGCTCGATAATCCCCATAGTTTTGAGAACAACTTCGATCTTTTGGTCTTTAGTTCTCTCCTAATTTTAGAAAAATTGATCTATTTTAGTTGCCTAATATAAAATATTCACACAAGGTAGATTAAACAAGATTTTAACTTAAATTTTTACTTTTGAAAAAGATAATTTTTAAGAATTTCATGTTCTATGGCCTAGCATTTAGTATCATAGACCTAAATATGCCTCTGAGCTAGTGGCTACTTCCATGTCACTTTGATGGTTGTTATATAAAGAGTGCATGCATTGTTGTCTGCATCAATCACCAAGGCATTTTTTTATATTTTTCAAGTATCAGTGTTTAAAGTGGCATGGTAATCTTCTGTAGTTAGTTGTCTTGTGGAGTTAGGTCTATCCTCAAGGCAAAGAAATGCCTAATTTTATTTAGCCTTCAAATGTTGTCATTTTTTGTCTTGATTATGACATCTCCAATGCCTAAAAAGCTCCTCATCAATAAGAAACATTTTCCTATAATTATATGTCAGTAGTTTTTCATTAGATCTTCTTTTGAAATTAGAATGGAAGGATGAACTTGAGATCATAAGATATATAATCCTATGAAACCTTGAACCATGGTGCCGCAATTTGATAACAACAAATCAATTCTCAACTTCCAATCTTATGATTTTTTCAGAGCAGCTTTTATTTTCTATGGACAATGTAGTAATTCTTGTCCAAAGTAACGTGTAAAAGAGAGAGAACACTTTAATAATTTTCTATTATTTTAGTCCATCTCGGCTTCATGGTCCCGGCGTTGCTCCATTAAAAATTTTAGCATACACAGAAAGTTGAAGTATATTAGGACATAAAATTAATTGGATGTTAATGTGCATTTTTCATAAAACTGGTTAAGAAATAATGCGCAGTGACATGCTAATCTGGATTGTCATGTGATGTCTGGACAGCTTTTAGTATTTTTACTTCAGTGAGTAAGATTAAGTAGTGTAAATACCTAGATGGTAATTAAGGATTTTCTATATAATGAAACTCGTCATAAGGGGTTAAAAATTAACCAAGAAAAGTATAACTCTTTGTGTATGAAGAAATTAAAGAAAGAAAGAAAACCTGATTAGCTAACTGGTTCTTGAACTTCTCTGGATGCATCTTCCGCTCAGAGTGGAATGCATATGATACTTGTGCATCCATCCCTGCGAAAAAACAGAAATTACAGAGTCACAGTCCTCTCAATAATTTCAAAGCCACTGGCAGGCAAACTTAAATCCAATACAAGTAATTTAATTTCTAGAGTATTCAACAAGTACAACACATGGATGCGCATAGCAGTAATCCATTGTAAAACAAAACACTTGGTACCCATGTATAGGAACATGAAGCTATTATCCTTATAGACATAAGGTTTATTATATGGTCCGCATATGATTGTATGCCACAGTACTTGAAACATAAAAGTAGAATTAAAGCACAATATTTAACACAAAAAAGGTAGAATGACTTAGATTATAAGTATCCCATTGATAAGAAGATGTACCATTAGGTCATGGAGCAATGGAAGACGCCCCTCCATTAGATAGTATTGAAGCACAGAGAAATATGACATGTTTGAAGGGATCCTACTAATCTAGCATTTATTAATAATTGAGCAAGGTTAAAGAAGCTTTCAAAGTAGCCGCATTTCTCAGCCTAATTATTTTTTTGGGCAATTTGATGCAATGCTAGTAGATAAGCTAACAAAGCTCAATAAGGTTCTAACGCCCCCTAGAATAATTCGAAATAAAACTAGGATGAATGGTTTAAAGTATCACATACAAAATATTACAAAATGTGCTTGAAAATCAAATACAATTATAGCATTATGCTTTTTTAGTTCAAAAGAATAAACTCTGCCAACGTTTGGAGTTCACTTATAAGCTTTTGTGTTAAATTGAAGCATGCATGACCTACAATTATAACACCCAATAATGTCATTTGCTTCTACAATGAAAAAAAAAAAATCCATGGAACTTATTTCTTCAAATTATTTCTTGAAATCATTTTCTTATGATTTATAACATACTTTAGATTTTAAACCTCTTTTGAATTTCATGATAATTTATACATGTGGATGTGATAAGAAACCTGAAAAGGCAAGCAAATCCTTCGAACATTGTTATCTTTTTTAAATAGCCATTTCAAATGACTATATAAATATAATAATGCATGAGGGGATCGGAGTATTCAATCCCATGTGCTGTTTTTCATAATAAAACATATCATTATTGCGTCACGCAAGAGTGAAATGCAAAAATGCACATTCTCTTTAACATAGAAACTCTTACCCATACTGAAATAGTTCCAAAATCCACCTCGAAATGTCTGATAACCTTCCTGAGAAGATTGAAAATGTAATGTCTTAGAAATAGAAACACAAATACTAATGATAGCTGAAGCAATTATTAGTTGAAAACAGCATGTAATCATATATATGAAGTTTGAGACTGCATCAATGAAAAAACTTGCTTAAGATCCGTTTGTATGATTTTACCTTGTCAACTATTACACCTACATGAAATGCATTGGGTGCACGGATACATTTCTGGAAAAATATATTTGTTTGTATAGTTGGTCTCCTTACCGTGTTAAGTAAATCTGTTTCTGCAACCCTCTGAAATGAATGCAAGGATTGAGGCAAGTCCAAAGGAATAGGATCACAAGAACCACTTTTTGGAGTAGGCATCCTCATGACAACGTGCCAGCTGAATCATCAAAGCACATACAGCATCAGCCAAAATCATAGTTGCAAATACCTATATCTTGCATTGAGGAGTGCCTCACTTGCTAATTCTTTTATTACCAACTCAACATGTCAAATTTGTGACAAATATTTGAAAAATAAAATTATTAGATGCATGCCTATTTTCATAGCTATGTTAAGCGTAAAAATAAAAAAGGAAACTTCCTATAAAGTATAATTAGATATGCCTATACAACCAAAACTGGGAAAATATGTCTGCTCTCCATTCAAATTTAAAAACCTAAAAGAACGGAACCATCTTGAAATCATTAGTAGAAATATCAAAGCTATATGAAAACTTATTGATAAGTGTACTTAGCCTACGTTACCTATCAATCTTCATTTCTTTTGCTGTCATCACTTGATCAAGAAATAAGTGCACAGCATGACGGTCTGTACCAGGGTTCTTCTTTCCCTATAATAGAAGTGCATGTTATGGTCTGAGAAAGAAAGATACTTCTTTTATTTTGTATCAATCAATCAACCGCTGATACAAATGTTTGAATGTAAGCGCAAGCAATGTTATTATGTGCCATAACCTCAGTGCTTACATAAATATCAAAAGGAAAAAAAAAAAAAAACATGGTTATTTTTAACAGTCAGTCTAAATTGGAAATGCAAGAACATCCATTATGACTTAGGCTTCTTTTGGGATGGCTTTCTTACTGTTTTATAAAGCTATTTTTTAGTTAAAAAATATCTAAAATATCTTAAAAGCAATAAAAAAACCAATGATCTAAAGTTGTTCCAAACGAAGCTTTATACTTGTTGAATAAATAAGAACTGATGTGATAAAAAGCAAAGATGGAACAAACCTACCCAACCAAAAGAGAATGGAAGATTGTTTCCAGTTCCAAGTGGAACTGTGGCAATAGGAGGCGGATTAGCTAGTTTAAGGTCAGAAACAACTCCAAGTAGCCAGCTTGCTGTACCATCACCACCTGCAACCTAATCAAACTGAATAAAAATGAAGGCTGAAAACCAAAATGCAATGAAATTACAATTCTGAAGAATTGCACTCCATTAATGATTTCTGTAGTTATTAAAGAGTCTTACAATCAATCTCAACCTATTCTGGATTTCAGCAGCATTGGTGTGACCATTAAATTTGAGCCTTTCCAAATTGCCATAAACTCTGTGAAGTACTTTGTCAGGAGCTTCCTCTCCTAAGTCAAAAACCTGAAATTAGAAACTTAAATGTCGTGAGGCAGTTGATACCTATAGTGCATATACTAATGAAAAGGACCAAAATATGTTCATCATTCAAATAATCATTTAGCACCTGATTTTTGTTAAGCAGCATCCGATATGTTATAATTAGATCGCTGCCAAGCTGACCACCGCTCCTTGAATTTATGAAGACAATAACAGGACATATTGGTATGTGCAAAGGTTGTTCGACTTCAGAATCGTGTTCTAATAAGTAATTTGGAATGTAGAATTCCTTGAGTAGATGATTAGCTTCAGAAGTATAGTCGCCCATGCCTCTAGCTGATCTACAGCATTAAAAGCCATCCCACCCATAATTAGACTGTATTGATTGTATTCAGATAGACAAATCATAAATGCAATAAGGAAACAAATTCAGTTCCTCTCAAAAGTAACTGAGATTGACTGTAAACCCTCAAACCTACTTCTTTCTCATCACCAAATACAGGCACAAAACAGTTTCGATGAATTTCATTATCATTCATTAAGGGAGCAGACAAGAAACAACAGCATACGCACCATTATCAAATCTGACTAATATTTACATGATCAAGCAAGCACTAAAGCTCAAACACTGCAGAAATTACGAAAAGCAGTTCATAAATTGATTCCAAAGACTACGAGCTCCGTTCATCGGTGACGGTCTTCAGAACCTCAAAAAACAAACCTAGAAATCCCCAAAAATATTTAAAGAGAAACAAGAACTACGACCACTTACCGCTCGAAACCGGATCGCCAATAAGCACAAGAAATTCTAGTTTTATACCAAATTACCCACAAAATCCGCTTGACCAGATCGACTGGTCTTTTTTATTAATAAAAGGAATGATGAGAAGAAGAGAATATTCAGAAGAGGCCTGGGATGCTTCGACGTGCTCCCGTCATCATCGAGTAGCTGATGGCAAAGATGTAATTTACCGAAGTAGTGATCTTCAACTGATAGTCAAAATAATAATAATAATTAGAATGCTAAGATGAAATTTAATATAAAGTTTAATTGATTATTCATATATTATATTACTTTTAAAGTAAATAAATAATTTTGAGATATATTTTATTTTAATTTATTTTAAAAATCAATATGATTTAAAATTTAATTAATTATTTATGTATCATATTAATTATCTCAGTAAATTTAATAAGTTTAATATTTATTTGAATTAATTTTTTATTATAATATTTAAATTTATGTTAAAATTTTTTAAAATTAATTTGATTTTCAATTTATTTTAACGTGTTTAAGTTATTAACTTTGAAACAGATAAAAAAATAAGTTGAAATTATTGCAAATGAGTTCCGTAGTGGAGCCGCTCGAAAAACGCATGACTTCAAACACGGAACTTCGTAATAGGAAACAACAAAAAGAACGAATGGCGGTGCAAGTTAAAATAAAGTGTACATGCTCTCATTCAAGAACAATTATTAGGTCAAGTGACCTGACGTAGCTCTATCTTCACACGTCAATAATATTTTGCCACGTCTTCTTACTTTTTACCGTGCGGCCCGACGACCTGACCCGGACCGGAACCCGAAATTGCTATGTTCGCGTATTGCTAGGTATTGCTAGGTATTGATTGGCAAAAACGAAATACCGCTCTGTGAAGACCAATACCGAGAAAACTCGGTATTGATATGTATTGGTCTTCACATAATGGTATTTCTCGTTATTGCCGAACAAAATCGACCAATACCTAGCAATACCGAGCAATAGCAAACATAGCAATCCCGGATCCGTTCCGGGTCGGGTTGTCGGGCTGTGCGGTAAAGAGTAAGAACACGTGACACTATTTTACTGGCGTCCGAACGTAGATCTACGTTAGGTGACCGGACCAAATAAAAGTTCCTCATGCAGGGGATGAATTATTCTGTGTGGATACGGGGTGTTATCCGATTTTGTCTCTATGAACAATAAAAGTGCAGTAAAGTTCTCATGATGGAATTTTTATTGGGTCAGGTAACCTGATGTAGAGATACATCAGGTACCCAATAAAAAAATAAATTTATTTTAGCCAATAGACACGTTTAAATAATGGAATTGGTACCGGATGGCCCCATCATCTAGAAGAAACCTATGCTTTTTTTTTTTTTCTTTTTTTTTTTGAAATATGGTTGTGTATGATATTTGGCTCTGGGTTTTCAGTCACGACAACTTTTTAGTGTTTTTAAAGTATTTTTTAGTCAAAAAATTTTTATATTAAAAAACAGTAAAAAAAATTATCTTAAAAGAAGCTTAAATATTAACCAAAATGTAACAAATATATTTTTATTGTTATATTATTTTTGTGGTCATTAAACAATTTTAAGATGAGCATTCGACCATATGTATATGTTGATATAATTGTATGATTTATGAGCATTTAAAGATTAGATGATTTTCAATAATGTTCAATGGTGAAATCAATGGATGGTTGGGGCGGGTACTCACAACTCCTAAAATTAGGTTAAATTTTTTAATATTATATATGTTTTACATTAAAAAGTTTAACACTCATAAAAAAAATAAAAAATATACTTAATAATATAGATATTATTACTTATTATTAGGGGTGTCAATTTTTGACACGACATGAAAACTCGACCCGGAAAATCCGGGTTGGACCCTGTTGCGTGCGAGAATATACGCTGCGGTAGAGTTTGTAAATTCGCGTCCTAGCGTTGCACGAGTATTTCGCACACAAACAGAAAAGATAAAGTGAACATCAAGGTTATTACGTGGAAAACCCAAAAAGGGAAAAAACCACAGGGCCTCGCCCAGTTATAAAGTTCCACTAGTGATTTTGCAGATTACAGATGGCTGATTCGTCCAACAAGTTGGGATAATCAGAATACAATTTGTTTCTCCCATTAAGTTTACAAAATTATGCGAATTCTTGGTGTTTCTCGAAAATTCGGCATAGTTCCGGCGTCTTCAGGCGGCAGGAAGAGTTTCGGTGGTGGTCGAGGAGGTGAGGAATCTCCTTTTCCCCTTTCTCCTCTTCTTCTTCTCTCTTCTGCGAATTCCTGGCGTTTCCTGAAAATCCGGCAGAGTTCCGGCGTCTTCAGGCGGCAGGAAGAGCTCCGGCGGCGGTGGTTGAGGAGGTGAGGAATCTCCTTTTCCCCTTTCTCCTTCTCCTTCTCTTCTTCTTCTCTCTCTTCACTTGACTCCTCTTGGTGTAGAATGAGGGCTCTATTTATAGTTTTTCTAGAGTGGCATAGCCCGTAAATAGGCGTGAGATCAAGGGCGAATAGGGAGTGGTTTGAATGGACGGCCGATATCGAATCCTTTGATCATGCACCGTTCGTTGGACATTTCAAGGCCTTAATGATGTTGGAATTCGATGATCTTGGGCTCGTTGGATTCGTCTCGTCGAGCCGTTCGAGTCGAGTATAAGCTCGTAAAAATAGAAGACCGTTTGGTAACTCAAATTGCGGTTTGAACCTTCCAACAGCGCTTTGAACCCTTGATTCGGACTCATTTGGGCTCGGATTGGGTTGATCTTGGTGTCGTTGGGTTCGTATTTCCGAGACGCTCAGTTTGAATATAAGCTCGCTGAAATCGGAGTTCATATGCTCCCGAAATTAATTTTAGAAGTTTCCAATTTGATTTTGCATCGAGATTCGTGCCCGATCAAGATAAATTTTTGAGGATGTATCAGTTGCCCTCCTATTTTCGGACGTCGAAGTTCCAAGAGTCTGAAAATATATGATTAAAAAATTTATATTGGCCAACACAAAAAATTGTTCCGAATATTAAGTTTTTCTCGAAACTTGATCATAGAGGCTTCGTTGACCCCTGAAAGTTGTAAAATTGAGTCCGGAACGTCGAAAAAAGTGTCCGGGACCCCAAAAACGTCGAATTTGGACTTGTTGGGGAGAAAATATGGGCCCAAATTGGATTGGGCGACCGAACCAACCGGACCGGCCGGCCGGCCGCCTCCGCCGCCGCCGCCGGCGAGAACGGCGCGAAAACGCGCGCCGGAGCACGTCCCGCGCGAAAGGGTGCCGCGCCCGCTCCGCGGGCCGCCTGGACCGCCGCCTGGACCGCGCGCTGGGCCGCTCCGCTGCAGTGCTGCGGCAGCTGCCGGCGGCCCTCCAAAGGCTGGCCGTGATCCGCATGATTTTCCACGCGAATCGGTGCGCTGTCCGTGGTTTTTTCCACATGCACGAAAATAACATTTTTTGGCTATTTTTGGGTCCAAAAAATTCAATTTTTTTTAGAAAAATAGGAAAATTCTAAAATGGCAATAACTCCCCTCCTTTCTCTCCAAAACCTATAAATAGGCCCCCTAGCCCTTAGAAAATTTTTAACTTCTCTTTCTTTCTCCCTCTGGCTCTCTGGCGACTGAGGCCTCCGCTATTTGCGAGCGGGAAACTTTCCCTGCTCGAATTAGCGCCCTCTTCGTGCGCAGGAGTTACGGGATTTCCCTTCCTCCCCCACGGCTTTCTGACGGTTGAGGCTTCACTATTTGCTAGCTGGAAACTTCCCCTGCTCGAATTAGCGCCCCTCCTCGCGTGCAGGAGTTACAGGATTTTTCTTCTCCCCCATGGCTCTCTGGCGGCTGAGGCTTCTACTATTTGCGAGCAGAAAATTTCCCCTGCTCGAATTAGCACCCCTCCTCGCGCGTAGGAGTTACGGGATTTGAATGCCATTTGAGCGGAAGTTTGCTGGCGAGTAGTAGTCCACCGACGAGGAGAAGTCCGACCACAAGGAGAAGTCCGACATCGGGTAGAAGTACGGCCTTCGGCAGAAGACCGATGAAAGTTCGTCGACGAGCAGAAGTCCGACGATGAGTAGACGTCTGCTGACGAGCAGAAATCCGACGATGCGTAGGAGTCTTCTGACGAGCAGAAGTCTGACGACAGGAAGAAGTCCGACGTCGGGTAGAAGTTCAACGTCGGGTAGAAGACCGACGAAGATTCGTCGACGAACAGAAGTCCGACGACGTGTAGAAGTCCGAGGACGAGTAGAAGTCTGCTGACGTCGGGTAGAAGTTCAACGTCGGGTAGAAGACCGACGAAGATTCGTCGACAAGCAGAAGTCCGACGAAGAGTAGAAGTCTGCTGACGTCGGGTAGAAGTTCAATGTCGGGTAGAAGACCGACGAAGATTCGTCGACGAGCAGAAGTCCGACGACAAGTAGAAGTCTGCTGACGTCGGGTAGAAGTTCAACGTCGGGTAGAAGACCGACGAAGATTCGTCGACGAGCAGAAGTCTGACGAGGAGTAGAAGTCTGCTGACGTCGGGTAAGCCAATCCCACAACACTAAGGAATCCTCCAATGGTCAACAGGCGTAGCCATCGCATCATGGGAACCTCCCGCTCTAATTCACACCAATCCAGGAATCAGTCCCTGAATCAAGGACAACAGGCATCTGCCTCCTTTCACCCCGGTAACCAACACCCTGCAGGAGAAGGAACTTCAGGGCCATCCCTAGAATAACGTATCAGAAAAATAGAGGAATCTCAGAATGAGATCCTTCAGCACTTAAGGGGAGCTCGAAGACCAGCACCAGTACCCCAAGAAGATACTCTTCTCCCTCAAGATCAGCCAGGATTCGAAGACATTCTTCATGTCGAAGTCCCCCTTCCTCCGCCAAGGATGCGCCCTCCTACACGTCCAGAGAATGAGCTTGCTGATACAGCAAGCTCTACCCATCCTTCGCGCACAGGCCACCGACAGCATATGCCGCCTTAGCTCAGCCGGTAGAGCACATGGCTTTTAACCATGTGGTCGTGGGTTCGATTCCAACAGACGGCGCCAAACAGACCCGACCCGATTTCAAAATGGGTCGGGTTTGGGTTCTAGAAATTGACCCGTTTGAAAAACGAGACTAGTTCGGGTTGACCGGACGGGTTGCCGGGTCAACCCGCAAACCTGTTTAATTTGAAAATTTTTGAATCCCGACCCCCTGATCGAATACCGCGTGACCCGTGAGGCAGTGACCGGCTGCCCCTGCCCGAATCCCTCTCCCTGACTCACCTTCCCCCCCCCCCCCCCCCCAGCGCTGCGTGACCGCTGCATGCGACCGCTTTGCGGCCTTCGCCGCGTGACCGTCGCTTGATTCGAACCCGCCCCGTGACCGTGAGTCCGTGACATCTGCCGCCGGACGTCGCAGCCGCCGGACGATGCTGCCGCGCTGAAGGCTCGCTGCCGCCGACGCCGTGAAGCTGGTCCCGATTTTGCCGTATCCACGGGTAGGGTCGGGTTCGGATCTGGTAAATCGACCCGTTTGTAAAAACGGGTCGGGTTCGGGTTGACCCGAAAAGTGCCGGGTCATTTCCAGATTCGACCCGAACCCGACCCGTGACCCAAAATTGACACCCCTACTTATTATTTCTAATTTTTAAAGGAAATACTAAAGTAAATAAAAATAAATATTAAATTACCAATTATAAATCATTTTTAACGCCTAATTTTTGAAACCCTTCGTCTTCTCCTCTTCAATTGTTTGCATGTCTTTTTCATAGTTCATTCATATGGTCCAACTAACATGTTAAAATTTATATTGGGTTCCTTTATTTTTTTCTCTACTTTTCTCAAAGGAGAATGATCAATATACCACAAACTATCTCTTAATGTAACTCTAATGCCGCAAGATCTTCTAATTTTCACTATGAAATTCATCATGTATGAACATATGGTTCATTGTTATCATATGGGTAATAACATTTTTTGTAATTAATGAGATAAACTATTGAAATTATTTTAGCGGGCAAGTGTGGTAGTTTTTCTCTACTTTTTTACATACATAATTTGATATATCTTACAACTTTTATTTATTCATTTATTTGTGTGCCAGATTTAAAACAAAACTAAGATGTGAAGCTCTCATTCTACAATTATAGATATTCTATATGAAACGAAGATCAATCATTTATTCAAATAATTATATTTAAAAATTTTAAGAAAGAAGATCTCAATCTTGAACTAATAATGAGATCTTTTTTTTCATCCTTTCCATACCACTTATGAGGAGGGGAAAAATCCATCGTTCAGAAGGTGCTCATGATCAAGATTGTTGCGTTCTGGAGTATTCACGGCAGTAGAGAAATATATAGTTTAATGTCTTAGCGTTGTATGAAGATTCGGCACGCAATCAGATAAGAGAGGGTGTATCGTTCATAAGAGACACCAAAGTTTTTACGTGGAAACCCCTGAAAAGGGGGAAAACACAGGGTCTGGCCTAGTTTGAATGAATCCACTAGTATTTGCAGTCAATTACAAATGAGGCCCTTCTTAGGAAGAATGCCTTGGTTTGATGTCACAAATGTACGTCATACAGAGCGCATTACATGGTGGGAGTTACAATAATCAACATAAACATGTTTGTTTGGTTGGAATGGCCATAATCGGCACGAGATAGGGGTCTGAAAGATCGTAGTTGGCAAGAGACTGGGGTCAAAAAGATCTTTGTCTAGTGATAGAGGTCAGAAGGATCATAGTCAGTAGAAGACAGGAGTCTGACAGTACTCTGAGAGAACTGTGGGCATCAATTGGTGGCCCATAAGAAGTTAGGGCGTCAGGTGGTGGCCTGGTGGAGCTCAGAACCTCAAGTGGTGGTCCGACATAAGTCCGGACGTTAGGTGGTGGCCTGGTGGGAGCACAAGTCCTCAAGTGGTGGTCCGACAAAAGTCCGGGCATCAGGTGGTGTCCTGGTGGAGCACAAGGCCTCAAGTGATGGTCTAGAAAAATCGGGCCTTAGGTGGTGGTCTAGACGAAGTCCGGGCCTCAGGTGATGGTATGGGCAAAAGTTCATGCCTCGGGTAGTGGTCCGGTAGAAGTTTAGGCCTTATGTGGTGGTCTGGCAGAAGTCCGGGCCTTAGGTGGTGGTCTGGCAGAGCAACGATGTTAAGCAGTGGTCTGACAGAGGTGAGGGCCTTAAGTGGTGGTCTAGCGGAGCAACGACGTCAGGCGGAGGTTCGGCAGAGGTGAGGGACTCAAGTGGTGGTCCGGCGGAGCAACGATGTCAGGCGATGGTCCGGCGAAGGTGAGGGCCTCAAATGGTGGTCTGGTAGAATTCCAGGCATCAGGTAGTGGTCCGGATGAAGTCCGGGCCTCAAGTGGTGGTCCGACGAAGTAACAACGTCAGGTGGTGGTACGGCGGATTTCGGGCCTAAGGTGGTGGCCCGACAAAGGTGAGGCCTCAGGCGGTTGTCCGACGAGGGTGAGGGCCTCAGATGCTGGTCCGATGAAGGTGAGGGCCTTAAGTGAATATCCAGCGAAGCAACGATGTCAGTGATGGTCCGACGGAGGTAAGGGACTCAAGTGGCGGTCTAACGGAGAACTGACGTCAGGCTGTGGTCCGGCGGAGGTGAGGGGTCAGGTGGTGGTCCGGTAGAAGTTCGGGCCTCAAGTGGTGGTTCGGCGGAGCAACGATGTCAGGCGGTGGTCCGGCAGAAGTTCGGGCCTCATATGGTGGTCCGACGAAGGTGAGTGCTCAAGCGGTGGTTCGGAGAGGGTGAGAGCCTTAGGTGGTGGTCCGACAGAGGTGAGGGCCTCAAGTGGTTGTCCAGTGGAGCAACGACGCCAGGCAGTGGTCCGGTGGAAGTTCGGCGGTGGTCGAGGAGGAGCTTCTTCCTTCTCTTCCTTCTTTACTTGCTTGGGGTACCCCTTTCAAGAGAAAGGAGGGATCTGTTTATTTATGGAGTGGCATATATGGCCTGTAAATAGGTGAGAGATCAAGGGTAAATATGGAGTGGTTGGATGGACGTCTGATGTTGAATCCCTTAATCGTGAACCGTTTGGTGGACATTTGTATGCCTTAGTGATTTCGGAATTCAGTGATCTTAGGCTCGTTGGATTCATCTCGTCAAGCCGCTCGATTCGACTATAAACATGTCATGTTTGGAATCGGTTTGGTAATCCAAATTGTGGTTCGAACACTCCAACAGCTCTTCGAGTCCTTGATTTGGACTAATTTGGGCTCGGATTAAGTAGAATTTGGTGTCGTTGGGTTTGTATTTTCGAGACGTTCAGTTCGACTATAAGTTTGCTGAAATCGGAGTTCGGATGATCCCAATTTTAATTTCTAAAGTTTCCAACTTGATTTTGCCTCAATTCGTGCCCGATCAAGATAATTTTTCAAGGTAGTATCAAAGATATATGATAATATCTCTAAGTAAATTTGACTCTATACTCACTAGGATAACACAATTTTAGGAATGATCCAAATTATTATCTCTATAATTAGAATTAATATCTAAAGAAGAAATATTAATTATTAAGACATTCTCATGAGGTGAAGAGCAAAGCTATTGATAAATGTCATTAGGTTTAACATAGCCTTTAATATGCTAAGTAATCATTACGTTTGAAACTAAAGTTATTTTCCTACAAAAAGATTTATTTTGATAAAAAAGATTATAATAATTACAACAAAATATAACCCTCTCAAAATAAGCATTTGGTAGTTATAAGAGGATATATCTTAACGATTTGTAAGCCTTGGATGCTTCTGTAACTGATATATCTTAACGATTTGTAAACCTTGGATGCTTCTGTGACATTAGGGGTGTCAATATTTGACACGACACGAAAACCCGATTCGAACCCGACCCGTTTCCAAAACAGATCGGGTTCGGGTTGACCCGAAGGGTTGCCGGGTCAACGCAGAAACCCATTTGAAATGACTGCCCGGCTGCCAGAGACCTGCCCGTCCCCTGCTCGCGCGCCCGCCGAAGCTCCCAGCGTCGTGCCAGCACGCGACAGCGCCCTCATGGCTGCCCGCTGCGGCTTCCTGTGCGCGTTCGTGCCTGAGTACCCGCCCGCGCGACCATAATAAATGAAGCCCTCAAATGGGGCTCATTTGGGGAATTCACAAGAGAACTTGTCTGAAATGACAAGATTGTTCAATTATAGTTAGCAATGCTCGAATGAGTGACACATGTCATTTCGAGAGGGTTTTATTGTGAGTTCTAGTTAAGTTCCCCAAGTGGGCTTCTTCTGAGAGTCATCTACGTCTTAAATATCTGTAAAGACTTATGTAAGTATACAATATGCACTCATATATTAATTTATATTTTTATATAAATATAAATAGAAAATATTTACTATGATGTCAAAGCACTATTAAATAAGAAAAAAATGTATAAATTGAACAACAAAATATATCATGATATATTGTTAAATTATTGAATTTGCTTTAAAATTATATATATAATGCAGCACAAATTTTAAAATATCAGTATATAATTTATATTAGAATATTATGTTTTATATAAATAATGAGTTTTTTCTCTCTTTTCAAAGAGGTGAGGCACATTAAAGGGGAATAAAATTGGCCATTTATATATCGACATTATAAAATGCTTAAATATTAAATTTCAGGCAATTTAACTTTTCTTTTGTCTTTATTTGTAGCTATACAAAATTTTAAATTTAGTTGATATCTACTTAATAATTTTTATCAGCTTAAATTGGACAAAATTTCACCATCTGATGGTCGATGTTCAGTTGAGTGACTTACGAGCATTTGGGCTTTCTTCCTCCTCCCAAACTCCTCCGCCACTTGACGACCGGCTTTCCAATTTAGTAAATTATAACTTTAAAATCAATGAAAGCTCCACAATCCTATGAAAAAACAAAAAGAAAATAGTGTAAGTTAAAATAGAATGAAGTTACAAATAAAGGCGGTGTATTTGAAATATTTAAAGTTATTTAGATGGATATATGATAAATGCAAAGTGATTTCTTTTTATTGAGATAAAATGCATACAGTATAAAGTTCAACGATGATGATGTCTGATGTTAATTCTGTGTGGAATATGTTTGTGCTAATCAATCAAGTAATAATATTGACTCGGACCTCAATTTCGTCGGTTGAGCTCAACGAGGGGTCTCCCTCAGCTTAGGGTTCGAGTGTGTTGTGCTGCAGGTACAATCATACAGATATGTAGCACAGTACATTATAGCTCTGCAGCGTTGTACACTCATTCGTTGATGTGTCACAAGTTGTGTGGCGGCGTTGAAATCTTGACTTGAAGATAGAGAGTAGAGCACTGCACGTCAAGTTGGGCAATTTTCCTTCTCATTTTTTTATATTTAACTTGAAGGGCTGCATCTCTTCATGTTGCAGAAGCACATATCTTTGTTTGTTTTGAGAGAGAATGGTGTGAATAAGTAAAGTGAAACAATGGAATAGTGAGAAAGAAAGAGATTTGTACAATTAATCCCTATTTGTATAGTAAATTTCTAGAAATGGTATGGTTCCATGGTTTTTTCCCGATTTCAAATTTTTACAAATTAAATCATGGTTCTGATTTTCGCTAGTTTCTTTTCTTGTTGTTTCATTGTGTGGTTTACTTCCCAACATAGAATAGCCAATGGTGGCAGTGGTGACTAGCAGCCGGCATCTACTAGCTCGGGGCAATGGTTAGTAGCGACTGACGACAATGCCAAAAAAATTATAATATATTTAAAAATTGGTCAAATCTAAATATTTTTAAAAACACCGAAATTGAATTAGAGAAGAAATTCTAAATACTTCAAAATTTTACTATGCATTTCTTTTACTTCAAATCAAACACCATTATTTTCAAAATTCATGCATTTGAAGTACTTTGCATCTATTTTTCTTCAAACCAAATAACCCCCAAGAAAGACTATCTGAACTTAAAAAAATTTAAATTTGCATTTATATTAGAATAGTTTTCACATTTAGGCTTCATTTAGGGCGACTTTCTTAAGAAGCAATAAAAAAATCATCCTAAATGAAGCTTTAATGGTCATCATATGCATATAAACTTAGGATTTGTTTGAGACAAATTTCTTTCCGTTGCTTTTCAGATTGCCACCAAAGTTTCTTTTGGCTGCTATTTTCTCTTTGATTTTCAAAAGTTTTGGTAGTTGGAAGCTACTTTTTACAACCAAAAAAGCAATTAATTTGTGCTAGCTTTAAAAAATTCTCTATTCAATTTTTAAAAAAGTGTACATTTATAATATCAATTGGGCCTTTAAAAATATTATTTTTCCCACATGATTTTTTTCAAATACTTTTAAAAATTATTGCAACTATATCAAACAAACCCTTAATGTAATATATAAATATAAACTCATAAAATAAATATTTAATAACTCAAAGTTGAATTGATTTACAATTACAAACACATTCCTTAATCCTTTGGTAAAATTTGAGTGAAAATGATATTAATCTTAAAATGAATTAGAAGTTATATTTTCAACCCTAATATAATAATATGTAGCAAATTAGTAAACATAATAATTTTTAAAATATTGAGGGCTAAAATATAAATTTAATATAAACTATTTTCATTGATAATAAATTACAATATCTTTATCAATAAAAAATTAATACAAACCTTTCGTCTAAAATTTATTAAACTATGAGAGCTTATTATAAAATTCCAATGGACAACTTTCCAATCTTTTCACGTTGAATTATTACACCCGTATGAGCTATGGCGACGCAGAATCGGCCGTGTGGAACCCACGGTTTTGGTCACCTGACCGTGGGGCCCCCGGTCGGCGCCGTGACCGCCGGCGGCGGCGGCTGCGATGATTCTGCGTGGGGTGTGGAGCACGGCGGAGTCGGCCGTCTCCACCGCACTGCAAGTGAGGAAATTGCGTAAGAGGTAAGACGCCCTCCACGAATACCTCCGGCCGCCAGCGACTATGGCCGGGGATTTCCCTAGGTCTTCCACTTTTTCCTTAGGAAGCGGTTCCTCATCCGGAGTCTTCAGGGCCGTGGAGACGCTGTCGACGACGAAAAGTTCGTCCTTCTCCGGCGAAGTGTCCACTTCTGCGGCAGATTCAGGTAAGGATTTAGGTGCAGTGAATTAAATCTTGAGTTCAAATTGAGAACTAGAAGATGGTTTCTAACTTTCATTTGAAACTGATCGAAGTCTTATGGTCCGTTTGGGAAGGCTTATATTTACGAAAGTGATTTTAAGATTATTGTAGTAAAAATAAATTTTTTAAGTTGCGGTAAAAAATAGATTCTTCTTAGATAAATTTTATGCAACAACAACAAAAACAATATCAAGTCTTTGGCTAAATAGGTGGGTGGGCTACATGAATCTTTTTTCTTCATTATATCATGTTAAAAATAAAATTTTCATTTAAACATAATAAAGAAATATCATTTTTAATATTTTCTAACCAAATATTTTTAGGTCTACCTCTACTTTTCTAACCGAATCCTCGGAAGGCCACCATTTTATGTGGCCAAACCATCTAAGACGACTCTCCCAAATTATATCTTCCACTAGTGCTACTCCAACCTTTTCACGTATATGCTTATTACATATCCTATCTCTAAAAATAAAGACACTCATCCACTTGAGCATCCTCATCTCTTCAACACTTAACTTAGTATTATGCTTCTCTTTTAATGGCCAACATTCGGCACCATAAAGCATTGAGTAGAAAAAGTTTATGATAACGAAAAAAAATTAGGGGTGAAATGATGATTAAGGCCTGAAAAATAAATTAATAAGAAAATTATCTCAAATGAAGACTCAGTGATTTTAGCTGACATCAACTACGATGTTGACTTGTTATTTTTAATAGAAAGTTGAAATTTTTGTCAATGAAGTTTTAATTATTTATCAAAATAATATTTAAATTAATTTTTCAAACTAATTTGTATGTCAGTGACGATTAAATTATTAAAAACAATTAACAAATCATTACAAATTTTGTTTTTATTATTGCAATATTCAAAATATATTTGAAAGCTATTTTAATAAGGACAATTTTATACACATCAATTATCATTTAATT
Source organism: Dendrobium officinale (assembly GCA_019514585.1). Lineage (NCBI taxonomy): Eukaryota > Viridiplantae > Streptophyta > Magnoliopsida > Asparagales > Orchidaceae > Dendrobium > Dendrobium officinale. Next base: position 4,500,298 of record CM033700.1, read on the forward strand.
CTTCGCTTATTTACATAGTAATATCATCCTACTTTAATTCATCAAATTTCTATCCAAATATCAAAATATACAATCAAATTCAATACTGAAACCGATCGTTGAGAAACCATAGTATATTACCCGGGAAGGGAAGGAAATCCGATTTGGATTCGGCATTAGTGGCGGTGGTGGTGGTGGTGGGGACGGCGACGGCGGCCTCTGCTGGGAAAGAAGATGCGCTGAGGTGAAGAGATCCCAAAAGAACGTATTCATAGTTGGAGATTGGAGTGATTAGATCGTCATCCACTAAATCCTGCCACACGAATCCCTCTTTATATCGCCTGCATCAGTTCAATTCCTTCCATTTAGTCGATTCAATCTCCCATTCCGCAGCGACAAACCAGAAAAACAGAAAGAAACCAGAGAGAGAGAAAGAGAGGATTGATTACCTCTGGTAGGACCAAGTGAAGGAATCTGGCATCTCTTTTCCTCTCAATTCGGAAAGCCATCTCTTCACATCTGCATGCCGATCGAATTCTGGTTAGCCATGGAAAGTAAAGAAGACAGAGCAGGGGGTTGCAGAAAGAGAGAAGAGGAAGGGAGTGAAAGATTGGATTTTTACCACGAAGGTGAACGCCGGAGTGGCAGAAATGGTGTATGCGGATGAGATGAGGGTGTTCTATGTGGCCGTTACGGTTAAGGAAGTAGATCACATTTGCTCTCCTGGCTTCTGCGCTCCTCCTCTTCAAAGGATCCATGGCTGCCTTCACGGCTCTCCCACCATCACCATTTCTTATATAAGCGCCATCTTATGTTAGGGTATTAAAGAAAAAAAAAAACTAATTACTCTAATTATAATCTACTTATTACATTAATACCCTAACATAATTTTATAAGTAGTTATTGTGAAAATTAGTTTTTTTTTTTAATTATTAGGTTACATTTTTTTTTTTAAATTAATATCAACTTTGTTATAGTTATCACACTATGACACATATGATTGTAAAACATATTATCATTATAAAAAAAATTTAAAAAAAAATCTAGACGGGATGAATGACAACAATTTAAAAAATAAAAGCATTGAAAATAAAAATTCTGAATGGACTCTAAGGCTTTGTTTGGGATGGCTATTTTATTGTTTCTTGAAACAACTTTTTAGTACATAATTTTTTAATTTTTAACTTAAAAGTTGCTTAAAGAAGCAGTAAAAAAACCATCACAAAGACACAAACGAAGCCTAAGACTTGGTATATGACGGCTTTCTTTTTGCTTCTTAAAGCAGCTTCCTAGTACAAAAATAAATGCTTTAAGAAGCAGGAAGAAAGCCGTCCCAGACGAAGTCTTAGGCTTCGTTTAGGACTGATTTTTTTACTGCTTTGTAAAACTGTTTATTAGTACAAAAATCTCTTGAAAGTAAGAAAAAAATAATGGTCTAAAGCTATTTCAAATGAAGCCTAAATCTCGCATTTAAAAAAAATGATGAAATGATCCAAATACTAAAACCTAACTATATAAGATAGTTTTATTGCAATAATCAAATATTCATCAGGTAATTTAAGTGTAATCATGCTCAAGCACCCTAAGATTAGTAATCTCCTAAGAAGTTACATAATGAATACTGAAATCATGAGATTAAAGGATTTCTTTTGACCATAATTTTTATTTGGTCATTATTTATTCATCACTTTAAATAAAATTTTAAACTACAAACCCGCTTTCCACAACAACTTTCAAAAAAGCTGTTTTCTTTACAACAGTTTTATAACCTCCACCTTTATAAAAAATTATTGTCGCCCCAAACGAACCCTAAATCTAATATATATTGGACTAGATCAATGTGGGCAATACATGATTATTACACCTAATATTTTAATTGAATTTAGAATTATGCCATATTTTAATTGAATTAAGCATATAACAACTGAGTGATCACTTGCAATCAACATTGAAAGTTCATGGATGCTTAAAGATAAGTCTAAAATTTGTAAGAGGGTCAGTTCAAGCTTGTTATAGTCTTTGAAGGCAGTAGGAATCAATAGATTGTTTTGGTTTGTAATCTTATTGATGTGGGCTACACTATCTTATCCTACACCACCAGCCTAACTTACCGCATCCTTCACGCATACCGGCCTGCTCCACTACTCTTTTACTTTTTGTTACTGTTTTATTGCCTTCTTCGCCAACTAGTGGCCGGAGGAACGTTTCTAGTATTTCCTTTCTTTTACAGCAATTACTAGTTATATTAGGCAGCCGGCTGAAAGTAGGAGGCAGAAGATATTATAATACAAAGTTACTTTTACTCCTCCTGGTTTCCCCGCTTCTTCTTCTTCTTCTTCTTCCCTTTTTCCTTCTCTGCTTCTTCTTTTCTGCACTCTCTTGCTCTGTTTCTCCCTAATTGTTCTCTGCAGGTTTCGGTTCCACACCACATTGGTATCAGAGCTAGGTTGCGAGCATCAATGGCGGAAGGAAGCAAACGTCCATCGGCCGATGAGGATCGAAGTCTAGACGCCCTGTGGAATGCCCAAACGTCCATCGCGCGCCAATTGGAGGTACTCACTAATGAATTCTTCCGATTTTCAACAGAAATGCGGACAGAGATACGTTCATTGAGGACGACTCGGCAAACGCCGGTGATGAACCGACCATTAGCACCGGTGCAGGCACCTTTACCGGTGCCACGACACCTCCACCGTCAGCGACAATATACAGCCCATCAAAATGCTTCTGAGTCCGACAATGAGGCAGACGCACAACAGTTTCTAGATGCGTCCGATTCAGATGAAGAGGATCGACCGAATCATTACGGCGCGGCAATCCCGGACATCAACATTCACATGGAGAATTCCGTGTGAAGCTAGATGTCTTCCTACCCACGGATTTTGAACAAATGCTCTACCTACAGTATCAACACTTTCGCGCAATAGGGCGATGAACGAATATCGAAGAATTCTATAGATTACGCACGGATGAGCATCCAAGACATCGGAGGTTACGGGAACTCAAGTTTCTGTGTGGACGCTATCACAGGCGGTGAACTACGCTCTTAAGGCCGAGATCCAGCTCAACAGACATCCAAAGAATCAAGCTCCACGTAGATACAATGCAGAACCAGCGGGAGACGTGAATAAGACCCCTACGGCGACTTCTACTATTAATAAACCTGCTACTCCCCAATCCGGCGGGGCTGGAATCCTTGGAGCAGAGCCAAAGACAACGTCGGCATTGCGACCGCGATTTCCTGTCCGGGAGAACAATCCTTACACTAAGCCCACAACGCTTAAGTGCTATCGATGCTTTCAGCCGGGACACAAGTCAAATGACTGTCCCAACCGCCAGCAGCAACTGATGGAAGGGGAGTTGGAAATTGACGCAAAGTGCTGAGGCCGTAAATGAACAAAGGGGAGTTGGAAATGAAGGAGACCCACTAGTATGTGTGTATGGAAAAATTATTGAGGCCGCCAAATGAACAAGATTTCGAGGATTTGTACTCAAGCTGATGAAGAAAGGTCTGTGAACTATTGACGGGTGTTGCACAGAAAATATTGTAGCTCGATCGCAGAAACTCCAACTAAAGACCACAAAGAACCAAACCCCGCAACGTGTTGAGATTCCTGTGTTTTGCCGAGTATCTTTCTCTATTGGGAAAAGCTACATTTGCGAAGTGCTGTGTGATGTTCTTGATATGGACATTTGCCACTTAATCCTTGGCCGGCCGTGGCAGTATGATGTTGGAGCTATTCATGATGGTCGGACGAATACCTTTACCTTTGACTGGAAGAACCGTAAGATTAGGCTTTGGCCAAACTTGTCTAATGCTGACAGCAATACAAAGCCAGAGCAAGCTGCTATGGTCATTGTTTCAGGACCAATTCTCATTAATTCCTGGCAAGAATCTTGTGATATGCTCGCCCTCATGATAGCCGACTCCCATCCAGACAGTAAGATCACGGAATTACCAGTTGAAGTCCAAGGTATACTTCATCAATATGCAGATATTTGGCCAGAGGAATTACCTGCCTCACTACCACCGTTGCGCAGCCTTCAGCATCAAATCGATCTGCAACCAGGAGCTACGCTTCCAAATTTACCGCATCACCGTATGAGTCCACGGGAACATGAGACACTGCAGGGAATGATTGAGGAGTTGCTGAACAAGGGGTTGATTCAACCTAGCCTCAGCCCTTGTGCCGTCCCTGCACTTTTGGTACCGAAGAAGGACGGAAGCTGGCGCATGTGCGTGGACAGTAGGGCTATCAACAAAATAACGGTAAAATACCGTTTCCCGGTACCTCGTCTCGATGATATGCTTGACAAACTCGCGGGTGCAACTGTTTTCTCGAAGCTTGATTTGCGCAGCGGATATCACCAAATCCGCATCCGGCCCGGCGACGAATGGAAAACAGCGTTCAAGACTCGCGAAGGGTTGTACGAATGGCGAGTCATGCCATTCGGGCTGTGCAACGCCCCGGCAACGTTCATGCGACTAATGAACGAAGTTCTGAAGCCAATCCTTGGATCTATTCATTTCTTGGGATTTATTATCTCCAGCGGCGGCATTCTTACCGATCCACAGAAGGTCCGCGCCATCGCGGATTGGCCAACCCCAAAGTCAATTCCAGAAATTCGGAGCTTCATTGGCTTGGCAAACTTCTACAGGAGGTTTATTCGTGGCTTCAGCATCATTGCGGCGCCTCTTACGGATTGTCTTAAGGACAAATCATTACTTTGGACCCGTGAGCTACAGCACAGCTTTGACACACTAAAGGAAGCTCTCAGTTCTGCACCGGTGCTGGCCATTCCTGACTTCGACAAGCCCTTTCATGTGGACACGGATGCATCCGCTGTGGGCATTGGTGCTGTGCTCTCGCAGGAGGGACGACCCATTGAATTTTTCAGCGAGAAATTGAGCCCAACCCGCCAAAACTGGTCCGCCTACGAGCAAGAATTATACGCCGTAGTCCGGGCATTGAAGCAATGGGAGCATTACTTGCTCCATCAGGATTTCATCTTGAGCAGCGATAATCACGCACTCCAATTTATTAACAGTCAAAAGACAGTTAACAAGATGCACGCAAGGTGGACCACATTTCTACAGCGTTTTAGCTTCGTCCTGAAACATAAGTCTGGAGCGCAGAATCGGGTCGCCGACGCTCTAAGCCGACGCGCGGCATTGGTGCTGCGGTTACAGACGGAACTACAAGGGCTCCAAAGTATCCAGGATATGTATGAAACAGATAAAGACTTTGCAATTCCCTGGGCTGAACTCTCCAAACATTCTACTGCATCCTTCCAAGACTACTCAATTGCACATGACTACTTATTCAAAGCCGGACTGCTTTGTATTCCAGACTCATCCTGGCGAGAGTACCTCATTCAGGAGATGCATAGTGGTGGCTTGGCAGCCCATGCGGGCCGAACTAAAACGCTACAGTTGCTGCAGAGTAGATTTTATTGGCCCCATCTACGACGAGACGTCATCCGATTCGTGGAAAAATGTCCGACTTGCCAAATCTACAAGGGAACATCTCAGAATACTGGATTATATATGCCTCTTCCGGTGCCGAATTCCATCTGGGAAGACTTAAGCATGGATTTTGTGTTGGGACTGCCGCGGACAAAGCGAGGTGCCGACTCCATTATGGTCGTCGTGGACAGGTTCTCAAAAATGGCTCATTTTCTCGCTTGTAAGAAGACTTTCGACGCTCTCAATGTGGCCATTCTCTTCTTTAAAGAAATTGTCCGCCTCCATGGATTGCCGCGGAGCATTACCTCGGATCGCGATGTCAAATTTGTGAGTCATTTTTGGCGGGAGTTGTGGAAGCGTTTGAGGACTGAGATCAAGCTAAGTTCGGCATACCATCCTCAAACTGACGGCCAAACGGAGGTGGTTAACCGTTCTCTCGGCAACATGCTGAGATGTATAGCACATGAACATCCTAAACAGTGGGATGATTACCTTGGACAAGCGGAATTTGCATATAATTCTATGGCTAACCGGTCAACCGGACAATGCCCATTCAGCATTGTCTACACTAAAATGCCGAACCATGTAGTTGACGTTGCTGTAATCCCCAAATGTAAGAGCAAGCCAGCTTTGCAAACAACTGAAACTTATACAAAAATGCTTGAAGATGTGAGAACCAAGCTGTCCGCAGCTAATGAGGGCTACAAGCAGTTTGCTGACACCCATCGCCGGCGAGTAATTTTCAATCCTGGCGATCTCGTCATGGTCCGAATGCGCAAGGAACGTTTCCAACCTGGAACTTATTCTAAGTTGAGCCCACGCAAGATTGGACCAGTTCCCATTGTCCGGCGAATCAACGACAATGCGTATATTGTGGACTTACCACCAGGATTCCTCACACCAGCAACTTTTAATGTGTCTGACATATTTGCCTATAAGTCTTCTGATGCAGGTATCGTCGACACCATTTCCTCAGATGAGGAAATTCTTGAATCCGGGGAGACCTGATGTGGGCTACACTATCTTATCCTACACCACCAGCCTAACTTACCGCATCCTTCACGCATACCGGCCTGCTCCACTACTCTTTTACTTTTTGTTACTGTTTTATTGCCTTCTTCGCCAACTAGTGGCCGGAGGAACGTTTCTAGTATTTCCTTTCTTTTACAGCAATTACTAGTTATATTAGGCAGCCGGCTGAAAGTAGGAGGCAGAAGATATTATAATACAAAGTTACTTTTACTCCTCCTGGTTTCCCCGCTTCTTCTTCTTCTTCTTCCCTTTTTCCTTCTCTGCTTCTTCTTTTCTGCACTCTCTTGCTCTGTTTCTCCCTAATTGTTCTCTGCAGGTTTCGGTTCCACACCACTTATAGCTTTGGCTCAAAGCTTCATATATACTAAAATTCAATTCAATTTATCAAAATAGTTTTTAAATAGAAAAATATATTTGAATTTTCCTCTAACAAATCTTGTAAAATTTTCAGGCCAATACTACTTCAGTTATTACCTTAAATTCATTTTTATGATTAAAATGTTTTTTAATTTATAATTATTTTATATATTTGATATTGAAGCTTAGCTAATTAATTCCAAACCCCTCCACGATTTCAAATCTTCCAATATGGGACGAGTCGGCTCGAACTCGACTCGTTAACTAGCTTGTGAGTCGAGTTTATCGAGTGTCGAGCTAGAGCTCGAGCACGATTTCGAGGTCATTGTATTATTGAGGTCGAGTTCGATAGAGATGATGCTCGGCTCAATTACGTGTTGAGTAGCTCGAGTGTGAAAGCGGAACTATGAAAGTCGAAGGCGAAAGGCGAAACCACTGGGGCGGGATTGGTCGCGGAAGGCTGAAGAGGAAGTGGGTCGAGGACTCGAAATCAGTACGTCTTGCAAGATGGCTCAGAAGCCGGCATCCACTGCCACTAGGCGAGCTCGAGCTCTTCTCGAATACAAGCTCAGGATTTGGCTTAGGATGACTCGAGCTTGATTATGCTCATTTACTCCTAATTTGATCAAGTTCACCCTTTTTCTCCCATCTCAAAGATCATCTAAGGACTACCATTTTCTTATTTACCTTTTTAACTACCAATCGTTCCTATAGTTATTATTTTTTTTTTTTTTTTAATTTTGGGACGAAAAATCTTTCAAGCGATATTGACTGGCGCATTAAAGATTGAGTCAAGCTTTAATATTATAATTAACTAGAATAATTAGTACATATGGAGGAAATTAGCGGGCCTGCAAATGCTGTGCATAAAAATGATTAGGACTTAAATGATGGATTAATCATTACATAATTATAATAAATTGCAGCGAGATCCAGCTTGTGTAGAACGGATCCAGGAAATGGCAAGCTGGCTCATTTGATTTCTTCATTAGAAATGATTTTAAAATTTTTAAATTAAAATCTTCAGTGATATATTAATTCAAAAAATAGTTATTATTCTTTATTATTATCCAATTTAAATTATATTAAATTTTATTTTAAATTAACCTAAAAATGTAATTATTCAAAAAAATAAAAAAGTATTTAAAATAAAAAAATTACTCAAGTTTCTCTCATCCTAAATTAAGAGTTAACTTAATTTAAATAAAATGTTAAAATAAATTCTACATAATACTTACTATTATATATAATTTTAAAATAAAAGACATTTAAATAAAATATTAAATTCCGGTTATTAAAAACCGGAAAAAAGTTTTCGGGTTTCTAACTGAAACAGTGAAACCGGAAAAATTATTGTTTCTAATAACCGAACAAATATTTTTGTTTTTAATAATAAATTATATTTAATAATTTGATTTTTTGAGAAATCGGAAAATCAACAAAATATGATTTAATTTTCAGGTTTCTTAAAACTAGTAAAATGAAATTTTGCCTAATTAAAACGTGAAAGGAAAATTATGACATCCCTATTATGAAAAATTATTTTGTGCGGAATCCAGACGTTGTCTAGAGACCAACAAAAATATATCACGACAGCTCAAAAGTGTATCGTGCTAGATACCTAGCACGATACCAACACTCCGTACCGAGTGCGATACCAAGCACAATACCCGACGGTTCTCCAGATGTACGTGCAGAATAATCTCTCGTGCACTACATTGATGGCCTGGAATGGCATCAGCTCGAGTTTAGTCAGGCCCATTCATTGGAAAAATTATTACGTCTGGTGTTCGGATTTATCCGGACACCAATCCAAACAAGTCACGCCCCCCAAATACATCCGGGGCCCAGTATATTTGAATGATATGACGAGTCTGGATTAATGTCAGGACAGTCCAATCACCGGACATAATAATTTGCCTTCATTGACACATTTATCTGAAACCTTTACCCTACTTCTAAGTTCCCAGACTTCACTCAATACAGTTTTCTACCGATTGCTCACTGCACGGTCGCTTAATCCTACTTCCAAATCCGGCTATGACCGCAGCTTGTTCAGCCTTCTCCCTCCTACTCGAATCCCTTAACGTATGTCCTCCTTTCCTTCACAAAACCCCCAAATTTCGCCAAACACTAACCGCAGTATGCGCCGCAAAGGAACGATACATGGATGCCGATACCCTGAGCCCTTCCCGCCCCATTAAACGCCCTAATCAAAGAAAACCGAGCTCTTATGGAACCTCCCGGAGATCAGCTATGAAAAAGAGCTTCTCACAGGAACAAGTATACTTCACCACCACCGTTTCCCACAACCCTTCAATCGCAATCATCGGCGGTGGCCTCTCGGGCCTACTCTGCGCCGCTACTCTCGAGGAGAGGGGCATTCGATCTACTGTATTCGACACCGGAATTCATGGCTTGGGAGGTCGAATGGCAACAAGGGCAGTGGTCGAATCCCAGCAAAAACTGGTATTTGATCACGCAGCTCAGTTCTTTACTGCTTGCGACGCGAGATTTCAGAATCTGGTTAATAGGTGGGTATCCGAAGGATTGGTTCTTGAATGGAAGGGCACGATTGGAGAGCTTGAAGCTGGTGGACGATTTACCCCAATCCAAAGCTCTATTACAAAGTATATTGGCATCGACGGTATGCGTCCACTTGCAGATTCAATTCATAAATGTACTAACTTGGTTGAGATTACTCGACCTTGCTGGATCAGCAAGCTCGAGCCTTGCAATGGGATGTGGCACTTGAGTGAGAACGAAAAGAACCGTGGTTCATTTGATGCAATTGTTATTGCTCATAATGGAAAATGTGCAAACCGCCTGCTTTCTTCTTCAGGTTTGCCACAGCTCTTCAGGCAGATGAAAAAGCTTGAGCTTAGTTCTATCTGGGCACTTCTTGCAGCATTCGAAGACCCACTTCCTGTTCCTTTTGATGGAGATTTTAATGCATTGGAAGGAGCCTTTGTGAAAAATATTGAATCTGTTTCATGGATGTGCAATAATACCAGTAAGCTTTTTCCTCTGCAGAGTAGTAATGGTGCCCATCAATGTTGGACCTTTTTTAGCACAGCTAGTTATGGGAGACGAAACAAGGTTCCACAGGAAAATATTCCTAATGTCACTGCGGAAAAGGTGAAGACAGAGATGCTTGATGGTGTAGGAGCTGCTCTTGGATTGCCTAAGGGTTCGCTTCCCGAACCATTTTATACTCGAGTTCAATTGTGGGGTGCGGCTCTGCCAATAAACACACCTGGTGTTCCTTGTATCTTTGATCCTTATGGGCGTGCGGGCATTTGTGGTGACTGGTTACTTGGTTCAAGCATGGAAGCTGCTGCTTTGAGCGGAATATCATTGGGAAATCATATGGCAGATTACTTCCATGGTGGGGGGAGTCATCTGGAAGAGTTTGCTGTTGGTTTGCATGAGGGATTTAAAGCTGTTTCTGGCTATGATATTGGTCATTTCCCAGGTTTGGATTCTGATAAGCAAGTTATCTGCGATTTAGAATGTGTTGCATGATATAGTGTTGTTATAGAATGAATTATGTTTAGACATAGTTATTATTTTTTCTTCTTTTTGGATGGCCATATGCAAACAGGTTATCAGTTTTGCGTGATGTACAAGCACATGAAGGAGTTCTCAAAAGGGAGACTTTGATTTTTCTGTTCGTTTTGATGAGAGGGGAAATGAGAAAAAGATGTGAGGGTGAGATTTTTTAATTTTTTGGTCTTTTGGGAATTGCAGCTCAGTATTAGATCTTTTTTTAAAAAAATTTTTGAAGGAGATGAGTGTATAGTGTATAATAACATGTATCTGTTGAGTATGCTGTGTGATGGAATATTCATTACATATGAGAGAGAGACTGATAGGAAACACTTAAAGATTTCAAATAAATCCTATCAATTTTGAAAAAAAAACAGCGATAAAACTCTTCCAAACTCCAATGAAGACAAGAAAAATAGTAGTTTTTATTGTAATAATCAATGATACGGAAGGAAAATACCAAGATACAGTCGATCATCAATTCGAGAGGAAAATACCAAGACTTTGTCTGCATGTACTTCCTCGCCTAAGCTAGTTGAAAACTAAGATTCTTTGATGAACTTGCTTGTTATTTTGATAAGTTATTAATTGGTAATTCATTGTCAACTATTCTTAAAATTTCTTAAATGAGCTCCTGCGCATGTTGGTTTCACATCAGTTAGATGTCAATCATTTATAGGCATTAGATGATTGACAATAGAGAACATCAAAAACCTTGCAATAATAAGGTTGGTCACCCTCCATATAAGATGTGAGATTGACCAACATGTGAGATTAAAATTGAATGTTAGTGGTTGACGAATGTAAGATGTTGATCCTTTGTAGGCTTTGAATGACATTCAACAAGAACTGTTAGAAGCAAGCAATGACTGTTGGTTGACTTGGACATTCTCTTCTTTTTGGATAGAAGATCATGTGAAATGATGAGCATCCAATATTAACCAGTCTTTGGTATGTGTTATGACAAGTATTAGGTATCGATCATTGGCAAACATCAAACAACAATTTATTAAGAATGTTGGAAGCCAAACAATGTCTCAATTGTTCTTCTAATAAGAGAAGAGATCGAGCAACAATGAAGGCAGGAGTCTACGTAAAGTGACAGTTGAAGTTGGGCGACGGAGATGGCGGGAGTTAGTTAGTCGGTCGGGGTCAATTGATAGTGGCAATGAGTTAATGTTGAGAAATGGCCAGAGTTTGGTGGTGCCATCAATGTTGGTTGGTGGTGATCAGCTTTGGGTAACATATGATAAAGCTCTAAAAAATCATAATTTTAGGAGTTTTAAGATCTAAAAATTATGTATAATCAGAATAATTTTTTTTTTCTGTGACAAATCAGTTGCCCATTTATTTTTAGAAGTTAGTGTTAATAACTTTGAAAATGCTCCTGAATGAATTTTTTTAACTAAAAATCACAATGTTAGGAGGATCGTAAGGTGCGATCACTTCTTGAACATTAGTGTGAATCTAATTTTATATTTATGAAGCAAATTACTCCCTTCTAATCAATTTCATGCTTCAGGATTTTAGAATGGAAGTTATTGAAAAAATCGGCACAAACTTCTCCAAAAAGTATTGGAAATCATATATAAAGGTTTTCTTTAGAAAGTGTCAAAATTTTGTCTCCAAATTAGAAAAAAATATTCTTAGGGGTTCCAAAATCTCTAAAAAAAGGCATTTCCAGATCCATACAGTCGCAGGCGTGCTTAAACTGCTAGTTAGTGACATCGGTGGTTGCCTGCTTGGTTTTGTCTGTTTTTTTTTTTAATGTCTTGCTATCCTTATTTATAAAACAATAAGATTTGCATGCTTTTGAAATTTTTTAAAATCAGCTAAAATATTTCAAAAAAAAAAAAAAAAAAACTTCCTTTTTTTTGAGTTGAAAAACTATTTTCTCCAAAAACAATAACATCATCACCAAGCCGTAATTCAACTATGAGGCTGACTATATGAATCATTTTCTTCATTGTGTACTATTAAGAGTCAAAAACTCATTTAAATCTAATAAAAAATTGTCATTTCTAATATTGTTTAACCAAGTCTTTGTAGGTATTTTTCTACCTTTCTTAATGTAGGTCGGATCTAATACATATATTCTCCTAAAACAGTCCTATGAAGTTCGATATTTAATAATAAGCTCGGTGCGTTCCTCCACTTCAACTATCCAATTTGAATTCTACTAATAATATCCTCAGATGTTTCACCATCGTTTTGGGCAATAGACTCAATATATTTAAAACATGCACTCTTTTTAATGACTTGATCACTGAATGTCACAATCCTACCACTAAATTTATTAGTACTAAAATTACGCCTCATTTCTTCGGTTGTATATCTTCGCAAATGAAAATCTTTGGACTATATAGTTGACATTCATAATTCATGTTTTCCTTCAACCCCCTCTCCAATCTTCTCAAGAAGAAGAATATCATCAACAAAATGCATACACTAGGGTACATTTTCTTGCAAATTTCTGATAAGAGTACCATGAATAAAGTAAAAAAGATATAAGCTTAAAGCTGACCCTTGATGTAATACAACTGGAATAGGAAAATATTTGGTCAAACCACCTTCTGTTTAAATAGAAGTAGCATGTCATATATGAATATTCTTAATGACTTGAATATAAGCATTTTTAACTCCTTTCCTAAAACTCTACATATCACTTCTCTTGAAACTTTATCATATGCATTCTCTAAATCAATAAATATCATGTGCATGCCCTCCTTACCCTCTATATACCTCCCCAACAAACTTCTCAACAAATGTATAACTTCCATATATAGTAAACCTACCAGGAATAAATTCATAATTTTGAGAAACATTAATATCACGTCATAACCTATTCTCAGTTATTGTCTCCCATAATTTTAATGTATAATTTCTTAACTTAATTCATCTATAATTCACACACTCTTACTCGTCACCTTTATTCTATAATATATGAATCAATATACTCATCCACTCATCTAGCATCTTTGAAGTCTTTAAAATAATATTAAAAAAAATTAAGCTAAGAATTTCTTTGATCTCCTAAGTAATTTTATATTTCTATTGAGGCCTCATTGCTTTTTCACACTTCAATTTTTTTTTAATCTCTCCAACTTCGATTTAATTTATTAACACGATGATAAAAATAAATATCTTTGTTTTTATTTTGAGTGTTGTGATTATTAAAGTAAATCGTATTCTCACAATTTTTATTAAAAAGCTTATTGAAATATCTCATCCACCTATTTTGAATATGCTTTTATAAGAAAAATAATTTTTTATCTTCATCCTTAATGCACTCTACTTAAACTAGATCAAAATTTCCTCTATTTCTTTGCATGCTAACGTATATGCATGCATCATCCACACTCTTAGCATATATATATATATATATATATATATATATATATATATATATATATATATATATATATATATATATATATATATATATATATATATATATATATATATATATATATATATATATATATATATATATATATATATATATATATATATATTATAAATCACTAAAAACTAAATTGTGCATCACATAAATCATCCACACTCTCATCTCTCAGATATAAAAAAAAAAAAATTTTCTGGTTTTTTTTATCAATTTCTTTGAACATGTGGTGATTTTCTCTCAGTTTCCCATTATTTTGGACTAAATTTTTCATTGTAGGTTCTTTTCTAACAAAATTTGGTATGTATATATATATATATATATATATATATATATATATATATATTCAGTTTTTTGTAGGCTGAAATTGTAATGTTTTGGGATTCAATGAATTTTTTTGTATCAAATCATGAGTAAAAAAGTTCTAAATTTTTTAATACATGTTCTTGCCAGAGTAAAAATTTTAAAAATAATTATATGAGCACCTTGATTGGACTCCCTCTAAATATGATTTACTAATAATTATATCAAACAGTAAAAATAGATTTTTAAATATAGGATTTGAAAGTCTATCATTTATTCTCAAAAAATTAAGCTCCGAAGAATGTCAATTTATAGGCATTTGTAGAAATGCTACGGGAAGAACAATGAAAGAAACGGAGGAAGAAGAAGACGTAAAGAATGAATATTATTTTCTTGGTCTTACAGATCGAGTACAGGCCTATATTTATAGGCATTAGACGTTACAGCATTGAGCAGAGCCAATATATGAATACATGGATAAAAACCAATCGAATACCTACACCTCAGCTTTGTACAAAATATAAACTAAGTTATTTGTTTAACTCTAATACGCCCCGTCAAACTGATGGGTCCTTAGTGACGGTCAGTTTGGTTCGTAAGGTCTGAAAACGATGTGTGGAGAGGGACTTTGTAAGAATGTCCGCAACTTGATCAATAGTGCTTATTGGCAAAATAGAGACATTTTGTTGTTGTATATGATCCCGCACAAATCGTTGATCTATTTCAATATGTTTTGTGCGAGCGTGAAAAACTGGGTTGTTAGCAAGAGCTATTGCCGAGGTGTTGTCGCAATAGATTTTCGTTGGAAGATGTTGCTCGATGCCGAAGTCATGAAGTAGACGTCTAAGCCAGATAATGTCCGCGGTTAGAGCCGCCATGGATCTGTACTCTGATTCTGTCGAAGATCGGGCGACCGTAGTTTGCTTTTTAACCATCCAGGAGATGATCGTATCGCCCAAGAATGAACAAAATCCTGATGTAGATTTGCGAGATAATGGATCGCCTGCCCAGTCGGCATCTGAAAAAGCGGTAAGGAGTAGATTAGATTTTGTAATAGGAATTCCAAAATTGATCGTACCTTTGATATATCTTAGAAGTCATTTGAGCATATAGAAATTTTGAGGTTGTGGATTGTGCATATATTGTGATAGCTGATTGACACTGAAAGCAATGTCAGGACGAGTAATCGTTAAATATTGCAACGATCCCGTTAGTTTTCGGTAGAGACGACCGTCCTGCAACAGAGAATCAGCTGGAATAAATTCAGGAAGTTTGGTACACGTAGGATTAGCCAAAGGTTTGCAGTGCAGTAGGTCCGCTTCCTGGAGGATTTTGGTGGCATAGTTTTCCTGTGAGAGAAAGAACTGCTGTGAGAGTTTTGAGATTTTAATACCAAGAAAATCATTTACCTCCCCAAGATGCTTCATAGAGAAGCGGATACGAAGTCTGGACATAATGGAACCGATAACAGCTTGATTATTGCATGATATTAGAATATCGTCGACGTATACGAGAAGAAATATCGTTGTGTTTTCAGCTTTGTACAGTAAAAGAGAAGGGTCGGATTGGCTATGAGCAAACCCAAGAGTGACAAGGAACTCAGTAAACGTGTTGTACCACTGTCGCGGAGACTGTTTTAACCCGTATATGGACTTATGAAGACGACATACGTGATTTGGATGGATGGTGTCCTCAAAACCTTTAGGTTGAGCCATGTAAACCGTTTCATTCAGATTTCCATGAAGAAACGCGTTGGCAACGTCTAGTTGCTGAACTGGCCAGTCATTGTGGAGCGCTATAATCAACAGAACGCGGATTGTGGGAAGCTTTGCGACCGGACTGAAAGTCTCAGTGTAATCAATTCCGTATTCTTGGTGGTTTCCGAGAGCAACCAGTCTGGCTTTGTGTTTGGCGATAGATCCATCTGCATGAAATTTTAATCTGTATGTCCATTTGCATCCTAAGATCGCTGTATTTGCCGGAGGAGGAGTGAGAGACCACGTTCCTTGCTGTTGTAAAGCTAAAAATTCCGTAGCCATTGCTTCGCGCCAATCTGCATTTTTAACAGCTTCTGAATACGTGGTGGGAGGAATATGAGGTGTTGGCGATGTTTGTTTATGCAGCAGATTAAGTCGAATGGAAGGGCGCAATGATCCAGTTTTGCTGCGAGTAGTCATCGGGTGAGTCGGAGGAGCTGATTTACTTGGAGGCTGAGAACTAGTACTCGAGCGGGTGATGTCTGAACCCGGATTCTGCTGGGAAGAGCTAGTTATGCGATCGGTAGTTGGTGCAGAAGTGGTAGCATGCGAAGGCTGAGTCTGCTTGGTCTGAGTAACAGTGGAGGCAGGGGTAAGCAAGAGAGGAGGAATATCAGTGGGAATTGCGGAATGAATGCCTAGTTTAGCAGAGAAAGGGAATTCGTTTTCGTGAAACAAGACATGCCGGGAGAAAGTTATCTTGTTGGTAGCGATGTCAAGACACTTATAGCCCTTGTACATGTCAGAATATCCAAGAAAAATATGCGGTGTAGCGTTGGGTTGCAGTTTATGCCGATTCTGCGAGGGAATAAGTGGATAGCATGCACAGCCAAAAGTTTTCAAGAAGCTGTAATTGGGTTTGGTGTTATGAAGTAATTCGAATGGAGAGACGTTGTTGAGGTTAGGAGTTGGCAACCGGTTTATTAGATAGGTGGCTGTAAGCGTGGCGTCAGGCCAAAATTTGTAAGGAGCTGAGGATGTATGGAGGAGGGTGCGGATGGTCTCCGTAATGTGCCGATGCTTACGCTCGGCATTTCCGTTTTGCTCCGGTGTGTAGGGGCATGAAGCCTGATGAATAATACCGTTGGATTGAAGAAAATTTGAGAATGCTTGATTCATGTATTCGGTACCGCCATCTGTACGAAAAATTTTGATTTTCTGGTTTGTAAATGTCTCAACCTGTTTCTTAAAATTGATAAATATGTCAAGAACTTCAGATTTCATTTTTAGTGGAAACAACCAGGTAAATTTAGAAAAATCGTCCACAAAAATTACATAATATTTGAAGCCTTGATTAGAGATAACAGGAGCAGGGCCCCAAACATCGGAATGAATTAAAGCTAACAAAGTAGTAGAAGTGTGTGTAGATTGTTCAAAAAACAGTTTATGACTTTTTGACATAGCACAAGATGCACACGAAATAGACGATTTGCCCATCTTGAGGCTCGGGTTACGACTAGAAATTAAGTCGAACGTGTGCTTATTCGGATGGCCTAACTTCCTGTGCCATGAATCTGCCTTTGTAGAAGCTGTGAGAAGCGCCGTATGCTCAGCCGTGGATTGTTTACATGGCAGAGTATAAAGACCATTGCTACATGGTCCTTGAAACAGAACTCGTTGCGTCTTCATATCCTTCAAAACAAATCCAGACGGGTTAAAGGTAATGGTAATATCGTTATCCTTTGTGAGCTGGGAAATAGAAATAAGATTGTAACGGATGGCAGGAGAGTAAAGTATTTGAGATAGATGCAGCTTACGGGACGGGGTCGGGAGAAGTCCCGCCCCGGTGTTAGCAATATTCACGGAGCTGCCGTCGCCGATAGTTATGGTGTTTGAGCCCTGATATGGTCGAGAGATAGAAAGATTTTCCATGGAGTTTGTCAGGTGAGCGGAGGCCCCAGAGTCCAAGTTCCAGTTGGAATCGGTATTGGAATTGGTAGCCAGAAGTGCCGTTGAGGTTTGATGTGTCTGCGGTGTGTACTGCAAGTTTGCTTTATGCCAGCAAGAAGCGGCGGAGTGGGCCTTCTTGAGGCAGATTTGGCAAATTAAAGATGATGATGAAGCTAAACTCCGCGATTCCTTTGTAGTATTGGAGGAGTTTCGACCACGGGATCGCCGCCCTCGACCGCGCTGGACAAACAGAGCTATATTCTGATTTGAGTTGTTGGAGACTTTTGCGGCGTCGCTGGCAAGATTTACTTCTTCGCTGAGAAGAAGAGGGTACAACTGATCCAAATGAATTGGTGTGAGCATTGTCCTGATAGCAGTCTTGAAAGATTGGTATGATGGAGGGAGACCATTGAGAATGTAAAGGATTATATCCTTTGTATCCACAACAGAGCCGGCGGCAGCAATCTTGTCCACAAGAGTCTTGATTTCTGTTAGGTACTGAGTCATGGTGGAGTTCTTGAGAGTAATATTATGAAGCTCATTCTTTGACTGAATCACTTTCGAGCGATTCGTAGACTGATATTGCGTCTCCAACGTAGTCCAGATTGCCGCGGTTGAATCCAACGCAAGAACATAGGGAAGAACAGTGGGAGAGATCGTAGAGCATAATGAGGTAGATAGATTTTGATCGGTATGAGACCATTGCAGAAAGAGAGGGTTCGGAGATGATGATCCGTCGGGATTTAGCAGAAATTCGGACGGTGGGGAAACAGCAGGATCAAGAAATCTTTGGAAACCGTTTGCCTTAAAGATTTTAAGGACCTGGGATTTCCACAGGGAAAAATTGTCGGGGGATAACTGGATAGAAACGACATTCTTGATATGAGAAACAAGAAATTTCAGGTTAGAGGAAATGACCGGATCGGTAGAAGCATTCGCTGAAGCAGATCTAGGTTCAGCAATGGTAGAAGTCGCGGAATGAGCCATGGAGAAACAGGAGGATCGACCGCTTAATCTGATACCATATAGAAATGCTACGGGAAGAACAATGAAAGAAACGGAGGAAGAAGAAGACGTAAAGAATGAATATTATTTTCTTAGTCTTACAGATCGAGTACAGGCCTATATTTATAGGCATTAGACATTACAGCATTGAGCAGAGCCAATATATGAATACATGTAAAATAACCAATCGAATACCTACACCTCAGCTTTGTACAAAATATAAACTAAGTTATTTGTTTAACTCTAATAGCATTAATTATCAATATGATTATATGATCATTATATGTATAATCCTAAATCATATATACAATATATATATGTATATTTTATTTTTAAATCATCATGATTACTACTAATAAAACTATGTATAACATTTGATTAAACAATCAATTGATTAAATCATTAAAATTTATTATCATTATTAAAGTTAATCTCTTTTTATAATCATGGTAAAAACTTTAGCCACATCTTCCCAATAATACGCATACTTTATAGAAAAGTTGTGTTTAAATGGGATGCTTTATCTTTTTTTTTTTTTTAATACCAACTAAAATTAATATATAATCATATTATAAAAGAGATGATTGCTACATTTCAAATTTCTAATGCTTATGCACCACAAATAAAAGTGAAAGGAGAAATAACATGACTCATGATCCCAAGATAAATAATAATAAGCTAATAAGGCAATTAAGCTCATCAAAAAGAAATTATTCTTAAATGATAGAAAATCATCCATTCACTAACCTTTTACATATGGCTGGCTAAGTGACCAAGAAGAAACAAGAAAGAGAGAGAGAGAGAGAGAGAGAGAGATCTTTCCTGAAGCAGAGATGACAGAGAGTTGGAGTGAGAGATCAGTGGAGGAGAAGGCTGAAAGCATGGGGTTTGCAGAAGATGATGGCCACACTCGGACAGGTTTATTTTCAGCTAACACTCTTCCTTGAATATATAGTGTGTGCGTAGGCTTCGTTTGGACGGCTTTTTTTCTGCTTCTTAAAGGAACTTCCTAGCTTAAAATTTTTAATTTTTATACTAAGTGCTAAGAAGTTATTTTAAGAAGCAATAAGAAAGCAAGGCTTCATTTGGTACGGCTTTTTTATTGCTTCTTAAAGCCGCTTTCTAGTACTAAAAAAATTATTTTTTGTATTAAAAAACTAGCTGCTTTAAGAAGCAGCAAAAAAACGATCCCAAATGAAGCCTTAGTCTTAATTTCAGTATATGCAGATATATTTGCAACAAAACATTGCAAAGAATCAAAGAGTTCAACTGACCAATAATATTTAAGCTAATTAAGCTTGCCAATTAGCATTTGATTCATCTCAAATTACAAGCAATCTCTCTATCTGCCACTCCTAATTTTCACTAAATAAGAGTCATCATCATTAATCATATATTAATAATTACTTAAAATTGTTTTAGAAATTTCATTTATTCTAATGATCATTTTGGGGAACTAGGAAGGAGTTAGAGATGGTTATCAGCCACTTAAATTTGAGTATAATTTTGAATAATTATGCATAATATTAAAATTTTATTCTTAACTTTTCTATAGTTATTTATATTATAAAAATTTTATGCCATCTATATATACTATAGATCTTTTGCCTTCTCTCATTTGAAATTTTTATCAACTTTAGAAAAATTTAAAGGTATTTTTTGTTATATTTTTGTTTTATGAGTTTTAATAAATATTTATATTGGTAAAAAAAAAATGAGATTAAATCATGATTTAAAAGTTATGATCTTTGAATCATAATAAAGTAATATAATCATTATTTTATGCTTTTCACTAAAAAAATCATTTTTAATTAAATCACAATATCACCAAATGCTACAAAGATAGCTCATGTAGAGCAACTTTTAGTGATATTTTTTAGAATAAAGACTAGCCTCCTAAGCTATGAGGCATGCATGCTTTAGTTAAAAAATAAATAAATTATATATATATATATATATATATATATATATATATATATATATATGAGGAATAAAAAAATGATCAAAATTAAACAGATAAAAAATATTTAAAATTAAAATACCTTTAAATAAAATAAAAATAGTATTATGGATTAGTTTATATAGTATTTTTAACATAAATTTTAACCTTTTTTAAGTTTGAGCATTTTTTTTTGGTAATTTTGAAGATTATATCTTCTCATTCTTATATAAACTAGATGTAAAATCATGGTATAATTTTTTTTTCTTGTGATGGACTGCTAACTGGTTTAGGCTTCGTTTAGGATAGTTTTCTTACTATTTTCTAAAAGATCTTTCTAGTAGAAAAATTTCGAGTTAAATTTTTTTTTTTGTACTACAAAGATGCTTTAGAAAACATGACACATCTAACTGCTTCAGAAAACATGACACATCATAATTTTTAATAGACCGCAATGAAAAAAAAGATTCATGTAGCTGAACCTACGTAGTGGGATAAAGGCTTCATGTTATTATTGTTGTATTAATTTTCTTTATTTTTAAAATTTAATCATCAAAATATTAAATATTTTTCCTTTGTTATAATGTGCTTGATGGCCTTCCATCGAAGTGGAGGAAGTTGGGAAGGCATCAAAGTGGAGTACCTCTGGTGGGATTTGCTGAATGGATTCCACTTCAACAAAGATCATAAGTAGTTTTATTGACTCTTTTTCTTTACAACTTGAAGAGGTCTCATCCTTTTTTTTTTAACTTTTGTTCTACCAATTATTTCTCTTAAATGAGGGTTTCATGTTAGCTTTTTAGAAAATAAAAAAATAAAAAAAGTTGTAGTGATTGTTTAATTTTCATTTTATTGTGTGAAAATTAATTTATTTTTATAATTTAAATTCATTGTTTGTTCTTTAATAATTACAATATTACTATGAAATATAACAAATTTACTTATTTTTATTGTCAATTAATAAGTCTTAGCTAGAATCCAGCAATTAAGTTAAATTTAGATCTTCTTTAATTGCTTATAGATAATAAATATATTTTAAAAATGATGATTTATTTTAATTATTTTTTGTGTAAATGAAATTTATATTTTTTACAAATTTTGAAGATGTATATTTAAATAATTAGTGATTTTTTTCTTACATTTTTTTCCTAATTTCAAGCAAAAATTTGAGCCTTTGCATTCATTAGGAAATTATGATTGCAATTTGGCAGTTTTTGTTATTTATTATTATTTAATTTGTAAATATATAAAGCTTTTTTATTGGAAATATAGTATCAACTTTTTTTCTTAAAGTAATAGCTTTACCTTAACCAACTTTCTTTCTTATAGTAATAGTTTTCAATGCTCTAAGGGCTAATTTGGCTGCTTATATAAAATATTTTTTTTATTATTTTGATTTATTTATTTTAAATGTGAAATTAATATTATTATTTTTTATTTTTTTGAAAATTAAAATAATACCTAATTATATCTAATAAATCATAAATTTAAACTTATTTTTGGACTATATTAACAGAATCTTATATTATATACAAAAAAAAAAGAGAAGATTTTAAGTGTAATCGTCTGCATAACTCTTCTTCAGGAACTGTATGGACTGCAACAGCACATGCGATTACAGCTATAATAGGCTCTGGTGTTCTTGCTTTGCCATGGAGTGTAGCTCAAATGGGATGGATACTTGGCCCCTTCACCCTTCTTGCTTGTGCAATCGTCACTTACTACACTGCAAATTTACTCAGCGATTGCTACAGAACTCCTGATCCTATTCATGGGAAGAGAAATCATACTTACATGGATGTAGTTAGTTCATGCTTAGGTAATTTTCCCTTCACATATTTGTCAATAAGAAAAGTTTAATAGAAAAAACCTAAGAAGAGTGTAGATGAAAAACCTAAATGGGATAAGCTCATGTATGGTAATGTTTGTAAAAGAAGCGTTTGGAAGTGATTGAAACATGCTTTTGAACGAAGGTTAAGCATTTATTTAGAACAGAATGGTTGGCTTTGAGTAGGGGTGTCAAAATCGGGTTTCGGTTTGGGTTCGTGTCGAACCCGGAACTTACCCCGATTCAAACAGGTCGACCCTAACCCTACCCAGTTATGTAAACGGATCGGAAATCGAGACCCAGACCCGACCCGTCATGTTACTGGGTTGACCTGACCCGACACGATTAACCAGAGGACGGCGATGGCGGGACAGCAAGATAGCGGACGGCGGGCAGGCTCTGGCGCATGCACCGGCGCGAGCGGGCTGCCTCGGGGGCTCACAGGCGGCCGCTGGCAGGCGCGGGCAGCCGCGGTCAGCTTCAGGCACAACGTGGGCGGGTGCGAGCAGGCTCGGGCGGGCGCGCGGGTCAATTGGAAATCCGAACCTGACCCATTTTGAAATCAGGTCAGGTCTAACCTGAAATTTTTGGGTCGGGCTCGAGTCCGAATTTCGTGTCGTGTCACCCTTAGCTTTGAGTTTCTTTTTTTATCATTTATCTTTCTCAGTAAATATGAGAAGTTTCAATTAAGCAAAACATCCCTAAAATTCAATTTGATAAATTTCCTAAAACATAGCTCAAACCACTGTCAAAATGCTTGCTTCTAAATATAGGACCTCGTAATGTCTTCCTCTGTGCCATTGCTCAGTATGCACTGCTATGGGGAACTATGGTTGGCTATGTCATCACTGCTGCAACAAGCATGATGTAAGTTCATTAATGTTCAATGTTGAAGATGAACAATTTTCTATTTTTTTAGCTATAATTCTACACATCAGTGATGAATTCACCTTTTTTTATTCATAAAATAGGGCAATTGATAGATCAAATTGCTTCCACTACAAAGGTCGCAATGCTCACTGCAACACATCAGGAAACTTGTATCTTATATTGTTTGGAATAGTTGAATTGGTCCTATCACAATTCCCAAACTTGGAGAAGATAACAGTAATCTCATTGATTGCAGCTGCAATGTCCTTTGCCTACTCTTTTATTTCACTCTTCTTGTGCATATTCAAATTAGCTTCCAACCACACCTTTCAAGGGACTATTCTGGGAGCTAAAATTGGTGGCACTGTGTCTCTGTCCACCAAGGTTTGGTATGCTTTCCAAGCACTTGGAAATATAGCATTTGCGTACACCTACTCCATGCTTTTGATAGAAATACAGGTATGACTACGGCTTCATTTGGGACGACTTTTTTTGCTGCTTCTTCAAGCGGCTTTTTAGTACAACAATTGTAATTTTTATACTAAAAAGTCTCTTTAAGAAGCAATAAAAAGTTGTCCCAAACGAAGCCTAAATTGCTTTCTACTTCTATGTATTTTTATAATGTATATATTTTGCAAAATCAACACACAACAATAATAATTTACAATAACACCACTCAAATCTCAAAAAGCATAATAAGTTCTCAACATGTATTTTTAATTTCACTAAATATGGAATGGTCTAACGTATTAGTTTTGCAAATAAACAGGTTTTTGATGAAATGTATCAGTCTCCCTTTTTCTTTTTGACATAAATGTGTGCAGGATACAATCAAAGCTCCACCTCCAGAAAACAAAACAATGAAGAGGGCTTCTCTTCATGGGATTGGTGTGACAACAATCTTCTATGTATCAGTAGGTTGCATTGGATATGCTGCATTTGGAAACAAAGCACCTGGCAATATTCTTACAGGGTTCTATGAACCATTTTGGCTGGTTGATATAGCTAATGTTGCAGTGATTGTTCACTTAATTGGAGCATTCCAGGTAAGATTTCTGCAATTCATTTGACATTGTTATGATATTTTCCAAGAAAAATTAGTTTTTTATCTGAACCAGTTTATCATTCATGACCATTATTTTTAGCAAAACCTTTGGAGGTAAGCCTTTCTGCATGAAAATAGGATATGGTTTCTAAAGCTATTAAATTTTTGCATCTCACAGATTCAACCTATTTCTCTGTATTTTTCCAGCTTCACATTTCATTGTGAATGCCAATCCATTAAACATTCATAGTTTTACTTTTTTAGGTGTATGGGCAGCCTATATATGCAAAATATGAAAATTACCTCTCAAAAAAATGGCCAGAGTCAGTCTTCTTCCACAAAGTGTACATGTTGGCACTCCCATTCTGCAAGCCTCGAGCTTTCCGCTTCACCTTATGCAAGTTGATCCTTCGCTCGGCCTTCGTCGTGCTCACAATATTGATAGCCATGATGCTCCCTTTCTTCAATGCAGTTGTGGGATTGCTTGGTGCAATTGCCTTCTGGCCCCTGACAGTTCATTTTCCTGTGTCAATGTATATGGCTCAGGCCAAGATCAGGAGGGGGCAATGGCAATGGGTGGTGCTTAGCTTCCTGAGTGCTATTGCCCTTCTTGTCTCTGTGCTTGCTGCTGCTGGCTCTGTTGTAGATATAATTCACAGGCTCAAACATGTTACAATGTTCAAGACAAAGCTGTAGGTTCTGGAGCTGATTATTTGATAAACAAATGGTTATGTACTAGTTTGATTTGATTGATATAAATGTTTGCTTGTTTGTCATTTCTTGCAAAGAATATATCTTGAATAACAGTAGGGGTGTCAATATTTGACCCGATCTAAAATCCCGACCCGAAAATTTAGGATTCGGGTCAAGGTTCGGGTTAGGGTTAGGGATTTCAACGCATTTGTAAAATCGGGTCGGATTCGGGTTGACCCGGAAACTTGAAATCAACCCGTTTTTACCCATTTTTAATTAATTTAGGAGGGTTCTAAAAGATTTTTATGAAAAAAATAAATAATATTTCTAAAAAATAATAAACATTGTTGCCCAAATTAAATTAAGTTTTATTTATTTTAAATTGATTGAAGTAAATCTTATCTTAATATGATTTAGATTTAAATAAATTTAATTAAATAAAAAAAATTAGTAAAATATACCCGGAGCGGGTTGGGTTTGGAAAACCGACCCGTTTGCAAAACGGCTAGGGTCGAACAGTATCGGGTCAATTTCGGATTGGACCCAAACCCGACCCGTGACCCAATTTTGACAGCCCTATATAAGATCTTAAAACTAATTCAACAAAAGGGCACTGAACTACCAAAGCTCAAATTGCAATTATTGCATTGTTATAAATTTTGTAAATGCATGTGGGCTTTATTTTTATGGGCCTATTTGGTTTCTTCAAATATAAAAAAACTCATTTAATAAAATGATGAAGAAACTTAGTTGAAGAGCTTCAATACGAAAAAAAAAATACATATTTTATAATGTAACTTTTAGGAAAAGCAAGAAATGTAAAATCCGAACAATGCAAGCCTAACGCTCTATAAATTTTAGAGGTTTTCTATTAGTTTTATCTTTCAACAATTTTATTGAGAGGAAAATGGATGATCATGCTAGTAAAGGGAAATATAACATGAAAAGAAAGTAAAAGAAGTAGTTGTAAATAAACATTAACAATAAAAGCAAGGGCGGATCCCAGTTCATCTGAGGGTGGGCAAATGCCCACCCTAAAAAAAAATTTAATGCATTAGAGGAATATTTTCTTAAGTTTGACCTCCCTCAAAAATAATTTTTGCCCTAATTTATTCAATCCCGTGACTCTCTGCCCATCCCGACTCCCGAAGTTTGAAAAGACGAATGGTTCGCTAATCGCGTCTGCCAACTCCAGCCTTCGTCTTCGCCCTTCCTCTTTACCTTCGGCTTCGCTCTTCGCAGGCAACCACAACCTTCTTCTTTGCCCGCGTCTTAGCCTTCATCTTCTTCTTCTCACTCTTCTCAGTGGTTTGAAGAGGTTGCTATTCTTGGCAGCCTTCGGTCGGATTAAAGCCTTCAAACTTTGCTTCAATTTGAAGGTAACATTTATCTAATTCAACTTTTTTTTAGATGGTCTGTTTTAAACTCTCTGAAAATATTTTGAAATTTTTTTAATAGTTTCAAAGAAATACAAGAAAGCAAAGTTCTATAATATGTAGATTTTTTGTTTCAAAAACTTTTAGCGATGAGGAATGAAATCGAAACTGAATCTAAAAATAAAAACTTTCCTTTAATCTGAAGATTATTAGTTTCAAAAACTTTCAAAAATCAAAATTGAAAATTTTTTCTGTAGCAAAGATTGTTTTTAAAGTTTTGAAGAAATACAAGATTCATGGAAAGAAAAAAAAATCTTAGCAAAGCCCTTTAAAAAACTTTCAAACTGAAAATTTTTTCTGAATTGCAAAACTCGGTAGCAGTAATTAATCTGAACTTTGCTATCTTGCATTTATTCAAAACTTTAAAAAATATAATGCAGTTAACAATTAACATGTAACAATAATATTCTTTTTTATGCAAAGTTCTGTAGCAATAATTAATAGCAAAGTTATGTGATAATAATGTTTTCTTTATTTTTTTAATGTTTGATTTTGATATTGTGCATGCTCTAATAGCTATTGTCTACTTAATTAGAAGTAGCAACTTAGCATTTTGTGAATTTAACACTAACGGTTTGCTATCATTTACTAGAGTAGATTTAGAATTTTCTGATTTTTGCTCTTTGTTTTTAGAAATATAAGAAAGAAATAATACTCTTTCATTGCATGAATTTTATTTGAGCCTAGGTTCAGCATAATTTACATGATTATACTCCAATTTTTATTACTATAATTAATATTATATTGGAAGATAAATGATAAAAAATTTCTCTTATAAATTTGATAGTATTATATTAATTAATTTTTTTAAAATAATTTTAATAATAATAATATTATTATTATTTTAATTAAAGTAAAATTTTGCCCACCCTCAAAAATGAAGCTGGATCCGCCCCTGATTATAAAAGGGAGTAAGGTCCAAAATGAATCTAAGGCTTCGTTTGGAACGGCCTTTTTACTGCTTCTTAAAACAGCTCTTTAATTTTTGTACTAGAAAAGCCGCTTTAAAAAACAATAAAAAAAAACCGTCCCAAACGAAGTCGATGTTTAATCTTATTTGTGAATAATAGTGAACAGATGAAACATAAAATAGAAACTAGAGGCTAAAGAAATGCTCTAATGTTATCTATAATAAAGGTAAGGTGTAACCGGGATATAAATAGATATAGAGAGGTCCGCTACAAATTTTTATTAAGTCTGGACACCTGACGTAGCTCTACATTCGGACGCCAATAAAATGTCGCCACTTGCTCTTACTCTATACCGCGCGGCCCGACGACCCAAACCAAAACAAAAACCTGGTATTGCTATGTTCGTGTATTGCTAGGTATTGCTCGGTATTGCTAGGTATTGCTTGGCAATAACGAGAAATACTGCTCTTTCAAGATCAATACCGAGCAATACCTAGCAAAACCAGGGTATTGCTTGGTATTGCTAGGTATTGGTCTTGACATAATGGTATTTCTCGTTACCGAGCAAAGCTAGCAATACCTTGGTCTGTACAAATCAGCTAATACATAGCAATATTTGGTTCTGGTCCGAGTCGGGTTGTCGGGCCGCGGGGTAAAGAGTAAGAGCACGTGGCGACAATTTATTGGCATTCGGATGTAGAGTTACGTCAGGTGTCCGGACCTAATAAAAATTCGTCTGCTACATACCAACGGCTATACAAGAAACCAGAACAAGAGTACACGTAAGCCACACAGCTAATCACACGTAGGAAATAATAGCAGTAATATATATTTAATATTATTTACTAGCAAATAAATGAGGTCGGAGTCTATTAACAAAAAAATTTCTTTTGAAAGAGACATGAGAGATTTGCTTAATGTAATACGTGAACGCTATTTGATTATATATTTAATATCTAATATTTCTTATGTAATCACTCATCACTCATTTTTTAAACATATAAAAAATATCACTCTACACCCTAATTGATAAATAACCACTATCTCCTTTTCTATTTCTTTCCCAATAATAATCTATAAAATGCAGAGTCTCAAGCACCTCCTTGTACTTTATCCTACTCTTTGTCATTTTCTCTCTCCTAAATGCTACTTGAAGCCCTCTTTTCTTGATATGTAAATAAAATTTTTCTATCCATAGAAGATGACTCTCTTAATTTCTCACTCATCACTAAATTTTATGCTGCTGATTTTCGATCAGCCGAAATCCGCTGGAAATACAATACAACGAAATGAATTGGTGTTTTCGGCAAATCTTTTACGCCATTAATTCCGGCGGATTATCCGTCGATAGTAGTCCGGCGGATCAAAGCGGCGGATTATCGGTCGGTACTTCCTGTGCAACTTTTCTGCCGTAAATACCGGCGGATTAAACACCAGAATTCATCTAGGGAAATCGACGAATAACCTTCATTTTTTTCGACGGAATTGTGCCAAAAATCTGGAGGAAAAATTTCGCCAGTTTAGATTTTATGACGCGCGAATTACCTTCTATTGTGTCCTGGAGTATTTGCAGCGGTAGAGAAATATAAAGTTTAACGTCTCAGCTTTGTACGAATATCCAACATGCACATAGATGAAAAGAGAGAGGGTGCAGCATTCATTTTACGTGGAAAATCTTAAAAATGGGAAAAACCACAAGGCCTAGCCCAATTTGAATGAATCCACTAGTACTTGTAGTTGATTACAAATGAGGCCCTTCCTCAGGGGAAGGCCTTAACTTGATGTACATCATATAGATTACATTACAATATAGGAATACAAAGAATTGATGTTGATGTATTTGTTTGGTCAGAAGGATCGTAGTTGGTGGGAAATGCATGTAAGTCAGAAGGACCGGGGTCGGCGGGCGATGGAGGTCGTAAAGACCGTTGTCTGATGACGGAGGTCGGAAGGATGACATTAGGGAGAAGTCCATCGATTGACAGAAGTCTAGCATCAGATATAAGTCTGACGAATGTCCGACGAAGGGTAGAAGTCCAGTGTCAGGTAGAAGTCTGATAGAATTTCTGTGACGGGCGGAAGTCCGGTGCCTGGTAGAAATTCGGCGACGAGTGGAGGTTCGACATCGGGTAGAAGTCAAACGACGAGCAGAAGTCTTGCGTCAGTCGGCAACCGGGCAGAACTCCGACGTTAGATGGCATTCGAGCAGAACTCCGGTGTCGCTAGGCTGCTGGGTGAAAGTCTGGTGGTGGTCGAGGAGGAGTATCTTCATTCTCTTCTCTTCTCTTCTTGCTTGTGCCTCCTTCTTCCTCCCCTTTGGGGTCCATTTCTATATGAAAATGAGGGGCCTATTTATAGTTTTTGAGAGTGATATATCCATTAAGGGTAAATTGGGAGTGATTTGAATGGATAGTCGATGTTGAATCCTTTGACCATAGACTGTTTATTAGGCATTTGAATGCCTCAATGATATTAGAATTTTACGATCTTGAGCTTGTCGTATTTGTCTCGCCGAGCCGTTAGATTCGAATATAAGCATATCATGTTTGTAAAATGTTTGATAATCTAAATTATGATTTGGACCTTCCGAATGTGCTTCGGGCCTTCAATTTGAACCAATTGGAACTTGGATTGGGTCGAATTTGGTGTTGTTGGCTTCGTATTTCCGAGACGTTCAGTTCGATTATAAGTTTGTTGAAATCGAAGTTCATATGGTCCCGAATTTAATTTTTGAAGTTACCAACTTAATTTTGCTTCGAGATTCATGCCCAGTCAAGATAATTTTTTGATGATATATCACCGTCAAATGGATTTTCGCGGGAAATTCACAGGAAAATGAAAATTTTCGGCTGATTTCCATTATTGTCATCCGATTCGATCCACCGATAACAAGGCATTTTCTTGTAATGTCTCTCTCTCTCTCACTCACACACACTCAATTACATTTTTTTTAGCTATCTTCTCTTTGTAATGGAGAAATTTTATGATGATGACTTGCTGCAAAGCTACATATCAAAAAGTATAAAATCATGAGATTCAACATAATAAGAGATTGGCAAGACAAAGTGAGTAATACTTTGTATACTTTATCTAGTTGTTACAATTTATTTCATAATTTGACCTTTTTTTTTTTTTTTAAAGATCAATATTTGACGGATGAACTAATAGAAAGATGAAAGTCTTATAACATCTCAACCCATAAGAGACTGATGAGTGATTACCAAGACTGATAAGAAGAGATTCTTGATAGGCTTCTAAGAAAAAAAATGGGGTATGAGTAAACCAAATCTCATATTATAATAGAGGAAAGGATATTGATCAATATAAATAAGGATTTAAGTCATCATATATAACTTGATTTTTTTTTTTGGAACAATTGATTTTTTTTTTCTATATTTATTCTTAACTTAAATATAGTTTATTTTAAACATTTTTATATTAAAAAATTAAAATTTTAACAATCTTCTAAATTTTGGAAGAATAATTTATTTTAAATTTATATTAAAATTAATAATATCTTAAGAAATTAATTTATATTTATATAAATCAATTTATTTTTTTACTTACTATCCCATACAACATTATTTCTGGGGCTTCATCCTACTCTTTTGTCATTTTCTCTCTCCTAAAAGAGGTGCTAATTGCACCAATCAAAACCGATGCAATTTGTAACAGTCAAAATCGATGCTAATTAAAATAGAGTTTTGGCAGCGGTTCTAAAACTGCTTCTAATATCTACTGCAAAAAAAACACTTTTTTTTGTAGTGTTGAAACCATTTTTTCTTCACATGTAAATAAAGTTTTTCTATCCATAGAAGATGACTCTCTCTCTCACACACACACTCTCACACACACAAATACATTTTTTTAGCTATCTTTTCTTTGTAATGGAGCAATTTTATGATGGTGACTTGCTGCAAAGTTGATAAAGAGAATTGATAAAGATCTGGTTGCTTATACATAAGCGGCTTGCATATCCACTTCTTTGCTCCATCTCTCTGGTTTCGACTATACCCGTTGCTCTTTGATCTCAGCCATTAGTATCTAACTAACCGGCTCTTTATATTGAAATGATGTATCTTCTGTTAGTAGCAAGGAATGAAGATGAACAGTAACACTTACCCGCAGCTATGCTTCTATGCTCTTTTCTGATTTGTCTCTTGATTGCAGGTTGAAGACGAAAGAGTCGAACTTCATCGAAAGTTACATAAAAAAATGTATAAATTCATGAGATTCAACATAATAAGAGATTGGCAAGACAAAGTGAATAATATATTGCATACTTTAACTAGTTCTTACAATTTATTTCAAAATTTAACCTTTCTTTTTTTTTTAAAGATCAATGTTTGATAGATGAACTAATAGAAATATGCTAGTCTTATAACATCTCAACCCAAAAGAGAGTGATGAGTGATCACCAAGACTGATAAGAAGAGATTCTTGATAGGCTTCTAAGAAAAAAAATGGGGGTATGAGTAAACCAAATCTCATATTATAATATAGGAAATGATATTGATCAATATAAATAAGGATTTAAGTCATCATATATAACTTGATATTTTTTTTTTTCGAACAATTGAATTTTTTTCTATATTTATTCTTTAACTTAAATATAGTTTATTTTAAACATTTTTATATTAAAAAAATAAAATTAAAAATAATATTCTAAATTTTGGAAGAATCATTTATTTTAAATTTATATTAACATTAATAATATCTTAAGAAATTGATTTATATTTATATAAATCAATTTATTTTTACTTAGTAACCCATACAAAATTATTTTGTTATATACAATTATTTAAATAAATCAATCCACAATTATTTTCATAACTATGCTTTTCTTTGCAAAATTAGGCGTGTCAAAACGGGTTGACATGTCAGATTAGCATATGACCCAAATCCAATCAACTCAAATAGATCTATTTAATAAACGAGTCGAAAACATCAATCCAAATCCAACCCATCAACATCCTAAATGACTAGTGCCTAACACGTTAACCCATTTTGATTAATTTTCTTATAACTTTTTAATTATAAAGTTTATGATATTTAATAAAATATATTTTTTTCATTATTTTCCTTTTTGTGGATCTTCTTTCTTCAATCACAACCAGAGAATTAGTCCCTTCTGGTCAATATCAACTTGTGAGCTGGCCGTGGAGGTGGAAAGGTTCTTGTCTATTAATAAAATCAAAGTGTTGGTTTCTGTAGCTTTCTCATATCTGTTTATTGACTAAGTGCCTTAATGAAGTGACATGACTGCTAGCGATTCCCTTTGTTAATATTCTATAATATAGAAGTTGATTTTTTTTTTTTTCAAGTTTAGTCGGTTTTTTTTTTATTATTTTTTGAAATAAAGTTTTAGTAATACATTTTAAGTTTTGATAAGCAATAAAAAAACCGTCCGAAACGAAGACTTAAACTTGTTCAAACTTGCTCTTACTTATGATATACTTAGCATGAAAGTTCTTTTTCAAAACAAAGAGAGAAGACATTTCTTAGGCTTTGTTTATGACAATTTTCTGCCACTAAATTTTTCGTTGCTTAAAAAAAAATTGTACTTGATACATTGTCAAAAAATTATCTTGATCGGGCGCTAATCTTGATGCAAAATTAAGTTGGAAACTTCAAAATTAAATCTAGGATCACCCGAACTCCGATTTCAGTGAACTTATAGTCGAACTGAGCGTCTCGGAAACACGAATTCAACGACATCAAATTCAACTCAATCCGAGCCAAAATGTGCCAAAATCAAGTACCCAAAGTGCTATTGGAAAGTTCATACCGCAATTTGAGTTACCAAACGGTTTCCGATTTTGACGAGCTTATAGTTGAATCGAACGGCTCGACGAGACAAATCCAACGAGCCCAAAATCGCCGAATTCCGACATCATTAAGACCTTCAAATATCTGACAAATGGTACATGATCAAGGGATTCAATATCAACCGTCCATTCGACCACTCCCTATTTGCCCCTGATGTCACACCTATTTACAGGCTATGATACTCTAGAAAATCTATAAATAGACCCCTCATTTCTCATGAGAGGGGACCCAAGCAAGAAGAGAAGAAGAGAATAGAAGGGAGAAGCTCCTCCTCGACCATCGTCGGACTTTCATCGGACCATCAGTTGAGGCCCTCACCTCCGCCGGACCACCGTCTGACGTCGTTGCTCCGCCGGATTACTACTTGAGGCCCTCATCTCCGCCGAACCACCGCATGACGTTGTTGCTCCGCCGGACCATCACTTGAGGCCCTCACCTCCGCCGGACAACCGTCTGACGTCGTTGCTCCGCCGGACCACCACTTAAGGCCCTGTGCTCCACCAGGCGACCACTTGAGGCCCTCACCTCCGCCGGACCACCGCCTGACGTTGTTGCTTCGTCGGACCACCACTTAAAGCCATGTGCTCCACCAGGCCACCACTTGAGGCCATCTCCTCCGCCGAACCACCACTTGACGCTGTTCCTCCGTCGGACCACAACTTGAGGCTCTCACCTCCGCCGGACCACCGCCTGACGCTGTTGCTCCGCCGGACCACTACTTAAGGCCCTGTGCTCCACCAGGCCACCACCTAAGGCTCGGACTTCCGTCGAACCGTCACTTGAAACCTTGTGCTCCACCAAGACACCACCTGAGACCCGAACTTCTACAGGACCACCACCTGAGGCCTATATTTCTGCCGGACCACTACTTGAGGCCTCGAGCTCCACCAGGCCACCACTTGATGCCTAAAGTTCTCTCAAAATACTACGGTCCTTCTGACCTACATTGCCAGACAACGGTCTTCCAAACTCCTATCTCTCGTTGACTACGATCCTCCTGACCACTGTCGCCTACTATGATCACTCCGACCTCCATCACTAGACAACGGTATTTCAGACCCCGATCTTCTGCTAACTACAATCCTTCCGACCTCCATCACCAGACAACAGTCTTTCAGACCACGGTCTCCTATCGACTACGGTCCTCACGACCTTTGTCGCTTACTACGGTCCTTCCGACCTACATCGCCAGACAATGGTCTTCCTGACCCCAATCTCCTACCAACTACGGTCTTTCGTACCCCCGTCTCGTGCCAACTACGGCCCTTCCAACCAAACAAACATGTATATTATTGTAACTCCCACTATGTAATGCGCTCTATATGATGTACATTTGTACCATCAAGCCATGGTCTTCTCCCAATGAAGTGCCTCATTTGTAATCGACTGCAATACTAGTGGATTCATTCAAACTGGGCCAGGCCCCGTGGGTTTTCCCCCTTTTCAGGGGTTTCCACGTAAAAACTCTGGTGTCTCTTATGAACGCTACACTCTCTCTCTTATCTGATTGTGTGCTGGATCTTCGTACAATGTTAAGACGTTAAATTATATATTTTCTCTACTGCCGCGAATACTCCAAGACGTAACATTACTAAAAAGTTGATATAAAAAATAGTATGAAAGCTATCTCAAATGAATTAAACATATTGTGTCCAACATTTACCTCAACTCTTCTTTGCTCTCAAATAACTATATAAAACATAAATCACTCGAGGATAAACACGAGCACTAATGCTAGCAAATGAACGACCATTAAATTCGAGGTACTTTTAGACACCGATTGTAGGTTAGATGTTATTCATATCTATTTCAATAATTGATTCATCTCTTTTAGCCCAATGTACATAAATAATTAGAAAATCATATCCATTTGTTAGTTTTAGGTTTATCACAAATTATGTTTGACATCTCTAGTAGTTTCTTAAGTTTCAAATCATCCATTGAATCGCAATTACCTATAACTGCATGCCTATTTTAGCCCGAATTTATGCATGTAAAATGTCAACATCATCACCTACACTAATAGAAACTGCTGAATTTACTGATCTTGCATTAAGCTCATTCTATTTGCACGTTGAATTGTAGTTGAAACCTTCTTAGAATAACAATGAAACATACGGAAGCCCTAAGTTTAAAAAAAGATGAGGAAATCTTATCCAAGAAAAATTAAGATAAGAAATCGATTGTGCTTCATCGAAGCTGCACATCACTATCAATTTTATGTTAAATTCTCTTATCAATAATTGTCACATTGCATATAAGATCATTGAGATTGGTAAGAGAAATATTTGCTTATATTTTTTATTTTTTGCTTTAATTTGGATGAATACCCAAACACCTTACATGATTCCTTCCATTCTTTGTCAAACATAATAAAAATTTGATATTTGATGTACTTATAGAAAATTTAGCACTTATAAATCTTCTGGACATATTAATTTAAAAAATAAAACAATATTTATATTTCTTCATATATATTAAATCGAAAATTCTTTTTAAATATATATATTAAAAAATTAAATGAACTCTAAAGTAAATAATTGTGTTTCTAAACCAAATAAAATGGTCTAATTAAACAAATAGGCCTCGATAATTTTAACGCAATCTTTCCTCGCTTGTTTTCTGTCCTACGCCGTTCTCGTCCACGAGTCCTCCCTTTTCCATCGGGCGAGTGGCCTCCAGCGTGCGTCCGTCGGTGCCGCTTGTCGTCGCTGCCGCATCTCCGATCCCTCGTCGTAAAGTCTCTTTGCGGCCAGATCTCGCTTTCTGTTGCATCTCATCGCTTCCGGGTTTTTGTAGCTGTTGCTTCTCCTTCACCTCGCTGCGGTTCGCCGCTTCTTCCGCTGCTTCTCTTTGCCCCCAAAAGGCACTCTCTCCCGCATATTCACACAACCGAAAAGCAATACATTAGCTTTCTGAAGTTCTCTTCTCCCATCTGCAATCCGCCGTTCCTCTTGGGTAATTTATAGCCTTTGCGTTCTCTCTCTCTCTCTCTCTCTCTCTCTCTCTCTCTCTGTCGATTTCTTGACACAATATTATCTCCTGAATTCTCTGGGACAAATATAAGAGAACATTATTTAATGATCATTGCCTTATACTTGAAGTAGTGCTCACTGTTTGGCATTACAACAATCTTTCTCTCATTGGAGGGGAAGGGAAAGGATAGGGTAAGCTCTAATCTCTCTTTGTTTGGAATGAGTTCGATGATATTGATCTGGATAATTGTTTTCGTTCTTCTTTGTCTCTGGGAGTGTGTGCGGGGAATTCCGAACTAGTAGGGGTGTTTAATGAATTTATGGGTTATCTTGTATGAAGATGTTGGAGAACTGAAGCGTTAGTGGAGGCACGGAAAAGCTAGGCCTACTCTTGAATTCATTTTGAGTCAGATTTGAAAATTTTTAGTTTTAGCAAAAATAAGAAAGCTGATTGGAGCAAAAAAACGGATTTTGTGCAGAAACTGTATTCTTCTTTGTCATTGCCTATCTATTTCTATAATTTCTATTGTTTGGTCTTTGTCTATGCTCTTCCTACGGTCTTAGGTCTGTTAAGGGTTTGCTTTTCCTCGTCGCAATTTCTTAGTTGCTGCTTCAGCTTTGCGTGCTATGTGTGAGTAGCGTTTTGAAAGAATCTGAAGCCTTTTCGCTTTCTTCGACGTCCTCGGATCCGAAGTCTACAGGGGAGCTCGCTGCGAAGGTAATGGTCTTCTCCCGTTGGCGCTCTTCTTCTCCTAAATCCCGTAAATCCGCCGAACTATCGAATTTCCTAAGGGGGGGTTTGGTATAAGATTGGATTTAGTTTTAGTAGGATTTACTAAATCCAGTAAATCCGGATTTAGTAAATCCTAGGCTCATAAATCTTGAATTGTGTTTGATATGAAAAATTTTAAATCCTGTTAAATCCAAAAAGATGTTTGACAACAAATTACATGATTTAAAACTGTTGGAGATTTAAAATCGAAGGAGTAATATGAAGCCGCTTATTTTAATTACTAATTAAATTATTAACTATTTAATTACTAATTATATTACTAACTATTTAATTAAGTTAAATTAGATAATAAATTTATACACAATGATCATTAAGAGAGCTTGTTGAAAGCTTGAAATAGAGATGACCATTGAGACGAAGGGCATATCGTTTCAAGCACCAAATTATTTGGAAAAAAATGTTTCGAAGAAATCAATTCTAATTGTAGCATTGTTCAAATGATCCCTCACATTTTAATAGAAAAATGTATTTTCATTAAAAATAACATCATATAAAAAATAAATGATATATTTGTCCAAATATGTATATTGTGTGCAATATAAAAATAAAAATTCTAATCACTTTATTTGAATAAATCATAATGATATTTTGATAAATGCATAAATGGGCAGCTTGTGACCTAAACAAAATTACTTTCTATCAAAGGAAAGAAAATAGGGAAATATGCTCCCTCTTTAGCTTGGAAACCCAGTAAACAGTCGACACACCTCCACCTGCTGCGGCCAGCGCAAGAGCGGTAAATCCGATCCATTTATCTCAATCTTCGTAACCACCGGAGGTCGCAATCCGATCTTGCTTGTCGTCGGCGATGTCATCTCGCGACCACGACTTACGCGGTACTCTTTGATTCTGCACGGTACTCTTTCAGCAAGCAGGATTCCTGTAGAGATTGCACGAGTCGCTTCTTCGGCTCCTTCGTTGCTGTTCGACTTCGCTCCTTCGACGACGTTCCCTTCCTGTTGGATTTGGACGTTACAACATTTTTGATCTGAAGCAACGACAGGAGCTCGCTCGCTCGCTGTGAAGGTAAGTTTCTCCCTTTCGCGCGCTTCTTCGGCCAAATCCCGTAAATCCGACTTCTAGCGGGATTAGGATTTACCGGGATTTACCGGATTTACGGCCTAAATCCGCAAATCCGGGATTTACGGATTTGCCGGATTTAAGGCGCCCAGATTTGCGTTTGGCTGGATTTACGGTAAATCCTACTTAAAACGCCGAATAAATCCGATACCAAACACCCCCTAAATCTGGGATTAAAGCAAAACGGAGAAGGAACGGGATTTCCTTAGAATTTAAAGCTGTTATTTTTGCTGTTCGGCAGGATTTGGGCTAAATCCTGCTCAAATCCTGCATCGAATTTGAGTTTCAAGTTCCCGCCTGATACAGCGGGATCCTAGACGAGGTCTTGACCTATAGGAATGGGTTGAGGGGTGGGAGTTATCAATGGCGGCCCTTCCAATCAGAGTTGGTAATAGAATTAGTAATTTATCCAAAGTAAGGGCATCTCCAACCGAAAATCCCATTTTTCACTCCAAAATGCAGTGAAACTGAAAAATGGAGTGATTCATCTCCAATCGAACTCCATTTTGCGCCCTTTGCCGAAGGTAACCATCTTTCTCTCTTTCGCGCATTTCTTCGGCAAATCCGGTAGCGACAGAAAAATAACACAGGTGAACAATGCAACGCCAATATTCACCCGCAATCAAATACCGGAAGTTTTACCGTTCGGCTGGCGACACCATTCATGCGTTTGGAGTTCGGTTGGAAAAGGCCTAATAAATTGGTGATGTCGGTTTTGAAGGGCATGACAGGGTCAGTTGATCTAGGAAAATTGTTATAAATAATGCTTTCACATTTGACAGTGTTCAAAATCTCCCTGTGAATGGAAAAAATAAATCAACACTTGTTGAAGAGGTAATTTGGCCAAGGATGACGTTTTTTTTTTATTCTCTTAAGAGAGATACCTACCTCTGAAAATCAATCTTTGTCGATCAAGGGTGTAAATCAATTTGGTTGGTCAATCTTGGCAGACCAAGAAAATTGATGGAACATGGATCGAATGAGCTTTGGTTAGAGTATTTCTGAAGCTTTTTTATTTCCAAAATGAGAAGTGATATTGAAGTCTGAAATGATTACTAACTGTCTCATTCTTCCTCATTTCTTCTTTAGCGTCCTAGTGCTTGAACACTTGATAGTTTTATTCTCTTGTTACATGACCTAATAAAAATATCCACTGCCAAGTTTAGCTTTACATAAATTTTGAGTTTCATTGTAGGAAATCAAGTGCTTTTTCTAGCGATTCAATCTCATGTTTAGCTTGGTTATCGATGTTTTGGTTTGATTTTTTTCTTGTTGTGTAAATTTTTCATTTAAAATTTCTAAACAATTTTTTTTTTCATTGTGGAACTATTTAAATATTTTATTTGTCAATAATGAAAAAATAATGAAAATATTTAACAATTTTGAAGGTCAAGAGATTGATCTTAAGAGGGAATAATTTCTAGAATGGAAAGTGATATGAAGAATTAGGATTGAAATGATGTACTAATGTCACTTTTAGCTGTCAGACACAAGTGTTGAACCAATGTAGTATGGCTTAATGTCAAGGAAAATAAGAATGCGTGATTAAGTCTCATAAATTGGATAATTGACAAACATTTATTTATATACCAACACCTATTGGCTTTAGAACATATCCTGACTAAAATTTGGTCCTTATAGGGCCCTAAGTCCCTAATTTGTTTTGAGTTTTTTGTAATATTAAAGCATATCTAAAGGTTTTTAAACCCATATTGGTCAAAATTTTAGTCAGGATGTCGTGACATACTTTTTCTTCTTGTCCTTAGCCTTGGGTTAAAAGGGAAAATCTAGTCTTTTGAGCTCAAGTTTGAATCCCTTTATCATTACCACCTAACACGAACTATTTCACTGTCCTTGTAATTCAGTTTTAGTATTTGCTTCATTTACAATAAACCGTTCTTTATGTGAGCAAGTTCCCTAAGGTATTAAAATACAAGCTATTAGAAGTTTAACCATTAGTATTGTTAAATTGGTCTTAAGGAAAGAAAGTGAATTTGAGTGGATATAAAAAATACAATTGCATGCAGTTTGTTCAGCAAGTATGCATTCCCTATCATTAGTTCATATGATGATTATACATATTAGTTGAAACAATGCTATTCTTAAAATAACCATTTAGTACCACACATTTGATGCTACAGCTTGCCATATTGATCACTTGTAATAATTCAATGCTTGAACATGGATAAATCTTTTTTTCCAATTAATTATTTTATTTTGTATTGAATACTCATTTGCACTATTATTCGGTTGACAGAAAAGTTAAAGGCCATGCATAAGGAAAACAATATTGGTGATCCTTCGTCAAATTCAACAACTCGGCTTCGACAT
Source organism: Dendrobium officinale (assembly GCA_019514585.1). NCBI lineage: Eukaryota > Viridiplantae > Streptophyta > Magnoliopsida > Asparagales > Orchidaceae > Dendrobium > Dendrobium officinale. The sequence continues at coordinate 4,540,767 of CM033700.1, forward strand.
CGTAAACGATCTATTGAGGTGAGTTTTCTATCTTGTTTTTTAGCATTTTGTTAGCATACCTATGTCATTAGTGGCGGCTTAAGAATTGTGCATTTTGGAGTTCAAATAGTATTGAATTTGTTCTCAAGCTATATGGTCCTAATGAATTTGGCTAGATTTGAGTCACCGTCATCATTGTTATTGTAATAAAATTGCAACTATATCTTCTTAAGATACAATACACCAAGAAGGCTCACCTTGATTGGATTCTTGTTGATTAGTCCCTGGCCCTTGGTTGTCCTTTTCTTCCTTAGGCTCAACTGTTATGGAATCTTTATTATAGTTATCATTCTTTAGCCCAGGTGGATCCCCATAGTAGTGAGGGGGGGGGGGGGGGGGCAAATGCCCACCCTCAAAAAAAAAAAAAAATTTTTACAGGGTATTTTTTGGAATATTTTGGGTATTTTGCCCCCTCTTAAAAATTTTTTTTGTCCTAATTTTATCAATCCTAATCATCTTTGTCCATCCCCTACAAAAAAAATTTTTTTTTGCCCACCCTAAAAAAAGAAGCTGGATCCACCTTTGCTTTAGCCAATTCTTCTAGGCACAAGGCTTTGGTGCTTTTATGAAATAAATCTTCTTGTCACTCGCCAGAACCTGAACTCTATTGGTTCACGTAAGGCTTCAGCCAGCTTTCTTCCGAATTATTGTTCTTTAGTAGGAGGGATGGAGCACCACCACTCTGGTTCTTCATAAGCCACGGGACAGTAACTTCTTGCCTTCAGCGGACACCATCAGCACACCTAACAGCAGCCTCTCAGGGGTTGGAATCCTTGTTGCTCATGGTTCTTATTCTGAAATTGATAGCCAGGAGAAGGGAAAAACAAGGAGAAGAAAAAGGGAGAATAGGAGAGGAGAAGAAAGAAATGCTTTAGTAGAGAGGGAAATTGAATTAAGGTTCGGGTGTATTTATAGCCACACTTAAAGATAATTGTGTAAATTAAATAACAACAACATCAAGCCTTTATCCCACTACGTGGAGTCGGCTACATGAATCTTTTTTCTTCATTGTATTCTATCAAGAGTCAAATTCTCATTTAAATCTAATAAAGAAAGGTCATTTCTAATATTTTCTAACCAAGTTTTTTTAGGTCTACCTCTACCTTTCTTAAGATAGGCTAAATCTAATACATTTGCTCTCCTAATAGGGTCATCGGAAGGCCTCTGTTTTACATGACCAAACCAGCTAAGACGACTCTCTCTAATCTTATCTATCACTGGACCTACTCCAACCTTTTCACGGATATGCTTATTTTGTATACTATCTCTAAGAGTAGATCCACTCATTCACCAGAGCATTCTCATCTCAACAACACTTAACTTAATATCATTCTTCTTTTAATGACCAACATTTTGCACCATAAAGAATTGGCAGGTCTCACGATCATCTTATAAAATTTTCCCGTAAATTTGAGTGGTACTTTTCTATCACATAACAAACCCGAAACATTCCTCCACTTCAACCATCCAACTTGAATTCCACTAATAATACCCCCCATCTATTTCACCATCACTTTGAACAATATACCCAATGTATCTAAAACTAGTACACTTATTAATGCCTTGATCGTTCAAAGTCACAAACCCCCCACTAGATCTATTACTACTAAAATTACACTCAATGTATTCGGTTTTAAATCTACTCAAGCGAAAACCTTTAGATTTTATGGTTGACCTCCATAATTCGAGTTTACCTTCAGCTCCCTCTTTAGGCTTATCAACAAGAAGAATATCATCAGAAAAAAGCATACACCAGGGTATATCCTCTTGCAAATATCTAGTAAGAACATCCATGACTAAAGTAAAAAGATAAGGGCTTAAGGCTAATCCTTGATGTAATCCAATTGAAATAGGAAAATACTTGGTCAAACCACTTTGTGTTTGAACACTAGACACAGCTCTTGCATACATATCCCTATGAGTTGAATATAAGCATTATAAACCCCTTTCTTTTCCAGAACTCTCCATAGCACTTCTTTTGGAACTTTATTATATGCTTTTTCTAAATCAATAAATATCATATGTAGATCCTCCTCATTCTCTCTAAACTTCTCCATCATACCTTTTAATAAATGAATAGCTTCCATATTAGAGACCTACCCAGGATGAATCCAAATTAATTTTGTAGTATCACATCGTAACCTATGCTCCATAACTCTCTCCCAAAGTTTTAAAGTATAACACATCAATTTAATTCCTCTATAATTTGCACAATCTTGTGCATCACCTTTATTCTTAAAAATAGAAATCAACACACTCATTCTCCACTCATCTGTCATCTTTTTAGTCTTCAAAATAATATTAAAAAGTTTAGTAATTCAAGAATTTCCTTCATCTCCTAAGCATTTCCACACCTCTATTTGAATATCATCAGCTCCAAATAGTTTTTTCCACACCTCATTTTTTTAAAAGCCTCTCTAACTTCAGTTTTACTAATACGTTTAAAAATAAAAATATCTATTTTCATTTGGAGTGCTAAGGTCACTAAAGTCAATCATATTCTCACAATCTTCATTGAAAAGCTTAGCAAAATATCTCATTTGTTGAATATCCTCTTCTAATAAAAGTACTTTTTGATCTTCATCCTTAATGCGGTTCACTTGAACTAAATTCTTACTACTATCTTTTTGATTAGCTACTTATACATATATCTTTCGCTCTCTTTAGAATTTAATCTATTATATAAATTATTAAAAGCTAAAATCTTTGCATCGCAGGTTGTTTTCTTAGACACCTTACACGCTTCTTTATATATTTCTTAATTTTTAGAGTTTTTACGTCTAAACCAATTTTTATAACAAAGCTTTTTTTTTTGCACATTTTGATCATATCACTAACTATTTTTATTATTAGGAGCTTTTCCTTTTAAAAATTCAAGTACATCTTTTGCAACATTCTTAATACTACTAGCTACTTTTCACATAACATTCGCTTCCTCATGCATAGACTTATGATTATTCAACAAATTTTACACTGGCTGTCGACTATCTAGCGCAACCTTCCACTTTTTTCTTCCAGGACTTGGGACCTGACATTGGAAGTGTTACACAAATAATTCCTGACTCTAAGAAACTCAAACAGCTAATACAAACAAGACTAAGTAAAAGAATTAAAGACCAATACTATATTTATCATCACACTTTTAGTTTCAGTTTACTGGCGGTTAGCTTATGAGTTATCATGCCAAGTGGAATTTTTCTAATTTCTTGCCTGATTATCAAATTATTGATGGTTATAATTTTAGGTTTCGTGATCTGTTAATGAGGTACTCAGTACCTTGGTGAATCAGATGCTATTTATGGATAAATGATGTAACACTTGCTGGACATTTACATTATAAATGTTAAGTACCCAGGTATTTTGAGCTGGTTTAGTTACTGGCAGCTGGATATACTTGGGGGTTTCACTTGAGTTGGTTTTCATTTGTGATGATTTATTATGGGTGGTGAAAAATAGTTGGATGGCAAATTATAATATTCCCTTTTCTTCAGGTTCCACCAGAGGTCCCCAAATCTGATGGATCTCAGTTTCTTGTCAACGACCCCAAAAAATACAAGTCAATGCTCATTAGGACATATTCAACAATTTGGATGATAGGAGGCTTCATATTTATTATCTACATGGGTCATCTGTACATTTGGGCTATGGTTGTTGTCCTCCAAATCTTTATGGCAAGGGAGTTGTTTAATCTGCTCAGAAGAGCTAATGAAGATAGACAGCTTCCAGGTTTCAGGCTTTTGAATTGGTATTATCTACTGCTTATGTGGTTATCATTTTGTCTTTAACATTTTTATAATTTTCATCTGCGACTTCAACTTCTTAGTCATATAGTTTTATTGAACTTCAATATCTGCATTATATCTTTGGATGTCATCTTTGCTTTGCAGGCATTTCTTCTTCACTGCTATGTTGTTCACCTATGGACGATTTCTCAGCCAGCATCTTGTTAACACTATAACTACAGATAAGCTGTTATACAGGCTCGTGAGCTGGATTGTCAAATATCAGATGTTTATCTGCTACTTTCTTTATATTGCAGGTCAGGGAATCTATTATAGTCTTACTTTCCTTGATCATTCATATCAACTGACACCATATAGAATGTCAGAATAAGAACTAAACTGCACAATTAAGATCAATAATCTTAGTGGCTTATACATTCTGTTTTTAGTGATTACGCCCTCATGAATGAGATTTAACATGCCTAGAAACGATTTTATTATTTTGCTATTCCATGTGACGTGGGAATTTACCATTCTCATTTTTTTGCCAATCTTGTATTTGCTACTGAATATGATGCTGTTATGATGTTGTCATTGTGAAAAGCTGAAGGACTATTTAATACGGAAAACTAATAAAGAAAGATTTTACGAACGTGTCTAAGAGAATATTCATTAAAAATTTGAGAAATCCTTTGTTTTAATTTGTAATGAAAGCATGACATTGCATTGCTGTTTGTAATTAAAGCATGACATTGCATTGCTGTTTGCAGTTGATGAGGTAACGGTTGGCGCCTTCTGTGAATGTAATATCTGTGAAGCTGAAAAGATCATCATATGATCCTCTGAATCGTATTATGATGATTCGAGTTTATTTTTTATACTAAACCATGCTCAGTGCATCAAACAGCTATCTGAAACTCATGTTCTGCAACATAATTCTTCCGCATCGCACTTTTCATCTCTGTTCAGGAAATGAATTTCTATGTCAATTGATTGCATATAGTGGGTTTATAGATAGACATAAATGAGAATATATCTATACATGAGAATATAAAAAATAAATAAATAAAGGACTATGATCTCCCAATTACGAGGCTATCAATTTATATCCCTCTACTATAGATACTTTCCCACAAGTAACCTACTTAATATACTAACACCCCTTTGTAAGTTAGCATAGATATGGATAGTTCCAAATTGTTATATAAACAAAAAAAAGTGATCGAGAATTTTTGTTAGGATATTCATCACTTGGTCTGAATTAGAAATATGAGTATCAATTTTCTTGTAAATAATATCTTATATAAAAACAATAATATGCTTTAAAATATTTTAGTTCATTCATTAAAACATAGATTGTTTGCAATTAAAAAATGACAATATGCTTCAAGAGCGGCATTATTTTTGGAATATTGTGTCTTGTATTCAAAGATGAGAAGGCAAATTGATGTAGCACATTATGTGGATCAAGATAATGAAGCGAAAAACTCAAGTACTAGAGCTAAGTTAAAGTCCAGGGAAAATATTAAAGAAAAAGCTCAATTACAAGAGTTCAATGTCTGCCATAATAAAGATCCCATAATTTAAAAAAATAAATTGATGTAATTTGTATTTAATTATTTTTATGTTTTATTTTCAACATGGTTTAGTATGAATGAGACATTAAAAGGTGATTCTTTAATGTCCGCCAATCCCTTATTTTCCTCTCTTTTCTCTTCTTTTTTTTTTCCCTCTAAAATTGGTTGCCCAAAAGTCTTGTAATTCCTATAAATATGGGTTGATATGCATTATAATTTTTATTTTTGGAATGAAATAATTTGGTGATTAAGTGCTATTCATTTGCTTGGTGCTTGATGGCTTCGAGTGTGCGTTTTTTCTATGGTAAGATTATGGAGTCTGTCTTTATTTTTTTATGGTATTCAATATTCCTTTTTAATACCTATTCTAAACTCTTTACAACTTTTTCTTCACTCCATTAACATCCTCCAAGATCATTAATCTAGCTACTGAAATCTCACAATATAACTCTCAGCCAAGTTCGAGAACACTAGGATCTAGTTTTGTTTTCTACACTTCAATATCGACTTAAGCAACGTTACATTTTACCATCAACCCCAAATCATAAGTTCACATCTTAAGTTAACCCTCAACCTTCATTTCATTCCCTTTAGCCCACATAAAAGCAATTCACTAAAGTGATATTTTAAATAATCTCAAATTAACCCAAATTGTACTATTTGTAGCATTCCTATTAGCTTACCCCTAAAATCCCTCCTCACCATCCCATTACAAACTCCAGAACACTTCCTTAAATATTACATTAAAGTTTCATAGTCTTTTATAGCCACTAATCTTACCAAAAGAGTACCACCGCCATCACAAACTCTTCTAAAGTTAATCATTTCACATACTCTAGAGTCATGACGTATTCAACCTTGACACTTGATCTGGTCATAAAAGTCTATTTCCAGGTTTTTCTTGTGATCATATTAGCCTTTATAAAGATATAATATCCTGAGTCGGGCTTGTTGTCTTCAACTAAGACAATATAATTAGCATAAGGGAATGCATAATGCTTCAATATTAAGACGCTTAATTTAGTATATAACATACTTTTTTTGGGTGACTTTTTCATTGATTTGAAGCTCCATGCGATAACTTTGCAATATATATATATATATATATATATATATATTTTGTATTTTTCATATTTTGTATCATATGTTGAATCACCGCTCCAACAATAAATGAGATGTTACACATGTTAGTTTTTTGGTAATAGAGCGCTTTTTAAGTAGTGTTTTACCTCCAAGATGTTATGGTCACATCTAATAAGAAAGTTGTCAACATAAAACTAGTATAAAGTAACCTATAGGAGTATGCTTCATGAAGATAGAGTGATTTGCAGTGCTATTTTAATGATCAGTCTCAACCTTGACTTTATAAAGTTTGTAAATCAGGCTCATGAACTTTCTTTAATCTTCTAAAAAGTCTTTCTGAGTTGATATATGTGGTCTTCTTCATTAGTAACACACCAGAAAGGTTGCTTTATATAATCCGATTTTTGTGTTACAATGTGCGAAGAAATTGCTTACATTCATTTGTTGCATAGTCTAACCATTGATTAGTGGCTACTTAAAAAGAATTCTAATGGAATTTAGTTGGCAACTAGGGGTCGGTGTCAAAATAGTCTATTCTATGGATCTGAGTGAACCTTTTATGAACTAATTGTGCTTTGTAGTGATCCATCTATCCATTAGAATGACATTTCGTAGTGAGCATGTCCTGATAGACGGTTATTTTTTCCTCAAGAGGGGGAACAATTGTATTGAATCCTTTGACTAAGAAGAGCATCCATTTCAATTTTCAACATCTATATCATGTTTTCATAAAGGGTTATGTATTTGATATGTCATGGGAATATATATAGATGGCAGAGAAAAGATAAAAATACAAAATAAAATAGATAAGTATTCTAAAGAAGCATATGAGTGAATGAGCACAATAAGTATTTTGTGTTTTATCTCTCTAGAGAGTAATAGTAAATGTAGGTCAAAATAGTTGATTATCTGGTGGACTCTTAGTTGAATCTGATAATGTGGTTGAAGGTCATTGGTGGAGGCTGATGTTATCAAGAGTGCAGATGTAGAGGTTTAGAGGTAGGAAAACGAGCTTTTGGAGGCAAAAGAATCATGAAAAAGAGGACTCAAAAGTGTAGGGGCTAGAAAAGGTCTACATAGGTGAAGTATATAATAGTCATGTGAAGGGATTATAACATGGATGACTTTTTTAAAGTGGAAGAGCATGCGAGAAAGATATGCCTAATGGTATGAGAAGAAGGTTTTCCTGCAAGTGAAATGCATGAACAAACTAGTACAATCGAAGAACCATGTTGTAAGGGGAATGACGACTTGAATTGGATAAAGAGTGGAGGGGGTGAGATGTGGTTGGGAACTATGGAGGGATATGATTAATCTGATATCAGGCAAGCCCACATCGTTCTAGAATTGATAAGGAAAATTCACGTGAAACATCAATCCTCTCACAAGTTTAAAGAGGTAGTATTTTTTGCATTCTATAAACCATTCTTTTCAGAGCTATAGAGGAATTTAGATGAAGACTATCATTGATAGAGAAGAATTTGCGAAATTGAGGTTACATAATTTCTAAAACATTTTCAATAAATATAGTTTGATTAAGGTGGAAAGCTAAATTTTTATTTCTTCATTAAAAGTTTGACATATGTGGAGGACTTCTTAACGACATTTGAATGAATAAATTCCAAGTAACCCTTGAGAAATTATCCTTGAAGATGAAAAATAGTATATGCCTAGATGAGTGAATTAACTTAAAGGATGAAGAAAATGACTTGTATAGTCCAAACGTCTGATCATTTATGAAGAAAGTTTGCAAAACAAAGTCTAATGCATCAATTCCAGAAAAACTGTTCTTTCTAATGCATAGTCCAAACGTCTGACATTTATGAATTGGATGACCTGTAAATATTTCTGAAGTCCGTGGAGAGGCCATATTAGTGAACCTATATAAATATTGAAGCTGGCGTTCACCTTCGAACTTCAAGAAAATTACATTGTATAACTATGAAAACTGGTAGATAAATCAGTCATAATGATTTCTGGATTGTGATGGACCCGAGTACACGGATAGTTGTTTGTTAAGTAATCTTTGATGTGGTTAGATTGGAATTTGAGATAAAATGTTTGCTTTATTTTTTATGCCTGTAGTATTGTTTATTACTTCCTAAAGAACTATTTTTTTCTGGTTTAGGCTTTGTGTGGTTCATCCTTACCTTGAAGAAAAAGATGTACAAGTATCAATTTAGCCAATATGCATGGACGCATATGATTCTTCTTATGGTGTTCGTACAGTCATCTTTCACTGTTGCAAATATATTTGATGGGATATTCTGGTAATAACTCCTCCTGAATGGTGTTAATTAGAACTGCTCCATTCATGTTCTGAAATAAATATTATCTTTTCCATACAAAATTGTTTGTGGAAGGAATATCTTGCCATCATTTTAAAACCTTAGCATCATTTGGTACAAATGTTCTTGCTTAATTTTTCAAAAAGCAGCTGTATTATATGGAAAATTTCTCATAAAATACCTATTTTGCACGTGCACCTTTTATTTGAGTGCGCAAGCACATGAACGGTCGTGAAGCAGCATACTATTGAAGTGATGATATGACAGTTAAACTACATGAAATCAAGCATCTTGTATTATGCTTTTATCTAGATTTCTCTGATATTGGAAGGAATTTGTTGTTTTACTTGCATTGGATGATGACATAATTAAAATCTAAATTAATATTAATTTACTTGAAGGTACAAATTTCTGTTTTTAGTTCACTGAATTTTTTGGATCTAGGATGAGGAAGAAGCTCTTTCTCTTGAGCTTCTTGGGAGAAAGAGAGAGAGAGACAGGGAGAGAGGGGAGGGAGAGAGAACTTGTAACAACTCACAGTACCCCCCTGAACATGCTAAATGAAATGAAATGGCTGAACTAATCAAACCAATTTCATTAGATTTGAGTTTGGATTCATTTCATTGAATTGATTCGAGTTCATTAACAATGATTTGATTTAGATCAAGTTGAAACAGATTAAATTGGGTCGATTGAAACCATCGAGCTTAAAATTTATTCAAGTTGTCGTCTCGACAACACTTGATTGAATTTATTTGATTAAAATCAAATTATTATTTTTGATTAAATCGGGCTTGCCTAAACTCAATTTAACGATCGGCGACAACCAAGGTCGAATCGAGTCGAGTCGATTCATCGTCGTCCAATTTTATTTCTTTGATCAAATCGACTTCAATAAGCCCAAATATAGCTTGATTTTGATTTTACAAAGGGATTGACGGTGGTCATCACTCTTCTACTTCACTAAATTCAAAGTATTCTATAAAAATTATGATTACATTCTTAGAAGTTTTTTTTTTTCTCTTGTGGACTTTATGTTGGAGTTTTCGAGAGCTTCAAAGCATTGTACTAAGAAATATTGAATCCTCTTAAAGTTATCTCGTCCTTAGATAAATTTTAGAGTCATTTTGATTTAAGTTGAATCAAACTCAACTAGAATTTTCTCCTATTTAAGATCTTCTTGTTTGGTGCTTTCTTAGACTCCTTTGAAAGTTTCCAAATAATGTTTTAAAGTATTCAAGAAAGCGCTAACAATCCTTAAGATCAAATCTTAATTTCCTTTAGCATGTTTGTTAGAGCCAAAACCATCAATTGACTTCAATCATTTGGTTGATTCAATCAACCAAGTAGCACCTCATCGTTTCAATTCATCTTAAAAACTCTCTTTCTTTGAACAAATCTTGGGATGATTAGAGGTTTGTATGGGTTAAAATGGATTTTTTTTTAATTGTGTTTTCTCTAGCTTATATATAAACTTCTTGTAGCCTTTTTACGAGTATAAAAAAGCCTTGGCACTTCTTAGGACTATATCCTTAGCATGTAGGATCATTTTGCATGCCCAAAAGCAAGCAAGTGATCCACTTTTTCTTAGGATCCAAATTTTAACTTATTTGCTGGACTCGATTAATCAAGTAACATTTGCTCTTTCTGAATCCATTTGGAACATTCTCATACTATCAAGCAAAATTTACCTAAGTGGTGAATAGCAAACCCAAATTGGATTTCCCAAAAAGGATTCATATTGCTCCATTTATAGTTCTCTTAAGACGTTTTTAATGAATAACAAAAGAACCCTATCATTTGTTTAGGTCCCTTTTAGGTGCCAAGTAACCTTAGAAAGACACTCATCTTAATGCTGTATTTAAATTGAACAAGAATCAATCTAAATATCATCTTTTTAGGTTTTTCACCTTATTGCTCTTTTTAAATCTATATGAAGGCTCCCAAACAACCTCTAAAGGATTATGAAATAGCATTAGTCTATTTTATGGTTAAAATTTTGTATTCTTCTCCTTATTGTTTAATTCTAAGTCAACAAATGCCAAGTCTAACATATGTCATTTATTTTTCTCAATTAAATGAAAGATACTCATCCTTAAAAGCTCTTAAGTTTAGACCAATCTCGTTGGTTTCAACTCTCAAGTTAGCAGCCAAAATATTCAATCCTATTGTGTTTATTTGAACCCAATATGAACAGATATCGCAATTTTGCTTTATGATATAAAAATCACATAACTATCCTTTGCTTTAGCCTCGAAGCTATAGGACTTCTTGTATTTCATTGGCCTCAAAAGTTTTTGAAACATCCCTCATGTGCTTAATTCACATCCATGAAGGGATTATTTCTTTGACTTTTTGACTAAAAGCCTTAGCCTTTTCTATTTTACCCAAATCAAATAGGAAGCTCTTATCTTTTTCACTTTAAACTTATAGGTGATCTTGGTTCCTTGGCCTCAAAGTTAGAGCCCACATTCTTTACCAGTAGTAGGTGAATGTAAACATCTTGACCTAAACTTTATTTATTTATTTTTTACTTAGCCAAAATAAGTGAACTCAATTTTTAATGAAAATAAACTTTTAGGTCTTTATAGGAGCTTTTCTATCTTGAAAATTGCTTAGCTTAATTAGGTGAAGTTGACTATTTCTTAAGTGAAACCTTTATGTATATTTGCTTAGCCCAATTAAACAAACTTCTTTATTGACAGCCAACTAGTTCTTTATAATACTTTGAAGATATGAAATGTCTTTAAAATCCAAATAATAGTTTTAAATTACAAATAACTTAAAAGTAAAATTATCACTGGAATAAATTAAATCTCTTCATATTTCATAGTAAAAGCACGTATCAAATAATAGTATGACTGACAAACCAACTAGAATAATAGATGCACAACACTTTAGGCATCCTTGGATTAGAGTTTTTCTTTTTTATATGTGGTTGTAATATGATTGTGATTGTTTGTAATGATTTTTTTTTTAATTTTTTTATGGTTATTTGTATTGTTGATATGATCCTTTTAAGTGTTTGGGTAGAGATATATATTTTACTATGTAGATATTCATGCTTAAAAGGGGCGATCAAAATGATTGTAAAAATGATTGCTTTTGGTTGCAGGAGTTGCTTTTAATGTTGAAACCTTGAGTTAGGCATGACCAACAAGGATTAAAATCAGGTTGATACCATCAATGCTAAGCAATCTGTGAATATGTGATGTATGGATTTTCATATATGCATGCTTCTTAATGTTTTCTTTTTAGGGTTTAATCTCTTCTTCCTGAAATTTAATTCTTTTGTTGTCTATGATGTTATGTAAGACTTTAGGATACAACAATGGAATGATGAACCTAAGATGAAGTTCTGAAGGTATTAGAAGCTAAAGCTTAAAAACTCACTAGCTGAATCCATAGATTTAGAGTAGGTTATATATGACAGACAACTTAGCTGACTTCTATATTTTTCTTTTTTGAGTTATGATTTGCCCTTATAATTATTCTTTTGATTGTTTGTTATGATGATTGTGTATTTATTTTGAGTGCGCACTAGAAATTGATGATTTTTTTAGGTTTTTCTCATGCTTTGCTTGGGTGTGGTCTGAATATACTATGGAGTAGGCTCTTAAGAGTAAATTTTCTATTCATTAAATTAAAAAACAACCTTAAAATCAATTGCAGGATAAAATTTTCATATAAAATCTGCATATTTTATAAAAAATAAGTTAAGTTTTTTCAAAACCAAAATGAAATGCAAGCCTCTTTATGGATTTTAGTTTGCAATTTTGTATTTTCTTGATTACTTATTTATAAGAGTTCACTTATCAAAATCAGTATCAAATTCATATATTACTTGATGAACATTAATTGTATAGCCTTATGAGTCATATATAAAAAATAAAAGCACTCATATTAAAGATTAGATAATATAAAAAAATTTGTATTATAAGTCAGAATATATATGTTATGCTCAGACATCTTAACTTAAATGACTAAGCGGTCAATCCTTTTCCTAAAAGTAAAATAGGCAAACATATGTTGCATATGTATTGAGACCAAGATTGATTGGTTTTAAATTTGTTTGGGCAGATTTAGTTGACTGTCCTTTTAACATGATTATAGGATTAAAGGTTGGGCTGACTTAACCTTATACGATATTTCAAGTTCCTAAATGCCATTTATTTGTTAGATTTAGGTTTGAGTTACTATCTTATTTGTGTTTCTCACCTTAGGTCTATGATCCAAGGAGTCACCATAAATCTTCACATTCATGGGCATTTTCTCAATGTTATGCTATTGGAATATAAGTCCCAAGCTTCTAAATAAAATTGATTCGTTTCAAACATAAAACAAAATTTTAAAATATAAAACTCAACATAGGATAGTATTGAATTTTTGAAAATCAAGCTTCTATATTTTGTGCTTTGGTTTCTTTTTAAAAATAAATTCTATAGATGATCCAATCATTCTTGAAATTCTAACGTTTAAAGCATTTAAAATGAAAATTTTGAAATTAGATTAGCCAATATTTTCATAGAGAGAATGTAAACCACTATTTTACTCTAATTGTTTTTTAGTGTGAAAAACTCTCGGGATGTAATTAATCATTGGGGATTATCTTTATGGGGAATATGCACATCATAATAAAACAAACTTTATTCCATTAAAAATAACCTTTATTATTGAGTTTATAGTGAAATAATTTAATTTCTTCTATGATAATTTATTATTTTTATGCTATGCTCAATTACAAAATATTTTAAATATGTTGATAAAAATTCCTCATAAAAATTAATTTGATTTTTTTTTCGATTAATCATTGTTGCATTATATTACAAATGGATGCTAGTTACACCTACCACTTTGACTATTTGTATACTGAGCAACCTCTTTAGGTATGTTAGTCGAAAAATAGACTTATATTTTACTTAAGAAGACTTTCTATTGCCTTAATAGAGTTCACTAAATTGTCTTGACATACTTTATAAAATCATGTCTAAGTTTAATCTTGACATCAACATAATAGATTACTCTATCTTTATAATCATACTTTTGTAGGCTTAATCATGCAAATCGTTTATGTTGACGACATCATACTCACTGGAAGAATAATGGCATCTCGTGGTTAAATGCCACTTGCGAAGGCGCTTTGTTATCAAAGATTTAGGATGATTGATATAATTCTCTAGAATCAAGTTTGCTTTAAAGAAAAGCTTTTATCATTTTTCAAAGAAAATATTCCATTGATCTTCTTAAATAAATAATACTTAAGGTTGTAACCTTGTTGACACCCCTATGGAAATTTGGATCATATTTGATGATGACGAACCTCTTGATGATCCATCTCAAATACTAAAGATAGAGTTGTCAATTTAGGTTGACAGGTCGGGTTCAGGTGTGACTTGAAATTGACTCGAGGTAATATCCAGTTCTCAAGAAACTCATTGATATGAAATAAATGCCCAATTGTTCGATTTATTTGTTCAATTTTCTGGGAGGATTAAAGACCTAAAATAACCAAAATTTTGAGAAAGCTCATTGCTATAGATTTATACGTCACATCCCATGCTGCCCCTTCTAAACAACGTAGGGTGCAACAAAGAAAATCATATAATTCCTCAACACTCATAATCAAATCATTTCAACTATCTTCTTGCCAGTTAAAATTGAATCATTCAATTTTATTCATGCACTTCATACATATTTAATTATAGAGCAACTAATCATCTAAAAATAATTTCATAACAATAATTCATGTACCCCTTGCTCAGGACTCACCCCATACTACTATAAAACCAAACATAGTTTTTAAAATTTGACCTGAATTTATTAGCTTCCACTATGTCCCTAGCCTTACCTGTAATAAGAGCCAAAATAAAAATCTGATGAGTTTTGAGGCTAAAAAAGATATGCAATTCTGATATCATATTCAAATATAGGAAATACAATATTTTCCGGTTTATCTTCAAGTGGATGTAAGAACTACGTATAATCATTAAGAAGGAAATATGCATAGTATGAAATTATTTAACATGTAAAAATAAGGTCGCTTGCAAGAAGTATACTCATTTGAACCAAACTTTTTAGTATGTCTCATAATGTCAATATCATCACACCTATCATATACTGCCAACATTATCAATCACACTAAATCTATTCAATGAGTAATTCATATATCATAATATGTGACCATCCTTATTGATGAGGACATCTACAACGATTTCGACACGTGTACCGTCAGAGACGCCGGAGATCGACGGCCACGATCAGGAGTTTTATTTTGAGTCTTTTTATGTAATAGTTTATTTTATCTTTCAGTTTTACGGTTTTACCCTTATGGGTGGTCATTTTGATATTGTAGCCTCAAGTGCATTTATGTCTTTTAATTTTGGTTCATTTTGACCTATTTATAGGAGGCCTCATGCATTGTATGGGATGATGATTATTGATAATGAAAAGTTTTATGTTATTATTGATCTCTTCGTGAGTTCACGTGATCTCTTAGTGAGTTCATGAGAGGAGAAGCCCGAGGAGGGTAATTCGCAATACCCGTCAATCTTTGGAAGTGTCCGAGGTTCGCGGTTCTTGCGATCTCTTTGTGAGTTCGTTAGTTATCTCTATCTTTCTCGTATATTCTTGTTCATCTCCTTTCTCCCCTCTTCATGCAACATTCTTCTTCTCCACCACAATCTCCCGCAAGCAACGACCAATAGTTGAAAGGAGCCAAACCTCTCACTAGCTTCGCCATCATTGGAGCCCCTACCCGCCGACCACCCTAGTCCCGCCGGCCGGCCATCTAGCCGCCGGCCTCCAACCGTCCACCCGCCGGCTCATCTTTTCCCCAAGCCAAAGCATTTGAAATTCAAATTTCAAAGAGGCATTAATTGCTTTCTTAAATTAAGTCCAAGAAATTAGGAAAGTTCCTTAAATGAATTTCAATTCAAATTTGAAATTCAAAAAGCTTTCCCAATACTATAACTTAATTTTGGAAACCCCTCTTTGAAATAAAATCTGAATTTTAATTCAGATTTTCTTTAATGCTTTAAATAATGTGTGGGCCCCACTTAATTAATCATAATTCCCCTCTTCCCTCTCTCTATTTGGCTGGCCCCCATTCATTGGGTTTTTTTTCTCTCTCCAATCTAGCCATTAATCCTTAATTAATGTCTCCACTAATTTCCCTAGCAGCCGCCCCCTCCACACTATATTTGGAATTATTTTGAATATCAAAACTTCTGATTCCCTCCCAAAATTCCTCAATCCCGCACACCTGTAGCAGAATTCCAGATTAGCCACATTAACTCCTCTCATCCAGAAATCTGAAATTGGATATTCCCGTGCCCCTTGCTCTACCGACCTCTTCCCCTCTTTAATTCCCTTTCCCGGGTATCTTCAAAATTGCTGATTTTGTGTTGACTGCAACTCTATTCCAACAATTGTACATTGCTGTTTGGTACCCAGCACAAGCCCAAATTGAGGTCCATAGCTTCCAACGTCAAACAGCAGCAGGTCTAAGGTTTCCTGATTGTTTTATAGTGCTGTCCAAGATCTTCTCAAGCATTAAAACTGCTGACCAGCCGTCTTGGGGAGCTCTCCCACCACTGACCTACTGCCCACAAGTCTAGGTTGCTTCATCAAGAGCCATCGACGAATACTACCGTCCATCCGAGTGGACATGCTTGCACTGTTCATCAACTACTCCCGCTCCGAATAGCTTTCCCGTGGACAATATTGTAAGCTCCCTCTTCCTCGTGGTGATCACATTAGTGTTGCTAATATCTTTCTTCTGTTAACCGCAAGAGAGCTTGAGTGAGGGAAACTCAAGGTGACTTTTCTAAATATTAACCTGCGGATTATTGTTAAAGTGCATTCGTCATTACTCGCATGTTTGTTATTGTTTTAAATTGTTGTGCCTAATGAGCTTGTAACAATGCCTAAGCAATTTTGCAACTGAGATTTCATTAAATCATTAATTGTGACTCGTTAATCTTTATATCGACTTGCTTACTTCGTTGTCTTATTATGTCTCAGTGCAATTCTTGATTGGTTTCACATCACTTATATCTTTCAATTCATTAATTAACTTATTTTTTCCAACTTTAGAAGTGTCATGTTTACATGGTGAGGTCTAGATTTATAGCTCATAGGCACCTGAGGTCACATTGCCTCTATCGCCAGCAGGCTTCATATTATATAGCTCATAGGCTCCTGAGATTTTACTACCTCTATTGCCATTTGGTTTCATATCATAGACCGTAGACTCCTGAGGTCGCACTTCCTCCGTAGGCTCCTGAGTTTGCATTGCCTCTATCACCCATAGGCTCCTAAGGTCGCACTGCGTCTATTTATTGTAGGCTTCATATCATAGCTCGTAGACTCATGAGGTTGCATTGCCTCTATCGCCCGCAGGCTTCATATCATAGCCATAGGTTTCATATCATACCGTGGTTGCTTTGCCTCTACTGAGTCGCACTGCCAATTAGGTTCCCATTGCGCCATTCACCTACCACCTAACATGATGTATTCTTAGGCTTTTCTGATCATTGCGTTTTTCATTCTAAGTTGCGTGACTTGCTTATATATAAAAATATGCCTATACATACAATTTAATATGATTGTTAGGTGTATTAGCATACATGTAGGTATGATTGTGTGAATACCTATCACACGGTACAACATAATAGACTTGCACATTATCACATAGTATAACAAGATCATAATTTACGACAAATTACATATGACGTGGCTACATAAATCATAATTTATGCTAATTATAAATGTGTAATGCATGGACCAATATTACGCACAACTAATTAAATTTACTCGTATACAATTATACATAATCAGAGCAACCTACTATATTAACCAAATTGCATATCTTTTCTTGCTGTCGTGCAGACTCACAAAATTGAATACCTCATGTCTGCCTGTATGTAGGGCACCTAAACTAAAACCAAATCATTAATTGCTGATTCACATAATCTCATATCCAACTCATACAATTAATTCAATTTCCACCTAACATTATGATGAACAGGCTGATTTGATTTGGAGGGAATTAGAAGTTTCCTAATCAAGAGGGAGTTGTTTAAGAATGTTCTTAATCAAAGTGGATCGACTAGGAGATATTTTCGAATTGAAGAGGGCATATTTGAGGCTAATTTGGAGGGGATTAATTAGGAAATGTTTCCTAAATGAAGAGGGCAGATTTGGGGGCTGATTTGAGGGATGATTTGGGAGGAAAATAATTAAGAAAATAGGAGAAAATTGAGGGAGGGCTGTTTGGGTATTCATTGTTTATTGTTTGCTTTAAGTATGTGATTTTCCTAGGGTTAGGGGTATGTGTCGTTTGCTAAATTTAGATTGTTCTTAGGGTATTTGAGCTCTAGAAGGCGGCTAGAGATTTGGGAGAGCTGGAGCTTCCTCTCCAATTGAAGATCCACTTATATCTTATCTTTGCTTTCATGAAACTTTCAATAACTTGCGTTTTCTATTTTTGGTTTTCTTGTTGTTGGTTTTTTGACATTGCTTAAATCAGATTTGAACTAAGGCTTTTCCTAAATTTTTGCAAGCACTTCCTATCAAATTGGTATCAGAGTAGTTTCCTAAGTTGAAATAAACAGTTTTCTCTCCGATCTTGTTGTTTTTTGTTGTTTATAGGCCAGATTTGCGTCAAAGTTGATATTTTTTTGCTGTTGGAACCTAGATCCTAGTACCCATGGCAGGAAGAAAAGTAGAAGTATTGGAGGGGGAAATTGAACAATTGAAATCTGAAATTTCGGATCTCCAAACTCAATTTTCAAATTTAAAAAGTCAAATTTCAGCCGTCCATGAGAAGATTGTTGGAAAACTTTTTATTTTAGAGAAGATGTTGAAGAAGTTGATCGACGACCAACCCAAGTGGGAGGATGGGGAGGTGAACGTTTTGTGGGAAGAAGAAAATATGCCACTTTTGGAGACTTCCAAGGAGGGGAAAGGGGGAAGGAGTGGTATTTTTGGTCGAGTTGTAGAATTTGGAAGGAGAAGAAGATGAGGAGAAGATACGAGACATGGTTCAACCACTCTTACAACAATATCGAGAGTCGTTCCAGCTAAGGGTCTCAGTGAGCAGAGATGGCTTGAGCTCAACTTGTTAACGAGCTTGCGAGCCAAGCTTATTGAGCCACGAGCTCGGGCTCGAGTTTGATAAGGCTCGGCTTGCGGGCCGGCTTGAATCAATATTAATATTTTTTAAATAACCGACACCTCTTTTTTAAAAATTCCGCCAACCGTTTCGTAAATCCCACCTGCAATTTTACAATTCTTTCCTGCAGTTTCATAATTTGAGGTGGACCACACTCGTGAACTTAGAAGGCGGACGAACAGGACGATTGCGGAGGCTCCCAAGTTCGTCAAAAGTGGGTAGGACCGTGGCAGATCGTAGTGCACGAAAGATGACCGAACCGCCACAAGCTTGTGAGCGGCTCAAGCTCGTTTACAGTGGGATGAGCCAAGTTTGTGCTTGTGTTTTGAGCTCGAGTTCGAGCTCAGGATTTGGCTCACGAGTCGACTCGACTCGTTTACACCCCTAGTTCCAGCCAATTTAGGGGTTGCTTCTATTTTGGGAACATGTGCTTGCCACATTTTGAATGTGTTTCACATACTATGAAGGAGTTTCACATATTAGTGTTTGTTCATATCGTTCTCCTCAACTCCAGAAGGATGAAATTGAGGGATTGATCAGGGAGATGCTTGAGGCAGGGATCGTTCTAGCTAGTGACAGTCCATTTTTCAGTCCAGTGCTTTAGCAGTAGTTTTCTTCGTTCCACCTTGAGGACAAGGTGACACTTTGGGAGGGGAGTATTGATGGAGAGGCCAATTGATTGGGAGGAAATTAGGAAGTTTCCTAATCAAGAGGGAGCTGTTTAGGAAGGTTCTTAATCAAAGGGGATTAATTGGGTGATATTTTTTAATTGAAGATGGCATATTTTGAGGCTAATTTCGAGGGAATTAATTAGTAAATGTTTTCTAATTGAAGAGAGATGATTTGGGAGGCAAATAATTAAGAAAATAGGAGAAAATTTGGGGAGGGATGTTTGGGTATTCATTGTTTATTGTTTGCTTTAAGTAGGTGATTTTCTTAGGGTTAGCGGTATGTGTCGTTTGTTAAATTTAGATTGTTCCTAGGGTGTATGAGCTCTAGCATGCGGCTAGAGATTTGGGAGAGCTGGATCTTCCTCTCCAATTGAAGATCCACTTGTCTGTTGTCATTTCTTTCATAAAACTTTTAATAAGTTGTGTGTTCTATTTCTGGTTTTCTTGTCGTTGGTTTTCTGATATTGCTGAAATCAGATTTCAGCCAAGGCTTTTCCTAAATTTTTGCAAGCATTTCCTATCGCATACCTTCCAATTTCCTCATCACATACATGATTATAGGTATCAATTTCACATGCAGTGCTAATGCCCGAATAAATAACTGAACCCTATTAAATTAGAAATGTTAAATATACTAATCATATAAATCTTTTTTATATGCACAAAATAAAATTCTAATATCCTTTCTATTTTTTTATTCTTCCTCCCTCGATTCTTCTTCTTCTTCCCTTAAACTTCTAGCCTTCCCATGGTCACTCTTATTTCAAACCGTCATCACAATGAAACCCTTGGCTACAATAAACTTTATTTTTGGATGGTAATCTCTTTTTTTTTAGTTTACTTAGGAAAAATTACATTTGGGATTTAATTCCTTTTAACTTTCAATTCTTCACAATTTGACCTATAGTTCTATATGTCAAATTGCTCTATTCGACGAGTAGAATATAATGACATTAAAATTACATAATTTTGTGAAAGTTAAAATTTCAGGGTATTATTAAATTGATCATAATGTGACACACACCTGATCAAATTGGGTTTTACATTATAGGTCTATAACGTACCATTGAATATGCTGCTTCTATATGATGAAAGCTTAATCATCAACATATGTACATATTTACAAATATAAAGTGTAGGATCATTGATATGCTAAGGTGGTTGTATTAGAGAGTTATATTTTGATATCCACATAATTGGGAGTATAATTATGTTTTATTTGTTTTCTTATTGTACCCGTATGCTTATTTATGACTCAACACATTCAATCAATAATTCATTAAACTTCTCGTCTCAACTCCTTTCTACATAAAATAAAGTATGATTTTGAAGTTGGAATCTATATATACCATGGTCCTTTGTAACTTAACTTCAATGTTATGCAATTTCATCCTTCTGTGCACAATAGTGTCAAATTCCAAAAGATTTCATAGATGCACCTTCACATGCACCAACACATACATATATGTGAGTCATTATATGGTTGCTCATCTGTCCATGTGTGCATGATTATGATTTTATCATCTGAAAGCAACACATTCAGTAGTATATTATAAACCTGTAGCCATTGGCTTTCTCAAAGTTTTTGTTATTCTAAATCTTAAATCCTTCCAACAAAATGAAAAAAAAAAAAAAAACTCTTTAGGGTTTATTTTATGTATCACGTTTACTAGGAATCATGGAATTTTCGCTTTATGCATATTCAACTCTACAAATCCTTAATTGTTTAACAGATATGGTTTTATGGTGATTGGTCTCTATCTTTATTAGGAAGTTCTGGATTTCACCTCTGATTTTTATATTCATAGTACAACAACAATAACAACAAAAAGCCTTTATCCCACTATTTTGGGACTTTTTATATTCTTAATCTTACAAAATAGGTGATCCCTAAGATTGTAGTCATTTTACATGTTCAGATTTGGTTAATGGTGTGCAGTTTCTGTCTTTGTTGCTGTCAATTATAACTTTATGTCTTTTCGGCCCTCTTGTGGAGGTGAGGATTTTGTACGTTGAAGATTTATCAGTATTCATATATTTATATGCATGTAGAAGAGTTAATATGCTGCTTGTGGAAGTTTTATTAGATTAAGCACACGTTCTCAATAAATTTCCAGTTTTTTTTTTTAAATTAACCTATGGTCCTATAGATGATCACAGATTATTTTTTAGTCTATTGATTAAAAAAAATAGTCCAAACTAATATTGTATCTTAATATTTGTAAATCTGGTTATTACTGTTTTGGATATGCTTATTAAAATAATATAACTAGTTATTGGTATTTTGGATATTGTCACTGAAAAGAATAATTTTCTCCTTTTTTTTCAAAATTGTATACACAAAAGTTAATTTAGGCCATTGTTGGTTAATTTTTGTTTTTTGTTTTAGTTTGGTAAACCTAGGACTGAGTCAGCAATGCTTGGAGATGGAAAGCAGTTATTTTACGTGGAACCATACAACTCAGTTGATTAAAATGAGGATATATAATGAATATATTATCCACTTTATAAAAAAGATAAAGAAATCTATAAAGGTTGTTTGAATCCCAGGAGTTTTATGCGAACATTCTTCAGAGTGTTTTGTCCAAAACAGTGCGCATCTGGAAATAATAATTAATGATTTTGCTTCTTTCCTCTTTGATACTTCTGAAGTTATCCCAAATCTCATCTTTCCTCCACAGCATATGAAGTTCAATATAAAGTTGAACTTGAAAATGATATTTAATGTTGAATTTTTATATTCCATTAAATAGGTTTGGAAAATTCCTTTAAATGTCTCAGATTTTACTTAGAACAAATGTCCTACTGCAGAGTACTATTAGAATTCTCATTTTGTTCCTTATTGATATGTTGAGCAAGGGCATGCCCATGCGTGGTTCTTATTACTTAACAAGGTCCTTGATGAATACTGCAATTTTTGCTGAAGTTGGATTTTCATTCAGGTTTCTCTTACCAGCCTCTCTTATTGTCATCAATGACATTGCTGCATATTTGTTTGGTTTCTTCTTTGGGAGAACACCATTGATTAAACTGTCTCCGAAAAAAACATGGGAAGGTTTCATTGGTGCATCAGTTACAACCATTTTATCTGCATTTTTGGTAAGAATTGCTTGCTCATTCTTAATTTCTTCTTTTTGTTACTTGGTCTGCATATCACTACTTGTGTTGTTGTGAAACCCTAGTTGTAAATTGCTAAAGAGAAATGAAAATTGGAATGTTCGGGGAAAGGAATATTGAATACTGGCGATTGATTTGGCGCTGTAGAGAGAAAATAAGAAATTTATTTTTTTAATAAATAAAATTTTAAGTATAAGAAATTATATTAAAAAATCATAAAATATTTAAGACACGTTGGTCCAATTTCTTTTAATTATTTTTTAATCGGACGCATCTTCAGCGTGTCGGAGGAGTGTCGATGCGTGTTGTGTCCAATACATGTCGGATATTGCATATCTCTTTGAGAAGTGTCGATGCATCATAGACTCCAGGTATAGAAAAAAGAATTCAGCTCAAGCTGGATTTCTATAGATCTATCAACTAAACAACATGAAAGGCCCTATGAATGTCGTGTGTAAAGAAACATAGCATAAGATAGAGGTACATAACCTCCTATATAAAATCATTTAGATGAATGGATATATCTGCATAACAAAACAAAATCAAACTGTGGAATAATACTGATGTAGGACTATAGTGCTTGCAGTGGTTTTATTAAGAGTTTGCACAACTTATTGATTAGAGAGATAACAATTATAACTATTAGCAAATAAAATGATGAATCAAAAGTCAAAACATAAGAGCGGTCACTTTCGTTTAGGCTAAGTTGCATATAAAGAGATTTGAATCAACAAAATATCATAGGAAAAATAGTTTCATGCAAAGTAGTAGCTTTCAACGAAAATCCCTAGTCTAACAATAAGATTGGAAAACAAATGAATGCACTCAAATCCCTACGTTTACTAAATTTAGCAGAATCGGGCAAACACGACCTTCATGACTACAATCAAATCACAAGAAAGGATTATACTTAAGAAATACGAGAAAAGGAAAATTAGAAAATCTTTGTCAAGGATTAGTTGCAATCCTTCACTCGACGATCTCAAGTTGCTCTTCAATAGATTCAACCAAGGTGTCCAAGATGTGTTCTATGTAGTCTTCAACCGTATGATCGATCATCGGGTTGACGTCAAAGAAGGTTGAATGGAGAATGTGCACGAAGCCGTGTTCGTCGTAGGCAAGTCTGTTGTCAGTATCGGGAGCGGCCATCCATGAATTCTAGATGACGATTGCTTCCAAAGATTACTAGGAACCTTGAACTCCGTTGATGAGAAAGAAGTTTCTCCTTATCTTGAAGTGGGGTGAAGAGGTGTGGCCGGCCAAAGGATGCGGGGGAAAGAGGAGAGGTCGGTTAAGTAGGGAAGCACAAATTCAAAATCTAAAATAAATTTTAGATTTTAGATTTCTAATTGGGAGGGGTTAAGGAATCAAATTTGAATTTAATTCCAAGGGAAGAAAGGTGCATTAATGTGGAGAGAGGGGATTGGAAAGAGATAGAGAGGGGGTGGGTAGAGAGAGAGAGGGATGAGGGAGATGTTTCCAAATCCAATTATAAGGATTTGGAAAGTAACTAAGAGAAAGGGGCTTTGAAGATTTCGGCCGAGGGTGGAGAGGGGAAAATTGGAGAAGTTTCCAAGAGAGGGTGAGGGGATTTGGAAACAAATGCAAGGGTATTAATGAGGGGGGGCCGGCGGCATGATGTGGTCTAGGGGATTAAATGCCAAGTTTAATGCTTGCTTAATTTGGGTTTTTAGGAGTTAGGGAAAGTATTTAATTAAATCCAATTTGAATTTGAAATTCAAATAGATTTATTTTAGGAACTTTCCTAAAATAGGTTTAATAATTTAGGAAAGATTTTAAATTTCAAATTGATTGAATTTGAATTCCAAAATCTGCCCAAATTATGTCAATCCAAATTTGGCAAGGGAGAGCAATGGGAGAGAGGATATGTGGCCGGTGGGTGGATGGGTTCGGGTATTGGGGCCGGCGGCTAGGTGGAGATGTATGTGGTGTTTGGTGGAGGGAAGGGGAAAGATTTGGGAGGGAGAAAACCGTGAGGGTAATGTGGCCGGTGGATGTGGTCGGAGAAAAGAAGAGATACGAAATAGAACCATGAACCGGACTCGTCTAGGTTGGTGGGTGATGCGAAATTCTCCCTCTCCTAGGGATCTCTCTCCGATTTCTCAAGCTCTCACAAGAACTCATGCAAGGGGAAGAAATATTTTAATCAATCATTCGTTAACTTGCAAAGAAGAACAAGGGGGCTATAAATAGCCTCTTACAATGACTCAAACATAAAGGACGACAATGCCCCTAGGGCTTACATACGACATCCTTTAATAAAAGGGTACAACGGGAAACTAAATAAATCAAATACAATACAACATCAAAAATAAGAAAAATACATAAAACAAATAAAAAATACAATGACTCAATCGTGGCCGTAGATCGGCGGCCACGTCTCTGACAAACCTTCCATGAACTGATGTCCCCATCAAATAGCTTTTAAAGTGTGCCATATCCATGCTTTACCAATAAATTATACCCTGCTCAATTATATCCTATTCCACAGGGTCAATCTGGATAATATCAAGTCACTTGTTAATTATAAACTAGTGTTAGATAGTAGATGAAATACAACAGTAAAATAAATGAAGTATGATGATAAAATACTTGTGATAGTTTTTATACGTTGAATCTAAATTCTCATTAAATTAATAATTCTAATATGATGTTCATCAGTAATTTTGACTTTTGATGCCATTGGATTCACTTGATATGGTGGCTTTTTTAGCACATCTGGGAACACGGAAAAAATGCTGGTGATTTTTGTTGGGTCAACCACTCAATTGCAAGATTTTGTTTATTAAAAGTTACGTTAGGTTAGTTATATTCGTCATTTAAATTGATCATACCACTTACCCGATTTTAATCAATTGAGATTGGGCTTAGAGGAATGACTAGTTTTCCTGGAAAACTCTCTGTTATAATACCAAATCCTCTTTCATCCTACTTGTAAAGTTGTGTATGGACAAATCAGTTGAATAAATATTAATTGAGGTATAAAAAAAATTGTCCTCCAAAAATAATCAACTGTAACCTATTTTTGATACCGTTGTGCTCGTTTGTTAGGATAGTCAGCTTCCTTTTCCACAGCGTGTACACTTACATTTCTAATTTCATGCATAGCTGTAGATGGACATTTTTGGTGCATCTATATTAAGTAAAATATTCAGATAAGAGGATGTATATTTTATTTTTGTTTTTTATGTATGCAGTTGGCAAATATTTTTGGTCGCTTTCTATGGCTAACATGCCCAAGAAAGGTAATCTATACTCTTTTTCCAAGGAAATCATCAAGCTCTCAAAACAATATGACTTCATCTGATGTTTCTGGTTACCTGATTATTTAGTTCTTTTGGTTCAATTTTTTTCAGGACTTGTCCACGGGGTGGCTTTCCTGTGATCCTGGTCCTATGTTTAAGCCTGAAATTTACTCCTTGCCTCGATGGGTGCCTCAATGGGTAAATGATCAATCAATTTCTAGTTGTTCTCATTTTGCACACTTTTATATGACTGAATTGTTATAATTTCTTGCATTTATTTATGCTTCAAGCATGGAAAGGTTGTACCTCAATGTTTGGTCTAGATAACGAGATTTATCTTTTATGAATACATAATATTTGGATTTCTATATCACGTTCTATTATTATAAGACTCAAATAATTAATTTAATTTCATACTGTTCTAATGTTATAGATTTAGATAACTGGTATTGATATCCCATTTGACTACAATAATTAAGTAATTTTTTTGAAGAAATGTCTTTTCTAAAAAGGTAATATGCTATGCCTCTATCCATATAGGCATTAATGCATGTCTATTTTGGGGTGGGGAGGAAGTGCATTAAATACCTGACCTTTAGTACCACTATATATGTTCTCACTTTTTTTCAGACTACGTAAAGTGCTGAGGGGTCATACTTTATGAGCTTTGTACATTTAAAGCTTTGGTTGAGGGGTAGGGGGTGGAAGTAAATTTTTTGGAATACTTCCCTAATGGTGGAGGGGTAGAGGGGTTAAAGCTTTCGCTTTCATGCATAAGATGGATAGATGTTTTCAACATATCTTGAAATAGAAGATAGTATGGTCAGGTTATGTATAAGAAGATTTAATATTTCAACAAATAAAGTAGAATTGGTCATTATCTAGAACCAAATTTCAAATGCATAAGCAAAAACATGAACTAAAAACAAAATTTTTATCCATTCTAAAAGCTTAAATACTCTTTCTTTTGTTATTTATTTTTCTAGCCTATCCAATTGCTTACTGATGCAATTACACTTGTCAATAGTGTCACTAATGACTTAAAAATGCAAAAAATCAAGTGAACTTGATCTTGACCAAGCCAATATGTTAAAGACCCAAATCAGTTGCTTCGAAAATCCCAATTTGATTGTTTGGCATGGTGGCACATGTTTTGACCAAGAAGTCGTCTTGAGATGAGGTGCCAAGGAGCAAGTTCTTGTCCTGCCCATTTTTGAAAGAAAAAATGTTAAAATCGAGAATTTGAGAGGGAAAAACTTGTCTATATTCATTACAATCTTCCCTATTTATAGATCTATACAAGATATCTTAATCATGAAATAATAAATTACATAAAATTTCTAATAAAATATTTCCTAAAAATCATTCCTTATGGCGTGATCCATGAGAGCATCCCACGGATTGATCTTTATGTCCGTCGGATCCTTTGCACTGGGAACGGCTGGATTTTAACACTCCCTCTCAAGCTGGGAAATATGGATCTGTCATCCCCAGCTTGTCAATCATTTTGAATGGCGGAACTGTCCAATCCTTTGGTAAGGATATCTGCAAGTTGATCTTTTGATGATACATGGTCGACACTTACTAGACCACTGTCTAGTTTTTCTTTAATAAAATGTCTGTCCACTTCTATGTGCTTGGCCCTGTCGTGCTGGACTGAATTGTGGGCTATGCTGATTGCTGATTTGTTGTCACAATGTAGCTTCATGGGCTCATCCCACTTAACCTTTAAGTCTTCTAGGATTATTTTGATCCATAGTAGCTCACATATTCCCAAGGCCATAGCTCGATATTCTGCTTCTACACTGGATCTTGCCACCACGTTCTGTTTCTTGCTTCTCTATGTAACTAAGTTACCTCCAAGAAAGGTGCAATACCCAGAGGTAGATCTTCTATCAATCGGTCATCCTGCGTAGTCAGCATCTGTGTATACTTCTAGGGTTATTCCACGATCTCTCTTAAAGAGAATCCATTTTCTTGGTCTTCCTTTAAGGTAATGCAATATCCTGTCTATCGCTTGCATGTGAATATGCTTTGGATTCTGCATAAACTGACTGACCATGCTTACAACAAATGCTATGTCTGGTCTAGTGTAGGAGAGGTAGATCAATTTCCCTACAAGTCTCTGGTAGGCCCCTTTATCTACATCCCCCAGTTTAGGATTATGTTCTACTGGTGTTGGTGCTGGTTTACAAGCTAGTTTACCTGTTTCTTTTAGAAGATCTTTGATGTATTTCTATTGTGAAATGAATATTCCTTTGTTGGAGTGAGCTACTTCAATTCCGAGAAAGTATTTTAGTCTACGAAGTTCTTTGATGTCAAATTCCTTAGTAAGAATTTTCCTTAAATTAGCTTTCTCCTCTTCATTATCTCCAGTCAAAATAATATCATCAACATACACTAATAATATTGTGACTCCCCTTGAATATGAGTGTTTAAAGAATAATGTATGATCACCTTAACTCTGTCGATACCCATTCAGAAGCATGAATTTAGAGAATCTTCCGAACCAGGCCCTTGGTGATTGGTTGAGCCCATATAGAGCCTTTTTCAGTCTGCACGCCCTGTTACCTTCAGATCTTTCTTTAAACCCTGGTGGTATTTCCATAAATATCTCTTCTTCTAAATCCCCATACTGGAATGCATTTTTCACATCCAATTGTTACAGATGCCAATTGTACTTGGCTGCTAGTGAGAGTAGTATTCGGACATTATTCATTTTGGCTACAAGCACAAACGTTTCTTGGTGGTCATTTTCATATGTTTGAATGAACCCTTTTGCCACCAGTCTTGTCTTATATCTCCCTAGTGTGCCATCAGCTTTGTATTTTACTGAGAACACCCATTTGCAGCCGACCGATTTTTTCCCCATTGGTAGATTGATGATTTCCCATGTTTTGTTCTTTTCCAAGGCCTGCATTTCATCCTTCATGGCATTTTTTCAATTTTTATCTGATAAGATCTCAGAAATATCTTTAGGAATATGGATATCTTCTAATGTAACCAGGAAATTTTTGTGTGACGAAGAGAAGTTGTTGAAGGATATGGAGTTATTTATAGGGTATAAGGTAGGTGGCGAGCTTACCTTATTTCCAAGAGATGGTTCAGATTCTTGGATCTTCTTTGGAGCACAGCTTGAGCTTGTACGTCTGGAGTAAACCTTTCCAAATCTAATGATAGCTTTTTCATTTGTTTCCCTATCTTGGGTTTCAGGAGGATTGGTTTGAGGTGGTGGAGGAAGGTCAAGAGGTGCTAGTTCATTTTTCTCATCTTCCTCAAGTTTAGTCTCCCCCTGAAGATGAGGTTTTGAAAAATAAGAATTTTGCTCATCAAAGGTAACATCAATAGAGACAAGAATTTTTCTTGTGGGTGGATGATAACACTTATAACCTTTTTGGGTAGCTGAATAGCCAATAAAGATGCATTTGAGTGCTCTTGGACCTAATTTTTTTCTCTCATGGTTGTGAATATGAACATAGACAGTGCATCCAAAAATTTTGGGCGTAAGATTATGATGGGTTCGAAACTCGGGGTAAAAGGAGGACAAAGTCTCCATTGGAGTTTTGAGTCCTAAGGCTGTTGAAGGTAATTGATTTATGAGATAAGCTGCAGTTAAAAGAGTTTCCCCCCAATATGATTTGGGTGTATTGTAGTGAAAAAGGAAAGCTCGGGTGGAGGCTAGAAGGTGACCATTTTTCCTCTCTGCAACCCCATTTTGTTGTGGGGTGTGAACACATGAGGACTCATGGATGATCCCTTCACTTTGGAAGTAGGATGAAAGGGTTTGGTTGAAATAATATTTGACATTATCGGAGCAGAATCTCCTTATTTTAACCCCGAATTGATTATTGATCATGGAATATAAGATGTGTAGAATGGTGCTAACATCAGATTTATTTTTAAGCAGATAGATCCAAGAGACTCTAGTGCAATCATCAATGAATGACACAAACCAGCGTGCCCCAGAGATATTGAGAATTTTTGAGGGTCCCCATATATCACTATAAATAAAATCGAAAGGAGTATCACATCTCTCACTTTTGTTTGGGAATGAGGTTCTTTTATGTTTAGCCCACTTACAGGTTTCACAATGAAAATGTTTATTTTCTAATTTCTAAAAAAGTTGAGGATACATATATCTTAGGACATCAAAAGATGGGTGTCCTAGTCTATAATGATGAAGCCAAATAGTGAAATTCCTATCGAATAGGGATAACATAGAGCAACTATTTTTAGATTAGTTTGGTTCTTCCAGGTAGTACAATCCTGCTCTCTTCTTAACAAGTCTAATCTTCTTCCTCGATCTCTGGTCATGAAATAAGTAATAAGTAGGATTAAATAAGGCTTGACAATTATGGTCATTGGTAAGTCTTTATATGGATATGAGATTTGTGGTTAATTGTGGTATATGCAGGACATTTTTCAGGGTGAGTGAGGGAGATAATATTATGTCTTCTTGGCTAGCTACCTTGGTAAGAGAAATATCAACAGTGATGATTTTCTTTTTGTTTGGGCAAGGAGTATAGTTTATGAGGTGGGTAAGTGAGCGGGTCATGTGATATGTGGCTTTTGAATCAATGATCCATAATTCCTTTAGATGATTTCTAGAACACTTAAACTAATAGAAATTGGAGTTTTACCTGAGAGTGCAAGTGAAGAAGCATTTGATTTTTCAAGAGATATTAGGAGTCGTTTATCGATATCTTCTTTATTGAATTCTCCAAGGTTGGATTGTGCTTCTGGCTTACTTGTAGTGTTGTTGGCATGTGATGTGCTCCTTATTTCACCCTTTTGATTCCACTTCTTGCTGGGTGGTTTTTCATGTATTTTCCAGCACGTTTCATTTGTGTGTCTTGATTTTTTGCAATAGCTGCACCAAAGTGAGTCATTGTCTTTGAATTTTGAAGAATCTTTACCTTTCTCCTTCTATGACGATTCTTTGTTCATCACCATTGCAAAGCTTTCAACGACCTTTGGTTCTAACATCACTCCTCGTCGGCTTTCTTCTGCGCGGATGAGAGAAATGGTTTCATTGAGTGATGGCATCTCCTCTTTGCCGAGAATCTGAACCCTAACTTGGTCAAATTCTGCATTTAGTCATGCAAGAAAATCATAAACTCTATTTTTTTTCAATAAATTTCTTCAGGATCGCAGCATCTTCTGGGCATCTGGTTTCTATGCATCTATAGTGGTCAAGTTCCTGCCACAGATTTTGTAGAAGAGTGGCATACTCTGGCACGGTCTTACTCTCCTGCTTTGTGCTTCCAACTTTGACTTTAATTTAAAAGATTTGAGCCGCATCACGAGCTTTGGAGAAGGTCTGTTTGGCAGCATCTCATATGTCCTTTGCAATCGAAAGGAACATAAATGTATCGTTAATTTCTGGAGTCATGTAATTACACAACCATGACATAATCATGGAGTCTGCTTCATCCCATGCCCCAAAAATAGGATCTCCTTGTTTTGGTCCTCCTCCAAGAAGATGGTGTATTTTTCCTTTCCCCTTTAAATAGGTCTTCACAAATTGAGACCACTTTAGGTAGTTCTTCCCATTTAGACGATAGGAAGGTTGCATGCTTTGGAGGTCACCCCGTCCTTGATGCGTCATCGACTCCTCAGTTTGGTCAGTGCTCTGTGAGGAATTAATTTCCTACATTATGATAGTAATTAAGACTATCTAACTTGGTTAGCAGTGAAGGCTTCTCGGAATAAATTTCCCTTGTCGACAATAAAGGTCGATAATAAGGATTTTCCTTTTTTTTTCTTCCTTTTTTTTGTTAGAAAAGAAAAGAAAAAAAAAATGGTCGAGCCTTGAAAAAGGCTCGGATTGGACTTAGGGCACGGGGCGCGGTTCCATCCTCAAGTACCACGCAGGCGTGGCTTTCTCCCGCGAATCGCAAGCGTGGATCGGGCTTCCGATCAGCTGCGACTGGTATGTGCGATCGGAAAGGGGGGGGGGGGGGGATCGAGCGGGCTGTTTCGTTTCTTCGTCGGCTTTCCCTTTCTGTCGAATCGATGACGCTTCTTCGGCTCCTATGTGGTTGTTCGACTAGGCTCCTTGGACGACTTTGGCCTTCCTCTCGGATTGGAAGTTCCGATCGAGTCGCTCGTCCCGTCCAGCGGGCGTATACGGGTTGGCAGCGATCAAGTCTCAGATGCCCCGATCTAGGATCGTTCTTTGACGGCAATTAAGGCTGTTGGCTTTGATACCATGTTAAAACCAGGAATTTGAGAGGGAAAAGCTTGTTTTTATTCATTACAATCTTCACTATTTATAGATCTATACAAGATATCTTAATGAGGAAATAATAAATTACATAAAATTTCTAATAAAATCTTTCCTAAAAATCATTCCTTCTTTATGGCGTGATCCATGAGAGCATCCCACTGATTGATCTTTGTGTCCGTCGGATCCTTTGCACTGGGCACTGGGAACGGCTGGATTTCAACAACAACAAAAAAAATTTAGGCTACACACTCTTTTGTTTTCAACATGCCTTGAGGTTTATTCATATGTCAGGGAACGTATGATTAGGGAGTAATGTAGAAGTATTTGTGCCTTTTAGATAGCCAAATATATGGTTTAATTTATTTGTTTGAATCAGTATATTTATAATTACTGATTTGCACTATCATGAAAAACTAGTTAGAATGTCCTTGCTTTCATGAGTGCAGTATTTTCTTATCTTTGCAGCTCAAATGAGTGTTGTCCTTGTCCATTGTTCATATCATTTTACAAGATATGAATTGGTGAAATAACACTAGAAAATGGATTTATTGATTTGAAGTTTCATTAATTGAACTTTGAAATTCTTACTTTTTTTGGTGTATGCCTAGTTTCTTTCCAAGGAATATTAGTGTTCTTTCAAATCATTCATCAGACATGCATTTCTAAATCTGAAGCTATTTGCATCTAGATGACTAATTTTTTGTGGTTTAAAGGCAATTTGGGGCTCACTTAGGGGTGGGATATGAAAAAATTGCCTCGAGGCAACCAGGGGAGGCTTTCCGCCTGAGCATTGCCTCGGGTGCCTGTGGTGCGTCTTTTACACATTGTAAGCGTTGCAATTGCCCCATGTTATGATGTAAGTGAACTTAAATCATATGGTTCCAAAACTCCAAGCAAGTATCAACTCAAATTATTTTTTTTCTTTGAAAATATCAAGAAATTTCTCAAGGCTATTTCTAAAGCTTGTAAAACAAAATAAAAATAAAACCGGGCATAGTCAAATTGCTCTCTGCTCACTTATTGATCTCTCACTAACTCACTCCCTCACTATTTCTCCCTCGCCAACTCGCTTCCTCATAGAATTGCTTTATCATTGCTTCTCCTGCACTTGTGCTACTATCTCACCATCTCACTTGATCATTGTTTTTCCTATATTGACTCAATTAATCTCTCTAATTGACTGCCCTCCCTCACCGTCTTGCTGGGATCACTTCAGTCTCTACCGACTCACCAACTTACTCCGCTCATCATTGCCACAAACACACTCGTAGTGTCTCTGTGTCACCTTTTTTATTGGAGAAGCTGGTGGTCTTGACTCTTTGTCAGCATCTCTTTGTGGATCTCTAAAAGTGTTAAATTCAACGAGGTATTTAACAAATTTTTTTAATCTTTATAGTTCATGTTGCATGAGTCCGGGTGTTTGAGATCTTTGGGATTTGGATGTTAGGTTATTTTTTTTCATATTTGGAAAATTTCATAATATAATTTTGTTTAGCTTACTTAATCTATAGCACTTAGTTTTCAAATCTTTAACAAATGTTTTCTGTTTGAGTTACTAGAGTTAGAATATGAATGAAATGATTATGAACTTTGAATTTTGGAATATATTTCAAGTTTGTCCCTATATTTAATTTTTATAGTATTTTAATATCTTAACTATTTAAAATATGAAGTTTGCAAGGCCCCAGCTCATGACAGGTTAAACGTTCTACTTTATGCTTCCGCCTTTTAAAACATTGATGATTTTTTGCACCAATTTTTATTTAGATTCTGTTATCCATATGTAATTCTTACATGTTATAGTCCAGTTACATTGATTTGTTATCTGTTATGGGCATCTAGTATGTCATTAAAATTTTAATTTGCACGAGTGAAAACTACTTCATTCTTTATATTTGATTGCATTGGGCAACTTCTTTATCATTGTAATATGGAGGTCATGTGTTAGTATATTTTTCCTAGTCTAAATTTGATGGGACTATTATACATTCTTTGAATTTCATGTGTACTGTTCATATGATTGGTTTGCTTTATAATAACTGGAGCATTTCGCTTTGATCCAAGTTTATCTATGCTTTCACCTGCAGTTTCCATGGAAGGAAACATCAATTATGCCCGTGCAATGGCATGCCTTAGCTCTTGGTTTGTTTGCATCGATTATAGCACCATTTGGAGGATTCTTTGCCAGCGGATTTAAAAGGGCTTTCAAACTTAAGGTTCTATTTTCTTCGACTAGAGATTGTGATTGTAGAAACTAGTAAGAAGTTATGGTAAATGGTCTTATTTCATTAAATTTGTTTTCTTCATCGTAGGATTTTGGTGACAGTATTCCTGGACATGGTGGCATAACAGATAGAATGGATTGTCAAGTAAGTGACTATGATTTAACAAACTTTTAGCTAGCAATCAATTTTTCTAAATTTGTACTGAAATACTATTTGTCTGACACAGATTGTTTTTTCGTCTACTGTGAGTTGTTTAATTTAAACTTATTAATTGATTAGTGGTTTCTGCTATTTCAATAATTTCGGCTATCAATCAAAATCTACAGTTGGCATCCCTAACATGTTTATGCGTGGTTAGAATTGGTACATTGCCTTTTATTCTGGAGTCCATCCCTAGCTGGAAAAATGTCTTCTAATTTGACCCTGCTATCACATTCATTATGTAGGTCTTATATCCGTCCCTAGCAGGAACAGTGCCTAATAATTTCACCCCACTATCAGCGAAACTATGTTGGTCTTATATCAGAGCATGAACGGTATTTAGGTTATTACTTTATGTGGCTCAAGGACTTGTTGTCAGCGGGAGTTGTGATCTGTATTGGGGTAAGTTGACTTTTGCTATCGAGATGATTAGGTGTGAGTGTTGAATTTTCCTCCAGGCCATGAAAAGAGCTAAGGGTACTTTGCGGCTATGTGAATTCTTCTTTCATCCACCCAATAGAGGAGTTAGTGAATTGGTTATTGTTCTCTTGCTTAGAGATTGGTTAGAATTTATTCTCTTATTTTTTTGGCTTTCTTTAAGAAAAGTTGCACTGAGTTTCAGTTAAATCATCTCTACTTCTTGTTATCTATCTTAGAAGAGGATTTTGTATTCTTTGTTCATGTTCTACTTCTATACTCTATACATTTGATAGTGGATATGTGTCAGTCTTCTCGCCCCCTTTGATTTAGGTTATTTTTAGCCGGACCATATAAATCTCGGCATTTTATGAGCACTGTTTCTTAATTATTCTTTATCATATTTGTGTTTTGTGCTAATATTGGCTTATCCTAGATTAGTACTATTGCTCTTTGTGGCACAAAGAGCGTTGATTTGGATATTCTATTGTAACAAATTAGTATCAAAGCTACTTCATTATACTTGGGGGATGATATCGTGGAGTGTATCAAAGTCTTTTCCTGATACTACTAATTATGCATTTGAGAACCTCAATAAATGATAAGCTCGTTTGTACCATTCTTAGCATGAGATTCTATGGAGTGTGATAATATTTGGTTCGCTACAACTGCTTTTTGTCGGCGTAATTGTAAAACCAAAGTTAGAGAGGTTTTAAAGAAAATGAAGTGTGGAAAAGCTATTGGACTTGATGATATTCCAATAGAGGTGTGAAAATGTGTTAGGAAGTGGATGCAGAACTTGTGAAATTCCCTGGCTGAATTTACAATTTTAGCAAAATAGAAATCAGTAACAAGTAAACAAAGAAGAATAACAATCAATTACACTTTTTATTGGATTATATATGAAAGAAAAGACGATAGATTTGGATCTTCAATTGGAGAGGAAGATCCGACTTTCCCAAATCTATGGACGCCGCTAGAGCCCTAAACACCTTAAAAATAGTACAATTTCAGCAAATAAGACCTATCCCTAAACCTAGAAAAATCTCCTATTTAAAGCAAACAATAAACAATAAATACCCAAACAACCCTTCCCTAATTTACTCCCAAATCTGCAATATTTCCTTAATTATTTCCCCTCTAAACCTGCCCCCAAATCAAATCTCAAATCCACCATCTTCAATTAGGCAACATCTCCTAATTAATCCCCTCCAAATCAGCCCTCTTCAATTATAAAATATTTTCTAATTAATCCCCACTAAATCAGCCCCCAAATATGCTATTTTCAATTAGGAAACATCTCATAATTATTTCCCTTTGAGTAAGAACCTTTCTAAATAGCTCCCTCTCGATTAGGAAACTTCTTAATTCTCTCCCAATCAAATCAGCTAGTTCATCAATACTCCACTCCCAAAATGTCACATTGTCCTCAAGGTGGAACGAATGAAACTGCTACTGAAGCACTTGACTAATAGCACTTGATTGAAAAATGGACTGACATTGGGTCGAATGATCCCTGCCTCGAGCATCTCCTTGATTAATCTCTCAATCTCTTCATTCTGGATTTGGGGATTGCAGTATAGATGAACACTGATAGGTGAGACTCCTTTCTTCAAGATGATAACATACTCGCGTTCCCGCGAAGGATTCAACCCTTGAACTTGCTCGAACATCCCTCAATACTATTGTAGAGGTGGTAGAATCATGTCTGGTGCTTCTATCTTCTCCCCATCTTTTTCTCCTTCAAAATTTTGCAACTCCACTAAAAGTTTCACTCCTTCACCCTTTCCTCTCCTTGGAAGTGGCTCCAAAGGTTGCATCTCTTCTTCCCCCAACATTTCCACCTCTTGATTTTTCCCTATAGAGGAATTAAGTTAATGTGTCATACTTTAAAACTATGGGAGAGGGTTATGGAGCATGGCTTGCGGCGTGATACTAATGTTTCTTAAAATCAATTTGGATTCATGCCGGCTAGGTCTACTATGGAAGCTACTCATTTATTACGAGGTTTGATGAAGAAGTATAGAGAGAATAAGGAGAATCTACGTATGATATTTATTGATTTAGAGAAAGCATATGATGAAGTTCCAAGAGAAGTGATATGGAGAGTTCTAGAAAAGAAAAATGGTTAATAATGCTTATATGCAAGTCATTAAGGATATGTATGCTTGAGCTGTTACTTATGTTCAAACGCAAGGTGGTTTGACCAAGTATTTTTTCTATTTCAGTTGGATTACATCAAGGATCAGCCTTAAGCTCATATCTTTTTGCTTTAGCCATGGATGTTCTCACTAGACATTTATAAGCGGTTGTACCCTGGTGTATGTTTTTTGCTAATGATATTCTTCTTGTTGATAAGACTAGAGAGCGAGTTGAAGTAAACTTTAATTATGGAGGTCAACCTTAGAGTCTATAGGCTTTCGTTTGAGTTGATCTAAAATTGAATATATAGAGTGTAATTTTAGTAATAATAGATTCTGTAGGGGGATTGTGACTTTGTGTGATCAAGTCATTAATAAGAGTACACATTTTAGATATCTTGGTTCTATTGTTCAGAGTCATGGTGAAATAGATGTGGATATTGTTAGTAGAATTCAAGTTAGATGCTTGAAGTAGAGGAATGCATTGGGCTTGTTGTGTGAAAGAAAAATACCCTTCAAACTTAAGGGAAAATTTTATAAGATGGTGGTGAGACCTGCAATGCTATAGTGCAGAATGTTGGCTATTAAAAGAGAAGTCTAATATTAAGTTAAGTGTTGCAGAGATGAGGACACTTAAGTGGATGAGTGGCTTTACTCTTAGAGACAGGATATGAAATGAGGATATACGTGAAAAAGGTTGGAGTAGCTCCAGTGGAAGATAAGATTAGAGAGAATTGTCTTAGATGGTTCAGTCACATAAAAAATGACCTTTCAATGATCCGGTTAGGAAAGTAGATGTATTATATTTGATTTATGCTAAGGAAGGTAGAGGTAGATCTAAAAAGACTTGGTTTGAAAATATTAGAAATGACATTTCTTTATTAGATTTAAATGAAAATTTGACTCTTAACATGACACGATGGAGAAAAAGGATTCATGTAGACGACCCCACATAGTGGGATAAAGATTTGAAGTTATTGTTGTTGTTGGTGTAATCATTTTCGTTTAGTATAGCTTCACGAGTTTTTTTGCATAACATCAGCCATATGAATTTTCACGTAACTATTTTCCTGTAAACCTTTTCATATTAATTCCATTTACTAAATCGGTACATCTTCTCTTTGTTATATATGCCATGCCCAAACCAATTAATGATTTTTAAACCATCCTGAAGTGGAATTTCTGGTGTATTCTCTGTTTATGTAATTGATATTTTTACAGTTATTATTTTTATTAGTCTAGATATGCCAATCCTATAATTTTATAATTCCTACTTAATTACATAACCATTTTATTATTATTTTTATTAGATGGTGATAGCCGTGTTTGCATACATATACTACCAATCCTTCATCATGTCTCAGAACTTTTCCGTTGAGATGATTCTGAACCAGGTTTGGCTTCTCTTCTGCTGCATTTGTCTTTGCATTCTTTCTTCAAACCTCTGTGCTGAGACCAATTTAAATGATTTTGCAGATTTTGAGAAACCTTAGCCTGGAAGAGCAACAACTTCTGTACGGGCAACTCTCCAAAATCTTAGAAGAAAGACATTTTTTGCAATATTGAAGCTGGTCCTTCCATCACCTGCACATATGCTATTGTCCATTAACTAATTGCTCCCATGCTGCTCTATAATGGCTCATATTTTACAAACTTGAGCTTGTACAGTCTTTGAAACTGTCCTTCGTTTGGTTGCAGTTCAGAGAGATCTGCCCATTCTTTGAAGCATATTATTATTTCAGTGCAACTCCTGCGAGCTAATACATCTAAAATGGCCAAATTCGATAGTTTTAGTATCTCTCTGTTGAATAGTTATTTCTTAAGAAGCGCTCATGTATAGAAGAAGTATTTAGGCCGTAGCAGTATTGAAGTAATTCCGCTGACTGAGCCTTTTTCCTTTTCTTTAGGTTGGGGAAGATAAAATGAGGAAAGGTGCAGTTGTGAAGTAAATGCCGCCCGGACAGTGTACCTCTATTGTTGTAACCGAGCCTGGTAATTTTACTAAATTGTGTTAATTGTTGTTTCAATGTTTTTTTTTTAATTTAAATTGATTATTAAATACATTTTAATTTAAGTGAGCGGATCAACAAGTTTTTGAGTTTAAGTCAGGCTTGAGCTCGAGCTTATTTAATATATGAGCTTGAGTATAAGCTGGAGCATGAAATTGTGGTTTGATGAGCTCGACTTGCCTTGTTAGAGAATCGGGATTGAGGCCGCTCGTAAGCCTGCTTGGCTCACTTAACACCCCTAATTGTAGCACACAATTGTCTGCTATGTTAAACTTGACTATATAGTTTTGATGTAGTTGATCTTGATCTATTCGTAGAGAGTTTAAGCTATTTATTAAGATATTTTAAATTTGAAGTTTATAGATGATGATGATGTGTGAGCTTGATTTTAATTCACATAGAAAATCTCAAAGAAAAAAAACACAGCTTCGAAAAATAGTGATGTAGGAGTGCATTTTGGTTATAATTATATGTTGAGTAATCAACGTATATAATATTAAAAAATTATATAATAACAACAACATATAATTATAAAAGCATTTAAGTTATAATTATATGTTGAGTAATTAATTTATAATTTATTAATCTTACTTTTAAAATTTATAACTCCCTCACAAGGTGGATTGACCAAGTATTTTTCTATTTCGGTTGGGTTACATCAAGGATCAGCCTTAAGCCCATATCTTTTTGCTTTAGTCATGGATGTTATCATTAGACATTTGCAAGAGGATGTATCTTGGTGTAAGTTTTTTGCTGATGATATTCTTCTTGTTGATAAGGCTAGAGAGGGAGTTGAAGGTAAACTTGAATTATGGAGGTCAACCTTAGAGTCTAAAGGTTTTCGCTTGAGTAGATCTAAAACGGAATATATGGAGTGAAATTTTAGTAGTAATAGATCTAGTGAGGGGATTGTGACTTTTGGCGATCAAGTCATTAATAAGAGTACACGTTTTAGATATCTTGGATCTATTGTTCCGAGTGATGGTGAAATAAATGGGGATATTATCAGCAGAATTCAAGTTGGATGGTTGAAGTGGAGGAATGCATCGGTCTTGTTATGTGATAGAAATGTACCCCTCAAACTTAAGGGAAAATTCTATAAGATGGTAGTGAGGCCTGCAATGCTTTATGGTGCTGAATGTTGGCCTTTAAAAGAGAAGCATAATACTAAGTTAAGTGTGGCAGAGATGAGGATGCTCAGGTGGATGAGTGGCTTTACCCTTAGAGATAGGATACGAAATGAGCATATACGTGAAAAGGTTGGAGTAGCTCTAGTAGAAGATAAGATTAGAGAAAGTCGCCTTAGATGGTTTGGTCACATAAAACGGCGGCCTTGTGATGACCCGGTTAGGAGAGTAGATGTATTAGATTTGACTTATGTTAAGAAAGGCAGGGGTAGACCTAAAAAGACTTGGTTAGAAAATATTAGGAATGACATTTTTTTATTAGATTTAAACGAGAATTTGACTTTTAATAGGACACAATTGAGAAAAAAGATTCATGTAGCCGACCCCACGTAGTGGGATAAAGGCTTGATGTTGTTGTTGTTGTTGTAGTACTTTTAAAATTGAAACTAAAGGTGTATTATATATTTTTATCTTATCAATATTTTTAAAAATTGTCATTAAAATTTTATCAATATTTTTATATTAATTTTTTATCAACTTTATCAATAAATTACTTCTAAAATTTATTTTAATTTATATTTTTTGAGGTAGATCTAAAACGATTTGATTATAAATATTAAAAAAAATTGTTTTATTATATTTAAATAAGAATTTGACTATTAATAAAAGACAAAAGAGAAATAATTTATGTTGACTTCATATGGTATCATGCAGACTTGTTTTTGTTATTATTGTTCTATAAATCAGGCTTCTTGTCATTAAAACATAACTTTTAGGTCAAAGATTTCTCTAATATTAAGCCTCAATTTTAATCAAAATCCTTAAAAGTATTAGCTTAAATAAATATTTCGTCAAAATTTTTAGATAATGTGTAAACAATTTCAAATTCTAAAAATCAATGAAGGCTTAAGCTTCGTTTGGGACGGCTTCGTTGGTGCTTTCTAAAGCAAATTTTTAGTATAAAAATTTTGAATTTAAGAAATTTTTGTACTAAAAAGTTTTGTTAGAAATCACTTATATCGTTTGGGACGTCTCTCTTACTATTTTTAATTAAATTTTTTATATAAAATTTAAAATGTTTATATCACAAAAAGTTAGTCCCAAATGAAGCCTTCATTAATGGAGCAATAACGCACACAAACACCTAAATGAAATGCATTTTCATAAAAAAAAAAATAAAATAAGAAAAAAAAAACAAAATGAAAAGAAAGCTTAAAATCCTATGTAATAAAAGAAAAAATTTAAGATCAATTTCTTGCTAATTTCTTTCATGTCTATAGACAATCAACCAAGATTTTTCCTCATATAATAGTAATACAATATGAAAAAAAAAAAACTAGAAGAAATCCTTTGAATAGGCTGCAGGCAGGAACATTGCATGCATTGCCAGCCTCTTCTTGTAATTTGCCTTGAAGCAAGCCTGCCTAAGCTTCTTGGTTTCTTTAGTTAACTGAATCTCAGGATTCTCTTCCATTAGCTTTCTGTACTCTTCCAATGACTTCAGCTCCTCCATTATGTTCACATCACTTGAACTCTTTCCTATCTCCTTCAGAATAATATGAAATAATTTTCAGCATTATTTAACATTTTTCTATGCTTACAGAAACAAAAATCTGCAAGTGAAAGATTAAAATTTCACGCTAAACCTGAAGGATTGAAAGATTAGAGAAGACTACCTGAATATTATTGATAAGTGTGATCAAGCTCTTCAACTTGCGATGTGGCCATCTTGTGATACCGACGTCTCTGCACCTTTTCTTAAGCACTGTCAATCCAATATTCATCTCCATGGCTGCTTTAGTTATAGGCATATGGAAGTAAGCTCTTATTTCCTTCAACTCTATATCGCAAGATCTCATCGACCTTTTCCCTGAGCTCCTATTCCTCCTCCCTCTTGAACTCTTCAGTTCCTTTATCATTATTTCTTCTCCTTCTGCATTCTCTTCTATTAATGTTTGAGGAGAGATTGTCACTGCGCTTAGTGGCATTGCTTCTGTGTAATATTTCATGATTTCTTCGGAGCAATGGAGCTTCTGATGATCCGGAAGTGGTGGAAGGCAGGATAGAGGGATAGCTTTATGCTCCAAGCTTTCAGGAAGAGGCAGAAGATCATAGGAATCGCTGCTAAACCCATAAAAAAAGACCGATTATTTATTTATTATATTAATCTATTTCAGAGAGAGAGAGATCTAAAAAAAATCACAAAAAAATAAGAAAAATTACTGTTGAAACCTACTTGAAGAAAGGAGGTGCAAAATCTATGAGAGAGTTATCTTCAAAGTCAGTCATGGTGAAAGGACTTAGATCAATGGAAGAATCTTCAAAGAAAGGCCATGACATAAAGCTTTGAAGAATATCATCATTATCAGTATCCATTGGAGACTGACTAATGGAGGAAATTTGTTGGGAAAGAGAGATGAGAGATTTCCTTCTCATTCATATAAATCATCCTCTCTCTCTCTCTCTCTTCGAGGAAGGCGGCTTAATTAACTTTGGAGAAGTAATTCATATTTAAGGAATTAAAACGTAATAAATAAGTGCATGCATTAATTACAGGCTAATATCTGTTTAATTTAATCTATCTTTCTTCTTGGGAAGAACGCGTAGAGGAAATTCTTATGGATGCGGATCAGTGATATGGATAGATTCAAAGAATATCATAGTCTGTGTGATCGAGATTAGAGAGTGGCTGTTAATTACTTTTAATTATAGGTGATTAATGATAATGGAAGTTCCATTCCCTCCTCTTTGGCTAATTATTTAATATTTGCAGTTATTGTTGATTGATCACAAGGAGCCAGGCCGCCATTTTCCCATGTGGACATCCTAATGAAATTTAATGAAGGTAGTTTTTTAATTAGAAAATGTAGAATTGTTTGAAAGATAATGAAGCTTTTTTGAAGAAATTTCTATAAATTAAGCATTTCATGCAATGCCGATTCTCAGAATTTTCTATATATATATATGGATGA
This sequence comes from Dendrobium officinale, assembly GCA_019514585.1. Taxonomy (NCBI): domain Eukaryota; kingdom Viridiplantae; phylum Streptophyta; class Magnoliopsida; order Asparagales; family Orchidaceae; genus Dendrobium; species Dendrobium officinale. Next base: position 4,584,025 of record CM033700.1, read on the forward strand.
TAGTTTATTTATTTTTATTTTTTGAAAAATAATAAATAAGTTAAATAAAATATTTTGAAATGTTTAGGGTATGACTGAAAATTGATCTATTTTGAATATATTTGGCGTGAATCTGACATATTTATTATATGGGTCAAAATTTTTGACCAGAGCCCGACTGGACCTAAGCCCCTCTTAATTACCCTAACTTGACATATTTAATTTGTTTATTATATGGACCATGTAGTTTTACGATCAGCATGATTTATTTAACTCGAACACAACTCGCTTAATTTGAATAAGATCCTTTTAATGCAAACTTTGAGTACTACTTCCAATGTTGAAGCCAAATTTGTATCTTAGGTTGAGACTACTTCGCATGGTGTAATTTAAAAGAGTTTTTTTTAGGGGCTTTAGTGCTTTACCTTGTGGATTTCATAACAAGGTCTTTGAGAATATATTGTAATAATTCAACAAAAAATTTTATGGCTATGAATAATAAGAATGGTATTCAACATTAAGTACTTAGTCATTAGAGAACATATTAAGGAGAATGGAGTAATCATTGAGCATGTAAGTATTGAATTGATGATAGCTTGTCCTTAGATTAAAGACATGCTGCTACATATGCTTAGAGATCATGTTGACCATATGGTTATTGATTATTTTGGCCGCTTTTATTGTATGAATGAGTATTATAAATAAAACTTTGGTGTGATTGTGATTTTTTATTTATTTTATAAATGTTGCGGCCTGGAAGATTCGCATCGGTAGAGTGATATGGAGTTTAGCGTCCCAGTTTTGTACGGAGATCAAACATACAAACAGATAAAAGAGAAGGGTGCAATATCCATAAAAGACACCAGAGTTTTTATGTGAAAATCCCTAAAATGAAGGAAAAACCACTGGGGCTTGCCCTGTTGAAAAGAATCCACTAGTATTTTTGGCTGACTACATGTGATGCCCTTCCTCAGGGGAAGGCTTTGACTTAGTGTAACAAATATACATCATATAAAGCATAATACATAGTTGAAGTTGGAAGAATCAGAAGGCATGAGAGTTGTTCTCAGGAGAGCGTTTTCTTGCTCATTTGGTCGATTGGCCCATAGTCAAGCAACGATAGTTAGAGGGACTATAGTTGGAGGTCGAAGGGACTATAATCGGTAGGCGACGGAGGTCATAGGGATTGTAGTCGGCGGGCGACAGAGGTCAGAGGGACCAAAGTCAGCGAGAGACAGAGGTTAGATGGGTCGTAGTCGGCGTGTGACGGAGGTCAAAGGGATCGTAGTCGGTAGGTGACGGAGGTCGGAAGAAACGTAGTCGATTAGCAGCGGAGATTGGAGTCGACCGTAGTATGCGGACAAAGATGATCAAAGCGATCATAGTCATAGGGCAACATTGGTCGAAAGAATCATAGTCACAGGAGACAGTGGTCAGATAGACCGTAGTCTACATGGCGACAGTGTAAGTGGCCCAGCGGAAGTATAGCGGTGATCGATGGACGTTGAGTAGTGGTCTGAAGACTATTGGTGGAGGTCTGACGGTGGTCGAGCGGCCTGACAATGGTCCAATGATGATAGGGCAGAAGTCCGACGTCTATTGGCGCCGGCCGGGTGAAGTTTGGCTGTGGTTGGCGATCAGGCAATGGTCCAGCGGCAGTCGGCGATCGGGTGAATGTCTGATAGTAGTCGATTGCAGCCGAGCAATGATCTAATGATGGTCGGGCGGATAAGCCCACCGGAGATCAGCGGTCGGGAAGTTTTCTGACGGTGGTCGGCTGCAGGCCAGAGTTTCGGCAGAAGTTCGATGTTGATCGATGACCGAGCGGTTTTCCGGCTATGGTCTAACGTCGGTCAAAAGAAGTATTATGTTAGTGGTGCATCAGTAATACTCTTGGATCTTGAAGCTTTATAACTCTCTCCAATCTTTAGCTAAAGTTTCAATATTCATATTCATTGAAATGATAAGCATCAATCATCAAATAAATAAACAAGATTTTAATTTATTAAAGTTAAATTATGGCTAAATATATAAAGACATATTTATTGTGATACATGAATTAGATTTCTTGTAATAGAATAAAGGAATATTTGGACCAAGTGGAAAAATGTTAGTTTCTTATCAATTATAACCATAATTTATTTTGAACGTGTTAAAATGTGATCCAAATATTCCTCCAAAAAGGCGAAACGTGGAAAAAATCAATTTTCAATTTTTAAAACTACCATTTGTTCTAAATTTTTTTTAATGGACAAAAAAGTAAGGATTGAAAAATATAGAAATATAAGATTTAGGTCCCTAAACCTTCAATCTCCTTCATTGATATATGTACAATCAATTTTGATATCAGAAAAGGTTTAGAAATATTTGAAAATCAGTGATAAATAACAAACGCAATTGATCGAAGGTATATAAATTTTTTTTGCATTTTGTAAATGATTAATTATGGGATTTTAAAAACATATTTAGGATCTAAATTTATTTCTTAAATAAAAATCTATAGCTACAACCTACTTTAATAGATCTGGTAAATTTGGAATATAGTATCTTGATATATCGCTAGAAAATCGTCTTGATCTAAATTGAATTGAGGAGACGAACACAACGATATCAAATTCAGCTCAATCCAAGCTCAAATTAATGAGCCCAAATAAAATGACCAAAACACTCTCGGAAGCATCAAAGCATTAATTGAATGACCAAACAATATCCAAATATAACATGCTTATAGTCAAATCAAGCAACTAGACGAGACGAATCCAACAAGCTCAAGATTGTCAAATTCGGATGTCATTAAAGCACTTCAATGTTTGATAAATGTTCTATGATCAAGGGAGCTAATCACAACCGTCCGATGGAACACTCCTATTCTGATCTTCTTCATATTTACTAGCACATCACTCCCAAAAAATTATAAATAATCTCTCATTCTTCACATGAAGGAGGGAGGAGAAAAGGAAAAAAAACTTATGAATTCTCTTGCTCCCTCCATCCGGCCAGTATTGCCATCATTGGAGTACGTTCTTGTTGACCACCATTGCCTGTTGACTACAGTCCCTCCAATCATTATTGTTTGCCGACTACGGTCCCTCCGAACACCATCACCTGCCGACTACGGCTCCTCCGATCATCTCTTGCAAACTATAGTTCCTAGCTCCAACCACCGTCACCGGTAGACTACATTTCATCCGACTATCATTGCCTGTTGACCATGGTCCCTCCAACCACCATCGCGCTTGTTGACTACGATATCTCCAACCACCATCGCTTGTTGACTATGATCTTACTAATAAAACGAACGGACCAATACTCTTAAGAGTAGTTATCATGTCATTCTCCAACTATGTATTATATTAGTAAATCATCACCCTCCTCCAAGGATGGGTATCATTTGTAATCTTTTTTTTTTTTTTTTTTTGAAGAAAAAAAAAATTGATGTCTTCTATGAATGTTATACCCTACTTTTCTATCTGTAGTGGATCTTCATACAAAACTATGATGCTAAATGTTATATCACTCTACCGCCAAGAATATTTCAGGACAAGATATCTAAAAATACATGAAACTCAAATGACACAGCTAGGGGATTCCATTAAGTTATACTATATGACAAACCAGACAAGATTCATAGATGTACTTCAACTACAACCATTCTCAACTAGTGAATGCATGGTTTCTGAATGCCTGGAGGGAAAAGATATCAGATAAATGCTCATGAGACACTGGGAATATTATTGTTGTTGTTATATATGGTGTTAAGAAGAGTAAAAACTTTCATGAGGCCTAAAGAAAGAGAAGGAAGTGACTAAATACTCTAAAACTTAACTTTTAGGTTAATAATTTGACTTTAATTCATTTTTATTTTAATTTTAAACAGCATTACCTTCATTTAATATTTAGTCAAATATTTAAATAATGTGAATAATATAATTTCAAACACTAATAATCAATTAAGTATTAATTGATTAATTATTATAGTAATAACACGCACTAATTAACTCCTAAATGAAATAAATTTCCAGATGCACGTTACTATTTCAGAATAAACAAAAATGAGAAGGAACTTTCAAATCCTATGTGATTAAAGCTAGCTTGGAGACATCAAATTCTTTCTAATTTTTACATATGTTTATAGAAACTCAAAGAAGATTTTTCCTCTTCTAAAATTCTATATATATTAACGAAAGGAAATCCTTTGTATGGGCTGCAAGAAGGGGCGTTGCATTGCTACTCTCCTCTTGTAATTTGCCTTGAAGCAAGCCTGCCTAAGCTTCTTTGTTTCTTCAGTTAGCTGAATCTCAGGATTCTCTTCCATTAGCTTTCTGTGCTCTTCCAGTGACTTCAGTTCTTCCTTGATGTTCAAATCACTTGTACACTTTCCTACCTCCTTCAGAACAATATGAAATAATTTCTACTATTATTTAGCTTTTTTTTTTTAATTTTACAACGTCAATAACCATCAATATTAATCAATGCTACAGCACTAAATAAAATACTACTTTAGCAAAAAAAATTTCTTGTGCTTATGCTCACCAAAAAAAAAAAAACCTCAGGTGAGATTAAAATCCCCCGTAAAAGCAGAGAAATTATTACGTGTGAAGATCGGAAACTGAGAACCGTCTGATTTATCGCTGTGAAAAGTAAATACGTAGTTGCAGAGATAAAACCGAATGATTCTCTGTGTTGGATCTCCCCACGTAAAAAACTCTTATAAAATTGAATGATATTATCATCAAATTTTAAAATAAAATAGTAAAAAAAGGAAAAAAATGGTAATTGTAATTTTTATTGCACTGCATTAATAATTTCTTTTCACTGCATAAAAGAAATAATTAAAATTAATCATTTTTGAAAAAAAAAGATATTACTAATAATTGTTGTTTAGTTATGTTATATTTATGATTGATTAATTTTATGTCATACACAATGATATACTAATTATAAATAAATAAATAGAAAGATATATATATAGATTACTGAGTGTTTGATGCATACATTTACTACTGCTTCTTAATTAATTAATATTACCTGAATATTACTTATGAGTGTGTTCAAGCTCTTCAACTTGCGATGCGGCCACCTTGTGATGCCGAGGTCTCTGCACCTTTTCTTCAGCACTGTCAACCCAATATTCATCTCCATGGCTGCTTTAGTTATAGGCATATGAAAATAAGCTCTTATTTCCTCCAACTCTATATCGCAAGATCTCATCGGCCTTTTCCCTGAGCTCCTATTCCTCCCTCTTGAACTCTTCAGTTCCATCCTCATTATTTCTTCTCCTTCTGTATTCTCTTCTATTAATGTTTGAGGAGAGATTGCCACTGCGCTTAGTGGCATTGCTTCTGTGTAATATTTCATGATTTCTTCGGAGCAATGGAGCTTCTGATGATCCGGAAGTGGTGGCAGGCAGGATAGAGGCATAGCTTTATGCTCCAAGCTTTCAGGAAGAGGCAGAAGATCATAGGAATCGCTGCAAAATACAAAAATATTAGTAGTTGTAATACTTTTTGATTGATTATTTGTTATATTATTCTCTAAAGCAAATTCAACGGCTCTGTGGTTTGATATTCTCATTTACTTCTTGAAGGAAGGACATAGGGACATTGAGCAAACTCTATAGATGAGTGTTTTCTTCATTGTATATATATATAGAGAGAGAGAGAGAGAGAGATCACAGAAAAAAATACTTAAAATAATATAAACTATTGTTGGAACTTACTTGAAGAAAGGAGGGGCAAAATCTGTGAATGAGTTATCTTCAAAATAAGGCAAGTTGAAGAGACTTTGATCAATGGAAGGATCTTCAAAGAAAGGCCATGAAATAAAGCTTTGAATATCAGTATGATCAGTATCAATATCCATTTGAGACTAACAAATGAAGATGATTTTTTGGGAAAGACACTGAAAGATCTCGATCTCATTTATATAAATCATACCCCCCATCTCTCTCTCTCTCTCATCTCTCTCTCTTCGAGGAAGGCGGCTTAATTAACTTTGGAAAAGTAATTAGTATTCGAGTGCTGTTGAACTGTTATATCTAAGGAGTTAAAACGTAATAAGTCGTGCATGCATTAATTACAAGCTAATTATAACTTTCTGATCTTTTTTTTTTTTTCTTGGGAAGAACGGTTATAGGAAATTCTTATGGATACGAACAGCAGATACGGATGGATTCAAAGAATATCATAGCCAGAGGTATGAATGCTGTGTGAGATTAGAGAGTGGCTGTTAATTACTTTTAATTATAGGCGATTAATGATATTGGAAGCTCCACTCCCGCCTCTTTGGGCAATTAATTAAAATTTACAGTTATTATTAATCGATCTCAAGGACCCAGGCCGCCATTTTCCCATATGGACATCCAAATGAAATTTATGAGAATTTTTTAATTAGAAAATATTGTTATGAAGCAAATCATGTAATGCTGATGCGAAATTTTTTTTTTACTAGTAATGTTAGGTAGCCGTTAGCGATTTCAAAGAAGAGACCGTTGATGACAAAGCTGTTGAACATATATAGAGGAAAGAGCGTTCATGACAAAATAAAACTCTATGATTTCTGGAGTAAAACTTTGGCAAAGGAGATTTGGAGGCAAAAGCCACCATGAATATGTTGATCATGAATTATAATGGAGGTAAAGGAGAGTAGTTTGGAGTTATTAATTCCATTCAATTTGGATTCTTCCACTGTTGCTAAGGTGGAAGTTTTTCCAGCCTGGTTCATCATTAAAAATGAACTGGGAGAACACAAAGGACTACGTTAAGAACTCTTTCAACTCCTTTTGAAGTCAGATTTCAAGCAAGTAGAGTTGGGGAGTACATAAGTTGTGACGTGTGTGTGTTGTGGCGATCAGGGGAGGCAAATTCCATGTCTTTACAAATCCCTGGGAGTTAAAAGTATTAGGGAGTTGGGGGCTGCGAGGATTTGGGATGGATTGAGAGGGGGTTTAAAAGGAGAAGAGGCCAGGAGCATGAATAGCTGTATTACGTGCGGGCCCCGATTCATTCGGAGACCAATAAAAATACGTTACGTTGCTCCATAAAATTACCGCGCTCCATACCGAGCGCTCGATATCGCTCGGTATTGCTCAACACCGAGCGCGGAACCGGACGGTAGAGCCCTATCCAGTGTCCGCACAAAATAATTGCTCTATATTTCGAGGTCATATAGCTTAGATTTGGTGGTGTGGGAGAGCTAAGTGTAGTGGGTTTAAGGTTAAGGAGTGGAATTGTTGAGGCAGAAGGCAACCGCATGCATTTTAGTGTATGATCTACTTTTTACCTCTAAATTTATTAATACTATAGTCGTTAGCTATATTGGAATTGAAGGTCACTATATAAATGAGTAGGAAATGGAGTTTCATAAATTACTTACTGATACGTCACCAAAAATAGACTTGATCGTGCACTAATCTCGAGGCATATTCAAGTCAGAAACTTCCAAAAAAATAAATTCGGGAACATATGGACTCCAATTTCAACAAATTTACATCTCAAAGAAATAAACCCAACTACACCAAAATCAATCGAATCTGAGCCTAAATGGGTCCAAATCGGAGGCCCAAAGCATATTTAGAATGTTCAAAGCCTAAATTGGATGATCAAATGATATCCAAAGATGGCATGCTAATAGTCGAATCGAGTGGCTTGGTGAGACGAATCCAATAATGAGCCCAAGATTGCTAAATTCTAACATCATTAATAATGCACTTAAACACTTGAAAAATGCTCTATGATCAGGGATCAATATGGGTCATCCGATGGAGTACTCTAAATATGCCTGAAATCTTCTCCATATTTACGGAGCATGTCAATCTAAAAAATCTATAAATAAGTCCTCACTCGCTACATGAAGGGGCACCTTTGACTATAGATTGGTGAGAGCTCTAAGGCTTCAAGAGCTATCTACCATCGCCGGATTACCGCCCTAGCAACACCTGATCCCCACATGGCCATCGATCATCTCTAGACTACCTTTTGTATGCCAATCACAGCCAGACTTCCACCCGACTGCCAATCGCGATCGGACTTTTGCTCGACCAACGTCGGACCACCGACCACCGTCGCTTGTCGACTACGTTCCTTTCGATGACCGTTGCCTATCGACTATTGTCCCTCCGACCACTGTTGCCCACGGACAACGCTCCCTTCGACCTCCGTCGTCGGCCGACTATAGTTCCTTCGGCCACCGTCGCCCGCCAACTAAGCTCCCTCCAACCTTCTTCGTCGGCCAACTCAAGTCCCTCCGACCTTTGTCGCCCGCCAACTATAATCTCGTCAACATCCGTCGCCCATCGACTTATGGGTTTTCATGTGAATATCTTGGTGTCTCTCGCAGCGTATTTTGTTTATCTATTTATATGTTGGATCTTCGTACAAAACTATGATAATAAACTCCATATCTCTCTACCGCCGTGAATTTTCTAGGACGCAACAATAGGTTTCTAATAGCAATGGAACTTTAAGGTATGAGAGTGGGTTATCATACAAATTAATGGGAATTTCATTATGGAGGGAAAAGAAAGTGGATACCTGAACACAAATATGGACAATTATAAGATACATTTGTTGGCCTTCAGAAAATTAACTTCTAGGCGGTGTCAATTAATTTACAAATTTAGAGATACCATTATAAAAATTTTGATATTTGTAAATATCTATTATAAATAGATATTATAAAAAAAATTTTGTAATGGTTTTCATCTTAGAGAAAATTAATACTAAAAATGATTTTTTGTTTCGCAGCATATAATAACAATATTTTTAAAACCCAACAAATTTTTTTTCAAAATAACCTCATTTTAAGCATGATTTCGATGTTGGAATATATGGTAGTTCTGAAACCTTATTTTGAGAAGATTTGGACAAGCGATAGTTCTTTTTGCTTCATGTAATTTTTAGAGGCAGATGGGCTTTTCCTTATAATTGGTCGAATAGTATTACTGATTCTCTCTCTAATTTTAACATTTTCTGCCGAATTTCAGCCTTCTGTGAGTTAGATTAAAGAAGACAAACGAAATTTCATATATATTTTTAAGGTTTAATTTGGCATAAAAAAGTATGCTATGAGATATTATATGTTCTCCTGGATTGCTGTAAATCCTACTTGCCCATCTTTGCTATGAGGCTAAAGAAACTACACATCACTTATTTTATGAATGCTCTTACAGCTTTCATATCATCAGGAAAGTTATCCCAAACGAAGCCTTAATCCTTTCCTGTTGAAACCGAACTTTCTGCAAGTTATGGATTTTATTTATGGGATGAAATTTAATATTTCTAATATCAGAGAAGCATTACTTTTGTGGTTGGTTTTGATCAATGGTGGAGGTGGTTGGTGTGGTGAGGTGATGGTAGCCGGTGGTGGAGTGGCCAGCAATGGGAGGCGGTGGCCGGCGGAAAAAAATGTTTTTTCTGGTTTAAATTGGGAGAAAAAAATATCTTTTCCGTATCATCGCACAATGGATATTTCACGACATCAATCATTATCTCTTGCATGAGTTACAATGATTAATTCCTTTGAAGGAGAAGATCAGGATCTCATAATAAGATGAAAATTTCTTTCACCTTGATTTCAATCCATCAAAATTTGGAAGACCAAAGCCCTGCCGCAAGCCAATTCAAAAATCTAATGAGAGAACCACTGATTGAGGCTTATCCATCTATTAACAGTATGAAACATCTATATAAAGGAGCAGTGTAGCCTACTATTAAGAGAAGATCGGAGCTTGCCAAAGAGAAATTAGGAACTATGGATTTTTTCCTCTCCCCATGAGAATATTTATATTTGATGAAAAAGAATAATAATATTTTTTTTAGAATTTATAAAAAATTTTGAACTGTTAAAAATTTTAGCATTTGAATGTATATATTCAATACATAAATTTCTTTTACATTTTTAAAAACAAATAACTTTTTTCCACAAAAAAAAAAAATCACAAGCTCCTCAAAAAGCGCTATACGTGGCTCCCGTGCTGGAACTTTGGTTCAGGAGTATACAAGCCCATCAAAATAAGAGAAATTATTTTGTGCGGACACCGAACACCGTCCGAAAACCAACTAGAATGAGCAGGTCAGTACCGCGGTTCGGTACCGCTCGGTATTGCTGACGTGATTTATTCTGATTGATCTCCGAATGTAGAACTGCGTTCGGCATCCGCACAGAATAATTTCTCCATCAATAAGCCACATTTTTTTCAAGCAGAAAATTTGGGTCAGGATATTCTAAGAAATGATTTTCTAGCAAATATTGAGATAAATGCAATACAAGATTAAATCAACTTTTTATTAAACTCATTTGGAAGTAAATTCAATAATTATAAAATTCATCCTAAACCCTAAATTTGGATTAGGATACTCTGACCTAAAAATTCTCCTTTTTCAACTGTTAAGTATCCTCAAAGTCAAGGTGATCATGCCAAATGTAAGAAACAGTCCAACTGTGCTAGTCTTCTCTATAACAAAATTATATGAACGGAGCCATCCACCTCATCTCTGAGCCATTTCCATTTGATATATAATATATCTTCTTCCACTTTTCTTCTGAAAATCTATCACGATGTATGAGATTTTGCCTGCGTAGGAGTTGGGAGCATCAGATACATTTACAGCAATAGAAAGTTCATGGAAAATATCATTCGTAACAGCAAAGCCATGAAACTTTGGCCTCGTTTTGTTGCTCCTGGCGTTTTTTTCGTTGTTAAACGGAGGTATTACAATGGAGAAGCAGAATTTTTGTTCTTCTTAGATCGATGAAATTACGGAGGTGCAACAAAAGTTATTTTGAAAAAGTCGCATAAACAAACAGTAAAATAATACTTTTTTCACCGATTGAAATCAGAAACGGAGAACTTACGACCAACCAAACGAGGCCTTTACCAATATGCTTTGCAAACCTTTTTTCTTTAAATTTTAGAAATGATCAATATATACCAAAAAAAAAAAAAACAGAAGAAATTAAGTCAAAAGGGAGTGGGGAACATAGGCATGAAAGAAAGCAATATTCCGACTATAAATGTCATGAAAAATGAATTGAACTTTCAGAAAAAAATTCCAGATCGGTGCTTGAAACAGTTAAGGTATTAGACTGTTTTTAGAGTTTGGATTATTTCAGAAAGCCCAATAACTTTGTCAATATATCCATAATTAGTTTAAACTAATCAATGAGGACAATTTAGGGTTTATTTCAAATAAAAGTAATCATCAGTTACTATTTACATTCCGAAAATTTGGCTCTTGAATAGTTAAAACACAGAAGTTCCAGGAATATTTAAAACACAGAAACTCATAGAAACAAAACCTTTGTATGGTCAAAATAGCAATCTTGCAATGCATGGGCTACGGAATGTAAAAATGAGATAATGAGAAAATTTGTATACATGCACTCCTAAATATTAAAGCAAATAACATTAGGTGAGGAGGTGCTAACCAGACTGACCTAGGAATCCACTAGCGTACAAGTGTTACAAGTGTATACACATGCATGGCCATATAATTAGGCATACCTACTTATCTTTATGCATGTATGTTTGTAGGTATGCCTATATATATATAGGCACACACACACATGAGCCTATCCATGAGTTCATAAATTTTATATGTATTTGATTCCGTAATGTTAAATTCAAAAAATTGGAGAGGAAAGAGCTTAATTTTAATATACAAAACTATTCCTATTTATAGATCTATACAAAATGTCTTAATAGAGAAACAAATAACTATAAAATCTTGCATAATTGTCTTAATATAATCCTTCATAAATCAGCCACCAAAATATAGAAGAAGATGGGCATGATTCCAGGGGCGGAACCAGGTTCAATTTTGAGGGGGGGCAAATACAAAATAAAAATAATTAAATATTTAAAAAATAATATTATATGTCTATATATTACAAAAAAAAAATAAAGCAAGAAAAAAAATTGTAATTAAATTGTTATGAAAAGCATGAAAGAAAATATTAGAACTAAATGTGAAGAAATAAATAGATATTTTATAGCAAGTTAGAACAAAAGAGTTTTTTAGGGGGGGGGGGCAAAAAAAATTTTTAGGAGGGGCAAAAAATTTCTCTCTTATAATTTTTTTTTTTACTCCTATAAAAAAAAATTTTTTTTGAGGGGGGGGGGGCAATTGCCCCCCCTAGGAACCAAGTGGTTTCGCCACTGCATGATTCAGGTGAGCCTCTCAGAGATCCCCATGCTGGCTGTGGGATCAAAGGCCAAGGGATAGCTGAGATTTAACAGCGTGATCTAGGTGAGCCTCCCATGGATCCCAATACTTTCGTTGGGATCAAGGGTCAAGAGACGGTTAGAATTTTAACATGTATAAATACACAACTAAGAAGATTCAGCTCAAATTAGCTCCAAAGTCAACTCAAAATCAATAATTTCCAACTCAAACCAAACTTGATTTAGGTTAAAATCGAAATTTTAAATCTTGACTTGAGACTAGTTTACTAGAACTTGATTAGATACTAATCACTCAAGCTGGTTTGAGCCACAACATTCCCTCATTGTGTATATGTATTAGAAATCTGTTTTGACCTATTTATGACTCACAGATTCATTGCTAATGTTCATTGGTTTTTACATGTCTCACAACAGCAAACGTTCTTTATAAGAAATGAAGAGCATCTTTAGGCTGGAAATTCTGAATTAAACAAACTCATAGCAGTGCTTTAGGGTAATTTTATATTAAACAACTCGACGTGAGTGCATGTCATGAGTTAATTTAACCTGAGAAGAGTTAGTGGCCATTAAAAATCGTGCCACATTGTAGAACCTAAAAACAACAAAATTATTTTTCAATTTGTGTGGAAAAGATCATCCTACATGTAATCAAAAATTAAGAAACTGATTACCATGCATCAATAAAACAGCAACAATAATAACTATTACAGTTAAACAGTAATTACTTGCACTTCGAAGCATACCTAAGATAATAGTGAGACACTGCAGCAGCCTCATCCAAATTATAACGAGGCAATAAAACACGAGCATCGATTGGCACATCAGGAAGATCTTGACGTAACTTCCCAACAGCAGTTGAATGAGAAAAAGCTCCTACCATCATGTCATCATGCAACATAGATCTAAAAGCATTTACCTACAATGAAAAAGTATTGTTATACTAAAAACCAAACTTCAAATAAAGGTAAACAAAGGTCACAAGAGACCAGGAATGCGCAAAAAAATTTGTTGGGTTGAGCAACCATGATAAATAGACCATCCGTCATCTACTATCAGCTGAAGATGATAATTCCTGATAACTATTTGGTACATATTAGTCCTTAACAGCTTAAATAAGCTAACTCTCCAACGGTAACCATTTTCAAAGATGTATTCATTTAAGGAATTCGTATAGTGCTGGCAAATACTGTTAATTACTTGTCACCTCAACTAACTAGTTTAGAAATTTGAATCTATTCTCGAGGTACTTTTTCACATCCAAAGTCCTATCTCATATGCTACCAGGCTTATTCATCATCAATGTATTTCCATGTTTGCCTGGCTCAACTTAAGCAAGTCATCATGAGAACTTGAAATGTGTTCAACAAGTCGCTGAATGTGAACTAGCTTGAATCGCCTGCAACTTGGAACTCTCCCAAAAAAACAATCATTACTCAGCCCTCAATACTAAGCTATTGAACTCCCCAAAATACTCATCAACCAACTATGACTTCTAGCCAAAAAAAATCATCAATTACATTTTCCCTCAATCTGGAACTCTCTTAAAGTATTCAACTAATACTTAAACTAAAAACCAGACTAGACTGCTCATGACCAACATCATATCAAAGGCCAACTTCATGACACATGTTGATGCCATCATCAAGGATGTCTTTAGAACATAAGCACAACTTCCAACTTCATAACAAAGCTATAATTTCGAAGTAGGGCATGATTTCAAGTTCTTAAAAGCCACACAAAAAAGTCTAAATTACAAGAATAAGGTCAAACAAACGAAAAAAATAGTTGGAAGACCTTAATTTTGCATTATAAGTACAAGCAATTTTTAAAATAAATAAACTTTTATTTCATTTTATTTCATTCAAGATTCACCATATCAAGTTCAAAGAAAATTCATATTCTTCTTTTCAAGAGGAACAAGTAAAAAAGCTTCAAAAAAAAGAAAGAAAAATACAATATCAATCTTCAAGAGTACAACAGGACCAAAATAATCATGGAACTCATCACACAGGAAAACCAAAGCTCCTCCTAGCACGCAGAGGAATTTCAAGATAATAGTGGCCTCATGAAGAAGAAGATCACCACTCTATATTAATTGGTGCAACAACCCAACAAGCTTGGGACCTATTGTGAATTGACTCATTTGGAGAATTTCTACAAAACTTACTCATCAAGATGGCTTATATCTAAACTTGTTAATTACTAGAATGATTTGAGTGAATTTATTGTGAAACTCGGCAATGCAACTAATATATCAATTAAACATGATTTTTTTTTTCATGGAGTTCTAGATCGACTTGGTTGAAGATTTAAAAACTCTAATTCTTCTCTATAAAGGACTCCATTTAGTCCACCATTCTCGCCTTCAAAATAGTATGCCGACTTCAAAATTTTATGCCACCTTCTTAATTGACTCAATATCGACAAGTAGATTCTCAAATTTGCTCTCAGGGATCATCATCCTTGATTCCCCTTCAAGCAACTTCATTGTCAAAACAATCATCTCATAGTCTACAATCTTTTTAGTAGCATCATCAGACTTTTTATTACTAGAGGAGTTAGTGACTCCTAGTCAACATCTACTCGCCACCAGCATTAGTGACTTCATCATCCCAAGCCTAGTTGGCAATGCCAACAACATCAGTAACATTAGCAGGCTAATTGCCCAGTGTTTGCTCACCAAAAGCCATCTTAACAACATTCTCCACAGTCCCAGAGGCTTCCTTAGCAGCCACCTAGCTTGAGGAAGGAACCAGCTACTTTTGACTTTCATTATCATCTTCAACTTTTAACTTCTTCAATGGAAGCATCTCCAGCAAAATTTGTTAAGCTCTTTGCTTCTTAGCCTTCCTATTTTCCTTATGAACTCATCAGCAACAGCAAACCTTTAAAAATATTCCTTCTTCATCTTTACAGAGGACAACAAATCAAAAAACAATTTCAAAGCAACAACAATTGACTAACGCAAAAGAAGACTTTGTAATGAACAGCAAACCTAACAATATTAAGTCTTCATGTTAAAGATATTGGTACTATGAAAAGTCAAAACTCCATATCAAGTACAAGTCGCCCAGGCTGAATTGAGATTTTGATATAAACCCATATTTGCTTGGGTCAAGTTAATCAAGCCAACATGTGAATATGAACCGAATCAAGAAGTTGTTGAATGTGAACTATTTAAACTGTCAATAACTCAGAAACTTTCAAAACTTTAATTCGCCTAAAGCCTCTAGTTATCAAAAGCTTAACATCAACAAAACACCCAAGAATCAGCCCTTACTCAGCCGTCAATACTAAGCTACTAAACTCATCCTAAGTACTAAACTGTCAACCAGAGATTCTCACCAGAAGAACTCACTAAGGGTGTGACGCCCCAGGCATCCATAGTGAAAGGATTCGTCTGACATTCTGATCGAACTCCATTCCAGTTGCCTTGCTCGGACCTGAAATTGTTAACCACATATAATGAGCTTAAATAGCCCAGCAGGTCACCAAAGCCTACAACCGAAATCAAAGCACGGTACTGCTATCAATATGCATGTCAGTCAATCAAATACATAACAGTCAATGGTCAATGAGTCTATGCAATACGGAAATCCATAGTCAATGAAATCAAGTCTATCAATGCAGCAGCGGGCAAATCGATAAACCAAACTCAATTAATACACGTCAATCTCGAAGAAATCCGTACACAGAAGAAAATCAATCAATCCGTCAAATCAGTCGTGTCGAATCAATCAATCAAATCAAATCAAATCTATGCTATCTAGTCAATAAAATCAATCGGAAAAGCAATACGATAAATCTCAATCTACCCTATCAATAAATCAAATGTAGCAAGTCAATACAATGCAGAATCAATAGTATCAATGAGTCTATAAGCAATATCAATAAATCTATAATATCCATATCAATGTCAATAATCAATAGTATCCATGCTCAAAGATCAATCAATGAAATCGATTAAATCGTACGATACAATAAATCCATAAATCCGATCAAATCAATAAAGCAGTAAATCCAAAAAAGCAGTAAATCCGTATGTCAATACAGTAAACATGCATTCAATACAATAATACTGAACAAGTACAATCAACTGGCTATGTTGCTGTTGTAGAATCCATATTGCTGTTGTAGATATCCATACGTTGGTTTCAATAAAAAGAGTCGTCACTCTATTGCCCGTCGGCCGCCCGTCGGCATATCTATAAGAACTTCTTATGACTCCCATCCATATATCCATAATCAATGTTTAAAGGAAAGCCCGTCGGCCCACCATCCTGTACAGGTCAATTCAATCTCCAACCAACGTTCAACCAGGTTCCACTTGTGTTCCAGTATCAATAATCAATCAATAATCAATTCAATAGTCAATATTAAAGCAATCATATCAACATTCACATTCATATCTATTCAATCTATCAATCTCAGAAAAATCGGAAGTCGTACGAAATTTCGGCAGCGTAACGGCAGTCTATCAAATTTACACAAAAAACCCTACAAAATCACAATTCACCAAATTACAATAGAATGTTCACGACAACAATATAAGACTATTGTTCTACTGAATCCATATCAAATAACATCCTGATATTTTTCTATTCAATTAAAATCGCATAGAACCAATTCCGACCAGTAAAATCATTGCAGAAAATACTCAAATCGTGTACAATATTCATATCTATAACATTCTAAAAAGTTGTGCGGTGAAAGTTTTGTCAATACCAAATCAGGTCCAAAATTCGACTACGAAAACACAAAGCAGGTCACAACTCGATCAAAAATCAATATCTCTGAAAACAGAAATAGGATTCGGAGTCCTTACCACGAGATCTACACTTTTCCCAACAGCGGCGTCGGACGAAAAGCGCTCCGCGGCCTCCGGAATCCAACTTTCTTCTCTTTTCCTTTCTCTTTCTCTCTCCTCAGATATTTTCGTTTTATAAAAAATGATTTTCTCTCTCCTCAAAACGAGCTGATTTTCTTATAACATTAGTCTGATCGGCCCGGCCGATCGCCACATAGTCCTAGCCGATCAGAACAAAATCAAATCGGCCCGGACGATTTTCCAGGACGATAATTAATTTGCCAAAAACCCTTGCTCTCGGGATTTTGCCAAGCACTGATCGTCCCAGGACGATCCAAAATCGGCCTGGACGATCCAGTCCAGAAATCATTTCAGAAAACACTCCAGAAATCAGCCGTTTTCAATGCACTGATCGGCCTGGACGATCTCAATATCGTCCCGGCCGATCCTGGGAGGAAAATCCAATTCAGAGAGGAACAGTAAGGGAACGAGATCTCACAAAGGGTACCATCTCTTAATCTGGAGCTCACCCAATTCCTAACAAGCAGTCAACTACAAACCAAGCTCGTCGAATACATGATATGATACATCAAGTCCAATTTGTGAACAATTTTTATGTCAATAACTACATTCCTTTATAAATTAGTGTTTGTTTATGAATTTGATGTAAATGATTAAAAATTAATTTAAATCAAATATATGTAGTCAATTTTATAATGCCGACATTGATGCTCGCCCATTTATGCGAACTTGAACTTTGTATTAAAACTCTATCCCACTGAATTCTCTCTCTATATCTTTAAATTGTTTATCTAACTCAATTCAACTAGTCATCTTTTCCAAAGGGATTCAAGCGTATCCTTTGAAGAATAATTCACTTTAGAGAATCATTTAGACTTGGTGTTTCACTCTTCTCTTCTGCTCTTTGAACTCGATTTATATCTATAGCATGGTGACTATGGTCTTGACATCTTTTCACAAACAACTGACACAACAATCATCATCATTAGCCTTATAGGCATATACTAGCTTTTTTGGGTCAACTTCTCATAATTTTTTCTAAAATATATTTTTACTTTCAACAAAGGCCCATCTCCCCCAAAAACAACTTATTGAATGTATCTTCCTTCAACTACAATACAAATCGCCCACACTTCCCATAGGAGAGCCACTACAATGACATCATTTTTTCATCTTCCAACATTTCAGTATCACTATAGCTTCTAACTGCTTGAATATGTAGCTACTGTGCCACCTTTTTTATTTTTCTCTTTTCCACAATTGTCCTCCATTAGATAATCTGACACATATCCTACTACCAAACCCCATCAGTGGGCTTGCCACCCACCCAACCTCCAACCTCAATACAATTCCATAAAAGAAAATTCCCACCCTCACACATCCTTCAATTTCTCCTCCAAACGCTATAAGTACTAGTTCTTCTCAATCCAGCAACCCCTCATGCATATTGCAGCATAGGAAGTTGGAACCACATTATGGAGATGTGTCCCTCTCACCTACCATTCTCCTCTCCAGTCAATCATTCACTTCAAGGACAACTTCCCTACATGAGCTTAATATCATTGGTCTGAGCTCAGCCTAAATCACTCCTCCCTTTTGCATACTCATACCCAAACCCCATCCCTTTTCTCTCTCCAACCATCTGCATTCCACCCTTCT
The DNA here is from genome assembly GCA_019514585.1 of Dendrobium officinale. NCBI lineage: Eukaryota > Viridiplantae > Streptophyta > Magnoliopsida > Asparagales > Orchidaceae > Dendrobium > Dendrobium officinale. The sequence goes on from CM033700.1 coordinate 4,602,675, forward strand.
CTGCCACAGAACATATCATCCACACACACACATAAACATTGAGAGAAAAAAGGATGAACCAACTATAATCACAACCTTTGGTTTGGTGCTTGTACTTGCCACCTCCTCCATCTCTCTCCATGATTCCCTTTTTATTCTTTCTCCATTGGCACTAACTAAAGGTGGAGGGTGGATGGATTGGGGCATGCATGGTGGCATAAAAGGCGAGGAGGGATAATTGTGAGGACTGTCACCATCACCAACCATTTTATCGAATAATAAAAAAGGGCATATCCATGTGAAGTGGGAAAGCACGAGCCATCTAGTTAGAACTCAATTTAAATGAATTTCCTTTGTATACATAAGAGCCCCATGTACATCGATCAAACTTTCCCATCAAAACATTACAATAAGAGTGAAAAGCATATAAGCTATCAATAAAGATTAGTGTGATGCCTGAGGAAGGTTACGGTTCAAATAAATGCATGAATATGAAAATGTACGTGGTGTCAGATTTAGTAGCCTAAAAATAATTCCATATTACCTAGACAGTATTACCTAGGCAAGTTCTGCAACATCTTCTTAGTGTTAGTCAGCCATATTGTTCACCTACAGATAATAATGGTAACTTGGGAGATTTAGGTTGGTAGGTTTGGTAAATAAACGTCAAATTCACAAATGTATACTACTTTAATCTAGAAAGGAAATACCTGGATAAAGAAACAAAGCTCACAAGGTTAGACCTATTAGATAGAATGAACATTTGTTTTTTAACTGTGTGCAAGCACTTGTTTCAGTCAGGGGAATAATATTTCCAACTATTGCAGTTTACAGTTAATCAAAATAAACCGAGATCACAATAGCCTTCTAGTTTAATAGGAAATAAAAACAGAATATATTGAATATACTAAGGACTACTACAGGAATACCCACTTCATAATCAGAAACAATGCACAGGCAAGCATTAAAAAGAAGATCATAAATCTGCATAAGTTGTCATCCAAGTGAAATGTATACATCATGATACTGACCGTGGAAAGTTCTTTAGCATGAATTGGCCTTGTTGATCGAACGGTTGCGGGCTCTTCATATTCACTGAATGTGAACCAGTTATTGTACTGCAAAAAGCAAGATGTATAAGTTGCTGCAATTCTTGAACAAGAGTTACTGGAGGGAAGAAAAAAGACATTAAAGAAGTATCAATTGTGATCTCCCTGCCTGATCTATAGCAAGTAAAACAGGAACGTCTTTCACCAGGGATAGCTCTTTCCTCAAACGAACCACTACACCAACTGAAGCATGAGTATATGCAATCCCAGTTTGGATAAGATCAAACAATGTTGAACCCTCTGGCATTCCATGGAATCAACTCCTTTCATCATTCCAACGCCGGCACCCTCTCCCAAAGAGATAGGATCAAAAATTTGACAAGGCAATTTTTGTAAACAAGCTTCATTGAATTTCAAAAAATCCTGACAGCACAATGCAAAATAACGGTACATTAATGGGAAATTTTGACACTACCAAGACGCAAATATTAACATGCCATTAGCATGATGCAATTTTATCAATGAATCAGCCACTAATTTAACAAGTTAAAGATAAAAGAAAAGCATAACAATTAATTCTCTATTGGCGTTTTACTCAAAGCAACAAATTCTCAGGGGAATGCACTAAAGCAATAAAATGATAGATAAATAATTTGCAATCTATTTTATTTTAAAAAAGTTTAAAACAGGTATCTCTTCTAAGACTAACTGTAGAACTAGATATTCTAAAAGAGAAATTACCAACCTAAATGTTAAGAAAAAAAGAAAACTGACTGAACTAATTATCTACTCAGCTAATCAAAACCTAAAGATCATGACCATTAGATCAAATGATTAAGGCTGCTGCAGAAATTGCCTGTTGAAAAATGTAGCTGATCCAAATATTAAACCAGAACAGCTGTGAGCAGCTCCAAGAGTCTCACTATACTATCAAAGCGTTCTATACTATTTGAAAAGAATATATAGCATTCCTCAGTACATTATTATTTAAGACCTGCAAACTTAAATTGAAATTTACCTAATTAATGGATGTTAGCTATAGCAGTTACGTCCTCCAGTGAAAAGAAAAGATGCCCACCTTATTTGTACTTTTAAGTCATGTATAACACTATTTAACTGGACATTAAGTATTTGACAACTACTATTGTCATGAATTGAAAACTATATCGGGCAGCTAAGCGCCTTTAGAATAAATACTTGTTAGCACCAACAATGTTCAACAAAGATACATTCTTAACACAAAAATCCCTTAAGTTAAAGATGGAGGGAAGCAGGTAATAAGAGGTGGAGAGAGCGCAATAGGAAGGGCAAAGTCTATGTTTTCAGAGAGAAATGTATCTTTAACCCGCAGTCGCTAACCCCAACAAGTGATAGTTCCCAACAGCATCAGCTATCAACGAGGCATGCTAGGAAGAGATATGATAGGAAACACTTGGATTTCCAAGTGTTTTCTCACCAAAACCAAGTAGATCCAATGTAAAACTGCTGTCCACAGCAGAAAAAAAACAGCCAAAAACAGTAGGAAAGCAGGGGAAAAACTGCAGAAAAATCAGAGAAAAGACTTGTATTTTACTAGTAGTTGCAAGGAAAATAGCAAAGATACAATTGATCCTCAATTCGAGAGGAGGATCGATCTCTCCCAAATCTCTAGACGCCGCTAGAGCCCAAAGAAAACCTAAATCTACGAGATCTCAAATTTCAGCAAAATTCAAGATACTCAAACCCTAGCCAAAAACAACTATTTAATGCATACAAATCAAAAAGAATTCCCTAAACAGTCCCTACATTCAAATTTCCCTCTTAACTCCCCAAAATTTCTTTCCTATTTGGCTCCCGCACGCTGTGCGGCTCGCTCGGCATCCCAGCAGGTGGAAGAAACTTCCGCCCTGTTCGTGCCTGAGCCGGTCCCTCCTGGACCGGCTGGACCGGTCCAGTGGACCGGTCTAACAATACTCCCCTCCCAAAAATCCACCTTGTCCTCAAGGTGGAGATATGCTCGTGTTCCGGTGGAGGTGGCCATCCTTGAGATGACTGAAAATCCTTACTGTACTGCTGAACCAAGGACTGCACGGAAGGAGGAACATCCCCTCCCTCTTCCAATCTGATCGCATCCAGCCTGTGTAGTCCCACCATATAATCTTCCCCCACCTCTTGTATGTCCCTAACCATGGTCTTAAGTGATTTCATGGCTTTGGATAGCGCTGCATCTCCCCTTATAACCACATTTCTCCCATCCACCATTAATTCCATCGTGAGTGCTCCCCAATTGTCCTTGGTTTCCCCCAAGGTTTGCAGCCACTTCATCCCCAGGATGATATCAGTGCTTCCTAACTCTAGTGGGAGAAAGTCCTCCTTTACTTGAATTTCCTGGATGGTCAACACCACTCCTCTACAGATCCCCTGGCCTTTCTCCACCTTCCCTGTACCCATCATCACTCCATAGCAACCGGTGTCCACCAACTTCACTCCTAATTGGTCAACTACCTGAGTGGAAATGAAATTGTGGGTAGCCCCACTATCAATTAGCACAACCACCTCACGGTCAGCTATCTCTCCTTTCACTTTCATAGTGTGACTCGGAGTGAATCTCACTACTGAGTTCAGAGAGACTTCTGCCACATCCAGGAGCAACTTCTCCTCCTCCTCTCCAGATCTGCTCCCACCCCCTCCTCCTCGTCTTCCTCGTCTTCACAGAAAAGGAGAACCTGAAGAGTTCGATCCTTGCACCTATGCCCTGGCATGTACTTCTCATCACATCTGAAGCACAACCCCTTTGTCCTCTTATCTTGCATCTCCTTCTCTGTCAGCCTCTTGAAATTTTCCCCAGTCCCTCCTCCTGCTGGCTTCTCCCGATTGGTCTCATTACTGTTGCCTGATGCAGGCCCCTTGGGTGCTAGAAGAGTGGTCGTCGTCCTGTAAGAGCCTCCTGAGCAGTTTCCTCGAGCCCCTCTTTCTGCTTTCTTTTGATCTTCTACCAACTGCGCCAGCTCCATAGCCTTTCCCAGGTTCCTCGGCTCCAGTACCCTGACTGCTGTTCGGATCTCTGGTTTCAACCCCTTCATGAAGTTCCCTTCTAAGGCTGACTCTGAAATGTGATCCAATCTGCTAGCTAAGTACTCAAACCGATGCCGATAATCTGCCACAGTTCCTTCTTGAGTCAAGGCAAAGAATTGCTCATAGAAGTCTCCTCCCCCGTTGGTTTGGAAACGCTCTAATAAGCAATCCTTGAACTCTCTCCAGTTCCGGATGGGCTCCCTCCAGTCACGCCACTGATACCATGCCAGAGCTTTCCCTTCCAGACACAGACAGACCCGCCGCTGTCAATTTTTCATCCTCTGTCAACCCGTTGACAGCGAAGTAACGCTCCACTTTGTAGATCCAGCCATGACCATCTTCACCCTCAAAGATGGGCATCTTCAACTTCCTCACCTTCGGATCCCTTCCGTTACCCCGGTACTCTCCATAACCTCCCATTCCTCGAAGATAAGGAGCTCCCCAAGTGTCCCGGTCCTCCCTCCGACGTTGGTATCTGAATCCTTCATCATATTCTCCTCTTCCCCTTTCAAAATCAGTACCTCGACGATGATATTCTTCTCTTCTTTAGCCAAAATCTGCATTTCTCTCATATTCCCCCTCCTGCCTTCAAAATCAGCACCTCGACACTGAAAATCAGCACCTCGACGATCATTTCCCATGCTCATCTCCTCTCTAGAAAGTGGCTCTAGAGGTGGCATGTCGTCCTCTCCCTCAAGGATCTCTACTGCCGGATTCCTCCTCCCCCGAAGAGGGTTTGGATTTCTTCCTACGGTCCTGGTCGCCGACAGTCTCTCTTGCTTCCGACGCCGTCGGATTCGTCTTCATCTCAAGTAATTTTTTCATCATCTCTTCCATCGCCGCGAACCTCCCTTCCAACTTTTCATTGTTGGCGGTGATTTCAAGGAATATTTCCTCCAAATCTGCTTTTAATTGGCCAAATTCTCCTTCTAGGACTTCGATCTTCTTTCCAACCATTTTTCTTTCTACGAATCACAAGAAATCTTCCTCCGAATGCCAAAAATCCGCTGAAATTTCAGGTTTTCAGCCGCCGATGGTCCCAAATCGATGCTCTGATACCAATTTGATAGGAAACACTTGGATTTCCAAGTGTTTCTCACCAAAACCAAGTAGATCCAATGTAAAACTGCTGTCCACAGCAGAAAAACAGCCAAAAACAGTAGGAAAGCATGGAAAAACTGCAGAAAAATTAGAGAAAAGACTTGTATTTTACTAGTAGTTGCAAGAAAAATAGCAAAGATACAATTGATCCTCAATTCGAGAGGAGGATCGATCTCTCCCAAATCTCTAGACGCCGCTAGAGCCCAAAGAAAACCTAAATCTACGAGATCTCAAATTTCAGCAAAATTCAAGATACTCAAACCCTAGCCAAAAACAACTATTTAATGCATACAAATCAAAAGGAATTCCCTAAACAGTCCCTACATTCAAATTTCCCTCTTAACTCCCCAAAATTTCTTTTCTATTTGGCTCCCGCACGCCGTGCGCGGCTCGCTCGGCATCCCAGCGGGTGGAAGAAACTTCCGCCCTGTTCGTGCCTGAGCCGGTCCCGCCTGGACCGGCTGGACCGGTCCAGTGGACCGGTTTAACAAGATACTAAAGAGCGGGGTTTTAATGGTAAACATGTAGTAGGATTGGCATTATCGCAAGTGATATGGAATTTAATTAGAATTTTTAAACAAGCTACAAGAGAAATGCACTACATACGCAAATAGTGGTACGTCATGATCACCAGGTTGCAAAAATGTCTCAATTAAAGCTCCACATAAAAATCACTCCGATGATCAGAATATATCTACTCAAGGAAAAACGGAAAACAAACTTAATAGATGGAAAGTACTGTTACAAAAGCTAAAAAAACAAATAAATTAAAAACTTTAATTTATACCGAAATAAAAGGTGCAGTAAACATCACATGGGATCCATTTATGTATCATACCAAGGAGCGGAAACATGCTGTAGAAGCATTATTGCATACCATAAGTATGCATCAAACATGTTTATATAGCTTAACTACAGAGGCATGCAAAAAAAGCTTGGTTAAAGTTTGTATATTAACAGAGATGACATACTATGCTATAAGCCGAAAGGACCAAGGCCATGTAGTAAACAAGCACAACCTCATCACTCGCTAATTCCAAACTGATGAAATCACCAAAATTATAAAAAAAAAGATAACCACAAGAACCTCATAGTTAGTGTGGTATGAATAGTTCGTTAAATTGGCTCATCAAACGACATAGAGACCATTGTTTTGGGTTTACACATCACAATGTAGCCAAAACCGGCACTTCAAAGAAAAGGAAGTTCCACTATTTCAAGCATCCTCTTTGCAATAGCTTAAATACCTATGTTGCACCGATACACCTATTTATGAAGGCGTGTTGTATCTGATACACCGATACACGGATACGCCTCCGATACACCACTGATACGTGTCGGATACGCCAAAGCCGTATCCAATTAAAATACTATTTAAATTCAAAAGGACACGCGTATAAGATATGCATGTCCATTGAAAAACAAAAAGAAAAAAGACGTGTCGTATTTACTTCGTGGCTACAAGCAAGGTTCTCTCATTTCCGAGATGGATTTGCGTCTCTTGATGATATGAGAATATTAGAAAATGTTAATCTTTCACTTGATGAGCTTGAATTAGAAGCTGATATTTATTGAAGATGATATAGAAGTTCAAAGACAAATCACTGAAGAAGCTAATCATATCATTACTTCTATTGAATAGTTGAAACTTTATGTGCTAGACAATTTATGTTTATGCTTTTGTTATTGTACTAGACATTTAATGCTTACTTATATTTTGATATTATAAGCTACAAGGCTACAAATGATGTTATTATCTTTTTTTTTTTTTGTAATTCCAAATATTATTCTTTGATTGTTTTCTTAATTATTATGTATGATTTATAAATTATAATGTTGTGTCCGCGCCGTATCCGTATCTTGTATTTTTAAGAATTGACGTGTCACGTATCCGTGTCGTCGTATCCATATCGGTGCAACATAGTTAAATACATAATTTGAAGTTGGTACCAACTTTTGCGTATTCAAATGTAGGTAGCAGCAGGTAAGATTTTTCAATAAAGTTATTACATGACAAATTCCACAGAAAATGTTCTTCAGAGATAGAAAATTGTTACGAGTCACTTTAGAAGCCAAGAATACCTGGAGGATTTTCGCAGCCTGTACAGGTGTGTCCCAAAGATCACCATAGGGATTTCTGTAAAAGAATCCCCCATGTGTCCATTCTTTACCTCTAGGAACATACAACACTAACCATCCCTCGCAGCGTGCCCAGTGGACAAGCATAGCAAGTGTGATGCTCTTTCCACAACTGACTGGGCCATCCAAAACTATTTGCTTTTTAACATTTGAATCTGTAACAGTTGTAGTAAACTAAGTATAACAATCTTTCAAAGCTAATCATGATGATGACAACGCTTTCAAAGCTGGTAAATATAAAATTTCCAACAACAGCTACTGATCACTACATACGATGTACCTTCCATATATACCTCAAATGCACAATGCAAACTACATTTTCAAAGCTGATCCTACTATAGAAAGAGCTTTGATCTTTGATAAAATTTACTTTAAAATGACTAATTTGGACCTTTCTAATGGTTTGAGGACAGCAATAACCCATAGGAGATTTTACAAAAACAAAATTCAAAAGAAAAAACACTAAGGATTTGGCAAATAAGCACAGCCATTTCAACCTTTAAAATAATCTGGCGGCTCAGCAATTCCATTAGACTTGCTAGAATTTTATTTCTAACAGTAAGTCACGGTTATGTGTTTATTCATGGTAGACAAATGGAAGAAAAACTCAATGTAATCAGTTTGCAGAAAATAAAGTGGCATTGTTAGACCGGTCCCAGAAGCATCAGTCCAGCTGGCTCAAAACTTAGGCCAGCCCCTGATTTATGCCAGCGGACCAAACAGCTGCCAGCACCCTTGTGGGGCCCATTACTTGAATGCAAAATTAAAAGTGGGGGCGGTTTAGAAGGGAATTAAATTTGGGATGTGCTGCTTCGTAATTATTATTATATTTGTATTCTCTAAATAGATGGAGGAGATCAGGGTAAAGGTTGGTTTTGTTGAGTTTGGGAGTTCTCAAGGATTACTTGGGCTCTAGCCGCCGGCTAGGAATTAGGAGAGACGGATCTTCCTCTCGAATTGAAGATCCATTATATTTGTTTGTTTTCTTTCACTTTTCATCAATTATCAAATTTCCCTAGTGTTTTCCATGGGATTTATTCAATTTCTGTGTGATTTGCTGAAATTCCAAATTTCAGCCACCATCTCCTTGATTCCTACACGTGTTACCAAACAAATTGGTATCAGAGCACTTTCTTGAGTAGAAAAAAAAAGTTGTCTTCGCTGTTTTTGTGATTGGAGCCTAGATCCAATTAATGGCAATAAAGAAGATGGATGCATTGGAAAGTGAAATAGAACAACTCAAGGTCGGAGTAGAGGAAAATATTCCGAGGTGGAGGGAGGACTCTTAGCCATTGAAAAATGCTTTGGAAATTTTAAAGACATGATGAAAAAGATGCTTGAGATGCAATCGAAAGCATTACCGATGATTCTTAGGGTGGAACCAAGAGGAAAGGAGATTCAAGAGGACTATGATGAATTAGAGAGTGTTTTCTATCAAGGACTGCCACGTGGGGCTCCGTTGGTGGGAGGATCGGGGTATTCCGAAAGGAGCACAGCAAGGAGGGAGGTTGAACCCTTTGGGAGACTGCCCGGACATGGGTAGAGGTGGAATGTTAAAGGGCATGATTGGGAGGAGCCATGGGTCAAACTCAACCTAAGGGAGGAAGAAAGGGAGTCACACCACCGCTATATGAGAGCAACCAACAGAGGAAGAAATCATTAGGAGATGGATGCGAGATCAAGGAAGCTACAGATGCATGTCTTTGAAGGGGAGGATGCTTAGGGTTGGGTTTACGGGTGGAATGTTACTTTGTTATCAATGGACTGACAAAAGGGAAAAAAAAACTCATAGTGGCGGGTTTATTTTTGGAAGGGAAAGCCCTAGTCTGGTTCAAATGGAGGGAGGCTAGGTATCCGATCTAGTCACGGGGAGAATTTAAGGAGTGCTTGTGGGAATGTTTCCGAGCCATTCGGGGAGGAGATCTCCACGAGCAGTTTTATGCCCTAACTTAGGAGGAGATAGTTATGGAATACCATAAGAAGTTTGAGCTGCTGTCGGGGAGACTGAGAGGAATCTCTGAGGAAGGATTGGAGAGGAATTTCATGAAGGGGTTTTGAGCTGCTGTCGGGGAGACTGAGAGGAATCTCTGAGGAAGGATTGGAGGGGAATTTCATGAAGGGGCTTAGGGAGGACATAGGGCATTGGAGCTCAAGGGCTTACCGAGGACCTAGGGTCTGAGGGTCTGAGGGAGACGATGGAGCTTTCTCAAAGGGTGGAGGAAAAATATAGGAGGGAGAAGGCCAGCAGAAACAACATCATGGGAGGGGCCTGCAGGAATACCTTTCCAACTCTAGCACCCATAACCCAAACAATATCATTTCAGAGAGAAGCACCAAGGTGGAGTTCGCCCAGGGGGGAACTTCAAGCGACTCACCAAAGCGAAGGTGCAAGAGAAACGGGCAAAGGGATTATGTTTCACATGTGATGAGAATTATATGTCAAAGAATAGGTGTAAGTTTTGAACTCTTCAGATTCTCACTGTCTATGATGACGAGAAAGATGAGAAGGGAGGTGTGAGGGAAGCATTTGCGGAGGAGGAAAAGTTACATTTAGACATGACAGATGTCTCCTTGAACTCAATGGTGAGATTCACTCTAAATCATACTATGAAGGTGAGAGGAGAAATAACAGACAAGGAGGTTGTGCTGTTGATAAACTGTGGAGCTACCCACAATTTCATCTCTAACCAGGCCATAGACCAATTTGGGATGAACCTGAGGGACACGGAGTGTTATGGGGTAATGATGGGGACAAGAAAGATGGAGATAGGTAGAAGGGTATGTAAGAGAGTGGTCTTGATGATACAGGGGATCTAGGTGAGGGAGAATTTTCTCCCATTAGAACTAGGGAGCACTGATGTCATCCTGGGGTTGAGATGGCTGTAGACCTTGGGAGATACCAAGGTGAATTGGGGGATATTGAAAATGGAGTTGAAGTTGGAAGGGAGATGGATGATGATTAAGGGAGATGTGGGACTCTCCGAAGCCATGGTGTCTCTAAAGACCCATGGTAAGGGCCATACAAGAGGTAGGAAGAGGATTTCTAGTGGAGCTACAGAGTTTAAAGGGGATCGAATGGGAAGAAGAGGGGGACATTCCCTTTCAGTATGACCGGTTATATACCAGTTCAGTGAGATTTCACAGCTACCTAAAGGGTTGCCACCATAGGGGGACAAGAGCACACCATCACGTTGAGGGAGGGGGTATCACCGATCAGTGTCAGGCATTATCGCTACCTACCCCAGATTCAAAAGGATGAAAATGAGAAGCTGATCCGGGAGTTGTTGGAGGAAGGGATCATCAGGCTGAGCGTGAGCCCTTTTCTAGCCCGGTCGAGAAGAAGAAGAATGAAAGTTAGAGATTTTGTTTGGACTATCGGGCCCTGAATAAGGATGTGTCCGACAAGTTTCCTATTACAGTGATAGATGAGCTGTTAGATGATCTTTGTGAAGCGGCAATATTCACAAAGGTGGACCTTAAGTCCGAGTACCATCAGATTCAAATGAGAGAGGAGGATGTTTCCAAGATAGCTTTCTAGACACACGAGGGACACTATGAGTTCTTGGTGATGTCATTTAGTCTCACCAATGCCCCTGCTACTTTCCAGTCCCTCATAAATAAGGTGTTCTGACCTTATCTAAAGAAGTTTATTCTGATTTTCTTTGATGACATCCTGGTGTACAACAAGTCCAGTGAGGAGCATCTGGAGCATCTAAAGGCGATTTTGAAAGTGTATAAGAGCATTAGTTGCGGACCAATTTGAAGAAGTGTTGTTTTATACAAGCTAGTGTGGAGCACTTAGGGCACGTGGTATCCCAAGAAGGGGTGACCATTAATCAGGCCATGATTGAGGCAATGCTAAAATGTCCTCTACCTAAGAACCTGAGAGAGCTGAGGGGTTTCCTAGGATTGGTCGGATATCACAGGAGATTCATGAGGGGTACAGCTTCAAGAGTTAGTCATTTTGGTACGGTTGATGTTGGATTGGGGGGCTATTAAGGAGGAGAGCGTTGCAAGATGAGGGGTTGAGGGGAATTAGGGCGGATCTATTGAAAGATGAGAGTATCCATCCTGGCTATTCATAGAAGGGGAGATATTATTTTGCCAGGGGAGGTTTATGCTACCACGGACCTCAATTCATATTTCACACCTACTGCAGGAGTTTTGCTTCAAAGGCACCTCGGTTGTGGGCTAAGTGGCTATCATGGACAAAGTATTGGTACAACACTTCATATCATTTAGCTTCCCAGATTACTCATTTTAAAGTGTTGTACGGAAGAGACCTTTCACATTTGATGCATTTTGGGCAGAGGAGCAAACCAGTCTCTTCAGTAGATCAGTACCTGAAGGAAATATATAGGGTGTTAGAAGAATTGAAAAGGCATCTGTTGAGGGCACAACAATTTATGAAGAAAAAGATGGATAGACATAGGAAGGACATCCAATTCAAAGTGGGGGATAGGGTGTTCTTAAATTTGCTACCCTACAGACAGGAGACGATCGCCAACGGGAGGAATAAGAAGCTGGCCCCATGTTAGAGGAATGAGAAGTTGGCCCCAAGGTATTTTGGCCCATATGAGATCTTGGAAAAGATTGGAGCAATGGCGTACCACTTGAGATTGCCATCAACCGCTACCATACATCCAGTGTTCCACGTGTCACAACTAAAGAAAGCTATTAGGGATCATGCAGCTTACTCAGAGTTTAGAACCACTTGTGAGATGGGTTCGACAAGGGGAAGAAGGGATCGGGGTTCTGATAAAATGGAATACCTCACCAGACTATGACGCCACCTGGGAGCTATACAAGAGAGTGAAGCATCAGTTTCCATCCTTTCGTCTTGAAGACAAGGTACTTCTTTGGAAGGGGGGCATTGTTAGATCGTTCCAAGAAGGAGCAGTCCAGCAGGCCAGTTTATGCTAGGTGGACCAAACAGTTGTTGACCCCTTTGTGGGGCCCATTATTTGAATGCAAAATTAAAGGGGGGGGGTGGTTTAGGAGGGAATTAAATTTTGCGAGGGGTTGTTTAGTAATTATCATTATATTTGTATTCTCTTTATCGATAGAGAGGGTTAGGGTTAGGGCTAGGTTTTGTTTTGTTGAATTTGGAAGTTCTCTAGGATTACTTAGGCTCAAGCCGCATGCAAGAGATTGGGAGAGCCGGATTGTCCTCTTGAATTGAAACTCCATTGTATCTTGTTTGTTTTCTTTCACTTTTCATCAATTATCAAGTTTCCCTAGTATTTTTCCACATGATTTATTCAATTTCTGCTGTGTTAATTGCTGAAATTCCAAATTTCAGCCACCATCTCTTTGATTTGTGCACTTGTTACCTAACAGGCATCTTGCTGTAAATGCTAAAGACTTAGAACCATTGAATAGATGATCACAGTACCTAAATCCCTTCTCCCCCTAAACCAGGAGATTTAGGCAAGCCAATATTGCCTAGCTATCCATTTTAATCCAATAGTTCTGTGTTTTCAGTAGCTTCTGTGTTTTCTTTTTATTAGTTTCATTTCAGTGAAATCAATTACGATGCCTCAAATTTTGCTTTGTCGTCTTCTTTCCAAATAGTAACAGAAAACTAAATAAAAATTCAATTCCATTTAAAAGTACAGCCAATTTTCAATGCATGTTCTTCATCCTCATTCATACCAAAGTATCAAGAAAAAAAATGCTCAATGAAGTCATAAAAAAATCTATGCAATCAACCTTGGACTGGAGGTTGGTATGCCCCCACTATAAAGGTCATGGTTTCGAGGCCATAGTATTCGGGTGTATGTGTGAGTTGAGATTAAATTTGAACAAAATTCAAAATAAAATAAAATACAAAAACCAAAATTATCCAAAATACAGCAAATCAAAGGAAAAAAAAATGCAATTGCCTTCTCACTAATAAACAAATCAACCACTCAAAACCCGCAGAGGTTGTAGGATATTAAACATAAGAAGCTCACTTTTATTGCTAGGCCGCAGCGGCGGGCTGGAGATACGCCGGAAATTATCACGCAAATCTAAGAAACTCTGTCGTACCATCACAGCGCAACGACGGGTCTCCTCAAACTCCTTTTTCATCCCCGCCGGTAAGCCCTCCGGAAGCTTCGCATTCCATTCCTCTAAACTAATCAACAAAACAAAAACAAAAAAACAACATGTAATCAATCAATCATAAACTAAAAAAAAATGTAGCTATATCAAAACAATCTTACCTGAAGTCGACATAAGTGTTGGCTTGCTTGTGTGTTAGCTGATTGAATGACTCGGTGATGCTGAAGAGAGGACGTCCGCCAGGGCCGACATCGAGGGCGGGATCGTAAGTGATGGGAAGAGGATCCGTAGGAAGCTCAAAGGAAGCGCTCATATCTTCAGTGGAAGAGGAATCACCGGCGGCATCGTCGCCTCCTCCACTGCGTGGGCCTTTGACCATGACCTTTCCCCCCTTGGAGGTGGTCTTAGGGGTTTTAGCTCTCGCGTACGAGCGAGATGCGACGGAGAGGATCCCCGGCGGAGGTGAGAGAAGTGAAGAGTTCCGGCGGTGAGTAGCCACAGCAGCTCCAGCGGAGCGGAGAAAGGAGCCAAGCATCGCAAGAGTGGGAGGGTTTTGGAGTAACCGGCGATGGGGTTTGGCCGTAATGGGAGAGGAAAGAGTTGGAGGAGAAGACGAGTGAGAGCTTGCTGGATTTGGGCTTTCGTGGGCTTGGGGACATGAAAGCCGCGGACTGACGGATACTGATTTATCTATTTTTTTTTAAATTATATATTTTTTATTTTTTGAACTCTTATCAACATTCTATCATAATTAAATTGATATTGACCTTAAAAATATTCTAGTAATAAAAAAATAATAATATTTCATAAATTTATCCGAAGATTATTAGACTTCCTCATTTCACTTCACAAATTATATGTAAATATTACTTTACAAAATTGGGTTAAATCTTTATTAGAAGTTCATACAATCAATTATATAATTAAAATAAGTGTATGTTCTCATCAATTTAATTGTTTCTTTGTACTTTAGTTTATATATATATAATAGAAATTAATTCTTCATATAGGTTCCTCCCAGATCATCCCTGTAGTTAGTTCTTCACCCGCCTTCAAATGGTGAAATCACATAGATGTATTGTAATTGAAAGGCTTAAATTATTAACCAAGTTCCTTAATGATTTTGTTAATAATAGAATACTCGGTTAACAAAATCATTCAGCGTATAAATTATAAGGAAAAACTGTATTATAGAATCTCTAAGAACATCAAAATTCAGATATGATAACGCAGCTGAATGAATATATTCAAAAGCTGGTTCATGCTTACTTTGTTGCCGAACCTTAAGAGCCCACCTGATAACCCAGACTTATCAATTTAGTATGAGAAAGTGGAGAGATTATTACGTGCGGTGTCCGGACCGCCCAGATTCGGTCCGGACGTGAATCCGGACGCGCCACATCACCCGGATGCACTGGGCCCCGGGTGATGAGAACGCGGCACGTAAAAGAACAGCAAGACCATGCATAAAACTAACCAATCAGTTAATGGAAGCAAAGAACAAAAGGCCAAACATTTGGCAATATAAAACATAAACCACGCTGTAATTAAAAGGAATTTGAATCTTAAGAGAATTACAGACGAAAAATGGATTGCAGAGAAAATTCTTTTTTTTTCTAATAGAGGACACAAACGACTGGTCAGAGCTTTGAATTCGACACATTAAGAGCAATCTTTTACCTCTACAAGACCAAAAAGAAATAAATATAATTAGAGACAAATCAAAACAAAGAGAGGAAAATCACAAGTACTCCTTCCAATAATGATAATACATCCCAAGCTGCGGCTGCAATGCCGCAGCACTCTGCTGCTTCGCAAACACAAAATGAAACTAATTACAAAGTACTCAATTTCGTAGATTCTCATAATCTTTCCCTCCTCCCTCCCCATAATTTCCCCCAGCCTACAAACCGACCAAGTTAAGCAGCTTGAAATAATTGATTGATCTCTGCCAGAAATCAATAGCATGTTCAAGCAGTAGGATTCATTATAGGAAATAATCAGGCGTTCTGCGAGTTACGTCGGGTTCACCTCTCCTGGGTGCTGGTTCAAACTGAAATAAAATGGACAATCTAATTTTAGAACTAACAGAGATTACTAAGGCTTCCCTTGGGACGGCTTTCTTATTGTTTCTTAAAACAGCTTTCTAGTATAAAAATTTTAATTTTTGTACTAAAAAGTTACTTTCAGAAGCAGTAAGAAAGTCTTCCCAAATGAAACCTCAATCACCACAGGATAACGGCATACAAGCATAATTAATACCTTGCCAAAAAACAAAGAGGGGTGTAATTGGGTCAAGCTACTGCATGAGCTAATTAGAGATCGATTCAATAAACGGCTCATAAATTGAGCTCGAGTAGCAATCAAGTTAAATTTGGGCTAACACGGAGTCAACTCAACAACTCATGAGCCACCTTTTGTAGAAATATTAATATGAAATATTTAAGTATAAAATTATTAAAAATTCTCTCCTTTTTTATCTCAATTAATTCCATATTATTTCTTCTATAATTCTTTGAAGTTTATTATCAACTTTTCTTTTTGTAACAAATGAACGTGCACATGAGTCAAATCAAACTCATAGAAGTAAGCTCGATCTTAAAACTTGAATACGAATGATTAATAAAGTTTAGGTTTGCTCTAACTCATCTCAACTTGCTTAAATCCTAAAGCAATACCAAACAATAAGATAAGGTAGCCAACACATACACTTACAGACTTGCATTGAGAAAGACAATGGGGAGGAAACCTGAATAAACGTGTGACCCTTGCAATCGTCAACTTCCAATATGGATGCCATGTTCCCACAGCGGTAGCAATAATTAGGAGCGCTAAAAATGGTTACGACCTTTTGGTCCTGTTTGACAAACACAAATAAAATAATAAGGATCAGGACGATACAGCAGCTTTAGATTAAGACTTCGTTTGAGACAGTTTTTTTACTACTTCTTTAAACAGCTTTTTAGTAAAAAATAAGTAAGAAAGCTGTCGCAAACGAAGCCTATGAATGACCATAAAATAACAATAACATACATGCCCCCAGTTATATCCCTCCATGACCAATTGATGAGCTCTAGCGATCAGCTTAAGGTTGTTCGTATGATTGAATTGCTCAGATATATCCTGAAATTAAAATTATTATCATGCAAAAGAATAATGGATTCAGATGCCAAGTGTATATGAGTAAATCTGTAAATGTACCTGGCCAAATGTATATCCAGCACCTCGAGGAGAGATGCCCCAACCACATCGATCGTCGGGGTCTGACCACAGGAGATCACACATTGGTCCCTCATGTGGAACTTCTTGAACACGATCAAAATTGCGAATGTTATCAAGAGTCTCGATAGATGGGGATAATCCACCATGCAAACAAAATATTTCGGACTCGACCTTCAAGAATTCATGAAAGCTTGTGTTGATTAGGACAAATAGTTCTATTTTTGCTTTTTAACTTCCACTTGAATCAAAGCAGAATGAAGCACATGCTTACAATCCTTAATGTGCTATAAAAGCAATTACTGAGATAACATATACCACCAATAATATAAATATGCCTGATATTCTTTTGTGCACATTGTTTAAATGATGAAATGTCCCATCATACAAAAGCAATTAAATGACATTTGGGCGTCGTTTGGATTCCATTTTTCAATTGCATTGCGTTTTAAAAATCATGGCTTATTTAACTTCGAACAATGACACAAAAGAAAAATAGGTATTAAGGCACCAAAATTTAAAAACAATTACGCGGAGAGGGAGTTCAAAGCAATAGTTGTGCAACATTAACAAATTACACAAAAATAACAAAGAAATATCATTGCATGGCAAAAGAACAAATAATATCAAATATAAACGATAGAAATAGTTAGAAGACCAACCAATGCAGTCAATGGAAAATAATCGAAGAGATCCGTAAATATCTTCCACACATTTGCGTTTCCATATCTGCAAGAATAATAACCAAAAAAAGTCATCAGGCAAGCTGTGCAAAAGCACGCACCCAACAAACGGTCCAAACAAGATGCCAAAATAGAAAAAACTCGTCAGATTTCACTTATAGATGTGGAAATATTAAGAACCAAAAGAACATTGTGGTGATCATGATTACACTCGTTAAAGCTTAAATGAAAATTAGCAATTGATATCGTTAGCTTAATTAGCAACCTTTTGAATAAAACAGAAGACAACCAGCCTTTTGTTGGGAAATACTTGAATATCTCAAGTAAACCCTAACAATAGAGATAAAAGCAACAAGAACGATCCACAAAACCAATGAAAAAACCATAAAACAATAGATTTTATGGCAATAATCCAACTAACATAAGAAAAATAGCAAGATACAATTAATCCTCTATTTGAGAGGAGGATCTATCTCTCTCAAATCTCTAGACGCCGCTAGAGCCCAAAGAAACTAAGATATCTCAAATTTTCAGCCAAATTCAAGAAGCTCTAACCCTAGGAAAAAACACTACTTAATGCATACAATCCAAAAGAAAATCTCTTAAGAGTCCCTACATTCAAATTTCCCTCGTAACTACCACAAAAATCCTTCAAAAACAGCTCTTTTGGTTCTTGTGGCTTGAACGGCACGAGTAGGAGGCAAGACATTCTCCGCCCCTGTTCCCGCGGGCCGGTCTTGTATGGACCGGCTGGACCTGTCCAATGGATCGGTCTAACAATACTCCCCTCTCAAAGACCCACATTGTCACAAGGTGGGAAGAAGACACCCTCCTCCATTCCCTCATCATCATAAACAATGAGAACCTGAGAGTTTGGTCCTTACATCTATGCCCCGGTGTATACCTCTCATCACATCTAAAACAAAGCCCCTTTGTTATCTTCTCTTGTAACTCAATTTATGTGAGCTTCTTGAAGTTGTCCCCGGGTCTTCCACCGACAGTCTACTTCTTCGGAGTCTCTTGAAGGGTACCCGATGTCGGCTCCTTGAATGCCAAAACGGTGGTGGTCATCCTGTACATGCCTCCTAATCTTCTACCTTTCGACCCTTTCTCCAGGTGCCTCTGATCCTCCACCAATTGAGCTAGCTCCATAGTCTCTCCTAAGTCACGAGACCTCATCACTCTAACTGTCGCTCGGATCTCTGGTTTTAGCCCCTTCATGAATTTCCCCTCTAGCACGGGTCTCAAAAAGGCAGTCCAATCGGCTAGCGAGGTACTCGAACCTCTCTCAGGACTCTATCGCTAAATCAGCTTGTGTCAAGGCGAAGAACTGCTCGTAGAAGTCTCCTCTCCTGCCGGTTCGAAATCGTTCTAACATGCAATCCTTGAACTCCCTCCAACTCTGTATGGGTTGACACATGTCACTCCACTGATATCAAGACAAAGCCCTCCCTTCTAAACATAGGTACACTGCCGTCAGTCTCTCCTTATCTGTCAACCTATTGACAGTAAAGTACCATTCCACCGTATAGATCCACCCATGTGCATCCTCTCCCTCAAAAATAGCCATCTTCGGATTCCTCACTCTCAGATATCCTCCGTCAACCCTGCTTCCTCCAAAACTTCCCATTCCCCAAGGGGGTGGTGGTTCCCCCAAATTGTATTAATCATCCCTCCTTCGCTCGCACCCAAACCTTTCATCACAAACCCACATTCTCCCTTCAAATTTAGCACCATTTGATCATATTCAACCCCTCTACTTTCAAATTCGACACCTCTTCGGTCAAAATCAAGTCCTCCCCTTTCAAATTCAGCCCTCCTTTGGTCATAATTACCCATTTCCTTTTTTAAATTTAGCACTCTTCCACTCATGTCCAGCCCCCTCACGCCTCCCCCACATACCCTCTACCTGACTCCTCCCTAAAAATAGGCCCAGGGGAGGCATTTTTTTATGTTCGCTCCAAAATCTCCACCACTTAATCTTCCATTCGTCTGATCGGCTTAGGGTTTTCCCCACTTCCTTGGTTGTCGGCGCCTTCCCTCACCTCCGACAGCGATATTTTGATTTGGCCCTCAAGCACTTTTTTCAACATCTTCTCCATGATGGAAAATTTCGAATCAAACTTATCATGGATGGCTGAAATATTTTTTTTTTTAAATCTGAAACTCGAGTTTGGAGATCTGAATTTTCAAATTTAATTTGTCCGATCTCCCTTTCCAATAGTTCTACTTTTCTTCACGCCGTAAGTCTCCGGATCTATGTTAGGCTCGAAAATTCAGATTTCCACCACAAAAACAGCAAAAACGGCGGTTCGAAGGAGACAAACTGATGCGGAAATCAGCCCAAAAAGCCCCGGACACTGCTTAGGCTCGAAAATTCAGATTTCCACCACAAAAACAGCAAAAACAGTGGTTCGAAGGAGAAAAACTGCTACAGGAATCAGCCGGACACCGCTTTGATACCAATTTGTTAAGAAATACTTGTATATCTCAAGTAAACCCTAACAATAGAGACAAAATGATTCACAAAACCAATGGAAAAATAATAGATTTTATTGAAATAATCCAACTAACGGAAGAAAAATAGCAAGATACAATTGATCCTCTATTTGAGAGAAGGATCTATCTCTCCCAAATCTCTAGACGCCGCTAGAACCCAAAGAAACTAAGAGATCTCAAAATTTCAGCCAAATTCAAGATGCCCTAACCCTAGGAAAACAAACTATTTAATGCATACAATCCAATGGAGAGACGGTTGGCATCTCCCCAAATAGGGGTGGGAACGGCCTTCGGGCTTCTTGTTGCCTAACGCATGTGGTTAAGCCTACCCGCTTAGGCGGATCTTATCCAAATTTTTTAAAAAAATGCATACAATCCAAATGGAAATCTCTAAACAATCCCTACATTCAAATTTTCCTCCCAACTCCCTCAAAAATCCTTCCTAAACATCTCTTTTGGATCCTGCGGCTTGAACGGCACAAACGAGAGGTGGACATTCTCCGCCTCTGTTCCTGTGGGCCGGTCCTTTATGGACCGACTGGTCTGGTCTAACACATTCATACAAACCGTCCCCGTTATCTTTCTTTTATATCTCCTTTCCTCCAACTAAAATCTCCTCTAAAACAGCTTAACAGCTTTTCGAGACCATCCACTTCACCACACAAAGAAAAGAAGGAAACATTCAGGTTTCTTGGCTTGCTAGGAAACGCTCCAGATTAATAATACACATTTCTCAAGTTAGAAAATACTCTTTTTTCCACTTTTACTCTAATCTCCAAGGGAAAAAATAATTAATCTAGTATATTATATATCGAAGGATCACAATACACAAATCAACCAATTTTGGATCGATCTTCTTATGGCCCTTAGATTGCAATTTGTATGCCTTATTTTCCTATGTTAGCCGTTAGCCCTTATACAGTAAAACAATATAGTTTCTTATACTTTTTTATAATACATTAATTCAACAAAGAGAAATTCAGTTAACTTTAGAAGAAAAGAAAAATGGTAAAACTTTAGCATCTGACACCATAACCATAGATATTAAAAAAGTGACAGAAGAAACAATGTTTGGTTACAAAATCTTTTCAAAAAGCCAAAACCTAAGATGATATCAAAAGAACCGGAAAAAAATTAGTATCAACATTTATGAATAAAAGGGCACCGCATAGTGGGACAAAGTCGAGATGTTATTGTTGTTGTAGTATTTATGAATAAAAGGGAGTTCATCACTGTTCTAACTAGAAGTAGTGAAGCCTACAAATCATCCAAGGAAACTACAAGTGAGGTGATGGAACTCATGTTAAAAAAAAAAACGCATTGATATTGTAGAATTGATTGGGGCTATGTGCTAATGAAAATCAATTGTAGAAATAATGATACTTTCATGTTAAGGCAACAAATGAAAAAATACAATATAAATAACATAATTTCTAAATAATGATAATTTTTATCTTTAAAATTCATATACCGCAATATGTGATCCAGGGGAATTGAGGGAAAAGGGTATGTGTCAAATACAATTATAGGTATTTGCGGAGTATAAGAAGTTCTTTATTACAATAAAATTGCATCAATCAGCACCATTTATGATAGTGATGGATGTGTTCAGAGTGCATAATAAATATGACAAAACTTGGAGCAATCAAGTAAATAATTGACAGGAAAAACAATGAAGGAAAATATTAAAAGATATGACGATTGCAATAGGTAGAAAATAATTTGCAATAATTGTGAAAGCAAAATTACCAATTATTAACCAATAGAAATGAAGGGTTGCATGAGATAGATTAGCTTCTTTTTTTTTTCCTTCAGATAAAAAAACCTTAAACTGACCATTCTCATTAAAACCAATAAATCCAAGTTACAATGCAAAAAGTAGAAAAAAAAGACAGAAAACATTAGAAGAAGAAAAAACAAAGATGCAAGGAAAGAATCAGCAAGAAATCTCAAAAAAAATAATTATCAGTTTTCGATCACTTAGGTAAATCCATAGTAGATTTCAAATAGTTACACCTCAACCAAAATCAATCCAGAAGTTGACGAAGGAAAGGATGCCAAACCAAAGAGCTTAGTCACTTCTTTTTCTAGCTAAAGAATCTAAAACTATATTCATTCCAAATGATCCAAATATTTGCTAAAGAAAATTCATTCCAAACATCACAACGGCCTTTATTAATGTGTTTGCCCTCCATTATTCAGGCTAGATGAATGCAACTTAGCAATAGAAATTTTAATGCAGCCGATATAATATCCTCCAAAATCTAATTGTTATGTACCAGTAGATTTTAGAACAACTCTCATAACTGTAACTCCAATGTTTCCTAAACACTTAATAAACAAAAGATAAAAAGATGGTTTCATTCCTGTAGGACAACTAACGAAACTATAATTTGGAAGAAGGTTAGATTGCATGAAAAAAACTAGTGTTTAAATAACCATTTACATGGCTATAGGTGTTGGAATTACTCGAACAAAGAAAAAAACTCATTTTCTTGCAACATTACCAAAATGGATTCTCTGATCTTTTGAAACATTCAATAAATAAAGAAAACAGAAATAATTAGGATTAAAAAAATACTAAACTCAACCGAGAGTCTGAGACAAACCTAAAAAGGTGCATGTTGAGAAAATAACAAACAAAAGCCAAATCTCGTATAATCATTGTTCACATAAATAAGATACTGCAACCAATAACATGAAATAGTTCAAATAAAACATTGACTGCTTATGCAGACAAGAAAAACATTATGCACCCAATAACATGACAGTTCAAATAAAACATTGATTGGTTATGCAGGCAGGTAAACCAAAATATGCTGTTGGTGAGACTAAAATCCACAAATCATCCATATATTTAAAGTTAAAAAAAAGAGGTACTTATGGCAAGAAGACACCAAATATTTTCAACAATGTGCAAAATTATACGAGATTTAAAAACAAAATAGAAAAATAAATAAAACTAGCAAATAGAATAACTATCATAGCTACTTCCAAGCTGGACAGCAAGTAGGCCCCTCATTAATAAAGGAAAATTTAACACCACGGCGTGCATGTCGCCTAAGAAGAGAAAACCAAATCAAGGATTCACATAGAGAAGACGTCAATTTAAGCATACTCTCTAACAAATGGAAGTAGAACAAAATAAATCAGAAAGCTCGAGATATAGAATAGAAACTCACTTTCTTAAGCATTCATCATAGAATCCATAAACTTGTGTGATCTGCAATTTTGAAAGTATTCTTCATTTCAAAAGAGAGATATTTAGCAATCAATAAAAAAAGGGAAATTTTCATGGAATGGACCTATAATTTGTACGGGGAAATAGCGATATTCAGAACAAATCCTTCCATAGTTGCAACAAAAATTGGGTGCAGAAGGTCTAGATCAGCGTACCTGCCGACTTTCATGGTTACCCCTAAGGATTGTGATTCTCTGAGAGTAACGCACCTTGAGAGCCACTAGAAGCTGTACAATAGAGAATATTTGATGTTATGAAATGGTAAATGTACATAATCTACCACCACAGCTTCAACAACAGTAGTACATGCATTAGCCAGCCATGAAGAACTAGTTGGAAGACCAAAAAAAAAAGGAGATCCTTCTTTTACCCATTTGGTAGTTTTTTAGGTGAGATTATGGTTGTTATTCAACCATACGTAATATAAATCATAAATAAGAGCATTTTACTTCAAGTAAAGTGTAGCACGTGTAAAGCTTGCTTACCGTGACAGTTTCAACAGAATAATACCCACGATCAACATAATCTCCCATGAACAAGTAATTGGTATCCGGGCACTAAAATAAAGAAAGGATTCTCATCAAAAAAAATCCCAGAGATCCCTAGCTCTATATTCTGAATTGAAACTTTTAAAAGAATACAAGCTCTGAAACAAAATCAAGTTCAAATTGACAGCATAACTACAATAGTATCATAGAGTCATAGGAAAAAAGATATACCTTTCCACCAATACGAAACAATTCAGCTAGATCATGAAATTGTCCATGAATGTCACCACAAATGGTTACAGGGCTTTTCACAGGCTGCAATTTGAAATAGAATATTAGTACTTCAAAAGACAATTACTTCATAAAACAACCATGCATAGAACTAGCCCAATTCACATTATCTATATTCTATCATCAATTGTCTTATCCCAACTATCTGGGATCAGTTTTTATGAAGTTTAATTCTCCATTTGTTCCGGCTTATTGATGCATGAGGCATTAAAGTTATTTTTGCTCTTGTTTCATAATTTCAATTCATGCTAACATTTACCTATTTTTTTCACTAAACTTTCTACATTGATTTTATCTACCCATCTTACTGGTGCAGCTTATCCTCTTCATTGTACATACACAAAGCAACAAAATCAATTTTACACCAATTAATATTCAATAGATGCCACTCCAACCATCTTAACACAAAAAATATCATACAATTTATCAAAAGACGAAGAGCTTGCAGAACCAAACTAATAATTAGACACAAAAAAAAAAATTACAGTAATCATTGCCAACTTTACAATGAGAGTATGAAAAAATATGAAAATTTTCAAATTTTGCATTCAACCAGATATAGTTTAAAACAACTTTAAAATGTCAAGCGAACTTTCCATTGAGAAGACTTTGCTGAATCCAAATACTATTAGACAATGAAAAGATATTAAGATTATGATAACTTTTCAAATTCAGATAAAATCTGAAAATTGATACAATTATATTCAGAATGCAACAAGAGAACATAAAACAACTTTGAATGTAAAAGAATAAAGGTTTTAAAACAAAAAGTAATCAAGATTTCTTCATTCTCATGTCTGCAGCAGAAAAAGCCTAAAGAGAGTGTGCATTCATTCACATCAACTGCAAACATGGAAATAAAAAATACCCCATTGTTAAGAGAGGGCATCTTTGTGGAGTGAATCATTATTCCACAACAAATTCCACATGCTACAACCTATAATGTTTAAGTCCAAAATCGGAAATATATCATGCAAAGCAAAGCCTTCTCTTTCAAACAAAAATAAAGTTTGCAAGGGTTAGTTTCTACATTGCACCCCATCCCAAACTAATCGGTACATTGCCAAACAAAAATAGATCGAGGAATGATGATCCAGCACAAAGATGGATCCAAGAAACAAGAAAATTAATTGCTCAAGTTCCTAAAACTCCATAGACAAAGTTACAATCAAAGAAAGAAAGCAGAACTGCAATTGAAATAAAAATAATGGCATTTCATATTTTGATTTTCAGTTAATCCGGATGACCTACAACAAGCATGATGTCTTGAAATGGGCAGCACCGCAGTAAGCACCACAACTAGACCAAAATTGTAAAGCCAACTGCAGGGTGTTATCAGTGATATGGTAATTCCAATCATGGAGTATTTCAGTTTTGTACTCAATTAAAATAGTTATATATTAGTAATAATATGTACTAAATCAATTCATTCAAGCAGATAAACAAGAATGAAGAGCAGCATTAATGTTCTGAATGTTTTCAGGGTAGTCATTCACATGTGAACAATTGGGGATCCTTTTCAAATTTAGTTTATATTATTACTAAATTTGCAGAAGAAACACCAAACATCCATAGGGCAACTCGGAACATGATGAAATACATATTCATAGCCAAAATAAAAATCAAAGTGATAGCATATTTGGGTTTAAAATTAACTTAATTTCCCATTTGAACATAGGAAAAGTTTAAATAACCTATATGGAAGATTTTGGTCCTGGGTAAGCAAAAGAAATCATGAAGCCACATATGCCACCAGAAAGACTGTATTGAACGCAAGTAATGCATAGTAGATGCTAGGAATTGGTTTGCACGTTCTACGAGTTTCCATTGGTGTTAAAAACCAATGAAGTCAAGCTAAAAAGAATACAACAAAGAGCAGATAGCCTAACATGTTTGACAATTAATAAAAGCAGTTCCATCTTTATCTTTGAATTGTCGGTAACTCATTACATTAACACAAATATTTCGGTTGGCATAGCAATAAAAAAAAAAGATTAAAAAAAATGAAGTCAGCAATATGCCTGACTATATAACATTTCTTATCACAGAAATAAAGAAAAACGAATAAAACTAATAATGAATGATTCATGACCTACATCCCAACAAAACTCAAAATAAGTAATTCCTCCAAGTTCTGGCTAAAACTTGCAATTTCAAATTTAGCACAAGTTTTCAACCTCAGTTCAACAAAATCCCATTTTTTTTAAATCTAAGCAATTCTAAGTTTCCAATTTCAATGTCTGTTATAGTGCCAAAATCGGGATTCAAACGAATCTACAGATACAATAATTGCTACAGTAGAAAAACAAAATGCAGCATGAAGAAACTGTCATTTGAGCATTGATCCATGAAATGTCGCATGAAAATTGCCAGCTACGAAAAACTGTAAGGAAACCGAGGAAATCGCATAATCACTTCAGCAGCAATTCCACAGGAGCAATTCAACGGCAATTCCACAAAAGGAAAGAGACGTCAGACCGGTGTATTCCATATTTTACAACTAACATTGAATGAAGTAAAAAAAAAAACCTGATGTACTAAATAAGGAATTGAAAAAACTAATTGTAGAAACTCAAAAGTTGATTTGAGACTACTTATATCTGTAAATCAAACCAAAAGTGGTATTCAAAACACTGGAGGGCAACCTGTTTTTCAATAGAATCATCATCCTAGGCATGTTTTTGATATAAACTGGAAAAAGAAACATAAAATGCAAACTCTTAAAGCTAATCTTAATGTTCACTTTTTATACTTATGAAAAGTACATAAATTTTTTACCCATTATATATAATCATAGATTATTCATAATCAGCTTAACTTTTCATTGTTGTTATAGTTGGACAAATGTATTACGTTACAACAGTGATTCTCGAGATTCTTGTCTGCTTAAGATACTACAAATTCCATACATGTTTCATAAATTTCAAATGGTGCATTCAAATTATTAGATTCCAAGTTTTCCATCGCCATTATTAACCACTACATGCGTTTAAGGAATGAACGTATGATGATGAAAGAATGGTGCCACATTATTAGTCTGTCAAGGAAAGGTACCGCGGGTCAATTCATGACATAATTGATTTGAATGCAAATTGACCATAACGGTGCATGAAGAAATGTGAATAAACATGACAAATATCTAAATTTAAAATGGCAAAGCTTTAATATCATACAATGAATTTATACGTCAATTTTACAAAAATATGAACAACCCCTTTTTATTCAACAAGTAGCAGCTGATTCAAAGTATAATCATAGCTTTATCATTATACTTGTGCGGAATCAAAGGAAAAAATTACAAAACGGATATATGAACCTTAGATTTTATACAGTTCAAAGAACAGCAACAGAAGGAATTAAGGAAGATAATTCTGCATATGCAACTTTTACACAAACATCAACTTCCATTGCACGAGCATGCTTCTTCCTTAATATCAAAAGTATTATACCAAAAAGAACCCCATGGTACAAGAAAATCAGAGAATGAAACTGCGGTCATAAAACATGAAAACTACTATAGCAAACTCACATGAAAAAAAAAGGTATTTGTTTTCCAAAAAAGAAGATCAAGGAACAGCCAGTAATTTGGTTCTATAATGAACATAATCTTACCTGAACATTGCTTTCTTCCATCAAAATCTCCTTTGCTTTGTCACATAAGACTCTCACCTGCAAAGAAATATAAAATACAAATATAAAATAATCGTAAGTTTTAATTCATTAAGAATCATAAATTCTAATAAAAATTAACATAAACATAAATCTATGTAATAACTCTGAAACAAACAACAAAAATGGTATGCAAAAAAGACCCATGTTTATGCATAACTCTTATAATTAGTGAATCTCCAACTAATGAACTATTAATTGAATATGTACAATCGAACATACGCAGACTTGTCAAAGCCGAATTCGGCATGGTTAACATGAAGTTGATACAGCTCAAGACAAGTTCGCCAAGGCTTCCCAAGAACTCACCCAAGCAGGCAATCCCCTTAACTCCTTAAGTCATCTTGGAAACTCTCTCAAGGCAAGCCAGTGACTTCCTCAGGTTGGTTGGGCTGTATGATATCATAAGAATACAAGCTAATACACAGCATAGTTAGGTTACACAGCTCATGAGCATTATCATTGTTTTACAATTTACAACCACATATATATATACGGCATCTCAAGCACTAGTTTGAACCCATAAACAGAGGGCCTGGGATCAAGCTCAAGTTACGTAATCTCTAGAATTCAAGCCCATTTAAGGTAAACTGATCACTGGAATTCTCTCTCTCCCATTCTTTACTCTCTTAACAAAGTGCTCGCATTGAACTTTAGGTGTGATAAGAACAATTTTGGTTCCAACAGAACGAAAATTTTTCAACCAATGGTCATAAATTGGCAAGTAAATTCACTCCAAAAGGATATGATATTATGAAGTGTTCTTCAAAAATTGTCCATAACCTCACCTGGGTCATCTATGTTATTCTAAAAAGCATTCTAAAATTTCTCAAAAAGGTAAATTAATAAATACAATAATACATTCAGGTTAAATCCATTGCTATTTTTCCAAAGTATCCTCCATCATCATTTTTCCCAAAGCCTTTTTAACTTTCCCTATGAAGCAAGCAAATCTCCGCTAGGACATAATTAGAAGTATATCTTAATATGAACCTTCTAAACCTAAATCAAATCCTTTCACTTTTTCAAAATAAAATCAAATTAAATCTTTTTACAATCTTCTTAAATATATCAGTTTTCCTGGCCTTTTTTTTATTGATTGTTTGCTAAACATAAAAAATTTTTGGCCTATTGTGTTGCATTCAAATGACCTGACGAATTTGATTTTTTTATGATATTTTGCTCAAAACTCTAATAACTGAAAATAATAGATTAAACTGAAAAACATTTTACTAAATCCAAGCATTAAAAGTTAATTACAAATAATTAGCAATTGAGCACAGAAAAACAAGACTAGCGAGCAAAGTTAATATCTAAACTAACTTCCCATTCAAAAGTTTTACTACATAACCACATTTCAGCAATTTTTTTCTAAAACGCAGATACCATCTAACACTACAATAACTCCAACATGTACATGTGTAAAAGAAATTGACCATGTTCATATTCCAATATAGGATCAGGCCAACCCATGAGACCAAACGTCCAATAGCTCTAATGTGTTGGCACTAAATTGTATGAACTTAAATGGGCTCAACCCCAACAATTTCAAGGCCATCCCATTAGAACATTTATTTATCATAAAAGCCTCATTGCAATGACATCATCTTGTAAATTAAAATAAAAATTATATTGGAAGTATGATTTGAGCAAAGGCTTGATGTTGTTGTTGTTGTTGTATGATTTGTCATCCAATCTCTTATTACGATAACTAAGCTTTTACAGATAGAAAGCCTGACCACTTGCATATATTATTTTTTTATCAAAATATATAAATACTATTAGGTTTCAAGTGGTCTTAATCAATTTTTGGTTAAGCCATCATAAACTTGAAAACAATACAAAATCAATTTTGAGTCCACACTTATTTCAACTAAAATAAATTCAAGTTGATTGTGACACAATTTAAAATAGAGTGACTGACATAAATTTTATTGGAGAAATAGTTTATATTTTAAATCGTCCAAATAGAACCTTAATGGTAAGCTCACAAAATCCCATCATAAATCTAGGCTAGTTTGAGTTCACGATAGGACTTGGGAGGACCTAATTAAATAGACCTAGACGGGCTTAAGCAAAGCATTTGACAAACCTAGTTGGAACCTAAGAGAAAATAATAATAATCATTAATGATATTCTAACAATCTATGATCACCTTTAAGAATCCTAATTCTCAAGAATGAATTCTCATTCATACATCTTAACATTTTCATTCCAATCACATTAGTTACTCACAACTGATTTATATATTGCCCAACATTCAAATTCATATAACTAGTTGCCTAGTTGCAATTAATAAATTTATCTCTAACTCTTCATGATACTCCCCATATTCCTCATAACATAATACTCCTAAAATACTTCTTGATTGTAACCACTATTTTGCATTCTATAAGTTATATCCTCGTAAATATATTCTTTGTTTTGTATTATAAAAAAAAATTAACTTACCACATCTATGTATTACTTTATCTTCCAATAACATAAGCACATAATTATCAATTGCAAACCCACTAAAACTACATATTAGAAACTCAATCTTGTTCCATCAATCCTAAGCCACCTATTTTCAAAAAATGCTCTCAATTATTAAAGCATTAACCTTATTCCTATAGATGACACCCATTAAAACTAAATCATCTAAAAATAACATAAGCAAGGTGCCTCATTTTGAATATCATTTGTACGCATCTTAATAAACAATTTGAAAAAACCATGTGATGATCATTGAAGTAAGCCTAATTTGATTGGGTATACATGCATACCTTCAAATACATTTTTTTATTAATGCATATTAAATCAATTCTCGTGTTACCTACTCATAAGTCTTCCTAGGTAAATAAAAACACATTTGGAATGCTCTCTATGCTTTTTAATAATTGCCTAAAAACAAAATGTGTCTCCATAGTGAATTCTCAAGACATATAGGCAAATTGATGCTTCATTACAAATTAAATATTAATAGTTTTTCATCATGCCCCTCTCTAATATATACATTAGATGGCTCATAAACTTGATTCCCTCTAACTATTATCATAATTAAACATATCTCATTTGTTTTAATTTTTAAACACCATACCAAGTTACTTCTTTCTCAATCATTTGACACCTTCATGGCCTTCAAGATGTCATTAAAAAAAAAAAAAAAATTGTTAATCAAACAACTCTATCATCTCCCATAACTTTCTTAATCTCATTAGGTGACTTGTCCACATCTAAACTTTACCATAATGCACCTCCTTTAGAGTTAAATCAAAATCCATATTGAAATATACAGATTACAGTATATCCACTCATAATACTACAAGCTCATGTCGAATTTGAATTGATTTACCTGAAAATCATGTTAAGGACACAATAATTATAAGGGAGATAATCATATCAGAACGACTGCTAGACTAAATAGAATAGAAGAGGAAAAAAACACGAACTAGTGCCCAAAATAAATTCAGTTTGGAGCTGATTTATATGATCAGGGACTTCAAAGAGAACAACTAGCATTGTAAATCGCAACTCAACAAATTTTATCAAGAAAAACCCAATATTCTGAATCCTCAGCCCTAATTTACTTCCTTGGGCAACTTATGTTTTATTTTAAATGCCAAAAATATCATTACAAACGCAGTCATTCTTTTTTCCCATACCAAAAGAACTTCAACTGGGTCTAAAAATATTGCGAAGGAGTCCTTGTCCATCTAACGCGTGCGCCCACAATCGCATCGGAATATAAATGTTGCATAGCCTGTCTAACGAACTTCGCCCGATGACCCATCACTACGCCTTCAGATCTGAAATTACACTTATAAATTCCAGCGCACCGAAAACAAATCAATATTTTCTCGCAGATCTGGAAACTTCAGGTAAAAACAATTCAAGCGGCAAAAGAATATGACCGAACACCCAAATACAAAACCCTAACTCCACGAAACCCAGAAATACCATGGATCAACATAAGGAAACTCCATCCCCCTAAAAAGGCTTACGCATCACCCGATCCGTCAACCACGCAGCAATTTAATATCACACCCAAGATCAAAAAACAGAACCGATGAAACTAGAGCAAGCAAGCCGAATCTATTACAAATCTAAGAAAATCAAGTCTGGAAGAACCTCTTGTTCGGAAAGCGGCTTGCACTGCATAAGCTGCGTAATTTGCTCATCGAGGTTCCCATGAGAACTCGCCTGCACCGGATTCACGCTCATCTTCTTCTCCAGCGGCCGCAAAGCAATACCTCAAAATCGAACCAGTTGAGTAGCCCTATCCCTCCAACTCCCTCCCTCTCTCTCTTTCTCTCCTCTCCCTCGTTCGCTCCGCTCGAGCTCTCGGAATTCAGAGAAGAGAAGAAGAAGCCCGAGGGCGGGGAAGAAGGCGGAAGGAGAAATATTAAGAAGTGAAAATGAAAGAAATATTAAGAAACGAAAATGAAATGAGAGGAAAATCGGCGATATCGGAGACCTCATTGGACGCTAGCAAATCAGTAATATCCAGGAAAAAAATCGCTGTTCATTATGAACAGCAAACATCAAAAACTTGCGATATAGGTTTGCCATGTTCACAAAATGTGGACCGCTGCAACTTCACGGACGAAGATAACTCGTAGAAAAACGCATTATATGTTTGCGAAAATGCCGGATAAAAGATAATATACTTAAATTACAGAATTATTTATAAAAATTATTAGGGAATTTTTTAATACCGCCCAATAATATCTCCCATGCTAATCGATTAACTTATATGAATTGTTCATTACCTAATGGTCCTTGTATTACATGGACAGAATTAAAAAAATTAAACCATATCAATTTTATTTAATTATTAGTTATAATTTTAATTTTTTGAAATTTGATAATTAGTTCTACTTTATTTT
Organism: Dendrobium officinale; assembly: GCA_019514585.1. NCBI lineage: Eukaryota > Viridiplantae > Streptophyta > Magnoliopsida > Asparagales > Orchidaceae > Dendrobium > Dendrobium officinale. The sequence continues at coordinate 4,635,003 of CM033700.1, forward strand.
TATAAAGCTTATCTATAATAATAGTTTTCTTTAAAAATTAAATTAACAAAACTTTTTAGTTTACCCAAAAAAAAACTTTTTTGGCTATAAATAATTACCAAAAATGTTAGCTTATATATCATTTATTCTAATTATAAATTTTAATACAAATTTTTATAGCCCTCTGCAAATTATTAACATTATGTGACATCTCAATTTTCAATTAATGATATTTATAAAATTCTATGTCAAGATGAAGGCATAGCATTCTTTTTTTTTTTTCTCCTATAGGTTTTTACTTGCTATTTTAATAGTTGTTTATTAGACATTTATAACTTTAAATTTTTTTTAAAAAAAATTATTGGTTATTTATTTTTACCGCCAATTTATGCCCCTCAAAAAATACTGCTTATATTGTGAAATAATTAAAGTGTGCATCAATGTTTGCTTGCATAATCAAATTATTATGAAAATCTTATTGGGTTAAATGAATATCTAATTGAGAAGCGACATTAATGCCTATAATTTGAAAGTCGTATATTTTGAAGCCATTTGTATTCTCAAATCTCCTATAAACACATCTCAAATGAAGTTTTTGTGTTAGTTTTAACTCGATCATTGACATTAAGAGCTAAGAATGAACCAAAAGGCAGATTAGTTGCTTACATGGCTATGCTCTTGCACAATAAATTTGTTGAAGGGTGACTAATTACATAACTTGTCAAAGGTACTTAAATGAAGAATATTACTTGCTTGCTAAATTGGAGTTGCTTATGACTTCTAGCATGGCCCATCTAATACATGTACAACTTCATAGATTCAACATACTTGTTAGAAAATTTGAGTCATTAGAGTGTGTGTTTTACGTCTTAGTAGTGTAAAAAAATTTAACATGTACAAATGAAAATAGTATGACTAGATAATTTTTAACATTGAAAACTCATAAAGGGAAAAAATCACGTGATTGTCCCAGTTATAAAATCACTATATAGCAAGTGATACAAAAATCTTTATTTCTTCACTATTAAAGAAGAGTTAGAGTATAAAGATCAAGTGTTATAGAGAGACACTCTATGCTCAACAACAGTGCTTAATTTTCCCATATATATTATAGAAAAAGATCTTAACATGTAGAGATATATGTGATTTATAATATCGGTTGTAAGAGGAGATAGTGGTTGTCGATAACGATAACCGGTAGTGATCTTCATCGACGATGGCTGAAAAATGTAAGATATTTCTCTTTATTGTCTTCTTTCTCCTCCTTATCCCCTCATGTGAAGAATAAATGTATATTTATAAGTTTTTTGTGAGTGACATGATCTATAAATATTGATAAAATATAAGGCAAATTGGAGTGCTTCATCAAATGATTAGTATTGATTAATTCCTTCAATCATAGAGTTTTCATCAAGCATTTAAATACCTTAATAATGTCATAATTATGTGATCATGAACTCGTTGGATTCATCTCGTCAAGCTGCTCGATTCTACTAAAAGCATGTCATATTTGGAGATTATTTGATTACTCGATTAATGCTTTGAAGCTTCTAAATATGCTTTAGTCCCTTGGTTTGAGCCCATTTGGACTCGAATTGGGTCGGTTTGGTGTCATTGGGTTCGTTTTATCAAAATGTTCAATTTGATTGTAAGGTTACTGGGATCGTAGTTTGGATAGTCCCAAATTTAATTTTGAAAGTTTTCAATTCAGATATTCATAAAGATTAATGTCTGATCAATGTGATTTTTTGTAACGTATCAAGCATTAAGTGCTAAACATGAACAAAACGGCAAATTAGTTGTTTACATGCCCATGCTCTTGCTCAATGAATTTGTTAAGAGTGACTAGCTACATAAATCACCAAAGGTACTTACATGAGGAATATTACTTGCTTGTTAGATTGGAATTGTTTATGCATGGCCCAACTACTACATGTTCAACTTCATAGATTCAACATACTCACTTCAATGTAATTATATCATGTTATTAATTCAGTACTATCGATCTGGACCTTTTCATATAAAATGAAGCCCAATGATGTCATGCGAAAACATGAATTCTCGCATAATTTCTTTACGTATTTTTTCCTTTTTCGAATTATTCCTTTGTCACTAAGTTTGACTCATCATTTTCCATGTAAAAAGGGTCAAACAATTTCTCTTTAGATCAATTCACAAAGAAATTCATCAAGACTTGTCTTATTTATATTCTTCTCACACGTTGGGCTTGATCTATTTCGATTCTCTATTAAGGTATTGATATTCTTAAACTAATAACTTTGATATCTTGGTGCCATGAGTATTGATTATGATGAAGACTTGGAACATGAATAAGATTATCGTAATAACTATAAGAAGTCCATAAAGTGAGGGCAATCGAATGATTGCTTCACTCAAAGATAATTAATTAATTGTATAATGTGAAGGATTGTTTGATAAAGATGATCCACAATACAGCTGAGCACTTTTTAAAAGTCGCTCCATGGTAATACACCTATGAAAAAGTCAATGCCCTATGAGCCCATGATGTCAAATAACATGGGATGATATAACGTTGTCTTAAGATGGTGAGCCTTATCTCTCTAACTAGAGTACCACGAGATAACACTCCATAACGATGTGCAAAGTGTGCGGCTTTGAACATGAATAGGATTATTGTAATAAGTATAATAAGTCCGTAAAGTGGGAATGATCAAAGGATTACATCAAGATAATTAATTGATTATATTATATAAAATGAAGGATTGTTTGACAAAGATGATCCATAATACATGTGAGCGGTTTTTTAAAGCTGCTCCATTTGGTAATTACATTTGTGAGCAAGTCAATTCCTATTACGAGTCTATGATGTCTAATAACATGGGATGATATAACTCTATCTTAAGATGGTGAGTCTTATCTCTCTAACTAGAATACCACAAGACAACACCCTCATATAGTATATAAATAGTTTCTCCAACCAAGATCGTCGAGGCACAACAACTATTTGAGTTTAAGATGCACCAATGGATTCATAGTTGAGATAACTAGAAGGCATGATTGCATTGTCAATCACTTGGGGAATGCAGCCTCCAATTTATAATAAAAGTCAGGATAATTATAGTTGAGATAACTATGAATGACATATTGAACACGTTTAAAGTCATTATTTCTATTGAACACTTTCAAAGTCATTATTTCAATGTTCCATGTCATAGTGAATCTTCTTGTAAACTTTGAACTCCAATGTCATAGTGAAGCTTCTTGTAAACTTTGAACTCCAATGTCAAGGAATATGTTCTACAATCTTGAAATTTATTATATAAAGGATGCTTGTTCTTTCCAAAAAGTATTATGGCTTAAAGCTTAGAGTGAAGCAGTGAGACCTCGTTCCTTTGCTGTAGCTGCTGGGAAAAGTGATTTTTCCCCAGGATCGGCCGGGACGATGGTGAGATCGTCCAGGCCGATCAGTGCATTGAAAACAGTTGATTTATGGAATGTTCTCTGGAGTGATTTTTGGACTGAATCGTCCGGGACGAAAGTGATTTCTAAAACCATAAAAATACTGCCTTACACAACAAGCCAATTCATACTCTATACAAGAGTGCTTCCTTTGATGTGGAGCATGAAGATCAACTTGTCAGACGACAATGAACAAATATTCATATTTACTACTGGTCCATAATTTAAATATTGGGTGTCAACATTAATATCATATATCATTGAATAAACTTCAACAAATTAATATGTTGGTTATATTGAAAATGTTGAGGTAGTTTATCCGTAAATGAAGTATAATGTCTTTAAATAATAGAGATGGAATAACATAAAATTTTGTGTAAATGGCTTGTTATTTAAAAGGAATACTCTACCTTAACCAATCACAAACCTCTAAGAGATGATTGATTACTTAAGTATAATATGAATCACAACTTGCTAAAAAATTTCTTCTGAAAAGTTAAGAAAGTTTCTACTCTTCTTTCTTATCTAAAATAGTATAAAGATAAGTATAGATAAAGTTCAAGAAACTATGAAAATGCCAATCTTAAAGAAATACCAAAGTGCTTCAATATCTTGCATATCAAATTATAAGCCTAAGTCACTTCATCTCAAAGATGAAGATAAGTTTTCACCACTCATCAAAGGTTTATAAGCTTGAAAAAGGCCTCATATATTTGGAAAGGATATTTATGATCATATCATCCCATATGATAGAAATTATTGAAGATCTTCTCTCCAACATGATAATTAATGAAAATATGCTAAAAGAATTCTCCAATAGATAATCCCGTAGTGACATGAGATAGAAAATTAGGTTTAAAAGTTGTGAGTATTGAATTCTTATCAAATTCTAATGGTTAAAAAAATATTGAGTGCAATATATGAGAATACTCTCAATTATCAATATTCGTTCATGTCTCTAAATTTAGTATAATGGAAAGCCAAGTGGCAATCCTAATAAAAAGAAGAAAGGCTTAGCCAAGTCCCATGATGTGCTCAAGTAGTAAGGTTAGAGCAATGATTGAATGGTGTCAACATTATATATATATATATATATATATATATATATGATTCTATTAATGGGGGCTCACTTTTTCATAAGTATCCTATGACATAACGACATACTACATCATGTAAAAAAAAAGATCAATAAACAAATTTTTAAATTTGTTTATATCTAATCTTTAGATGTGAGTTGAACTACAGAGCCCTACACAGGGTCCTGGTCGAGTACCCATTAGGTACCCACGCTCTGTGCGGGCTGGCTTCGCCCACCCACCCCCACTCATAATATTTTTCAGGATGACGTACCCACCCATACCCATGTGTTGTTCGACCTTAGACGTAAAAGAAATCCTGCAGAGAATTGAAATGTAGAAGACAATAACATAATAAAAGTATTTTCATACTCCCCAAATGCCTGTAATATAAAATAAATGGTTTTATATAATGATGCAGGGGACAAGTTGTTAGAGTGCAGCACAATATGTTATATGAAGCTTGTGGTGTATTAGACTAACGTGTTAACAAGCCGCACAAGTCATTGTTCGATCAGAAGAATAATAAATCATTCACGTGAGCGGGCTTTAGACTATTGCACTTCTTAGTCAGTGTGTTGTCGGCATCTGAAAAGTTCTACAAGATCGTTATGTCTTATTAATTAAATATAACATTCTAATGATATATTTTTATTTAGACATTGAAATTCTTTTCTTGATTTTTGACATTTATATTATGAATCATTTTTTCCCCTTACAATGTATTGAAGAGTCAATTGACACTTGCTTTTGTATATAAAATTAAATAATAAATTATTGATTTTTTTTTTTTTTTGCAATAAAGTAACAAGCTTCATAGTGCAACCAATTACTTAGATACATTAAATATTTTCTTGGATCTTGTGACCAAGATAGACCAATTTTTTAATAAGAGTATCTTACTATAAACTAAGGGCCTTTTTATCGAAAAATTATTCTGTGCATATCCCGGACGCCATCCGGGGACCAACATGAACGTGGCAAGTCATTTTTTTACTCGGTACCAATGCTCGGTACCGCTGTGTACCAGGTGACGTGACACATTCTAGTTGGTCTCCGGACAGTCCGGTGTCCACACGGAATAATTTCTCCATTTTCTATTATGACTATTGCTTTTTATAAAGTTGGTTGTAAATTTGATGCGGAAAAAATAGATTTTTTTAAAGTTGTTTATAAAAGCAAACTTCTAACACATACATTTTCCAAAAGCAATAAAAAAATAATAGTTAAATAGAACTAAGAGTGGAGTGATGTCTTATTGAATTTGATTTATCAAAAAGATAAATTTGATGTGATATCTTTTAGACTATTATTATTATTTTTTATCAGTGAAATATTTTCTCTCTTCAATTTCTAATACAAATATATATGGTATGCAAGTAGGAAGACTTAATTTGCATAATTTATCAATTTAATGTACATGCAATCAGTATTTAATTTTATATTACTCTATAATAGTATGAAAATAATTTCCACACATAATAGAAATGAAATAAGCAGAATCCAAAGCATTAAAATATGGTGAACCATATCACCTAATAATCTTTGTTTTTTTTTTTCTTTCTACATTTTTTTTGAAGAAAAGTTAAAAAAATCTTCTTATTCCACCAGACATTGCTTGTAATATCTGCCATGTTATTAAAAGTTATTATCTGCTAACTAGAAACATTCATCACATTGCAATTATTATATTTTTTCAGGTAAGAAATTATTAAAGATTACTAACATGTTGATTAGGGGTGTTAAAATTGATTTTCGGGTCTGGTTTGGGTCTAATTCAAAAACGGCCCGTTATCATCTAACCCAACCTGAACCCAATCCAATTAGAGAAACATGTCACATACCCAAACCTGAACTCAACCCGATTCGGGTTTGAGTCGACCCGACAATATCCAACAAGCTGCTTTTTTTTTTTTTTTGCTATTTCCATTTTGCCAAATCAAGTAAACATGATGTTAGACCCTTCCACGTGCTGACTCGAGCGAACCACACAGTCTTTCTCTTATTTTGCACGCTTAATTGACCAAATCCCATAAATCTTCGCTAGTCCACCCGCTTGTTCGCTAAATGAAATGCAAATTACGAAATACAACCGGCCTTTGGATTACAAAATTCTGCTCGCTCGCAGTTCCCACTCCCATTTTGGATTTTACATGTCCTCATTCGGCTTGGCTGCTCCCAATCGTATTACGAAATCCGCCCGTCCCATAGCTCCCGCTCTCATACCGATGTTGCCTGTCACGCTCCCGCTTCTTCCGCAAAATCCCTATAATTCCTACGATCCGGGTTAATTTTGGGTTGGCATATTGATCTAATCCCGGCCCGTTTGTTTAACGGGTCACCCTAAACTCGAAAATATAGTATTGAGTCTAAATAGGGTCAGCGAGTCGAGTTAAGTTTTGACACCTATAATGTTGATATCCTATCTCTTTCTATGCCACCGATGATTTTGGCATATAATATATGCAATGAGTTTATGCATTCACTTTGCTTTTGCATAAGGTGCAAATTGCAATAAGGAAATTAATTGAAAGGCAATAACATATGAGTTCATTTTATTGCATCAGAATCTTAATAGTAATACAGAGTAATCTTCAAACATTCCAATAAAATTTGATTTATCTATATACTATTTGGTGCTTAAAACCTTATAAAAAAATTGTGTTCTGATGGAAGGATAGATATGGCCAACAGTTTTAACAATTTGCATTTAAAGAAACGAATAGTCTATACGATTATAGATAAGGCCAATAAGCCAATCTACGAGCTCGAGCTCCTAACAATGGCATCCAATCCACTGAAGCTCCTCCACGAACCCGCCATTCTCGAATTCCGTACTTCTTTCCCAAAGCCGGCGACTTTTATTCTCCAACCCCTGTCCAAAACCATCTCCATCTGCTCTCTTTCCCCTCCTACCTCAAGAGAAGAAGCCATCTCTCAAGCCAAATCCTGCCTCTCGTCTTCTCTCCAAAAACCACTTAATAACCCTCATATCCTTCCCACCAGCAAGCTCAAGAAGCAGCGCCAATCCCGTTTCCGCGTAGAAATCCCCATAGCAGACGACGATTCCCCTTCCTCACTAGCTTCTCTAGCTGCCGATCTCTTCTCTTCCTTGCCCATCACCAAGAAAGGCTCAAGTCCCAATCTTTTGCTCTTCTGGTCTTCCTCCGCTCTCCTAGACCCTGCTCGTCGAGCTTTCACCTCTTCAAATTCCATATTCCACTTTGATATTGCTTCCTTCAGCGACGAATTACTGAACTCTGCTGATTTGGCTGTATTCTTGGCGCCGGAAGCTTCAATGTTGGACCAGATTAGAGTGATCACCAACTGTTTGAGCCCAAAACCGGCGGTTTTGTTTAACCCTAAGTGGAGTTTTGAGGAGGAGAAGGGCTTTGATGGTCAGCTGGGGAGATTCGTTGGGTCTTTCGATGTGGTTTACTCTTTCATGGGATTGGAGGTGAGAGGACTGTTGAGTAGGAGAAAGGCTGTTGTTTTCAAGTGGGTGAGGGATGGGGTTATGAGTGGGGATGGATGGGTGGTTATGGTGGAGGATGAAGGGAATCAGAAGGGGGATTTGCAGGTGGTTTCGAGGTTCAAGAGGCGGCCAGAAATTGGTGAGGTGGAGAATGTTATGTATAATTTGATGGCCGCGAATTCACCTGTCACCAAATCGGTGAAGTTTTTCAGAGATTTGGCTTCTAATATCACGGGGAAGAAGAAAGAATGATGGTGTGAGTTTTTTCTCTTTCAAACTTGTGAATTTATTGGCTTATAATTGTTGAGAGAACTGACTGACTTGTTTAGTTGTTTGGTCCTTTAAAGGCTTTTATCATCATGAATCAGAATCTATTAGAGGAAATATATCATTCAGTTTCTCACTTTGGAATTATTTGATTTCCCAATATAGTTTTCCACCTACATTTTGGTGATTGTTTGTAAATGAAGGGTAACCCGCCTTGTGTATTTTTATTTTTTTGTGTTATGGGAAACTAAATATTTTATTTTTGTATTGACCTATGATGGAAAACAACTAATGATTATGGTGGTTTCGGTGCTCTCGAGTTGGTTCATACCAATGTCTTTTCATTTGAGTTTAATCTTGCTTCCTTGCTCCTTGTTAGCTCGTTGGGTATTTAGTTGTGGGCTATTTTTTTCCCTTAGTGGGCTTGACCCATTTCTTCCTTTTGACTGTCCGGATTTTCCCTTTGCTGATTTAGTTGCTTGGGATTCCTCCTCTCTCCCTCTTTGGCTGTTTGGTTTTCCCCTTTGTTGATTCATGAGTTGGATGCTTCGGCTTCTTCTTTGAAAGCTGATTTTGATTGCTTGTATTGGCTAAAATGATGGCTCATTTAATTGAACAATTAAATGCTTTTTTTCCTCTCCTTCCCTTACATAAAGTGACTGAAACTTTATTGTAAAAATTGTTTTTGGTAAGAAAAATTCAATTTGAGAGTTGCTTCGTGGTTTGAGAGCTAGTCTTTTCCCTATCCCCTATTACTTCCTCTCAGTTTTCTTTATTCTTCTTGTCTCCATGGTTTTACTTCCACGTGTCTTTCTTTTCTAAATATTGTGAGTTGTAAGGCGATGTTGTTATTCTGTTATGTTGGTATTTATCTAAGGAGTGCAGACTTGTGCTGAATTAAATTTTAGTGGTGGATTACTTGTTAGTTCTTTCATTTGAGCACATTTCTCTAGTTTTGTATATTGCATGTGAGGTGATCATACGTGTTTGTTTTGAGGGTTATTATTGTTTAAGTGCTTTGTATCTTTCTTTCCTAGGTGATTTCCTAAACAATTTCTAACATTTGTTTTCTACCAAATCACTTTTTGTTTGTGTTTGTTTACGTATTATTGAAAGGAAGTTTCTTAGTTGCGGGCATAAGTGTCCTCCTAAATAATATAGGAACTTAGGATGCATCACAAATGACACCCCGTTCCCTATTATGAGGTGATCAATACCCGCGAGACACCGATCTCATATTAAGAGCTCTATGAAAAAAATACATCAACAAAGCAGCCTTTTTATGACACTTACTAGCTGTCACGACCCGACCCGATCCGGGACGGATCCCGCTCGCACCGGGTCGCGACCGGAACGAACAATCTGACTGACCAGGATCTGGCTTTGGAATTTGCTTCAGAACTGATTCTTCCAAATAATTCAACTCAAAAACAGACACACATAGCTACTATGAAACATCAAATGCAGCGGAACAAAACATCTATATTTTTTTTCTTTCTTTTCCTCAAAACAATCATCTACAACTACAGACCATGGCTCAGACAGAAAGAAACATAGCAGAAGAGCCATGTCTGTACAAAAAATCAAAAGTACAAAACAATACCTACGGATCAGACTCTGAAATATATTTCTGGACCTCCTTCCCTTTCCCAGAACCTGAAAACCACCAGAAAACAAGAGTGAGCTCAACAGCTCAGCAAAGCGACAAACCTCCAATCAAAGCTTCCAGAATCCTAAACCAAACACATCAGACCAAAATCCAATCAGAAATCGGAACAGAATCGTATATCGAATCAGAACAGAATCAAATCAGAACTTATACGGACATATATCAAATCAGAATCAGAGTCGTACGGATCAGATCAAATCAGAATACAAATCAGAACAGATTAAATCAACAGAATCAGAATCTACAGAAATCAGAAATTTAGATCATATCGGAACAGAACAGAATCATGTCAGAATCGTATCAGAATCATATCATACAAATCAGATCAAATCATATCGTACGAAAGTCAGAAATCAATTAATTCAGAACATAACACAAGTCAGAACAGATTCCCGAACACTGACATAATCTCAACGGATTCTGGCCCCTTATGCCTCCCTTCCCAGACACTACATAATCTCTCGGATTCTGGCCCCTTATGCCTCCCTTTGTGCTCACGGCACCAGAATAAATGTGCTTATAGCACCAGAACAGAAGTCATCGGATCCGGAACAGAACTGATTTCAGAATTTCAGATTGAGCTCATTTCAGATTTCCCAGACACTAACTGAATCTCTTAGGATCCAGGCCCCTTATATCTCCCTTTTTATAGCATATACAGATAGCATATCAATTCAGAAGAAATCCAGACAAATCAGAAATCACACGAAAATCGGGCAGCACAACGGCTGTATACGGAATTTACATAATTTTTCCTGAAAAATCACAGAATACCAAATTTGCACAGAATGTAGATAACAACATTTCAAGACTTTAATTCTACTGCTCAGCAATTTTTAAACTACACAGAAAAATCCAGTCGACGAAAAATACCGTCGAATCAAAACTACCCGGACAAAAATCTCGAGAAAATAATCAAAATATGCACACTCGGCACGTCAACAACATACAGAAAGTTACGCGGTAAAAACTGAAGCAATCGGAAAATACGGACGAAAATCACGAATAAAAATCAATTCCGGACAGAAAATACCGCCAAACACGACGGTTCTGAAAATTGAGAAAGGCGGAATGTGCCTTACCTTGCGTACAGCAATTCCTGAACAGTCTCGTCGGAGGAAAACGGAGCCGCGTCGCTCGAAAATCAACTTTTCCCAAAAAGCCCTCGACTTTCTCTCTCCTCGGCTGATATTTTCGTTAATTTTGATTTTTCTCTCTCCTCAAAACGACTGATTTCAGCTTTATAATACACAGATCGGCCCGGCCGATCGCAATGCCGGCCGATCGCAATATCGTCTGAACAAAATCCATCGTCCTGGACGGTTCCCAGGGCGGTTCTCAGGACGAAATCATGCACTGAACCGATCGGCCTGGACGATGTCCTTATCAGCCCGGCCGATACCTACAGGAAAATTACCTGGAGCAATCTGGACACATTCTGGAACAAAACTTCAACTGATTGTCCCAGGACGATCCCAGATCGTTCTGGACGATCCTGGAGCAAAATCAGCACTTTACACTAGCGCCTTTATCGCCTCTGCCCATTAGAGTTAATCCTACCAGTGCCAATTTCATTGCTCACCACAATTTTGTTGCCCATGCTGCCCTTTGCCTTCCAACATCGAACTGCAAATCCTAGGTACCCTTTGGTGATTGTTCACTGCCTCGTCCATATATTGGCCATTGCCAAGTATATCGTGTTTAAAATCAAGTCGTCAAAGAGTTTTAACAATCAGGGTTTATTTAATTCATTTATTAGTTTTTGGTCCTTTGAGAATTTGATGAATATTGGATTTTAGTCCTGATTTCTCAAATCTTGCTAAATTCCAGTTTTTACTTTGGGATTATTTGGTTGCATGTAGATGAAGAACTTGTTTTAAAAGTGAGGATTTTATTCTCTCATTTTGAGTTTGAAATTAAAATCTTATAGTTGAAGGAAGTTTTGATGGCTTTTGTAGAGTTTGAAATCAAAATTAGAGTTTAATTGCATCCAACGAAATGATGAATTTAACAAACATCCTTGCTTTAAAAATATAATTTCTAGCTTTGAGCAACCAAATGAACCTCTACACAGGATTTAAAAACCATTTATAAAAAGTGATAGAAATTAGTCTGGTTTTAGTTTAAGTTGATCCGCAAGACATCTCCACTTATTAAATCCCTATAAATAGAGGTTATAGGTTGATGTATTAGGAGCTTCATGATGAATAAATAAAGCTCCTGCTCTTCCCCCTCTCTCCCAAGAAGCTCAAAGAAGACTTCTTCCTCCCAAGATTATAACAAAAAGTTTAGGAAGATTCAAGTTAAATCCAACCTAAATCATACATGAAATTATCAACTAAACAGCCCCTAAGGCTTCGTTTGGGATGGTTTTCTTATCGCTTAAATTTTTGTACTAAAACATTATTTTAAGAAGCAGTAAGAAAGCCGTCTCAAAGAAAGCCTAAGTGTGTTTTAATTTACACTAAAGCTCTTAAAAGTTTTATTTCGTTGCAAACTTCAACTAGCTTTGAGCCTTTGACAAAAATTTAAAGCATCAGTTGCCACAGATTTAGGCTAAATTAGGAAACAGGGTCGATTCCATTTCTTGGCTTGCTCTATCACTTGAACTTACTCTCAATCCCGTGTTTGTTGTCTTAGTAGAGCCCTCTATAACCATAGCCAGATAAAATTTATCTGAGCCTTTCGGCTCCAAGTAACACTGTTATAGCAGGGGATAAGGTGAATTAGCTTATTTGAGAGGCAAACATTGACTTAATTTAGAATGAGCAATATTTGTGCTAGGCTTGGATTCAGTCAATTCCTAGCTTGATATGAATTAATTGAAGTTAACACAGTTAATCTAATTTGATTTGCATCCATCTTTGGTTCAAGCTTTGGATATATGCTCTCTTATTAAAAAAAACTTTCGGAGAGCATTCACTACAAATATATTCAAAATTAGTGAAAACAAAATTATCATTTACTGAAATTTATATGAGCTTGTTGTGTGATAGAAAAGTCCCCCTCAAATTTAAGAGAAAATCTATAAGATGGTGGTGAGACTTGTAATGCTTTATGGTGCAGAATGTTGGCCATAAAAAGAGAAGTTTGATACTAAGTTAAGTGTTGCAGAAATGAGTATGCTCAGGTGGATGAGTGGATTTACCCTTAGAGACGGGATACGAAATGAGCATATATGTGAAAAGATTGGAGTAGCTCCAGTGGAAGATAAGATTAGAGAGAGTCGCCTTAGATGATTTGGTCACATAAACGACAGCCTTCTGATGACCCGGTTAGGAAAGTAGAGGCATTAGATTTGAATTAGATTAATAAAGGTAGAGATAGACCTAAAAAAATTCATTAGAAAATATTAAAAATGATATTTCTTTATTAGATTTAAACGAAAATTTGATTTTTAACAGAACACAGTGGAGAAAAATGATTGTTTAACTGCTCAATGGAGAAAAATGATTTCATTTAAGAGCTACCAAATGAGCCCTTAGCTGCGTCTCTTCCTCACTTAGCTGACTTCTTTTAACTGCTCCTTTTTATAAGCAGGTTTTCATGGATTTTGTCATAACAATTCACGCCTTATCTTCCAATCTCCATGTGGTGGTTGGTGACTGCGACTTGCTTTTATCTGTAATTCATTCTGCACAAAGAGTGCAATAAACTAAGTTCTCTAAACGTGCTGTGCTGCTACAGGAAATCTGTTAGGTGAGCTTCCCAGGAAAAAAATGTACTTTTGGTTAATATTTTACTTATTGTTAACTTAATACCACAGTAGAGTATCAGTAAAGGTGCTTGAAAAATTCTCTCCCCCTCTCCAAATCAATTTAATTCTACATAAACCAGCCCATCCCTCCCTCCCTCTCCCCCACCTCACCAAAATCCCATCAAAGCATGAAAATGAGCTCTCACCATTACCTATCACAATCTCTCCTCCTCCTCCTCCACTCCTCCCTCCTCTTCCCGCCCACAGCCGCTTATGATCCCGAACCCAACCAAGACTTCTGCGTCGCCACACCCAACTCCCCCAACACCGTCTCCATCAATGGCTTCCCATGCAAGCCCTCCTCCTCTGTCACCTCCGACGACTTCTTTTCCACCATCCTCTCCATCAATCTCACTACCATCGACCGCTTCGGTGCCAACGCCAGCTTCGCCGACGTGCTCTCCTTCCCTGGACTGAACACTCTCGGCATCTCCTTAGTTCGCGTCGTCTTCGCCCCCGCCGGCCTCGTCCAACCCCACACTCACCCCCGCGCCACCGAGCTTGTTTTCGTCACCGAGGGTCAACTCCTTGTCGGCTTCGTGGCCAACGATGGCAGGTACTTCTCCAAGGTTGTCGGAGCTGGGGAGCTGTTTGTAATACCCATGGGTCTGATGCATTTCCAATATAACGTGGGAGAGGTGACGGCGGCGGCCACCGTGGCGTTTAATAGCCAGCTTCCGGGAACGGTGATTGCGGCGCGGTCGCTTTTCGGGTCGAAGCCAGCGGTGCCCGATGTGGTGTTGAGTGAAGCGTTCGGAGTGGAGGAGGAAGTTGTCAAGCAGATCATGGCCAAGTTCGGATGACAATTTTTTAAATCTGATCTGAATAATTATTTATAAATTATCATAAATTATTTATCATATTTTTGAAAAAAAAAATCAAATAGCTAGTTTTCATTTTTTACTGTGTTTTATTAATTAAAGTTATCAGATATATTTTAAATATTATCAATTTCTCTTTTCTTCATGGAGTTGTAAATTATTACTAAAATGTTTGATATGACAGTGCAGATTAGGAGAAATTATTCTATAGACGATTTTGATATCAATTAGAACGCTTAACGTCATCCAGTATACAACGGTATCGAGCAAAAAAATGACGTAGGATATTCTGATTGATCTCTGAATTTTTTTGAAGATAAGATCCTGCAAGCTGCTTTGACTTTTTTTTGCTTGAAGATGCTGCTGAGCTGTTTGACCCATTGGGACAAAATTTTATAATATATATTCTAATATTATAAGAAAATTTAAAGGAAAAAAAATGATGAATCTTACTAATTTGAACTTAAATTTATTTAAAGGCTATGGTTTTCTATCAAACACCAAGATATTTTCTCTATTTTCGATTTGGGACAGTTGTCTTACTATTTTATAAAGCAAATTTTTAGTAATTTTTTTTTATTTTAAAAATTTGGTATTTGGAAGTTCCTTTAAGAAAATTGTCCGAAACGAAACACCTAGAGTACTTATTTTAAATAATGTATAAAAAAGATTTTTTTTATAAAAATAAATAATATAAAATAGAAAATTTATGTGGACTTATCTACATATAAAATATTGTAATGAAAATATATTTTATATTTATATGTATAATATTTTTGTTTAAATCACATAGATATATATTAAAAGATGTATTTACTTTAAATAAGTTAATATTAGTTGTATTTTAATAGGTATAAAGATTAAATTAATAGGTTTATACTTTTTTCTTAATTAAAGTAAACCCTTTTACATATATTATCATTATTTGGACACATGTTTAGTGATAAGTAAGGGTGAAGACACTTCTGTTTTATCCTTTGAGGAGATAGAAACTTTTGATTTGTTAGACTGTAGGGGAATAAGGCAATAATAACTTCTAATAGTTGATTGAGCAGAGCTAATGGATCTTGAGGCGGTTGGGTACTCATTGAAAGGAGAAATTATTAGGTGCGGATTGCGTCCGGAGATCAATAAAAATGCTTTATGTCACCTCATTGGTGGGTACCCAGCTCGACACCGCTGGGTAACAGGTACCCTGTGCTTGTGCGGACGGTTCTCTTGTCTGCACTCTGCACCTAATAATTTCTCCATTGAAAGAGCTTCCAGAGGTTATATATTGAGGTCTCACTCTAATGTCTAACCTTCATTCTTACAATATCAATAGGAGGAACACAGTTAGGGTTGCAAGCGAAATAAGTGTTTGATGAGCTACTCGTTGCTCAGTTCAATTAAAGCTAGTTTGCGTTTGTTTAGCTAAAATAAATAAAAAAACTTGAACATCATTTTTAATACTTTATCCTTAAATGAATAAGCTTGAACGCTAATGTGTTCGGTTCATTTATGTAACTCGAACAACATCATTTGAAGCTTGTGAACATGCTCGACATTAAGCTCGATAAGAAACTAAACTTGACTCGTGTTCAATTCAGAATTCGTGAATAAGCTCGATAAAAACTCGATTAATATTTAATTATAAAATTGATAAATATACATAATATAAAGATTTTAATTTATTATAAGATAATGATATAATTATTTTAATTAATAAATTATAAAGTAGTTAAATTTTATAATATATGTTGTAGTTTTAATTTCCTTACAATTGCTAATTTATTATATTACATTGTTTAGGGTTTTCATTTGATAGATCAAGAATACTCGTTAGATTTGTTCATGAACATGCTTGTTTGATAGGTTAAAAAAATTTGTTAAATATGTTCATGACCAAAGCTCGTTAAGATTTTTTTTTTTTGTTTAAAGCTCGATAATCACTAAACGAACCAAACATGAACACCATTAATTTAAACGAACCAAACATGAACACAAATAATAAAGCTCGAATCAAACATGAACCGAACTTGAACAAGCTAATAAGAAACGAACACAAACATGAACACTCACATACTCAACTCGGTTTGGTTCGTTTGCAGACCTAAGCACAGTGTGCCAAACCAATCATCTTCAAAATTAAAAGGCATTTATGCCACTAGTTTTTTTTTTTTTTAAGGTCAATAAAGGTAAAATCACACACATATCTCATATGCAAGACTCATATTCATTACCACTTGGTTGGCAGTCAAAGCTCCCAACCAACACGTTAAACTGAGTTGCTTTCCACCAGTGTAGTAGAAACGTGCTACTGTTGAAGAATGAAGATGAAGAATGAGGACGAAAAGGGGAGAGGGCATTGAAGACATAGGTTATTGCTTTCTAATTTGTATTTTTGCTCTATGGATGGAGCTATTATTTTGTGCGGACACCGGACGGTGCATCCGTCCGGTTAAGCGCTTAGTATTGAGCGGTATCAAGCATGAGTACCGAGCTCGGTACCGAACGCGGTACATTTTTAGATGATGTGGCGCATTTTTATTGATCTCCGGACGCCCTCAGGATTCTGCACAGAATAATAAATCCTATGAGGCATAAGAGGTCATTGAGGGTCAATCAGCAATTTTTTTTTTTTTTTGGTGTGTAGTCGACCAAAGTAAAATCTTGAAGTGGTGCGATGAAGTCAGGGGGGCGTGCCCCCCCTAATTTTTTTTTTTTATGGCTGCATGTGAGTATGTGACAAGCTAAAGCAATTTTTTTTGTTTGAGAAAAGGAATAAATTTAGATATAATTATTTAGTTACCATTTTTATTACATATAGTATATTCATAAAAAAATATTTATCGAATTTATTGATCAAATTTTTTTTGTCAAAATGAATCTTAAAATTATTGTATTTATTTTAAGATATGTGTAATATACATTTTAATTGAATTTTTTAATGTTTTGCACTCATTTTAGAGCAAATTTAAATGTGGAGGATTACTTTACATAAAAAAATTAGCATTATGTTTATAAATAATAAGACCTAATAATTTCATAATTTAACATGCAAGAATATGCCTTAGGTTTTGTTCGGAATAGTTTTCTTACGAATTTTCACAATAATTTTTTTATAAAAATTTTCACTCAGCTAGCAACAGTATCATATCACAAGCCCAAACAGAGACTGCTTCCAAATGGCTTGCTTTCCCTCGACACAAACTGATTGATTCGTTTTCCCCTATGCTCATCTCTCATGCACAACTTTCCTTTTCTTTTTCGCTCCTCTCTCGTCATATTATTTGCATTCTTAATTTTGATCATACAACTCTTCTTAGCTCCAGAAATTAATAAGACGGAATACATAACTATTTTAATGTATTTTGACATTCAAGATGAGATGACAAACCGTCATAAAATTGACCGACAGAAAATAAACTGTCAGAAAATCGCCGGAAAATTCTGCCGGTAATGGGTGATTTTCCTGTAGTGTTTAATTTAGGCCCACCCTGAATAAAATTTCTGGCTCCGCCACTGGGTGAAGTGCCTCTATAAGTGGATTATATGTGAAGTTTATGGCGTCAATGTTAATATTTCCTTTGTTGAATGGGTGAATATAAGGTTCTTATAGCTTTGCTCAAACATCAACTTGCTATGATTATGTTTACGTGTCATTTTAGTTTGCTTATAAATTTTATGATACGATTAAGACATGATAAGATATGATTGTACAGTACATATAATGATTAAAATGACTCATTTTTAAAGTTAATTAATATAAAATTTGGTGCATGACCGTCTCCTTAGAACTTTATATATATATATATATATATATATATATATATATATATATATATATATATATATATATATATATATATATATATATATTCAATATACTCTTGAAAAAACAAAAAAAGATAAATGAATTATAAGATTCGAGAAATTTGGGAAGTTGACCTATATTGATCTCCATTATGCTTTCAATCTCCAAAGTCTAGCCTCCAATATCATCCGTTTGGATGGGGTCCTGTGTTTTATGGTTTCTGCTTGTTGGTGGTTGGAGTCTTTTCGGCTAGTTGTTAGTGATGATTATTAGTGGGTTTGATTTTTTATCTTTTTGGTGTGTTGCACTGTTGTGGTGGGCTCAGCTGTTTAGTTGGAGGTTCCTTGGCTGGTTGTTGTGGGTTTTGGTCATCTGACTGGTCTGCTCCTGTTTTGTTATTGTGTTTGTTTCTTTATTGAGGATGTGATTATTTGATTTTATTTGAAGGTTTATTTTTTTTTCTTGCAGATTTTAGACCATGGTTTGGGTCTTTGAATTTTGGTCTGCTAGGTTGGTTCAGGTGGTTCGCTTCTGCTACAAGCTTATGCTACAAGTGCTATGCTTTTTGGTTGTTCAGGGCTCTGGCTCCTTTTTTGATGGTGGCTCATTGCTGCCCCGTGGTTTTTTCTTTCTATTTTATTTTTATAATTCAGTAGGGATCGTAACCTCTTAGGTTTATTTTTTGTTTTAGATGTATCTCTTTGAGCATTAGTTGTTCTATGTCCCCTTAAGGAGTTATATCTATTTTTGAATTAACGCAAAAACCCCTCTATGAGTTTTAACTAAAAAAAAAATTATGAAACATCTTATATAGAGAATATAATATTCTCATCCTAGAGGGAATTACATTCCATCTATAAATATTAAGATTTTTTATTTAACATCTTTTTATATTTCACTACATAAAAAATATACTAATATATAGAAAAATATGATTTTATATGCTCCATAAAACTCAAGCCTAAGACAAGAATGACTGGAGGCCAACTTAACTGTAGAATGATTTATCTATCACAACTTCCAAAAGTTGACCCTCCACCTAACGGTCCTATCCCACCAATTATTTAAAATTCTATAAAACCAGCCCATCCATTCCTTTCTCTCCCGCTTCAGTGCTCTCAAGCCATGAAAATCCGCTCTCACCGTTCCCTCGCCCCATCTCTCCTCCTCCTCCTCATCCTCCCTTTTGTCCTCTTCCCACCCACCACCACCTACGACCCCAGCCCCAACCAAGACTTCTGCATCGCCATCCCCAACTCCTCCATCGCCGTCAACGGCTTCCCCTGCAAGCCTTCCTCCTCCGTCACCTCCGACGACTTCCTCTTCCCCAAACTTTCCGTCAACCTCAATACCAGCAGCCCCTTCAACGCCAGCGCAACATTGATTGACGTCCTCTCTTTCCCTGCTCTCAACACTCTCGGCATCTCCGTGGCCAGCGTCGTCTTTGGCCGCGGCGGCCTTATACCACCCCACTCTCACCCCCTCGCCACTGAGATTGTTTTCGTCACCGGGGGTCAAGTTCTCATCGGCTTCGTGGCAACCGACGGCAAGTATTTCTCCAAGGTCGTGGGGGCGGGGGGGTTGTTCGTGATACCGATGGGTTTGGTTCATTTCGAGTATAATGTGGGACAGGGGATAGCGACGGCCACCGTGGCGTTTAATAGTCAGCTCCCGGGAATAGTGATTCCGGCGGCGGAGCTTTTTGGGTCGAAGCCGGCGGTGCCGGATGCGGTGTTGCGTGAGGCGTTTGGAGTGGGGGAGGAGGTTGTGCAGGAGATCAGGGCTAAGTTTGAATGAGAAGGTTATAAAATTTGTCAAGATTTACAAAGAGGTTGTAGGTTCTAGTCTCTCATATGTGATTTCACTGATTTGTGTGTTTGATATATGAATGAAATATAAAGATTAAAGGTAATATTTTCAATCTTGAATAGTTTTTTAATTATTGATATGCCACTAAAAAATAATCTTGGCCGGGCATGAATTTTGATGCTATATATGAATAGAAAACTTTTAAAAATAGATTTGAGATAATCATCCGAGCTTTGATTTCAACAAACTTATAGTCAAATTGAACATCTCTGAGAAGCAAACGCAATGACACTAACTTCAGTCCAATCCATGATGAACCCAAATCAAATGATCAAAACATGCTTGAAAGCTTTAAAACATCAATTGGATGACCAAATGATATCAGAATATGACATATATGTTTATAGTTGAATAGAGCAGATCAACGAGACAAATCCAATGAGCGCAAGATCGCTTTATTCTGACATCATTAGGACATATAAATGTTCAAAGGACACTCTATGATTGAGTGATTTGATATCAGTTGTATAATGGAACAATCCAAGTTTGTCATACATCTTCTCCATATTTATTAGATATGTCACTTCCAAAACAATATAAAAAGACCCTTATTCTTCACAAGAAAGCCAACGTATACGAAGGCTACCTTGATATGATTTACGCCATGTTGTACATATGCAATGCTTTCCTCGAGCATATTGATTCTTATTTATTGGAGAATCATATCACTTTATGTGATACAATCTATGATAAACTTCATAAGTTTTGTATAAATCTATCCCTTACATTACTAATTTACATATCTGTGATGTCTTCCCTCATTATATTTATGCGATGACTATATTTATGACTGCAATTGTCCCTATATGTATGTAAGCACCTCACATATAATATAGTTAGCATTACATTAAGTCCTACACTGCAAGCTCACATATGCTCTAATGACCACCTTCAATACTTCCACCAAATCCTTCCTTTTGTTAGTAGTCACCTCCTTCAAAGCCAACACCATAAGCTTGATCTCAAGACACAACCAACTCCTATGAAACATACATCATCTCTTCTATGCTATAATAATGTCCTCCAAGACTTAAAAAGGCAACCTTGCTTGCATCATAATTGTCATCTCCTTTAAGTTACATATCATGACCCCACTTGCCCTATGGTCATCTTCTTCATGACTTTGTTGAGATTATATATCTTAAGTGCACCATAACTTTATTATTTAAGAGCCTCACCATAATCTTATTTTCGTTATATCATTTAATATCCTCACTATAACATCACTTAAAACACCGCCACCACTTCAAAAAACTAATAAAACAATCTCACTTGCATTGAGAAATTATTAGGTGCGAAGTCTGAACGTAGAGATAAGTCCGTACTCCAATAAAATGTTAACACATGGATATTCAATTGGACTTATTTTTTATTTTATATATTTAATGTGTACAGGTGGAACTTTAAGCTAAGCACATCAAAAGCGTAGGTAAAACGCAAACAAAGAGCAGTAAAACAGCGCAATAAAAGAGCATTTAAAGTGCAACTAAAGCACAGGTAAAGTGCAAGTAAAACGCAAATAAAGTACACAAAAAAGTACAACCAAAATGCACTGCACGTGTCAAATTTTAAGTAGATGTCCGGAGATACGTCTAGACTCGGCACCTAATAATTTCTCCACTTGCATTGTAATTCTTACTGGCTCAAGAATTATGCTTTAACCTCGCTTACTAGATATCCCTTTTTAAGTGATAAGATATAATATTCCATACATACACTGCAAGGTTACTATGAATTGTAAGGCATTTTTTAGTGTATTATGAATTGTGTCTCTTCTTTTAATATGATAATATGTATGTGTTATCGTAATTAGCTAAAATAATAATCGAGATTTAGGCTTCTTTTGAGACAAATTTCTTACTGTTTTTTAAAGCAGTTTTTTAGAATACAAAATTTAATGGAAGAATAATGGTTAAAAACTAACCCCAATGAAGCCTTACTCTCGATATCTTCATATTTTATTATTATTGTTTCTTTCAAATTTAATTTTGATAGAAATAATAAAAGTTCATATTCGAATTTCCTTTTAAAGGTTATTTAAAAAATTAATCTTAGGCATTAGTCACTGATTTTAATTTTCAAAAAGAAGATTTATTGTATTCATTTTTTTTTTAATTTGGTACTATTTTTTAAATTATGGTCAATTCTTACATCTCTTTAAATATATATATGGCTAAAAACGTAAAAATACTTTTTTATTTAAAAAAAACTTCTCCGGGAAATATGATTTTAAGATAAAGTTACAATTTAAAGAGTGATATTAATCAGAATTTAAAAATAAAATGTTTTTAGAAGTTAATATTAAATTATAAAAGTAGTTGGCTGCCTTTATTCAGTAATTGGCGGAAAAACTGCCAAAAGTGGGCCTTATACTTTAATGGGCTTATTTGATGGGCTTCTTTTATTAAGCTATCGAAATCAAGTTTGAAATTAAGGGTTGTTAGGGCTAATATATTTGTAGTGTAACATATTTTAAATGATTGTATTTTGAGAATTTAGGAATTAAGTAGGGTGAATTTTAAATGTAATATAATTTATTGGCGTATTTGAAATTCAACGACTAGTTCATTTTTTTTTATATATTTCAAAATTGATCGATTTAATTGATTTTTAATATATTAAAAATTCTCCATCATTTATTGCCGCAAAATAGCTTTAGTAGTCACCTCTGTCGTTGCCGGCAACCACTTGTGGTTGGTGCCCCACTGCCGGCCGTCGCTCGTTGTCGCAATCCACTATTGTCGTCCTCTGGTAATTGCCTACCACGGCTTCAGTTGTGGCCCCATCGACGGTCGATGTTACACTAACAACTGGTCTCAATTGACCACCACTAGCCACTACAAGCCACCAGCACTATTGTTGTGGGCCACCATCATTGGTCACCTCCTCACCACCACTCTCCATTGACCACTGCCCACTACTCCCACCTAAGCCTTCGTTACCATCACCAATATATATGAAATCATATTGCTTAAAATTAAATAGAAGACAATAATATATTGTATTTATTTTGCACCGTGCGCCTGCCTGCCTGCCCGCCCATTCCTCCTGCAATCCATTCGATTTACCAAGCATTTGAGGCGCTTGATTCGGCCAGCGAGAGCCTCCATAAGCATGGGCGGATCCCCATGTAGTTGAGGGGGGGCCCCCCCCCCCCCCCTCAAAAAATTTTTTTTTTTAATTTTAGTGAGATATTTTGAAATATTTTGAATATTTTGGGTATTTTGCCCCCTCTCAAAAATTTTTTTTGCCCTCATTTAATCAATCCTAAGCATTTTTGCCCATACCCCACAAAAAAAAATTTTTTTGCCCACCCTGAAAAAAGAAGCTGGATCCACCCCTGTCCATAAGGCTGCACTGCTTAGTAAGGATTAGAAAATCTTTTGATTTATGCGGTGTTTTTTTTTTAATAATTCTAATTGAAAATATTTATAACTATATATAAAAAATATATTATGATCAAATGTTATGAAACTTATGATATATATATAAAATTAAAAAGCCTCTGAAAGCAGTTCGGCAGCCTTTCTTGTCGTGGAAGGTCCAGCGTTGTCGGTGTTGTTCGGTGACCTTCCACTAGGCCAACTGGCCAAGCCCATCTTAAGCATCCTCTAAAAAGCATCTTAGATGAATTAATTAATCAATTAGCATATTAATTATTTAATTAATTAATACATAATGGCCCACCTAAATTCAAGCCTCGTTCAGCAACGTCCTTTTCGTCGTCAATTCAAACCGCCAGCTAAGAAAGAACATTCCTTGCTAATTAACAGTTTATATTACCTAAATTACTTGCTTTGTGAACATTGACGTGGTGTCATTAGTCGCCTAATTAGCAAGTTTAATGAATGCAAAGCGAGGGAGGCTTTCTATCTACTTGTAAGCTCCATTCCAATTGTCCTTAATTTGAATAGCTTCATTTTTTTTTTTAAATTTTTTATCATCTCATTGCTTTCAATTTTGTTCGTCTGTTTGGGACTGCTTCAACATTTTTTAAAATCGGTTGCAAAATTATTATAGGAAAAGTATCTTATCTAATTTGGTCGCAAAAAAAAACAACTTTTCACTATATAATTTTATGAAAATAATAGTAAAAAAGTACATACAGCCCATTTTGATTTGTTGATTGGGAGCTCGGGCTACTAAGTAAGACGTCTTGAGTTTGAAGCTTACATATATGATTTGTGTATGAGTTTGTATTTAGTTCATTTAAAAATATCTGAAATGTAGGATAAGCAACAAGAAAGTAATCGTTAAATGAAATTATGGTTACTGTTTGAAAATCAAAGTAGTGAGACAATTATTCTAAATAAAGCCTTAATAACTAAATTTAAATATAATTATCAATTGTATAACATCATTGATTCTAAATAGATGATTGATAAGTTTGAGAAGTTTTATTGAGGAGCATTTACACGAGTTTTGAGATTGTTGAAGAGAGAGGTGTTCGACTCGAAATTGTTGTATGTGGTCACCGGCGTTGTTCGGAGGCCAATCATGATACGTCATATCACCAATACGTCTTGTATCGTTACTATATTCCGCTATGTATCGGACAACACTACATATTCCGATTGGCCTCTGGATAATCTGGTGAACACTTGTACTAATCTCTCGTCCGAGTGAGGGATGTTCGAGCAACTCTCATATTCAAAATCTGCACGTGTTTTAATTTTGCAGGAGAACTTATGTATCTGAATAAACTTTTAGTCATGATAAAATAATAAAAATATTTGAGCAATTACAACTGTTACAAAAATAAAATTAAATTCCTCTTAATAATATTGTGGACTTGGACTAACTCTTTCAATTAGACAAAAGATTTTTTTTTTTCCCAAATTTTAGTTAAGAAGAATTTTTAAAAAATTGGATTTAATGAGTAGTATAATATGTGAATAACTTATCATAAATTATACAACATTTATTTTAAAATAAATAAATAAATTTATAATTTATAATAATCATAATATTTTGACATAATTTTTTTCTTAGAATTCGGAGTTTTTTCAATTAAAAAAAATTACCTCGCGACATCCTCATGTAAAATTTGTCAAGATGCTTTAAAATCCTATCACTATCTAAAAAATTAGGTGATTTGTACATATTAGAATTTTTAAATACGAAAATTCTAATTTTTCAAATAAATAGCATCTTGATATAAAATATTCTTCCCATTCCACTGGCAATATTGCCGTGCAATTAAGTTAATTTTAGATTTGTGAATATTTTTTTTTTATTTTTTTATTTTATAAAATTAATTTTGTATGTACTTGAATCAATGCAGGTGAATGCATATTTGATTTATTTTCCTTATTGTAATAAATAAAAATGCAATATTATAAAATTCTTATTGCATCGAAAATTTTTAGCCAATTACATTTAATTTGTAACTTCATAGGATCATATGTATATATACAATCCTTTTTTTTATTTTTTATTTTTTTACAGTCAAACTTGAAATCTTGATGAGATGAACCTATAGATGCTACAAAATATCCTATCCGACTACAAATAAGCTCATATCAAACACTTAAAATATCATTTCAAACATATGTACATAAATTAATGTATCAAACGACCTCTAATTATATCTTGTACAGTTAAATTGATGGGCTCAACGAGACGAATCTAACGAGCTGAAGATCACTCAATTATGACATCATTTATGCAGATTGATATTTGATAAATGATCTATGATCAAATTGATCAATATGAACTGTACATTAGAGAGCTATGGATTCTGATCAAATTAATCAAAACGATCATATTAAAAAGGTATAAAGTAGGCTCTATTTCTCAACAAAAAGGGGCAAGGTTCAAGAGCTGAGAGAACGAAAGAGCTCTCTTACAATTTATAGATACCAACATGCAATATCAGCACCAACAATCACCGGCAACAGCTCTAGACTACTGTCAAGATATAACATTATTGATGGTTATATAACTGTCAACCAGTGTACATCAGAATTTTATAAACCCTGCACAGAAGAATTACGAAATTGTATTGTAATTACTTTCATCTTCTTCAATTGTTAAAAAATGTAGGATTTTTGTATCTCAATTCTATAGTGGATTGTTATAACTTCGTCATGCCTCGGGGTTTTTTTCTCTTTTTAAAATTTTCATTTTAAAAATTTTATGGTATTCTACAATATTTTCTAAGTCTAGCGGTATAATTTATCTAGCAAATAACAATAAAATAACAATAAAATAACGACAAAAAGGAGTTGAGATTTGTTAAGTTAATTAAGGAATATGGACCTACAAGCCTCAAAATTTAAATTAAGAAGAATTTACCCAAAATATATATCATAAATAAAAAATGAAAAAAATGGATAAATTCACGCATTTATGCATGTCACATGAATTTAATATAAATAAAATTGCTGATTATATTTTTGTCATGTATTTTATTATTTGAAAAAAAGAAACAGATTGAAAAGCACAACTTTAGTAATATTAATATGAGCATATATTATTAATTCGTAATACTTAAATTGCATTCATTTTATTGTTGTTGTTACTTATAATCGAATTGAGCGGCTCAACAAGAAGAATCTAACGAGCTCAAGATCACCCTATTCTGTCATCTCTAAGTACTTAAATACAAAACAAACACTCTATGATCGAAGGAATCAGTATGGGCAGTCCGATGAGACACTGTCAACATGCTGTTGATTTTCTCCATTTTTATTGAGGATGTCACTCCAAAAAAATTATAAATAACCACTCGTTCTTCACATGAGGGGAGGAGGAGGAGATAAATCTTGAGAGCTCTCTTGCATTCAACGCTGCGACAGTCGGAGTTCTTCCTAAGTACCGATCGTGGCTAGATTTCAGTTAGTTCTTCAATTATCGCCGAAATTTTTCTCAGATGCTACCGACGCTAGATCTCCTCCCAAACATTGTTGCCCGCCAACTATGGTCCTTCCGACCACCGCCACCTGTTGACTATAGACAGTCACCCGCCGACTACAGACCGTCATCAATTGACTAAGGTCCCTCTGATCACCATCGTCGCTCACCGACTATAATTCTTTTGACGACCCTTGCCTACCGACTATGGTCATATTGATCAAACGAACATGCCAACACTCTGTCAAGAATAGTTTCATGTAATGCGTTCTAAACAATGTGCATTTGCTACATTGAGATATCACCCCTCTTCAAGAAGGGGTATTATTTGTAATCAACTATTAATACTATTTAATTCACTCAAATTGAGTCAAACCCCGTGATTTTTCCCATTTTCATGATTTTTCACGTAAAAATTTTAATCTCTTATGAATATTGCATATCCTTCTATTATCTATCTGCGTGATGAATATTCGTGTGAAAGATAAACTCTATATCTTTCTAATGTCGCGAATGTTTCGGAAAACAATAATTACAATGTTAAATAATGAAATATAAAAGGTAAATAGTTTAAAATTTTAAGATATTTAATTATAAATAAAAATTATATTTTTATCATCTCAACAAATTTCCACATCATATTTTACGACTCGTTTGTCTTATTCGGCTGCCAACTTTGCCCTTTATATTTTTATTTATTAACAAATCGTCCCTTTCATTAGAAACTTGACGTCAATGCATGAAAATTGTCATAGAAAACAGAAGATAAGAAATAATAAATAATAAAATATCGAAAATATATCGATAATGCCATTATTAAGAACAAAAAAAGTTCTATAAATAAATTAAATTTTATCCAGTGAGGAATAAATACTTCATGTAAAAGGATTATAATTATGTGACAAAATAAGTAGATATCAGTGTAGCTAGGGAACAATGATTAAGAAATTATATGCTAAGGAATGTAATTAGGCAACAGTGATTAGACGATATTAGCTGGACGACGAAGGCTACAAGATCATTAGTCTAAGTGATAGAGATAAGAAGATCATGGTCGGGTGATAGAGATTGTATGATTAGAATAAAGCGACGGAGGTAGCAAGATTATAGTTCAACGACGATGATCAAAGGATCATGATCAAGAAAAGGCAACTGAGAAGTGCTCCAATGAGGATGGTAGGATGGAAGTAGTTGAGAGAAACTCTCGCATTTTTAAAGCCTTTGAGCTCTCGTGAATTTGAAGATAAAGTCCATATTGTAGTTCTCCATTTTATGGAGGATGAGAGTCTATTTATAATACTTTTAGAGTGAGCATTTTTATACAATTAGCAAACACATTGTAAAAGTAAATGAAATTGCTCAAATGGATTTTTTTTTTTTAAATTATAGATCATTTATTCAATATATAAGTAATTTAATTATCTTAAAATCAAGTGATATCTAGTTTGTTGGATTTATCTTGTTGAGCTACTCTTTTTTACTTGAAGTATGCAAAATCCAGAGAACTTTTGATCCTCTAATGAATTTCCTTAATATGTTACCAAAAATCATCTTGATTGTGCATGAATCTCGAGACATATTCAAGTTGAAAGCTTTCAAAATTAAATTCGGGACCGTCTGAACTTCAATTTCAACAACTTTATAGTCAAACTGAACATCTCAAAGAGACAAACCCAACGACACCAAAATCGTTCCAATCCGAGCCCAAATGGGTCAAAATCGGGGGACTGAAGCTTATTTGAAAGGTTCAAAGCCTAAATTTGATGACCAAATGATATCTAAATATAACATGTTTATAGTCAAATCAAGCGGCTTGGCAAGACAAATCCAACGAGCCCAAGATTGCTGAATTCCGACATCACGAATGCACTTAAACACTTGAAAATCGGTCTATGATCGGAGGGATTAATATGGGTTGTCTAATGGAGAACTCCAAATCTGCCCCATATCTTATCCATATTTACATGACATGTCACTCTAAAAAAGTCTATAAATAGACCACACTCTCAACAAGAAGAGAGAACTTTGGCTACATATTGGAGAGAGCTCTGAGGCTTCAAGAGCTCCAGCCCCACCTTTATCGACTAGCGTCAATCCAGCACCTGGCTGTCAACCATTGCCATACTTTCGTCCGACAGCTGTTGGACTTTCGCTCTATCACCGACCCCCGTCGGACTTCTATCTGGCCACCGATCACCACGGGACTTCTACCCAGTCGTCGAATGCCAATGGACTTCCACCCGGCCATCATCAAATCACCACTGATCGCTGTCGGATTATCACCCGCGTTGACCGACTCAAAACTTCTGCCCGACCATCATCTAGCAATGCTCTGACATTCACAATAGACTATGATTAATTTACAATCGGCTATTCATGGATTTCAACAGTTTGGCTTCAGTAGTATGTACCCCGATTATGGTCGTCGACTGCTGTTGGAGATTTTCTCCACCGCCGGCAGAGCAAATCTGTTATATCGTCGGTCCTATTTAAAATGAAAATTATTTAAATAAAAAATTACCTTTTTAGTTGGAAGAGGTGTAGGGAATCCACCAATGATATTTGACCTACCAGAATTTGTTCTTCAGAGTGTTTCTTAATGATGTTATCCTATGTGGAAGAGGTCAAGGGAGATCCATAAGGGATGCTCGACTTATCCAAGGTTATTTGTCAGAGCGTTGCTCGATGACATTAAACTATGACGAAGAGTTCAAGGGAGATCCACAAGAGATGTTTGATCTATCATAGGTTGTTTGCCAAAATATTTTTTATGGTGTTAACTTGTGTGGAAGAGGTAGAGGGATCTACCACAAGGGATGTTTGACATATCTGAGATTGTTTTCCAAAAATATTTTAAACAGTGTTAACCTGTGAGGAAGAGGTCGAAGGAATCCATCAAGGAATTTTTGACCTATCTGAGGTTGTTTGCCAAAATATTTCTTAAGAGCGTTAACTTATGTGGAAGAGGTCTAGGGAATCCACCAAGAATGTTTAATCTATCCGAGTTTGTTTGTCAGAACATTGTTCTATAATGTTAACTTGTGTGGAAGAGGTAAAGGGAGACCCGTAAGGGATGTTTGGCCTATCCGAGATTATTCGCCAAAAATTTTCTTAACGGCGTTAACATGTGTGGAAGATGATGAGAGAATCCACCAAGGATGTTTAACCTATCCAAGGTTATTTATTAGAGTGTTGGTCGATAACATTAACTTGTGTGAAAGAGGTCGAATCGACTCCCCCTGAGATTGATTATACCTATTGATTGGGAGGGGGCGAATGTCACACGTATCCCAAATTTAGGTGAAGAATCGTGTATCTTTAGACTTTTTCTAATTTTTTGAGGTCAAGACTATGATCTTGCCTAAGGAGTAAAAGTCAAGCTAAGGACTGCATAGAGTTTATGATTCATTTGAAGCCTAAAAAACTTTATAATAGATAGTTGTTGTTTAGATTATTTTTAAACAAGTAAAATATTGGAAGGACGTATTTTATTACAATCATATTCAAAATTGCAACCAAGGTTGCCCCCAAGTCCAAATATGTTTCCCATAAAATTGATGTAGCGATGGCTAAGGATTAAAATGTAATAGAACAATGTCTACTCGTTGTTGCGATGAAACTGCCATTAATATTAAAGGGCTTACTTTAGGCTTAATAATAGGGCATGATAAAGGGACAACCTTACTTCAAGCGTGCCTAGGACGTTGATATGAACAATCTTTCAAGGTTGGAGTAAAAGTTACCGATAGCAAAGAATCATTTCCCACATACGATGCCAAATTATTACGGGTTTGAACATTTGCAATGTGTTGAATTTTTGTTCAAAGTTAAGACATTAAGCTCTTTATCACTCTATCACCGTGAATGTTCTAGTCCACAACAATCCTAAAGTTTTCGACTATCCATCAAATGTTTTATTTAAGGTCATTCTGACTCGGATCATATCACCTTTAGCGTCTTAAGTTTCTTCTTGACAAGATTCACAATTTGTCTATAAATTTACTTTAATCGGACTTAGATGATTAAATTTTAATTTTAGAATTTTATTTATATAAAAATTGTATTAACATTCGAGCTTACAAAAGTGAATTTTCTTAAGACATTTTATTAGTATAATTATTTTAAAATTAATATAAGTACTTTGAGTTTAATGATTGACTAGAATATTAAATTAATTTAAAAAATAAAATTTCAGAAGTAGATACGAGCAAATCACCAACTTGTGATTCCAAGAATGCTGAGGCCTCATGACTTCCTATCGCTCTTTCCACGTGGCAGATTGGTGTGACAGCTGTCACTCACACAGTGCCACGCTTGTCCTAGGTGGCATGAGGTGGGTTCGAGGGTTAAGTCTTGATATTTTTCTCATTGTTTCACCCTGCAATATTTAAGATTTGCCGCTCTTCCCTTTCTTCACATTTTATATTCTACGAGAAATCTTATGGACAAGTGATTTGCTGAAGAAAATACCTTTCGTTATTTTTGCTTGGATCCGCTTCAAGGTAGCTGCAGAACATGGAAAGTGGATTAATAATATATGAAACGCGAATCTTAAAGATGTTTAAAGGTTTAAAAGTGAGGTTGGCGCCGAGAAAGAGAGCTGAAGTGACTTCGTACTTTTGAATTTGTTTCTTATCGTTATCCATATCTGTATACAGGCTATTATAAGTAAAATAAGATATCTCAAATCTTACAAAAATATATTTGATATTTAAAAATTAAAAAATTAGGTATACTAGTTTTTACTCTTTTTTTTAAAGTATTTTTTCTTACTATAAAATTTTTAATTTTATATTAAAAATATGTTTTATATGCAATAAAAAAACCCTTCCAAATAAAATATTAATTTGTATAAGAGTTTTAACCTTATGCTTAAAATTATTTTTTAATTGATAACTTTGTATGTTTTTATTATATTATGATAATAATAATAAATTAAATTATCTATGGTACCTATTTTAAATTTCATATAATTTATTATTTTACCCATCTTAATTACAAGTTTATATTTTTATCATGTATATTGTTGCGGATTAGAATATATGCGGTGATAGAGTTAAGAAATTTTCGTCTTAGCGTTGTATGGATATCTAGCACACAAACAGAGAAGAAACAATAACACAAGAATTTTATTGTTTCTTCTCTGTTTTTGTGCTAGATATCCATACAACGCTATAAGCTCGTCAAATTTGAAAATCATTTGGTAACTCAAATTATGGTACAAACTTTCCAACAACGCTTCGGGTCCTTGATTTAGACTCATTTGGGCTTGGATCGAGTCGAATTTGGTGTTGTTGGGTTCATATTTCCGAGACACTCAGTTTGATTGTAAGTTTGCTGAAATCGGAGTTCAGGTGATCCTGGATTTAATTTTTGAAGTTTTTGGGTTGATTTTGCCTCGAGATTCGTTCCCGATCAAGATAATTTTTTGATGAAATATCATATATCAAATGATGAACAAAGTCTAATAGGAAGATCGTTAAATACATTGAATAGAGTTATGGCACCCTCTATTCTGAAAAGAGATTGAATGATACAAAGCCATTAAACAACTAATGACAATTGAGATAATACCTATTTTAAAATGAGAGTGTAAACGATCCAAAGTTAACAAATAATTAGGGATTGTTCAGGCAATCAAACAATATTGATATATTATAAAATTATGGTGATTAAATACCCCGAAGCTGAGTAGTGTGATGATATGCAATGATATTTCTCTTAGAAGGAAGGTCTGAATGATACAAAGATGTTGAGCGATGCAAGTAGCTAGGGCTGCAAGCGAACCAAACGTTCGGCGAGGTACTCGTTGTTCGGTTTGATTAAAGCTCGTTTGCGATCATTTAATTAACTAAACAAACAAACTTATACAATATTTTAAATTCTCGATTCTTAAATAAACAAACTTGAACACTAATGCGTTCAGCTCATTTATGTTCGCGAACAACATCATTTGAAGTTCGTGAACAAGCTTGACATTAAGCTCGATTCATATTCGATTTTGAACTCGTGAATAAGCTCGATAAAAATAATTAATATTTGACTATAGAATTAATAAATATAAATAATCATTACCTTTGTTACATAGAAAATTGCTTTTATTATAAATGTATTTGTTCATAGATATGTTCATGAATGTGTTTGTTTGATAGTTAATAAAATTCGTTAAATATGTTCGCGAACAAGCTCGATAAACACTAAACGAACGAACATGAACTGAATATGAACCAAACATGAACACTCCATAATTTAAATGAACCAAATATGAACACAAACGCAAAAGCTCGAACAAACATGAACCAAACTTGAACAAGCTGATATTAAATGAACACAAACATGAACACTCACATACTCGACTCCGCTCGGTTCGTTTGCAGCCCTACAAGTAGCATTGTCCCTCTCTTTAAAATAGGAGGGCTATATGAATTAATGATCTCTCTCTCTCTCTCTCTCTCTCTTTTTCTCTCTCTCTCTCGCCCCCCGTGTGAGAATGTAAAATGTCTTTGTTTGATTAACATAATTGAAATAATATTATAGATCTCCTAAAAAAATTTGAGTCCTACAAATTATATATATATTCATTTTCACACATAAAAGTGGAAATAAAATCAAAATTAAGTTGAATTAAATTAAGCTTGCAATAACATGTCACATTCAATCATACAAATTTGATATTAAAAATTCCCAAATGGACAGCGTGGTTGGGAATCCTTCATCCCACATTCGATTCCTCTCTTAAACAGCACGACTCTTTAATTGAGAAGAAAATGAGTGCGTGGTCTGACACCTGTGGGGTTGGTTGCTGCTATGCCCACTGAGAGATTAGTTAGTCCGCCAAGCACCTCCTCTACTGAATAATAGGGGGTAGATATCCCATTCCTAAAAAAAATATTTCTTAATATCTTTTATTAATACCCAACCAATTTAGCAACTAAAGTCAAATTCAAGTCAAAGAACTAATTGAGAATTAGAGGGGGTTGAACTGATTTAAAAGGACTTTGTAGCCATCAGTTCTCTTATGGAAATCCACTCAAATTCTCATTAATGCCTATAACTAAATTACCATTTATTCACATATGTCAAAGCATTTTTGGACGCTGTGGAATCAAATTTCTAAATCAATTAATAATAAGGCCTAAATTTTGTTGTGAGAAGTTGAGTGCTAAGGACTGAAAGGGAGTGCAACACTTTCTTTTCAAAATTTAATTTCTAATTAGTTGTATTAGCTATATTTTCAAAATATGCTCCTTACAAGTTCATAAGAAAATAATATTAATTTAAAGAGTGAACTATCATAAATGATAGATAACTTATTATTATTATTTGGAACGGGGTATCTACCTGCTGTCACTCCAAATGGAGCACTTGACGGCGTAATTAATCCCTCAGCGAACTTAGCGAGGCCACTCGCCAGCATCAGACCCACACTTGCTTTGCCCCATTGAAGAGGTGAAGTTGTAGTTGAGAGGATTTGAATCCAGGATGAAGGGTTCCTAACTGTGCTAGCCCACCAACCACCGTGAGCCTCGGTGGGTGATAACTTCTTTTATAATGAAGTCCGCTATGAACAAAATTGGTTCAAACTAGTTCGAATTCGAAGGAATATGATTCGAGCCATTATTCAAAGATTTTTGCACCTTATTCTAACATTGGTTGAACCAATATTCAAACGTTTGCTGTGAATTTAGAGGCACGTGACATATTGACTTCGTGATAGGAGTTTGTTGGGTAGTCTTCAATGATACGAACGATATGTGAAACGAAAATGAGTCATGAACGAAGCTCGTTAGGGAAGCCTATTATGTGAAGAATTTATGCTAAATGTTTTATTATAATATCTAAATATGTTTTACATTAAAATGAGATTGATTTATTACATAATATTAAGAATAATATATCATATATCATACTTCAATACAATTAAATTATTAAATATAATTCTGACTGCCATAGCAATAAAAAATTTATGGAATGCTCTAAAATAATTAATTAAAATCTTTTAATTTTGATCATAATTTTTGAAATAAAATTTTTAGTAAATATATAATCGTTTTAATTTGAAATTAAACTGAAACTATAAAGAAACTGAACATTAAAACCACAATTAGAAAAACCAATTCTTTTATTTATTGGAGTTTTTAAGATTCAAATTCAACGCTTCAGCCATATAATATGTACCAATTAATGCACTATTTATTAACTGAAAGATAGTGAGACAAAAAGGATGTTACAATTAAGCATTGTGAACCCAATAAGTAATGACTTTGAAAATTTAATTTTAAATTATTAAAAAAATAAAATAAATGTAAGGCTGATATTTAGGTTGAGATCATGAAAGTCCACACTGATTTGATTATTAAAATATTTCTTATAATGAGAAATAGATTGTAAATATATTATGAACTAAGATTTCTTTTGGTACAATTTTTTTACTTCTTCTTAAAATATTTTTTTAGTACAAAAAAGAAAATTTTTGTACTAAAAAGTTTTGTTGAGAAGCAATAAAAAAGATATCGCAAACAAAGTCTAAGGCTTTATTTGGGACGTCTTTTTTGCTGCTTCTTAAGACAACTTTTTGGTTCAAAAATTTAAATTTTTATTGTAAAATGTTGTATTAAGAAGCAGTAAAAAAGTCATCACAAATGAAACCTAAATATGTAAATTCTGAATTAAACTAATTTGACATGGAGTTTATTTAGATATTCAATCAATTAAAATTTGAGAAATAATATAATTGATACAACATTAAAGATCAATTTGATTATATATGAATCTCAATTTAGAACTTTCAAAAATAAATTCAGGACCATCCAAATTCTGTTTTCAATAAATTTATCATCAAACTAACTCAATGGTAGGAAAAGGCACATGATCGAAGTTCAAATTGTAGATGAGATTTTCGACATACAAATTGAAGGATCAAATGATCTCCCAATCATGTATGCTTAGAGTCACTTCAAACATCTCAATGAGATAAATTCAATAAGCTCAAAATCATCTAATTCTAATATCTTTAAGAAACTGTCCAAAATGAAACCTGAAACTTTCTTATTAATTTTTAAAGCAATATTTTAGTACAATTAAAAATAACAAAAATAATGACGAAAAACTATCCAAATGAAGCCGAAGTCTTAGACATATAAGTTAGGCTTCCTTTGCTAGTTTCATAATTTTCATAACTTTAGCCCAATTGAAGCAACAAATCCAATGGATACTAACTAACTTGAGTTAGATGCCAAGGCATTGAGAGATTATTACGTGCAGAATTCGGATGCATCCGAAGGTCAATCCGAACTGTCTATGTCACTCAATGAACTGTGTATTATATGACGTAGCTCATCCGAATTAGCTCCGGACGAGTTTGGACACTGCACATAATAATTTTTCCTAGGCACTTACACTAGTTTCCGTAGTAGTATTTTTAGGAGTCACTTTATGATTTTCGCTCAGCACTTTTTGATTTATTGGTTGGATATTTTAGGTATCAATTAAGAGATTTTGAGTTAGATTCATACATATATGTCAGCTGAGCGAGTCTGAATGCCATCCTTTCTTTAAAAAAAATATAATTTTTAGAAAAATTCATATGCAAATTTTTTTTTTCACGAATGTATATAATTTATGCATACAATATTTTATTAAATTTTTAAAATCAATATTATACTAATGAATGGGAAATATAATATAAAAATTATATGAGAATCAATTTTCAAAAATTATAATATTATGAAAATTTTTATATTTGTTTTCATTTATTTGAATTGATTGCCTCTCCACTCATTCTCATTCGTTGTGAGTAAATTTTGATGTATTTGGGTGATAAATAATTATTTAAGGATTTTTTTATTAAAAAGAAAAAAAAAGGAAAAATAACGAAATATG
The DNA here is from genome assembly GCA_019514585.1 of Dendrobium officinale. Lineage (NCBI taxonomy): Eukaryota > Viridiplantae > Streptophyta > Magnoliopsida > Asparagales > Orchidaceae > Dendrobium > Dendrobium officinale. The sequence continues at coordinate 4,671,890 of CM033700.1, forward strand.
CGGTAAGAATGGTTTGAACTTGAAAATATTTATTTATTAGTACGAACGAATTAATTAATATTATTAATTATTTAACAAAAACTGTATTCTCCTTCGGTGCTTCTTCTTCCCCCCATTGCCGCTTTTCCTCTCCGGCTCCGCCTCTCTTACCCCACGACCCGCACCAATAAATCTAGGGTTAGCATCAGGAGATTGAGCAGGTCCTTCTTCTCTCGTCCTTAAGCCTTACTTCATCTCCTCCCCGTCCCCCGATCGAATCCACCTAGGGTTCGAAATCGACTCGGGGGAGGAAGATGCGTCGATCAAAGTTTGAACTTGCAATATCCATTGCTCGGCAACGCTCGCTCCAGATCCTTCTCTTGATTGCTTTCTTGTATGCCTTCTTCATCTTTTACGAGTTCCCATTCGTCTCTCGACGTATCTACCCTCCCTCCGGCGGTGCTGCCACCGCCGCGGTACTTGCCACGGAGGAGGAAACCGACTTGAACTACGCTCCTGTTCGTCCCTTCAAGGAATCGCTCCGCCTTTCTCAATCCGCTGCTCCCCGGCATCATCCTGATATTTCCCACCGACGCCGCTCTTCTTCAGTAGTCTCCGGTCTTATATTCAATCCGCCTCCACAGCTCGTCGATGGTAACTTCTCCGAGCTGCATAAATCGGCTAGGGATGCTTGGGAGGTCGGTCGGAAGCTATTTGAGGAGTTGAGGTCTAGAATGGCTTCGGCTCCGTCGGATGAGAACCGGACGGACGAGAAGTGTCTGCATTCGATTATGATTAATGGGAAGGATTTTATGAAGGGCGGAAGAGTGATGATTCTGCCATGCGGGCTCACGCTGGGATCGCATATTACCCTGGTGGCGAAGCCGTACCGTGCGCATGCGGAGCATGACCCGAAGATTTCGATATTGAAGGACGGGGATGAAGCTGTGATGGTATCGCAGTTCATGATGGAGTTGCAGGGGTTGAAGACGGTGGATGGGGAGGATCCGCCGAGAATTCTTCACTTTAATCCGAGGTTGAAAGGGGATTGGAGCGGGAGGCCCGTGATCGAGCAGAATACTTGCTATCGCATGCAGTGGGGAACTGCGCAAAGATGTGAAGGGTGGAAGTCGAGGGCCGATGAGGAGACTGGTGAGTGTTTAAAAGCTTTGATTTTTTTCTTTTTTAATTTGGGTGGGGTTACGGTCGTTTTTCTTTCCTTTTTCCCAATTTTATGTTCTAAGGGGAAGTTTTAGTCAAGTATCTGGAAAAAAATTCACCTTCTACTGAAAATTTTGGCAAAAAAAGCTTTCTTGACAGGCTTCAAACGAACTTATACAGTTTACAATAACTTATTTTTTCTTCCCCTTGAAGAAAACATAAAATCAAAGCCACTTTCCTTTTGGTGGACAATTACCGAGTTTTTCATGAACTTTGTGACTTGTTGATTGGGAGGTTCAAAGAAGGGGATTTGACAGGTTTCTGATTTCTTTGACAGTTGATGGGCTGGTGAAATGTGAAAAATGGATCCGGGATGATCACAACCATTCTGAGGAGTCAAAGACGACTTGGTGGTTGAATCGGTTGATAGGTAGGAAGAAAAAGGTCTCTATCGAGTGGCCATATCCCTTCGTAGAAGACAAGCTCTTTGTACTCACTCTTAGTGCTGGTCTCGAAGGTTACCATGTCAATGTCGATGGGAGGCACGTGACCTCTTTCCCTTATCGCACTGTAAGTAGCTTTCATAAAAAGTTTCATCATTTGATTATTCTTTGTTGAAAACGTTGCAATTCATATGAGTTTATTTTATGTTTCTTTTTTGTTAATTTGTTCAGAGTTTTGTGCTTGAGGATGCGACTGGATTGTCAGTTAATGGAGATCTGGATGTCCAGTCCATATTTGCAGCATCATTACCCTCGTCACACCCTAGTTTTTCCCCACAGAGGAGCCTGGAATTGCTGCCCGAGTGGCAGGCCCTGCCACTGCCCGATGGGCCAGTTGAACTGTTTATTGGCATACTTTCTGCTGGCAATCATTTTGCAGAGCGCATGGCTGTGAGGAAGTCATGGATGGAATCAGTGAGGAAATCACCAAATATTGTCGCTCGGTTTTTTGTTGCGCTGGTAAGTTATTAGTTCATCATTTTATATTTAGGATTTATTTGGGACGGATTTCTTTCTACTTCTTAAAGCAGCTTTCTAGTACAAAAGCTGTTTTAAGAAGTAAAAAGAAAGCTGTCCCAAACAAAGCCTTAGTTATACCATTTTCTTTCCAGGTTGCTAATTGCTTGAACCTTGTTCTCTCAGCATGGAAGGAAGGATGTGAATTTGGAGCTGAAAAAAGAATTAGAATACTTTGGTGACATTGTTATTGTGCCTTATGTTGATAGTTACGATCTTGTGGTCTTGAAAACTGTTGCAATCTGTGAATATGGGGTAACTGGATCTCCTAATTTGATTTACAGCTATTATCAAAGCATATTGAGATAGTTCATAAATTTCTTTTTTTATCATGTCCAACAGTTTCGCTCCGTGAAGGCTAAGTACATAATGAAATGTGATGATGATACGTTTGTCCGAGTCAAGTTTGTGATGAAGGAAATCAAGAAAATCCCAGTTAATAAAAGCTTGTATGTAGGAAATATCAACTACTATCACAAGCCTTTACGGCATGGGAAATGGGCTGTTACATATGAGGTACATTTGGCTACCTGTTCGAATTTCGATATTTTTCTACTTCCATTCATTTTTTAAGATAATGAATTTATAGTTGCCAGCCACTATGGAGCTGAATACTTCTAAGTATTATTTTATATGTTCCAATGCTTCTTGGATGTTTGGATACTTTGATGCTGTATGTATATGTCTTATACAAGATTCACCCTTGTGTGTCAACTGTCAAGAAATTCAAACAAATGGTTGGATATCGTAAATGATACACTATGTAGAACTTTAGATAAGTTAGGAATATTTTTTAATGTAGGCAATAAACAAATGTGATATATTTCTATATGCTGTTTTATTTCAGGAATTTCACCATCTTTTGTTCCCATGTGTTCTTGTGATCCTATTCATCTATAAGTATGCTTAAGTATGCAATTTCTTTTTTTTTTTTAATGTTTACATAGCATAGATGGGTGGTGCCATCTTTTATTTTTTGAGTGTGTTCATATAAGCATTTACGTGTAATTGTATTTATACGTGCATGTGCTTGTATAGTCTTTTACTCTTTTATCTACACTCAGCCCAGCCGTACACATAGGTGTATATATATATATATATATATATATATATATATATATATATGTATGTATGTATATATGTATGTATGTATTCATTGACAAAAGTATCTGTGTACAATTACATTTATATGCATTAGTTGGATTTAAAGTTTTTTTGTGATAGATAACCTGGACCTTGATAAAATGAACCATAGGAAGAGCTGAGAGGGAAATAAAGAAGTTTGCTTTAAGAGAATTCCTTTAGATAGTAAGATTACATGGAACTCAAGCAAACCCCTTAGATTGGACAAGGCAAGTGGGATCAAAGTTAAATAGAGTAGGATCAAAGGAAAAGAGAGAAATCTCAGAGAACAAGAAAGAGCCTTTACTGAAACATCCTAAATTTGAAATTTTAACTAATATTTATTGGCAAAATAGAGGTGGAAACAAAAGGACGGGCTTTTTGAAGGTAGGACTACTGAGAAGGAGTCACTATAGGATCTTGTTGTTGATTGTGTAGTGGGTGAAGGAATTGACTCCTCATGTTGTGGATGTTACATGCGAGTTCTACTGCGGTTAACTACGACTAGTGAGTTCTTTTGAGCGAGTTGTGCTGGTTGATAAGCTATGAATCTCTAAGAGTTGACTTAGGCTTCGTTTGGGATGACTTTTTTACTACTTCTTAAAGCAATTTTCTTGTACAAAAATTAAAATTTTTATACTAAAAAGCTGTTTTAAGAAGCAGTAAGAAAGCCGTCCCAAACGAAACCTTAGAGATTTGTTGTTTATCAGGTATCTTTCCGGTCTTAATGTTACTTGTTGACTGTGTAGCAGGTGAAGGAGTCAACTGCTCTTGTTTTGGATGTTGCACATGAATTCTAGTGAGGAGTTCAAGTCCTGCTGGAGAGTTCCCTTGGACGAGTACTCTGATGAGTTGTCTTGGTTAATAAGCCATCGAATTATGGAAGTAGAGTTTGAGACTTATTGATCATTAAGTGTCTTGTTTGTCTTTTGGCGAATTTCTAGTAAGCAAGTGATTCAAGTTGACTTATCTTTTATTAGTCTCTTGGAACTAGTCTGTTGAAGATAATTTTAGGAAAATATAATGTATGTTGCTACCACTATAAGTTAATAATGATTTGAAGAAATGACGAACATACGACAGAAGAGAGATTGAGCTGATTTCAATTTGGAAGCTTAAATTAATGCATTAGCAAAAAAGTGAAGAAGAAGATCAAAATAGATATCTTTGAAGAAGTTAGGCGTGGTTATATTAGTTGCTATTTCATGTACATTTTTATTTGATTCATTTAACATTACTGTTAGTGTCCAATGACCACTGAGTTTCATCACAAATTGGCCATTTAATATCCTAATAGATTTTAGGTTTATTCGAGTTAACTGTGCTCAATCTCTCTGATTGTACTGAATTGTGAGTACTTAATTATAAAGTTATTTATCATGTATATAACCCTAATCTTGATTGTCCGCCTGTTAATGTTCATAAATAATATGCGACAAATTTATGGTTATAGGCTCATATCTAAAGTAAACATTCTTCTGTGGATATTTAATAAGATTGTTATGTGTCAGCTACTCATTCTTCATTTTTTGTACCATTTGACTATTGTTTTAATGTTGACAACTTATAATTGCTATTTTTTTTATTCAGGATATAAAGCTATCTTAAATATTTTATAATTGAAAATTGGGCACAAATCTAATTAAAAAAAGAATGGCATAAAATCAAACGCAGGCCTAATTCCACATAGCTGGGGAACATTTAGCTTTTTTATTTTTTTATTTTTTATATTTTTATTTTTATTTTTTTATTTAATAGGCAGTGCATTGTGTTAATATAGACATAATGGCTGCTCTATTGATTGACATCATAAAACTAAATCATGAGTTTTTTAGATGAGATTCAGCTAATCTGTTTTATTAGGTAGTCTCCATCAGAACTGGAACTCTAAAATTATGATTTATTTTTTCTGTTGGTGATTTTTTGGTTGAATTTGCTTTATTAACTTAAGGTGGGATCTTTAAGTTTAGAATAGTACGAAGAATTTTATGGAATGCTTTAACGCAAAAAAAGAAGGAAATATTAGCAATATGTAAAGTTGCATTTTTGTTCTATGGGTGCTTCGGTACCAATTCAGTTGATAAGGATTTTGATGCTAAATCATATAGGATTTGTTTCTCATTTTTTGATTGAGACCTGCAATGCTTTATGGTGCCAAATGTTGGCCATTAAAAGAGAAGAATAATACTAAGTTAAGTGTTGCAGAGATGAAGATGCTTAGATGGATGAGTGGCTTTACCCTTAGAGATAGGATATGAAATGAGCATATACGCGATAAGCTTGGAGTAGCTCCATTGGAAGATAAGATTAAGAGAGTCTCCTTAGATGGTTTGCTCACATTAAACGGATGCCTTCTTCCGATGACCCGATTAGGAAAGTTGAGATATTAGATTTGACTTATGTTAAAAAGGCAGAGGTAGAACTAAAAAGACTTTTAACTGGACACAATGACGAAGAAGGATTCATGTAGCCGACCCCACGTAGTGAGACAAAGGCATGATGATGATGTTGTTGTTTGTTTATCAACATACGGTTAAATGACAGCATAAAGCTAAACCATGATTTTTTTTTAATAATCCTGGAATATTTTGTTTCACACTTATGGGATATTGTGATTCTCATTGGTTGTCCTTGAGATCATCTTGTAGTTTTCATAATTTGACAGTTCTAGGTTGTTTTTGCTGGTTTGAGAATAAATTCCTCTATATTTTTGTATGTTTTTTTGTTACAACGATGAAGAATTACCTTATTCTGCCAATCCTAATGCAACCTTATACGCAATCATTTTCAGATCATCAGATGCTTATGTTTGTTAGTTCCACTTTGCAGGAATGGCCAGAAGAAGATTATCCTCCTTACGCAAACGGTCCTGGCTATGTGGTATCTTCAGACATAGCTAATTTCATCGTATCAGAATTTGAGAAACATAAATTAAGGGTAAGCTTTATATTCATTCGAAATACCAATCATTATAGTTTGGAAAATTACTTGAGATAAACTTCCAATTTTCAGATTACTTTCTTGCATGTGCCTGCAATAAAAGCTAGAAGACCTAGTTTTGTTTTTTCATTTGTGAGGTTGGACCACCATGACCACTACATGGTTCTTTATTCTTCCTAGTGACTGAATTTTTCATGCATGCGACCACTTGGAAGAAAAGTATTATCAAAACTTTAAAAAGGTTCCGTTTAAGTCAGCAATTGGATATATCACTTAAATCTTCCTTATTTGCACACTGCACTAAATTTTTTAAAATAAAGTATAGAAATGTTTTTCATGGCTGAGCCATTAATCTGTCTAAACTAATTTTATTATAGAAATATGAAACAGTTGCGACTTATTAATATATAGTTATCATATGAAGACTTCAAAATTTTAATAAGGGCACGTACTCCCTCACTGATAAGATTAAATTTTTAAGCATTTAATAGATTATTGAGAATGAGGTTTCATTTGAGAAAACTTTCTTCCTGCTTCTTCTAGCGGCTTTCTAATACAAATAAATTAAAAAGTCGCTTTAAAAAATAGTAAGAAAGCTGTCCCAAATGAAGCCTGAAAGTTGTTAGTTTTGTTGTTGACTTCCACTTTCTATAAATACATAAGATTTTCATGTTTTACCGATAAAGTTGCCCCTTATTGTTTAACAATCCGAGTTAGCTTGGCTCACAAGATAAAATATGCAGCTGTTCAAGATGGAGGATGTGAGCATGGGCATGTGGGTCGAGCAGTTCAACAGCTCGAGGCCAGTCGAGTATGTTCACAGTGACAAGTTTTGCCAATTTGGGTGCATCGATGGCTACTTCACTGCTCACTACCAATCTCCTCGACAAATGATGTGCATGTGGAGCAAGCTTCAAGCAGGAAGGCCTCACTGCTGCAATATGTGATAGTTTTTGTCAGAAAAAAATGGATAAAATTAACTTTGCAGTTCCAGAATTGGTATACAAATTGCATATGAGGCTTCGTTCGGGATGGCTTTTTTTACTACTTCTTAAAGCAAGTTTTAAGTACAAAAAATATAACTTTTGTACTAAAAAGTTGTTTTAAGAAGCAGAAAGAAAGCCGTCCCAAAATGTGCTCTTCCCGGATTCGTTCATTATTTCCTTTCCCCTTTCTTATTAGATGCTTCAGCGTAGGGATGTAAATAAAAAGAAAAGAGTTAAGAAAATATAGAAGCAGCTCTTTCAGCTGTTTCATACAAGTTTATTAATGGCAGTTGCAGGCTTAACTGAGGAATGTTAGGTTAAGGAAAATGACTATGGCTCCTCCCTCTTCTAGTTTTCTACCATTGTAAATTTTGAGATGGGTTGGATTGCCTTGTATGGTTTTTTTGTTATATTTGTTCTTTACTTTTGGAATTTAGATGGTAAGGATACAGGCCTTGATCTCTGTAGCTTCTGACAACATTCATTTTCTTGCATTTCTATGATATTTGTTGTCATCTTCATTCTTCTCCTTTATGGGATATGAGCTTCTGTAGTTATTTTCTTCACTTGTTTGATGTAGTGATTTCAAGTAATTGAAACTCAAGTGATTGAAGAGTTATTTGAAAGTTACCGTTATGATTTTAAATCACCAGAAATAAAGTTCAAATATATATTTTAGAATGCATTTTTTGTAATTATTTTGTCTCAATAATTTTATTTGGTCAATGATGAGGTTGAATATGTAATTTAAAAATTTCCAAACTTTTGTATTCATCTATTATAAAAATTTAGTGTACCATTCTATTGAAATATTTTTAAAATTTTGTTACTATTTTTAATAATATTAAAAAGTGAATGATTTTGAGAACAAAATTTTAATTTTATAACATAAAAAATTAATTTTTGGAGAGCAATGGAATATTTATACTTGATTTTTTTTGAGGTATTTAGGTCAATTAAGGTAAAATAATGCTGGGATACATATTAAATATGTAAGATTTGAATTCAAGATTTTTTTGATTGATAGCTAAAGTTTCTAACCGACAGATCAAGATGACTCAGTTCTACAACAACATCAATCATTTAACTCACTATGTAGAGTCGACTAAATGAATCCTTTTTCTTTAAATCTAATAAGAAAATGACATTTCTAATATTTTCTCACCAAGCCTTCTCAGTTATATTTATATCTTTCTTAACATAGGTTAAGCGTTTTATGTGATCAAACCATCTAAGGTGGCTTGGCTCTATTCTCGAGTCATTTGCACCGATATCTATGCATGTTGAAGTTAAGATAAATAATACATACCTTATTATTATAATTATTTTATCATGCAATAAGTATGAATAATGCTGTTACTGATTTATATTTTGATAACCCTAATTATATATCTCTTTCTCTTTTATAATATGTTTTATAGATTATTTCAAGCAACTGTGAAGACATGACAAATAAAAAAAAATGTTTTATAGAATATTTTCTCTGAAATATACCAATAATATTGACTTAGCTTTCGGTTGCAATGCCCATTTCAATTCCCGGTTTCCAAAATCTTTGGCATCTGCTCCACTAAAATAAATTCACATTTTTCTCTAATTTATTTAATGTATTTACTTGCATTATTTGGCCTTCTTTGAATTATCTTAAATACCCACCAATATGACAAGCATATGCAAATAAATAAATACCCCTATTTAATTTAATTAGTAGGGCCCAAAATATGGGAAAAAAAGTCTATTTTCTATAAATAATAATAATAAAATAAAACCAGCTTGTAGAATGGAATTATATTTAGTCTATTTGATTGGCTAAAAAAGAAATATAGTCTAAATTCATAAAAATGAATACAATATAAAAAGAATATTTTGGACTTGTTTGGATCAATAAATACAATTGAATATTTTTTGTTTTTGATTTGAAGTAAAATGAATGTACTGTAATGTCCAATAATGATGACGACGGTGGTGGGGGTCGGCGGTGGTTGCCAGTAGGCGGGGGCTGGCGGCCGATGGCCGGTAGGTGGTGGTGGCCGGTGATCAAGCAAGCTTGCTTGCGGTGTAAATGAATCTCACTCAAAATCGAGAGACTTTAGTTTACCTCAAAATTGTACTAAAATGATTTACAGTGAATTTATTTTACTTTGCATATATTTTCCATCCAATCAAACACCAATATTATGCAAAATCCATAAATTTGTAATATTTTACACCCATTTTTCTTGCAACCAAACAACCTCTAAACAAAACACAAAGTTTTTTTTTTTTAAGACCAAAACACATAATATTAGTCTTTTTTTTGCTGCTTTGGTTAGAAACTTATCATTAACAATTCAAAATTGAATCATTAATAGATTTAGGCTTTATTTGGGACGACTTTCTTACTACTTCTTAAAGCAATTTTTTAATTTTTGCACTAAAAAAATTGCTTTATGAGGCAGTAAGAAAGCCGTTTCAAACAAGACCTTAATGACAAGTTAGCAACCAAAGCATAGACAAATCTTCGGATACAATTTTGATTTGAATCAAATTTGGCTTATTAATTTTTATTTGAGCAAAAATTGTTTTAATTTTAATTAATTTTTTATCTCCTAAAATCCATTCCTAAACCAATATGTATAATTAATCGATAAATTTATGTTTGTATTTAGATTAAATACCATATATATTATAATTTGTTCAAGATGAACTTTTAATTTATTTTAAGGTGAATATAATACAAAAATAATCAATTAATTTATACTTTTATATTAAACTATCAATAGAAAAAAACGTGTCAATATTTCTTAGATAAATTCAATTATCAATATTAAATTACTTCTTCTTTGGTTAAATAATAAACTTGAAAGCAAATAAATTTTGTTGGCCTTATAACCTATATGGAATCATAGAGGCAATATATTCTTTATTTTATTTTATTTTTACAAACAAAATTTGATTGATAGTTTACAAATAAAAATTGAAACTGTTTTTGAAAACATCAAAATCGAAAAAAATTATATTTAGTGTTTTAAGAAATTAACTAATTTTTTTAAAACAAAAATAAAAATAATTCCAAACATACCTTAAAATTTCTTGATGATAAGAATCAATGAAATTAACAAAATTATTAAATTGATTGTTTTTCAAAGAGATCCATAGGATCATTTTGAAAAACAACCAATTAAATAATCACCATCACAAGAAGAGCAAGTTCCTATCAAACCAAATGCCAAGAATAAAAAAATGTTCTAAATAAAGTGATAGTAAAGTAAGAATATCTTATAAGCAATGAATGTAGAAAAAATTATGGTATGGTACGATTCAAGAAAAGATGAGAGGAAATCTATGGTTAAAATTCAAGTCTAGCACCTAAAATTATTGATAATAAATATATCTATAATAATACTAAAAGAGTTTCTTTAGTCACCCATCGGGTTTAGCTGAGTTCGTGGTTGAGCATGATTGCTAGACTTGTAAATATTGGACTTGACCTGAAAACCTGACCCGAACCCATCCCGAACCCGAAGCGGGTCAGACTCGGGTCTAAAAAACCGATCCATTTACAAAATAGGGTCGGGTTCGGGTTGACCCGGAAATCCAACATGACCCGGAAAAAACCCACATGCCCGCCTGCCCCGGCTGCCCGCTTGCATCGAGCCTCGCAGCCTGCCCGCCTGCCCCAGCATCCCGCTGCCCCGCTGTCGCGCGCAACTGCGTGGTCCACGTCTGCCCTAACAAGCCGCTCAGCCTGCCTCGCCTGTGCATCAAGCCGCGCAGCGCCGCAACCTGCCCCATGGTCCCCGCATGACTCGTTGCCTGCACGTGACCCGCGATCGAGTGGGTGTGGCCCCGTCTGGCGCGTGGTGTAGCCTGCGCCGCTTGCCCGGATTTGGTGAAATTTTTGAATGGAGGTGCGGATTTGGTTGAAACATGTGGGGTCAGGTTGACCCGAACCCGACCCGAACCGAAGCGGGTCGAGTTCGGGTCGAGAAAACCGACACGTTTGTAAAAATGGGTCGGGTTAGGGTTGATACGATTAATGTCGGGGGTCAGTTCCAAGTTCGACCCAAACCCGACCCTTGACCCAAAATTGACACCCCTACTGGTTGCAAACTCCTCAACTCGCATTCGATTCCCCTCTAAAGCGGCGTGACTCTTTAAGTGAGGAGAAAATAAGTGCGTGGTCCAGCACCTGTGGGGCTGGTTGCTACTAAGCATGCTAATGGATTAGTTACTCCGCCAAATACCTCCTCTATGGGGGTGACAACGGGTAGACATTCCAGTTAAAAAAAAAAAACTTGTAGTCAAATATTCCACTTAGGAGAAAGACAAATTAAGAATGATCATGCTTTAATGACCTACTTTGACTTTGAGCAATATCAAATGAATGTAAGAACAATATTTATAGACGAAGATGAGATATTATGTAATTTTATTAAAGGAAATGATATTATTTCTTTCACAAAATTTTGAAAGGAAGGGTATGAGTGAATCATCATCATAAAATTCATGAAGACATGCCATAAATAATGTTAATTTTGCCTCAAATATCTATATCTAAATAATTTTGAAATGATTTATCGTGCTATATTTCGATCCATTTAGAGTTAACCTGGGTGTTTTAATCAAGTCAAATTGGATTATAAAGATTGAAATAGACTTAAATTTTTTAGGCTAGTTCGGCTCGAGAGATTATAAGGTGCGGAGTGCGGACGGGGAGAACCATCCGCACAAGTACTATACCCAGTTAGATACCAGTACTCGGTACCATTGGATACCGCTGGATAATTTTAAAATTAAGACAATTTATTAATTTTATTTTATTTTATCCTCTTATAATTTTACTGCAAATTCTCCTACCCCTCAATCCTTCTACATAATATCACGAACAAAAAAATTCATATTTAGGCTTCGGTGATATTCTTATTATTTTTTAAGGCAGATTTGTAATAAAAAATTTCGAAGGAAGCCATGTAAAACTGCTATAAAAAGAAAATTTTAAAAGTTATTATAGAAAATAACTTCTCAACACAATTTTTTTAAAATGACAAAAAATAATCCTCAAATAAAATATAAAATTATGATTCTAAAAATAAAATAATGAAAAAGTTATCTCAAACTAACCTTTACACATCAACCTTAAATTTCCAAAAAAAAAAAAAAAAAAACTTTACACATAAAAGAATCAGTTAAAGGTGATGCATATTTATTAAATTTTTTTAATGGGTAAAGATTTTTCTTTTTGGAACGGGGAATCCACTAGCTGCCACCCTAAAAGGGGGTTTGACGGAGTGATTGATCATCGGCTGACCTAAAAGAGACACCCACCTCATAAACCTCATGACCTGCACTTGATTGGACCGCACTTAAAAAGTGTTGATGTTCGAGAAAATTAAAATCGAACACAGGTTTGGAGCTCCCTACCGCCCACCAACCAAACCAAGGAATGGAAGCTAATATATTTATTTTCAGTTGGCTTTTTTTTTTTTTGAGATATTTAGGTCATTTAAGACAAATTCACACACAACGCATACACAAATACTCGAATCCTAAACTTTAGTTGAAAGCCTAAGACACAACTCACCTTGGCCTGTTGGTTAAGAGCTTATGCTTCCATCTAAAAGGTCTTAGGTTCGAGTCTTTGTGAATGAATTTGCTTTAAATGACCTAAATGTCCCACAAAAAAGTTGAAAGCCTAAGCTTTAAACTAATAGGTTAGTTTCTTTCATGATTATAGTCACTTGCACGGTAGTCCGGTGGCCGTGATAAGCCGTTAAATCTAACGGCCCACACGTGTGGGCGTGTGGTTGTACAAACAAGGGAGAAGGAATGCAACATCCGCGCCAGCTCGTATTTTCCCACCTGGACGGGTTCCCGTCCGCCTTCATCCCTTCCTCATCAGCTCTCGCCTCCTTTTTTTAGCCCCATCGAAGAGAGAAAAACGAAAGGAGGGATCTCTCTCTTTCTCTCAAACTCTTCCAACTCTCTTACTTTTCTTATCCTCCCTCTTCTGTCAGCGATATCGTTACACGGACAAATGGAAAGAGTGATTCGATCGAATAGAAGAAGCTCAGTAGGAGATAAGAAGGAACTCTTCCATGTAATCCACAAAGTTCCCGCCGGAGATACCCCTTATGTTAGGGCAAAGCATCTCCAGGTATATATAATGAATCTCATTCTTCCCTGTTTCCGTCGTAGAGTTTGAATTTCTTTTTTCTTTCTATCTGCCGATTTGATTTTGATCATCTCCTGCTTTCATTTGCGGACATTTGTGGATATTTGTTCATGATGTTGTTGATTTCAGTTATTGAAGTTTGTCATTTAGCTAAAAAAAGAACTAAATCCTTTCAAATACACTACCATGCGAAATTCTATTTCTGCACCTACTTTGAAATTGGAATGGGATTTAAGAAATCCTACTTGGAGTTGAAGTTAAGGAGACTTAGCTCACGACAAACACTGAAACCCTAACCGTCAACCTTAGAAACGTGTCGTGAGGCGTTGAGAAGTTCAATAATTCTGAGAATGAAGGTAGGGCTTTTAGGGCTTTAGAGAGTTCGGCAGAGGTGTTGCAAGTGAAATAAATCCCAGAGTGGTCCTGAAAAGAAGAGAGCAGTTGGGGAAATAAACAAATCCTCCGATGGCCACCGAATGATCTGTTCTACTCACTTTTGTTGATTGAATTTTAATCCTGAAATAAACGAATAATTAGTTTATTGCGTTTAGTTGAATTTAACGGTTGTTATGCCATAAAAGTTTTAGAATTTAATAAGAGACTGTTTTGTTTAGAGTAATGAAGGGTTCTGGAAATATTAGTTTTGGTTTGAGATAAAAAGAGCGACGAGTAAAATTTTTGAAGTTTTTCAATTTTGACTTATTTGAAAATCATTAGATTTGAATGAATTTCAAATGCACTATAAAGCATTTGTCCCGCTGGCCACCACCGACTGCCAGCGATGGTACCGCCTTCCTACACCACCCGCCTACGTCGATTGCTGCTCGCCACCACCGCCACCACCCATTACCCCTATTGGCCACTCGCCTCCATAGCTACTCACAGCCACAACCATCGTTGTCTGTTGGCTGACAACCACCATCTGCCATCTAGGAGTGTCAATTTCGGGTCACGGGTCGGATTCGGGTCGAACCCGAAACTGACTCGACACTATTCAGGTTCAGGTCAACCCGACCCTTTTTTACAAACGGGTCAATTTTTCAGACCCAAACCGATCCGACCCGCTTCAGTGCAGGCGATTCGACGTGCGGACGCGGTCACGCTGTCCGACTGTCCGGCAGCGGCCGCCGGCGGGGCAACGACAGCGGTGCAGGCGATTCGTCACGCTGACGCGAGGCAGGGTGCGCTGGCGGCGACTTGACTCGGGCAGGCGACGTGCGGCTCGATGTCTTGAACGATCAAACCTCCTTCTGATGCCATTCGACGCGCGGACGCGATCACGTGGGACGTGGCCAGCCGGAGCAGCAACGCGGGGCAGCGGGGTAGCCAGGGCAGACGAATTTTTCGGGTCATTCCGGGTTTCCAGGTCAACCCGAGCCCGACCCGATGTTGCAAACTGGTGGCGACTTGACTCGGGCAGGCGACGTGCGGCTCGATGTCTTGAACGATCGAACCTCCTTCCGACGCCATTCGACGCGTGGACGCGATCACGTGGGACCTTGCCAGCCGGAGCAGCAACGCGGGGCAGCAGGGTAGCCAGGGCAGACGAATTTTTCGGGTCATTCCGGGGTTTTCAGGTCAACCCGAGCCCGACCCGATGTTGCAAACAGGTCGGTTTTTTCAGACCCGAACCCGACGTAACCCAAACCCGAAATTTTCGGGTCGGGTTGGGGTCGGGTTTTCGAGTCGGGTCCAATATTGACAGCTCTATGGCCACCTAGTACCACCATATTGGACTTTAACTTGTTTTCCTATTATTTCAAGCCAAATAAAAAAAAATAATTATCAACATTTTTTAAAGTCATCCAAGTAATTATAAAAATATCAAAAATATATTTTTCTTTAATTAGATTTCTTGTACTACGCATTTTCAGCAAACCAAAAAAACCCCTAAATTTGAAATGAAGATAAATAATTAATAATTAATTTTTTTTATTGAAACAAGTAATCAAAATAATATATTTTTATCCTTTTTTTTAACGAAGTCCTACATGTAGCCAATAACCTCTACATGAGGAGATAATAAATAAATAATAAATATAAAATTATAAATTAAGAAAATTTTAATAATTAAATTTATCTTTTTTTATTAAATCCCACTAAATTAAATCTTACTTTATCTACATAGCCACTAAATGTGGAGTATTGGTGTTAAATGTGTAAACGAAGGTTGGAGTGTAATGTATGTAAATCCCCTTTAATCAAAATAATAAATAGATTTGTGGACATTAAAGAAAAAAAAAAAAAAAAAAAACAACTTAAACATTTTACAGATCGCTCTCTGTTATTCGGCAAATTATTGCATTTGGTCACCGGACGGGGAGATAGGTCCGGATATTAATAAAATATTATTTTAAATTAAGCGTGTCAAAAGCGCAGTCAAAGCGCAACTAAAGCGCAAATTTTTATTGAATGTCCGAACCTATTTTCCGCGTCCGGGGACCGGATGCAATAATTTGCCCTGTTATTCTGACCTATTTATTTGAACCTATGTGATATAAAATTTTGTATGAATTCATCTCTGAAATTTCGTAAAAAAATATATTTTTTTGGGCCAGCACTGGTTAATGGTGTTCCATGGATTATGAAACAGCTAGTGGAGAAGGATCATGATTCTGCAATAGTTTGGTTTTGGAAAGCAATCAATTGCGGCGACAGGATGGACAGCGCGCTCAAGGACATGGCGGTGATCATGAAGCAGCAAGGCCGCGCCGAGGAGGCCATTGAGGCCATCAGATCCTTCAGGCACCTCTGCTCCAAGCAAGCCCAGGAGTCCCTTGACAATCTGCTCATAGATCTCTACAAGGTAACATTTACCATCCATTTCCATGGCTCCTTCAAAGTGTGCTAATGACTGAATTAGCTTAACTCCATTACTATTAATTAGAAATGCGGAATGTTCGAGGATCAGATTGAACTCCTGAAGCAGAAGCTCAGGATGATATACCTAGGGGAAGCCTTCAATGGCAAAACTACAAAGACCGCTCGCTCCCATGGCAAGAAGTTCCAGGTCTCTATCAAGCAAGAAACTGCCCGTGTTCTGGTACTACTGCTACTTTGTATGTAATCCAAGAGTGTCAATATTGGACCCGACCCGAATACGACCCGAAAATTTCGGGTTTGGGTCGAATGGGTAGGATTTGGGGTCAACAATTCGACCCGTTCAAAATCAGGTCTGGTTCGGGTTGACTCATTGACCCGAAATTGACCCATTTTGATCTGGAAATCCTTTTTGACCCGGCAACCCGAGATTGATCTATTTTGACCCGAAAAGCGGAGATTGACCTGTTTTTGGACCCGAAAACTAGCTGTTTTTTGTTGGCACCGTGTCATTCGGGTCGGGTTTGGGTCCGAAAAATTGACCCGTTTGCAAAAAAAGGGGTCAGGTTTGGGTTAACCTAAATATTGTGGGGTCAGTTTCGGGTTTGACTTGAACCCGACCCGTGAACCGAAATTGACACCCTAATGTAATCCATTCCTAATAATTTTTCAGAAGTTTGATATTTAAACTTATGCATAACTGTGTGGCAGGCAAATTTGGGATGGGCATACATGCAACAAAACTGCTTTGCTGCAGCAGAATTGGTATATCGGAAGGCTCAAACAATCCAGCCTGATGCCAACAAAGCCTGCAACCTTGGTGTTTGCCTGATCAGGCAGGGAAATCTCCATGATGCTCGAACCGTTCTATCGGACGTCGTTAACCATAGATTTTTAGACGGCGAAGAGAGCAAGGCGGCGAGCCGGGCTATAGAGTTGCTGCGCGAGATTGAGTCGCAGCCATCGATATCGCCTATGGATATTGGTTTGAACATAGAGGAAGCCACCAATGACTGGTCTCCTTTGAGATCCAGAAGGTTGCCTATCTTTGAGGAGATATCTACATACAGAGATCAGATAGCTTGCTAGGACCAGTCATCTCTTTGACTGGCCTTTGTAAATTTCTTAACATTGTATAAAATGCATATATTCTTTTGGGGTTTGGTTAGGTCATTGTAGGACTCTTAGTACTTAGTAGTTTCTCTATGCCTTTCCTGGACTACTGATGCATAAAAAATAAGAATAAGGTGGCTAGAAGGGAGAGAGGGTTTAGAATTAGGGATGATATCTATGTGATTTGGAATCATGAGATAATGAAAGCCATCAAATCCTAAGTTGTGGGGGGGTTCATATAATTGTAAGTTTTGTTCTTATTGTAACTTAAGAAATCTCAGGCTCTTACCGTCTCTGCCACCATCATTCTAATTTAGGTTTTGATTTTCTTACCATTTTTTTAAACAGTTTTTTTAGTATAAAAATTTTAATTTTTTATTAGAAAACTGTTTTAAGAAGCAGTAAAAATTGTCCTAAATAAAACTATCGATGGCTAAGATGTCAAACATCACTCTTTAGTATACTTGTATAACACCAACAAGAAACATAGAAGAGTTCGAGTGGCATTAGCCAATCTAACTTAGCAATTCTTCTTGTACGAGGGGGCATCAAATAACAGGGGATTCTTGTATTGTAAGTTAACAATTAGCATACGTTAGACGCTACTCTTTGACATGCGACTAGTGGCAGGCGACAAGGAATGTCAAAAGATTCGACTCAATCGATCTACTTATAGGAGCGAAGATTGGATGATTGAAAATGCCTTCCAATTTTAGTAGAAACATACATTGAACATAAGTGGCAATAGGCGTTGGACATCACTCTTTGGTATGCATTAGGTCATGGTCTTAAAAAAATGTTAAAGTTTAAGAAATATGGAGAAGCTTGACTAAGTTAGAGAATTAGTAAGGCTTATGTTAACTAAAAATTAGACAATTTGTAAGCCTAACTCTGCCATGCATCAACATTAATCAATAGTAAGCGTCTGGCTGTAGTAGCAATAGTTGCTGACATTGGTCGACAACTGGCATCAAGTGGTTATCTCCAGTGAAAGCTGCATTTGAATGTGAAGAAATGTGACATATTTATAATTGAAATTGATCCTCCCACTTATTTAGTATTTTATGGACATTTTAGTGCTTAATGATCTCAAAATTAAGCAATCTTGAACTTATCAGATACTACATCTCATCAAGATACTCATTTTGACTTTAAACGAATAAAATTGGAAGGACATTTAACCCTTAAAATAATCTCAAGAAATTTTGAATTATGCTTATTCAGTTCCATTTAGACTCAAATCCAAATGTTTTTGGTACCATTGGGTTCATTTCATCGAATCATACTGTTGCAATTACAAGTTTGCTAAATATAAAATTAATTTTTTGAAGGCATATCAACACCTCTTATATTTGTATGCATATGTGAGAGTGTACATGTCATGATATAAAATTAGGCATGCTTACACAAAACATGATAAAAAATAAGGTTAACTTTAATTAGGATCAAACTCGACACTCGACACTAACAAGTCGATCCTACACAAGATCAGGCAAAAGAGAAAAGAGCATATTTGGTTTAATTTAAGTTGGGGTCAAATTGGCTCAAAATTAGACCTTTTGCAAACCTATTTTTGGGCTAGGGTTTTGAGAATTGTCTGAGCATTCCAAATATGATGAAACCTTGAGAAACTTTTGAGCAAACAAGATTCAAAATGTTCAAATATCACACAATAGCATGAATACACACAAAGTGTGATATTTTCCTTTTTGAGGCGACAAAAGCTATACTAATTGAGAAGTGGAGCAATATCACAACAACAACATCAAGCCTTTATCCCACTTCATAGGGTCAGCTACATGAATCATTGCACAAAACACTGTCGTTGCCAAGTCCCAAGCCCTGGATAAGAAAAATGAAAGGATGCGTTAAGTAGTTGACAGGCAATGTAAAACTTGTCGAACAATATGAGCCCCTTAATACAAGTGAAGCAAAACTCTATAACAAAATTTAGCCAAGCAATGGACATAAAAAAATAATAATAATAATAACTCAATCCAAAGATGATGCGTAATCAATGAATACATTGCTTCAGTGCTTCACTATTGCTGAATAATCTTTCATCAAACCAGCTCAAACTTCACAACCTTCCTAAAATCAGAAACATATTCTCTTGTTCTGACACAAAGTTCAATACTTTTTTCTATATAAAGCAACAGAATGAAACGGCATTATCAGCCATATTACGACAACAGTTGGCCAAGAAAAAAAGCAATTACAAGAACCGACAGATCCTAATGTTTTGTGAAAGAAGAAACAAAATGCTGTATCCCGACTATGCACGCAGAGGAATCCCCAAATACAAACGCAGAGAAAAAAACACACTGAAGAAATGTTGCTAATTGACAAATCACTGATATGAGTTGAGGATTATGTAGAACCTGAAACAATCGACAATGATGGAGACTGTCATTTGCACTTAAAGCCATGGCACACAGATAAGACAATGATCATAATGAGGACAATGATGATCGTCACGATGAGGAGCTTTATCTTCATGTTCTGCCACCACAACTTCCTCCTCAACTGGGAACCTCCCTGCCTGAAATCATGAGCCTGCATGCCCAAAACGTAAAAATTTCGATCATGTTTGTAACGAAAAAAGATCGAGGGAAACATCAACATTAAAGTTGCAAGTTTTAGATTGTTAATTGATTTATGGGTAGATTTAGGGTGTTGAAGGCACATGCCCCCACTGGCTTGGATCTCTACCCAAGTGAGTTGTTTGATTTGGTGGCTCAGTCTGCATCTATCTTGCACCGATACGGATATAGCGACACGGATATGACACAATATGGATACAGGACACGTCAATTCTTAAAATTACAGGATAAGGGTACGGCGTGGACACGATATTATAATTTATAAATCATACATAAAAATTAAAAAAACAATCAAAGAATAATATTTGAAATTACAAAAAAAATGAAAGTAACATCATTTGTAGCCTTGTAGCTTATAATATCAAAATAAAAGTAAACATTAAATGTCTAGTACAACAACAAAAGCGTAAACAACGGGAATCAGTGCCGTATCGGAGGTGTATCCGTGTTCGGTGTATCGAATACAGCACGCCTTCATAAATAGGTGTATCGGTGCAACATAGGTCTGCATTTCAAACCCTTTTTATTTATAACTTAAACTCCAAAACATTTGCACATAGAGCAAATATATTTCTCTAGATTGATATTTAAGGTAATAAAGTTTAATTTTTTTTTCCCTCACCCAATAAAGTGCATAAAATTTACCCCTTCAATGGAAATCCCTGAAAGATGAAATGCATACCTGGGACCGAAGGTTCTCTGTTTTGCCAACTAGGCCATCAATTTTCTCCTGTCGATCGATAACCTGAACAAAATAAAGGAATTCATGAAATTCTCTCTACGAGCATAGCATGAAGGAGCCTGAACAAAATAAAGGA
Organism: Dendrobium officinale; assembly: GCA_019514585.1. Taxonomy (NCBI): domain Eukaryota; kingdom Viridiplantae; phylum Streptophyta; class Magnoliopsida; order Asparagales; family Orchidaceae; genus Dendrobium; species Dendrobium officinale. Next base: position 4,692,605 of record CM033700.1, read on the forward strand.
ATTCATGAAATTCTCTCTATGAGCATAGCATGAAGGAGACTATCAATTGAAATAGGAGGTAAAGAGTTACCCTCTCAATATTTTCCATCATAATTCCTTTAACTTGTGAAACTTGAGCCTGCACTTTTGAAAGCTTACTGACCTCGTCTGGGTGTTCCATACAATACTGCATATGCTCCTTCAGTTTTGGCCTGAAAATGTGTTTTTTTTATTATAAATATTTGAGTAAAAAAAAGACCTCTCACAGCTGAAGGGATGAAAGAAAAAGAAAAAAAGAATACCCGAATTCACGGTTGAGGCTATGGGTAATAGCTGTTGCAGCCTTTCCACCAGGATATTTATGGATAAAGTCTTCCTTGATCCTCTCCAAGAAGCCAAGCGGAATTTGTCTACCAGCTGACTCAACTGCAACAATACAGTAAGCTGCAAAATACAAATTCCATGTTAAGATGCGTATTACCAAAATAAACATACTTTCATGAAAAAAAAAAAAAAAAACAATTGATGCATATACTTTTAGACTGATAGGTGAGGAATGTAAGTTTAATTCATTAACAACTCGCAAAAGAAAATTACTAATGCAACAATTATGATTAATGGTAATTAAGGCTTCGTTTGAGACGGTTTTTTTACTGTTTCTTAAAGCGATTTTTTAGTTACTAGAACGCCGCTTTAAGAATAGTAAAAAAACACTTTTAGATCTCAAGTATTTCCTATCAATCTTTGGATACACTTTCCAATGAACAGGTCTACCAGAAACCTAAGTAAGCGGTGAAATATCCATAAAGCTAACAGGTAAAAAGATTTGTATGACCAAGCACCACAACCAAGTGTAAATAGTTGGTTATCTCTAATGTAGTGTTTCTGATCACGCCGAAGAGTTCGATACCTTTCAACTCCATATCATAATGACTTACTCAAAGAATAGACATAACTAACAATTAGCATTAGTGTAATCACAAGCAAATTGATATATAAGTTCTATTATGATATGCCATAATAAGGAATGAACTACTATATCGTATACCTGAGGACGAAAGGGTACTTAATTGAGGTGGCTTAAATTGATATATAAGTTCTCTTATGATATGCCATAAGAAGAATCATGGCGGATGTATAACATTAAATAAAGAAATGCAATATGGGAGGAGCTATGATTGATTTCACAATAGCCTATGATCTTATAATAGCAGACACATAGTATAAGCAGCGAGAAGAACATTTAATTGCCTAAAAAATTGGAGATATCAAATCAAGCATAATATTTTTAAAATTAAAAATAAAATAAAAATAATTTTGAAAAAAATATAAGTTAATTATAGGTAAGAGTTTGATCATGCAAGATAGAGTAATAGTTATGGATGGATATCTTAAGATTTAAGAGAATAATCAAAAGAAGTAATTAATCTAAAATATGGTGGTTGAATTTGAAAGATTATAAGTTACTAATCTTTCAAGATAGGGTTCTAACAGAGGCAACAAGTACTGATTAAACTCAACCATTTGATGGTTAAATTTATTTAACTACGGATGAGGTAAATAGACTCTATTTTTTATATCATTAGTGTAATCACAAGCTAATTGCTAATACTAACTATTCAATAGAAACAAAAACCAAATAGAACATCCAACAAGGAAGGTATCTAAGCGAGGCAAAAAGTACTAATTAAACTTAGCCATTAGATGGTTAAATTTATTTAACTGCGAAAGAGGAAAATTGACTCTATTTTTTATATCATTAGTGTAATCACAAGCTAATCGCTAATGCTAACTATTCTTTTTTGATGGAAAGGGACCAATTTGAACATCCAACAAGGAAGCTATCATCAAGTTAAGGAAAGGAACCAACGAAAACGAAACGGGATCGGGCACTTACTGTATCCATTCTCGACAAGGAAGTTGAAGGTGTGCCCATCGCAGCTGTAAGTGAACTTGTCGTTGGTAGCCGGCAGCCTCTGGAGACACTGCGATGCGATCTCCATGAAGTTGCCCTTGAACTCCGTGTACTCCGCCAGGACCACCGTTCCCCGCGACACAGCGCTATAGATTAGCGTCTTCTGCCTCATCTTCCACCCTTTAGCCAAAACCTAGATTCTTGCAAAATTTCTCAAAGACCAGGGAACCGATTTCTCCAATAAAAGAGAACTGCGAGTGAGAGAGAGAGAGAGAGTTTTCCTCGCGGCTGGTAGTACAAACAAGAACCGTGGAAGGCGTATTATATGATTTCCAGACTTTGAAAAATTGAAACCTCTTTATTTGTTTCTTTTTACGCAACATTTTTGAAAAGAGGATAAAAATAGGAGAAATTATTATGTGCGGAAGATCAGACGCATAATATTGTTTAGAGATTAATTAGAATGCATCATATCAGCGGTATCGAGCAGCGGTACCAAGCATAGGGGTGATGTGATGCATTCTAGTTGATTTCCGGATGACGTTCGGCATCCGCACAGAATAATTAATCTAAACATAGGGGTGCAAGTGAGGAGTAGATTTATAAATTCGATGAGCTAATGAGTCAAATTTAGACTGATCCTAACCCAACTCGTTAACTTACGAGCCGGCTTGTTTAAAAAATATTAATACAGAATATATTCACAATGTATTAAGATTTAGGATTTTATATATGAAGTTTTAAAAACGTTTAAAAATTATATCTCAATCTCTTATACTATGTGATTCTTTATTATTATTTTTTTAATTTCGATTTTTTATCATTTTATTTTAATAATTACAGAAATCATAATTACTTTCTCTCTTTTATATTAAACAAGTTGACTAGAACTTGTAGAATAAAGCTCAAGGCCGAAGTTGATTAGTTAATCAAGCCGAAGCTCAAGTCAGGGATGACACAAGCTCGGTTCGGCTCAAGTCAGGGATGTGCATCTATAAGATAAATTTATATCTAATTTTATTATAAATTAAATGATCTACATTCATTATTTATTTTAAAATCAAAGTTGAAGTTTTAAATTAGCTTAAGAAAATAATATTTAATCAAGTTTGGAAGGAGTTATAAATATTTTAATTTTTTTTCTAAAATTATTAGACGATTAAACAGAGAAGCTTTATACTTTCCTTCGACGTCAACATTTTGAGTAATTCAAAATTCAAAGTATAATCACATAGGTTTTCATTTGTGATAATTTTTTTTTTTAATTTTTTAAAACGGGTTTTCAGCAAAAAATATATATTTTTTAAAACAAAGCAGCCTAAAAAGCATTAAAAAAATCGTCCAAATGAAGATATAATCCGATTGAACGGCCGTGATTTTCGGGTGAGCATCTTAATATGATTTCTCTATTTAAATTTAAATAAGAAATTTTACTATGAAATTAGAAAGTGGTCTTATTTTATCTTCACATGTAATAAAGGTTAAAAATGAAAGGGAAACAAAAAGGAAACAATTAATATATTATTAATTTTATATAATTATATAAAGTAAAGCATATAATTTCAAAATTTTAAAGCAGAAATAAAAGTATAAAATTTATACATTTCAATTTATATTTAATGAGATCATCTCATGAAATGAACATTAAGGTTACATTTGAGGAGAAATTATTCTGTGGGCACATCGAGTGGTCTGGAGACCAACTAAAATGTGCCACGTCACACGATACCGAGCAAAAAGTGGCGTGACATGTTCTAGTTGGTCTCTGGACACTGGCTGGTGTACGCACAAAATAAGTTTTCCCATTTGGAATAGCTTTTTTTTACTATTTTTAAAGCAACTTTTTAAGTACAAAATATTCTAATTAAAAAAAATTTTGTACTAAAAATCTGATTTAGAAACAATAAGAAAGCGGTCACATACGAATTACGAAGTCTAAGGCTTTGTTTAATTTTTTTTTCTTATTTAAAATCACGAGAATATATAAATAGTCTTTATTATTGGATTACATAAAAGTTGAATATAAAAAAAAAATACATATGAATTTATTTAAATAATGTAGAAATTCTCAATTCTTTATTATAGAAAATTCTTTTATTTATTGTCGTGATGAGTTGCCAACATTGAATAGGTAAGTTTGTTTTTAAGGGACCAAAAATTTTGTTTGAGATAAAAAATGTTAAATAATAAAAGAAAGTTTATGATACATTCATTTTTATTAAATTATTAATTATTATTATTCTTCTTTTACGTTGATGGAGAATTATATATGTTGCATGTTTGAAAATTTAAGTCGGTAGAATATATGTTTCACGTCTTAGTGATATACAAAGATTCAACATTAACATATAAAAATAATAAGACTAGAGAACTTTTTACGCAGTAAACTTAGAAAGGAAAAAAATTAGAGGTCCTAACACAATTGCAAAATTCACTACGTAGTAGATGATACAAAGATCTTCCATTTTTCATTGCTGAAGAAGAGAAAGTACAAAGATCGATATTTTTCCATTGAGCTGAGGTGACAGAAAAGATTTTTGGATGAGTTCTATTTAATTTTTTTTATTACAAAAATTATAGTTTTTATAATGTTATTATCATATTTAAGGAATACTACTTAATCAAATATTATAGTTTTTATAATGTTATTATTATATTTAATGCTATTATCATTATAATTTTATTATCATATTTAATTTTTTTATTACAAAAATTATAGTTTTTATAATGTTATTATCATATTTAATGCCTCCTCAAGTGTGCTTACTTGCAAACAAAACAATTTTCCTCCACATGTCGCAAATCATAAAAAATAAAAACTTTCTTATAACCCAAACAAAATATACATTTTTTTTCACTAATTTTCACTTTAACCAACAATAGTTGAAAATTAATTTCAATTCTATTCCTTTGACATTTTCATTTCCATTCCTCCTTTATTCCATCTCTTTCAATTCATTACCAAACAAAGTCATAAGAAATTTCTTATAAATGTTATTTTGACTAATTCTTTTCCATTAGTTTCTACATTAAAATTTGTGCTAGTTAGCTACATTTGTCTATGATAGAAATGCATGAAGATAAGCATTATAAATGTTCTCATAATAAACATCTTATAAACTAAATACAATTTTCAATTATGTATTATGACTAAAGATCTATTTGAGACAGTTGCAATGATTTATAAAAGTAATTATAAAATTGTTGTGAAGAAAATATTTTTTAAAAGCTGCTATAAAAAGGAGCTTTCTATCATAAAATTTTAGTTGCAGTTTGTAAAAACAAACTAGTAAGAGAGAGAGTACAACTAGAAATTCTAGGTTATAACACATTAGCCCCTAATATAAATAATTAATTATATACTAATTAATATTAATATTCTACATAATAATTATATAATTGATAATAATATTTATTCAATTTGTCAAGAATCTATAATTCTTGAAATACTAATCTTAGCATGATTTTATCATATAATCATCCATTTGACTTATAGCACAACACTGTACAACACAACACAGCAAAAGTCTATCTTAAGGAGCATAAGGCTTACATAGGCCATGTCATGTCAGCTAATGGAAAAATTATAAGGTGCGGAGTGAGGACCGTCCGTACAGATACATGGTACCAAGCGGTACCCAACGGTACCGAGTGGTACCTAGCTGGGTACCCTATACTTTTGTGCGGACGGTTCTCTCCGTCCGCACTCCGCACCTAATAATCTCTCCAGCTAATGTAGGCAAAAGTTAAGAGTTCTCATCATTAATGATTATTATAAAAAAAAAAAAACTTTAATTTTTTGAGAGAAGAGACCTACATAGACCTGGTTATGGGTCAAGTGGGTCACCCAACTCCACCAAAGACAACAACTTCAGCCTAAGGCTTTATTTGGGACAATTTTCTTATTGCTTTCTTCAACAATTTTTTAGTATAAAAATTTAACAATAAAAAAACAACAAAAAAATTATCCTAAATGAAACCAAAGTCAGACAAATTATCAGATTACATAAAACAACTGTTTCGTTCTGTGTCATGCTAAATGATTTCTCACATGTTAGTAAACGTCGCAGGTGGAAATCTAAAAAATAGTTAGATTTGCTTAGATCCTTTTATCATTGTTGGCTGCATTGTTTGGATGTTTCTTTGGTAGGTGGTCTTGTTGGTGTGGGCTCATTAAAGCTGTTGATTCTGTGAGTTGTTGTGTGGTGGTTCTTTCATGTCGGCATTTTGGATTGATGGGCTTCTTGAATAGACTATTTTTGTGCTTGTTTCTGTTTGGATCTTTTTTGCAGGTTGATTCAATGGTTTTGTTGCTGTGGTTGCTGCTGTTTCGTCTTCCTGGATGACTTTCTTTGGATCTTTTTGGCATTTCTTTATTGTTGTCTTATCTTTTGTATTAGTTAGGATCATCAGCTCATAGTTTTTTCTTCAAAGATTGTATTTTAGAGAGTTTTTGGTTCTTAAAGGATCTGTAATGCTTTTTTGATGGAACACGTAAGCTTCTTTGTGAGTTTCTACCAAAAAAAAAAAAAAACTACATACAGCAGCATATCCACATCAATTAACTTTTTCATGTTATTTAAGTTTGGTTAAAGCTTGACCTGCCCAGTAAGTTATTTAACAATTGGCTCCTTTAACAAAACAAAAGTTCAATAGACCAGACAATATTTACATGAACACAATATCTCCATTCCAAAATCTTAAAAGACAAATTTGAATCACACATACATGCATATAGAGCAAAATTCCTAGCTGATATAATTATACAAAAGCATCCCCTTGCAATGACATCTCTACTCTACCATGATTTAAAAATAAAATAAAAAAAACATCACACATTTTACTAGCTAATAAGAACTCAACAAAATTATTAAGCTTATGAGAAGAAGTATCAGCTTCAGTTGAAGGTTTTCAAAATGACCAGTAGAAGAGGAAGAACCTGGAGGTGGACTTCCATTATCTATATGGCTTTCCTGTGGGCAAGTATAATTGCAAAGGCTTGGCCTTACTATCCTGTAAACACCTTTGCTGGCTAAAAGATAAACATCTTTGCTGTTATCCTCAGCAAAGGAGTAGACGATCCCCAGAGATGGGAGGTGACTTCCTTCAACATGATCACAAGCAATTGGAGTTTCTTTGGCACAGTTAAATGGCAACTCTGTACTGCTGTAGTTTCCACTGTTCTCTGGGTTCTCAATGCCTCCCCACATTCCTAAACCATAGAGGTCTGCATACAAGTACCTGAAGACAAGCATGAAGAAAATAGATTTATCATAATCATCAACATCAACATCCTCATTATAAGAAAATAGCTAAAATAGGCCCTAAAGTTTTTAGGCATGTCTATTTTAATCCCGACATTTTCAAGTGTTAAATTTAGACTTCATTTGGGACGGCTTTTTTACTGTTTCTTAAAGCAAATTTCTAGTACAAAAATAAAATTTTTGTATAATAAAGCTGCTTTAAGAAGCCCTAAGAAAACCGTCCTAAACGAAGCCTTAGTCCCTCAACTAACCAAATCATAATAAATTTGATTATACTGTTAATTTTATAATTTTTTAAAGGATTCATATCATGATTATTCGACAAGTTTTACGCTGGCTATCGACTACCTAACGCAACCCTCCACTTTTCTCATCCAGGACTTGGGACCTGGCAACATAACACTATGTTGATGTTGTTGTTGTTGTTGTATTTGTGTTGTTAATTTTATAGTTTCTTTGAACAAAAATTGGAGAAGGGAAGCTTTCCTAAGGGCATTTTTTATTATTTTTTATATAATTGACCCAAAAATGTTCAAAATACTCTCATGGAAAGCTTCACTCCATTAACTTCTATCCAAAGAAACAATGTAGTATTTTTCTACATTCTTCATTCATGTTGAATCCTCATTCTTCATTCATCTGGAGTAAATTTCTCAATGAAAAATTTAATCAACAAATCATAGTGATGAGCACAACATCTCAGTTTAATCAGTGGGTTTAAGGTTACTAACCTTCCATACAAGCATGGATCAGCTTTCGCTCTATAGACATAACCACCAGAAATTGAAGCAGATCCGACATTTGTATTCACAGAGGAATGATTATATCCCATGACTGGAAAAATTGGATTTATAGAGTTTAGAGAGGTGTTTCCTCCTGGAGTCCACTTGGGATGGTAAGGGTAAGAACCCTCGTAAATGCGCCATCCATAATTGCCTCCCTTCGAGATCAAATCGACTTCCTCATATGTTTCCTATAGATGTTTGAGAAAAAACATATTATTGAAAGAAAAAGTTATGGTTATTGGATTATTAAGGGAACTTTCCTTGCTGGAAATAGAATAATGTTAAGAAAAAGTTATAATCAAGCATAAATCATGGACAATGATTATATTTGGAAAAGAGATTATTGACTGGAAGTTAGTAAACTCTTTTGACTTAGGCGTCGTTTGGGACTGCTTTAGAGCACTATTTTTTTCCTGCTTTTAAAATTTTTTTGAAATAAATGCAACTTTACAAAGCAGTAAGAAAGCCGTCCCAAATGAAACCTTAGAAATTAAAAGGTGATGAGGAACAGCAGCAATAATGCAATATGACTCCTGAGCAGTTTGATCACTTCAAAAAGTTTTGGTTTGTGCAATCTTTATAATGGAGAAAGACCAATTCTGGAAATCAAATGCATCTTGAAATGCTTTGAACTCCCATTTCTGATATAATGGTTAGAAAACTTTACAATTTGTTGTTGTGAATGGATGATGTTGTTAGAGATCCTTCCTAGCAAGCATCAAATGTGTATATGCTACCAAATCATCATTTAAAAGCAGTAATTTTAATTTATTTTAGTGTATAATATAATGATATATCACTTTCAAGAAATTCATGTAAAAATCCTTAATCCATATCAAATAATAAAGGAGAAAGTTTGGGTCATTGTAGTTTGATCCAAATTTGATCATGATAGATTTTCTAAAATTAAATCTACTTCGAGATGGTGCAATACGAACTAATTAATCAATTATTATTTATATTTAGATAAGTATAATATACAACTAATCAATCAACTTTTATATTACACCGATCTTAAAGTAAATCCAAATGTTAGAAAATCATCATGACCAAATTGGGTCACGATATCCTAATCTAAATTTTCTCCTACTCTAAACTCAAATTTGGCTGGAATAGATTAAGTAATCATTGAATTTTCTTTTAGATAAGTGTAACACATGATTAATCAATCAACTATCGTATTACACTAATCTCAAAGTAAATACAGTGGCTACAAAAGCTATCCTTTACTTTGAGTTGTGTGTAATAAATGACAAATCAATCAACACTCCTGTATTGCCCTCATCTCAAAAAAATAAATCCAATGACTAGAAATTTCATTTGGCCTAACCCAAATTAAATAGGATGAATTTTATAGTCATTGGATATACTATGAGATGAGTGCAATATATGGCCGATTATTCAACTTTTATATTGCACTCATCTCAAAATAAATCTCATATTACTGAAAGACCATCCTAACTAAATTTGAGAGTCAAAATGTTCTAACCCAAATTTTCTCCAAAAATAAACACAAATATAAAATTTTTTGACCTGTCCAACATCTGCGCAAAAGAAGTAAGATGGTCGTTTTGAGTCGAAACTGCAGCGCCATGGATTTCTAAGACCCAAGGCCCAAATCTCATCCTGCAATTGACTATCATCGGCAGAAGGGTTGTCTTTTGGAATTGAATAGTTTCCCCAAAGACCAAGATCATTTATCTCACTTGAACCTACAAGTATAAATAGCTTGGTTAAAAAAAAAATACTCAGATAATGGAAAATAGAAACATATAACAGGCATTGTCACTCATTCTCAGCAATACCAAAGAAATTATTCTTCATCTGTTAAAAAAGTTTTGACGCCTAAATTAAAAATTTTGAAATCACAAATAAAATAAACCAAACATGCATATAGCAGCACGTAGGATATAAGCTTTAAATGATAAAATAAAGAGAACACAATCAATCTAATCAATACATACAATTTTTAAGGGCCCAATTCAAGAACAGAAGAAAGATGGAAATAGTTTCTAAAAATAATTTTAATTGAACCCATACAAAACCATGAACTTGATATATGCACCCCATGAAAATCAGAAATCAGCACAAACAATACATGCATATTATTATACACACATACACTATATATCAACACATCATGCTGATCATTCACAATAAAAGAAGCAAAAAATTTAGGAAATTAATATGAGCAAATGTTTTTTAATTAAAAGTTACCATATAGTGTCCCTAGTTTCTTATCTCTATTTTTCCAAACATAACGTGAAGATGTATCGCGGTAGTTATTGCAAAATTGTGGACGCCTTCCTTGATCATTGCTATTTGAATTTCATATTCATTAAGGTTTCGTTTGGGACGGCTTTTTTACTGCTTTCTAAAGCAGTTTTTTATTACAAAAATTTATTGAACTAGAAACTTTTGTACTAAAAAGCTGTTTTAGAAAGCATTAAGAGAGCCGCCCCAAACAAAGTCTAAAAATCTTTAGGTCAGCATGAAGATTAAGTTAGTTAATAAAATTGCAGCAAATCTCATTCATCAAGAAACAATACAGAAGAGTTAAAGACCAGCAACAACAAACAACAGCGGTTATAAACTGAAAAAAAAAAAAGAGTATCATTCAAATTTAAGAAGACAGTAGCTCAGAACTCTTGTTAGAGGTTGCAACAATTGTAGAGAACAGAAGGCAATCTATTTTCAAATAATCAAGAATCAAACATATTCAGGCATCTATGCATTTAAAATAGAGATAAAAAAGGAACAAAAACTATAGGTGAATTTTGTCCTTCAATACTCACTTGGTATGTTATTCACATCAAGTCGCATAATTTTACCCAGCAAGGATTTTTTATTCTGTGCAAAATTGAATGGATCTCCATCATTCCCACCATCTCCCATCATAAAGTATAAATAACCATCTTCAGGTCCAAAAAGAATTTGCCCTCCATGATGTTCTGTATATGGAAGCCCCATGGTGAAAATCCTTCTTACTTCAGAAGGGGAAGCAGATGTTGCCTACAAATGAAAAAAAAGAAAGCATGTGGAAATCCAGTGGAAAGACCTTCAAATAAGATTAACTTCAAATTTAATAATATTATATCCAATATTACAACAATGGCTAAATAAGGTTGTGAATGTCACCTCTGAAGGCGTTGTTGAGGAGCCATTGACAGTGAACTCTGAAACAACACTTTGATATCTGCAAGGTTGAACGCCATTGTTCAAACCAAGCTTTGAAGGGTCACAATCCACATCAGAGTTACATGAACACCTTCCAGAACAACTCGCCGTTTGTGTCTTATCACAATTATATGAAACAAAGAAGCGCCCATTACTTGTGAAATTTGGATGAAATGCCAAACCCATCACTCCGAATGCAGTATCATAATGAACCATGTCAGTTATATCAAGAAAAGTACTTGACTCATTAAAATCCAATGTCCCTCCTGATCCTTGAGCTGGAACTGTCGCTAGCCAAATCTTACCCGCTTGATCTGACAAGAAGACACGATTTGAGCCATCTGGGTGAGGCACCATACTAAGGTATGATCCATTTCCAAGCTTCTCTAGGCAGATACCTTTGGGTGCAGAGTCCACTGAACTATTAAATGAAGCAGATTGCCCATTGAAACAAACCGACTCACTACTGGCTGACCCTCCAAATGCTTTGCAGAAGTCAGTTTCAGATTGCCAAAGATCTGAAAGTCTGGAAGATGAAACTGACTGTCCAGAAGCGCCCTGTAAAGAGGCAGCAAATGGAGAGTTCCGTATGGGTACATCTTTGCAAGAATCCCAGACCTGTACGCAGAAATCTCCGGAAGCAACTTTGCTGGACTGAGAAGAGCTAACATAAGTGGTTGAGTTGCACAAAACAGGAACCATTCCAATGTTTGGTTCAACGGTGAAGAGATCTGCTGAATATGGATTACATTTCTGCAGGGATCATGGAACAGATGCATAGTTAGATGATTAATAAACTGCAATAAGTCCATTGGATGAATAACTCATTGATTGGTGAATCGGTGAAAATAAGATTGTCAAAGAACTACAGATGACGGTTTAGCACTAATTTGCTACATTTACTGCACAAGCATAAAATCCAGAAGGTCCAAAACTCTAATAGATTTTGTACAGATACACAATATCACTTAAAACGAATGTAGTATGTTAGCTGTTGTCTCATCATATGTTAAATCATTGTTTCCTTCAAAATCCAACGGAGCCGGACTTTTTTTAGTGTGAGCACAAATTAGGTTTTTTAAATATTCCCTCAATTTTTTTTTATTTGTGCTTTAGACAGTTTTAAAAAAAGATTTATTAAATTTTTTTTTGTTATATATATATATATATATAATTTAGCCCTGTTTTTTTTTAAGGAATGTTAAAATATAAATTTAATTTCATGATATTGATAATAATTTTTCAAATTTTTATCAACTAAATTAATTTAAATTTATCAATAATTTTGTACCTTTGACCACAAATTTTTTTTGAATAGCCAATCATTAAAAGAAAAGTTTGTTGACCCCTACTATCGAAACTCGGGGAAAGAGGACAATACAGCGATTTAAGCAACATGTGCATCAACGCGACACGTCATTTGAAGGGTCAAATGACCTCTGATTGCTAAACAGACTGCGTCGTTGCAATTAAGACGACAAATTCGCCTAAAAGAAAAACCCTCGCAGTCAAATCAGACAAGATAAGTCAAAAAGGACGACCGACATCTGAATTTGACGTATGACATTGCCCAAACGATGTATGATAACAAAAAAACTTCACCAGTGCGTTAATCTACCTACATGTGACGACGAACGATATGCAATAAATGTCAGGATGCTTCTATAGCTAGCAACAACAAACATATTGCAAGGATGGCTGGCTCTCTATGGACAAATATACGAACAATGTATCGTCTGCGGTCAAAGGGAACATGTTTGCAACACATACAAAGCACCCACAAGTTGTCGCAGCAAAAGGCGGTGAATACTACAACACCCCTAAAATCAACCGCAATTCAATGGCCAACAAATACATCAATCCATTGCAAACAGGGGAGGACAATATGTAGCAAATGTAAATACCTACGAACCGCCGTAGGAGACCTATCACATACGCAAAGTGTTATATACGAGTAAATACAAAATAACTGCAACATATATCAACATCTATAAGCAACTGCAAGAGTCTCGTTAGTGCACGACAGTCTACCTACCTGTATCAAGCAACAAGCAAATAACCATAGTGCGACGCCACGCCACCTGATATGCAACACTCATACAAGTAGATAGAAGACGTCTGCAAGCTTCCAAACAGAATGCTACGCACACTCAAATGTCATCACTTGCATGGCTGATCGATGCCAAATATTTTAAAATGTCCTCCCACATGCATTACAACATGCACAGCTTATTATGTGAACATGCGAGCACTCATGCAAATGTGTATATACATATGCATATATGATATACATATCCGCTATATATGTATGACAATCATATAACTACAACATATAAATTGCATACAAAATCATATACCCGCATGGATCCTAAAGTTACAAAGCCTACTGCGAACCCAATCCTCTGTTAGCAATTAGACATAGTCGACAAGTCTCAACAAATAATTACAAAATAGCCCCTAAATATCCGCATGGGCCCCAACAAATGTGTTATGGGTACACATATGACGTCCGAGAATGCTACGCGGGTCAAATGATAAATTTAAGTTCAAGCCTGATCCTTTTATGTGAGTAGAAAGGAGTTGACACAGTTCAAAGTATCAAACAAATATATAGTTATGACGTCGACCGATATATATTTTTTAATACATTCATATAAGTCTTTCAAGGTTTACAATAAAAAAATTCATTAATAAAAGCACATAGCCGATAATAAACCCGATCATTTGTCGACAGGTAGACAGAATCGACGAGGTTTAACTGATAAAATGTAAATTGTCCAATAATAACCCGATGATGGCCGTGTTGAACGTATATCTCAACCGGAGGGGTTAATTCCAAATGTTCAAAATGCCTTTAAAAGTTTTAAATGCTCACAAAAATTAAAAAATTTCAAAAATCATCCAAGATGAAAATATTTAAAATTGAAATAAACTACCAAACACTTAAAGCAAAACCTATCCGCCCTCCATAATAGTTTGTAGAGGTAGCCAAATTTAAAAACTACTTCAGTTCACAAAGAGCCAATGTTCAGTCGAGAATATCACTAGAATTCATTATTAATCCATCCCCTGCCAATAAAAATGTAACACTTGTCTTCTAATCGGTGGTTTGGCTAGATGGCTCCACAAATAACCCGTGGTGTGGCCAAAAGGTTCCACGTGATTAATGATTATAATTGCGATCCTCAGACCTAGTGGCTTGGTCAAACGATCCCACTATATTACAGTTATGGTTATAGCCGTTATGTTCCCCAATGGTTTTAAATCCTTAAGATATAAATAGATATGATATAATCGATAGGGCACAAAGCCCTCTATTAGTTAAGGTGGACTCAAATGTGTCCCCTCAGATAAATATTCACCCCGGGTCTATAAGGTATTCTTGGACGAAGCAACCCATGGCTGTCGACAAGGATCATTCTGTCCTCCTCTGACTATATGGATCAGGGATTATGATGACCCGAGACGATGGAGCCATGAGATCTTAATCGAGTTCATCATTATTCTCCCCACCATCTGCTTTATGTGTAAGATGGTGAAATTTTCAATTTTAAATATTAAGTCTAAAAAACCAAATCATGTTACTACTATACATCAAATACGACATATCTCTACTTATCTGTTTGACGACTAGTCTTAATCTAAAGTTCTCTCTCATTATCGGGAAGGATAATTAACTATAGGGGCTTGCGCATATAAAAAACCTGAACTCAAATCATAAAATCCTCACAAAATAATAGCGAAATCTCTGGGTAGTGTCTTAATTCAAACCCAATCTGCCTTCTGAAAATTTACCTCAAAACTTAATTTGTTAAAACTCTCCTGAAACTGGATAGGCCGGGGAACGAATTTTTGGAGCCAATAGATTTCTGGTGACTCCACCGGAGATGGTTTCTTTCCATCTTCGGCTAGTCGTATAAGTTTTATAGTAGCAACAAAATAATATGGGCTAAAATTCTAAACTCTTCAAAATGATCATTTAACAAATTAAAATTTTAAATATCCTAAAATGATCATTCAACAAATTCACTAAAAATTCACTAAGTAGGATTTAAAACTTATCTAAATTATCTGCTTTGTTATTTTGTTTTGTGTAGTCTCTATATTTTAAAAGTGCAGGGTAATGTATCAGATACTTATTATTAATCCTTGTCTTTCATTTGTGCAGATAGATATGCAGAATGCATTAGTCATCATCCAGTAGGGATGTGGAGCCAGCATTCAGCTGGCATATGCCTTATTTCTACCTAACGACATCCCATCCACTTGCTGTAAGCCTCCACTTCTCTTTGCACTTATTGCCTCTATACAAATGTGTTGTTTACTAAGCCATTAGGAATCCAATGTCTGAATCATGTTTTAATGGATAATTTCCGGATTAAACTGTTGGAGAGTAGTTGTTCTGCTTATTCTTGCATGTGGGTTCTGGACATTCCTTAATGGTTTGCTACTTATGATATTGTATTGTGAGATTTTTGCGTGAACTATGTTTGGTAACTAAATTATTTTTGTGTTTGGAAAACTTGTTTTCTTTGAATATGCTTCTGGTTTGAAAAAATTTTGATTAGCTACTTTTAATTTGATGAATTGAGTTCTTAGAAGTTGAATTGTTTACCTTTTTTTTGGTGTGTGTTGGAATCTGATTACTTTTGGTTTAAGCTTTTTGTTTTTATTGATTCCTTATTGCTACTATTTTTGGTTAATTTTTGACATTACCGAATATGCATAAGAGGAGTTGCCAAGTAGTGGTTTTGGATTGGACCCTGAGCATTCATTTGATAGCATACATTTGAACTTATCTTACTAACCTTCACATAGAAAATTCCATGCCACTATTATTTCTAAAGAGAATAAAATTGAAACAAAAAGAATATTTTTCTAGAATCTATAGGAAAACTCATGATTGAATACAATCACATTATTAGCTCTATATATTCTCATGTTCCTAGTTTTAAGTTGTCTTTGTCTTCCTACTAATTTTTAAAGGATTATTCGCATGTAGGATTTTCTAGATCACATTCTATATGAATATTCGAAGTCAAAGGAATTGAAAGTATAACTGATTATTGCCTAGACGAAAGACATTGATAGATGAATTCATCAAGGGAGTCAATTTTTTCATCCAAGTGACCTGTCAACTATCTTCTTTTTTATCTTACAGAAAGTTTTGTTATCCTTACTCAAAGCATAAAAATCAACCGTATCTTACACCAGATAAGGTTACTATTAACTTATACCGTAGAGAATTTATGTCAGAATATTGATTTTGGACTTCACATGATGAGTATGAGCCACATTTCGACTCTCAATGTGGTTTATCAATAAGTTCCAAGATAGTTGAGGAAGAAAATATTAAGATGTATGCATATATGGCTTATGATGCAATTAACCCACAATTTAGAAAATATAAGAAAGATTCACCATATAGGGAAGCACAAGACTTTTATGAATTATTACGTGCTGCTCAACAATTAATTTGAGATGGATGCATTACTCACTCCGAGTTATCAATCGTTGTTAGGATTAAGCTCGCAAACCTATGGATTAGACTCTAAAGCCTATGCATTCGAGGGACAGTCGTTTGGCACATCAGATTTCTCAAGTAGCAGCTAGGAAGAGTTAGTTAGGCAAAAGGTGGCTTCCCTGACAGCAGAACTAGAGTAAGTGCGAAAATTGGAAGCTAGTATACAAATGCAGCAAGGCCAAATACAGGATGAGCTGCACAGATTTAGGGAGCAGTTCTGTTAAAAGCAGCCTACAAGGACCAAGGAGAGTGAGGGGACGCAAGAGGATTAGATTCTGCACGCTTGTAATTTTTTTGTTAGTTTTCTGTAATGTTTAAGAACTAATGTATGTTAACTATCATTTGTACACTGCAGCGCTTGAGTATCGTTTAATGAATTTAGAATAATGTTCTTCTGGGATTTATATTTATCTATTTTATTGATTGAGTTCATTTATATGAATGCTACATTATTTGTGGGTTATTATAAGAGAATTAACATGAATGAGTAATTTTTTTGTCTAGGTTACAAGTTTTCGGCTGATTTCCAGTCGATCTACCGCTGGAAATCGTTTTATAAATCCTTCATCTCCATTGGCTTCTGATGCCAAGGCTATTTAATGCAAGTATACAATATGCTGGATAATGAACCGAATTTATGTCATCTAGCTTGCATAAAGAAATTAAGACAACCATGCTTTCCTGTTCATTGTACACCATGCTGACATAACAAAAATCATGGTCCCTATTTCCCATGATGACACCAAAAGACAAATTCTTCAGCGTGCTTAATAGAAAGAAGTTGGCAGCTTAATTTCACTCTAAGTTGACTTTACTCAGTACAGTAATCAATATTAATGCAACCTTGATCAGAAGAATCCTGTAGGGAAAAGGGCTACAAACCAACAATTTCTTGGAACATAAAGGGAGCAGCATAGCCAGGAAGATTCAGCTTGCTGGCTGAATAGCAGATGAAGAATATAACAGATAAACTGCCAAGAAGGAAATACAACTTAATGGATCTAGAAAATGAACTTAAGGGATGGAAGCACCGATCAATTGCTAAGACAGATGCCTGAAAATTAACTAATTACTAGGAGCACGTATTTATCACTGTATTCCATATATGCATATGGGATGAAGGGGGCTTCTGCTTTCCATCCTCACCCCTATGGAGCAAAAGAACTAATAGCTTTGCATTTCATTACAAATGAGGCAGCTTACATAAGCAAAGAATTGAGCCAGTTTATTCTCTTTATCACGGTTAAACTCTATCATTCTTATATATCAATTTACTTTCATATTCCTTCATCATAGATGATTACAGGTGTCTTGTATAATGAATTGTTAGATATCTAGTAGATGTCTCTGGAATCTTCTTTTTGATTTACGGTATAAACTATAGCAATACATTTTTAATTTCCTTCTTAAATCATCCATAATGATTAGGTGGCATAGCTAAAATTTGTATCTATCGAGATATTATCCACTTTGGTTTTATAGATTTTAGGATTTAATCCTTTTTTGGTGTGATCCCCAGTAAGATCAAGTGCTTAGGCAAGAACACACTTAACTATGCAATTTTTGTTGAAACTCCAATCATTACATGAACAAATGTATTGAACTTTAAGGTTTGATTCATTGTACTTAAAAGGGATCATACAATCTTCCCCACTTAAAAATTGATCATGTCTTATAACTTCGAAATCATTCACTAGACATATAGTATTCATGACGTGCCCTTTACATATTTAAACTCTGAACTTGATTAGGTGATTCCGTACAAAATTATGTGATTTTCCTAATAAGCTACAATAATCAATCTTTCTCCATAAAGCAGTACATAGTCTGATGAAAACATTTTCTCATATAAATGATTTCCTATATTATATTTCCTGATTGGTTAATGAGAATAATTCATAATCAACAAAATCCGCTCTGTTAACCTTTAGGGGCTATTTGGTAGCAGGATTTAGGCCAGATTTGAGGCGGATTTGAGCCGAATCCAGCCAAATGACCTAAAATGCAAAACCAAATCTCACGGCAAACGAAAGCGCCGCAGATAGAAAATTCTGTCTTTGCGTGCTAAATCCGGATTTCCGAACTCCTTTTTTTCCGGATTTATGAAATTCATTGGCTGAAGAGGAAGGGTCCGTTCGTTAAATTCGTTCTATAGTCAAACAGTCACACGAGATTTAATGGGATTTATCATAAATGTTACCAAACAGTTTTCAGGATTTAGGCCCCTCCGGATTTCCGAAATCTGGATTTAGCAGATTTACGAAATGCTGTTTAAATCAAATCCTGGGTGCTACCAAACAGCCCCTTAAAATTGATCCACACAAACCTAGAATATGGAATTTGGATATCACGAACATTAAAACTGCAATGATATAATTCCTATTTCCTATAAAAGACATAAATTAACCATTTCAGATTTTTGTTCTGCTTAGTCTATTCAAACCAAAATCACTAATCTTCAGCTACAATTTAAAAATTTTTATTTACCTAAAGGCACTAAAAAATCTGATAATACAAAAAAAAAAAAAAAAAAAAAAAAAAAAAACCGAAAGAAGAGTAAAGAAATTAATTTCACTTCAACCATATCAGAAACCTGTATTTGCAATCTAAGCAACTCAATAAGCAATAACTGAAATCTAAAATAAAACAAAAAATGTTCTTTACCGTGCAGAGAATCGACTTGACTATAGATCCACAAGTTGAATCAGAGATATTCATGGAATTGAACTGCTTCTGCAACGCTGAGTCGTCAGTGGCATTGCAGCAGCTGCTCCCCGTATAAGAGCAGAAGGTCAATGGTGTCTTTAGGGTTACAGGTGCCCCTACTCACATAGAAAAAAGAGAAAGTTTCACAAATCAACCAAATCCTTCAAGAAAATAGCAGTAAGAAGAAGAACAAGATGACGAATCTGGAGGAAACCCACAAGAATTTGTGCACAAAGGGAACGGCAAAGAGCTGGGTAAAAGCAGAAGCCAAAGAAGGGAGTGGAAGAGAATCAATGTAAGAATTGAATCCAATAACACAGTCCTCATTCTGAAAAGAGTAAGGTGGTGTTGTCAGTGGTGCCAAGAAGAAGAAGATGAAGGTATTTAATGGCAGGAGCTGCTCAAGTTTGACCAAATCACATTGAAAAGGTTAAATTTGAAGAAAAATAAAATCTTTATGCGAGGACTTGAGAAAGATTATAAAAAGGAGCTGAGAGAGAGAGGAGGGCTCTCAACTTGCAACTGGTTTTATTGTTGTTTGGGTGGATTTGTGTTGAAAAAGGTACCTTTAGATGGATGGCAGTTGACGAAATGGTGAAGGGCATAATGAAGAAAATATTAGTTCATTTTGAAAGGTTTTTTCATATACTAATAATGATATTATTATTTATACTTTGATAAAAATCAAATATATTTGTTATTGGAAATGTGAGCTATTTTGGTTTTAATTAAATATAGTATAAGTCGATTTATGTGACAATTGTGATAGTTGGGGTAGAGCAGCGGCATAGTCGTGTCGATGGCTGAGGCAGCAGCTAGTGATGATATTTACATTATATCAGTGGTGTTGTGATAGGGCTGTCAAAAACGGGTCACGGGTCGGGTTCGGGTCCAACTCGAAATTGACCCGACACTGTTCAACCCTACCCGTTTTTGCAAACGGGTCGGTTTTCCGAACCCGACCCGCTTCGGGTCCGGGTCAACCCGAACCCTACCCGTTTCAGATATATTTTATTAATTTTTTTATTTAATTCAATTTATTTAAATCTAAATCAAATTAAAGTAAGATTTACTTCAATTAATTTAAAATAAATCAAGATTAATTTAATTTGGGCAACAATGTCTATCATTTTTTGAAATATCATTTAATTATTTCATAAAAATCCTTTACAATTCTCCTAAATTAATTAAAAACGGGTCAAACCGGGTCGATTTCGGGTTTCCGGGTCAACCCAAACCCGACCCGATTTTACAAACGGGTCGAAATCCCTAACCCGAACCCGACCCGGTTCGGGTTGACCCGAACCTGAAATTTTCGGGTTGGGTCAAATATTGAAAATATAAAAATACCACTAAATTTCTTTTTTGTAGTTGCCAATACTACTAGAAAATATAAAAATACCACTAAAATTTTTAATGATTTAATTGAATCCATTGAAACTCAAAGTAATCATAATTCCAATGAATAATCCAATTTCAATATAATTTTTTTTTTTATGGATAATCAAACCAAAGTTTAGTTATTACTGAGATGGATAGAATTTGTCGGTTGCATCAACAAATTCTCCAATGCATTGCCTTCCCCTTTTTACTTAAATGTTTGGAAAGCTTTCAAAGCCCAATCACCCCTTTATTTTGTTCAGTGAGCCTTACCCACCTCCATCAGCAAGTTTTTGCTCTAACATTATTTCTTGACTGGAATTTCAAAATTTTTTTTTTGGATGAAATGGCCTACGTGTTAAATAATAAAAAGAAGTATAAATCTTTAAAGGATTTAAAGCTCTCTACAAACTACATTATTTGAAACAAAATTTACGAGTCAAATATTCTATCTATTACAAAGCAAAAAGGAAAAAGCAAGATGGACAATAACTTATGGTGCAGACACAGCTCACCTTAGCCTGTTGGTTGAGAGCTTAGGCTTCCAACTAAGAGGTCTTGTGTTCGAGTCTTTGTGTATGCATTGTGTGTGTGAGTTTGCCTTAAATGGCCTAAATGTCCCAAAAAAAAAAACTTATGGAGCAGCAAGATGGACAAGATGGTCCCAATCAAAACCTTAGGCTTATTTTGAGACAGATTTTTTGCTACTTTATAAAATATTTTTTAGAAAGCGATTTTAAAAAACAGAAAAAAAAGTTGTCCTAAATAAAACCTTAGTCTTCTTCATTTGGAGTGTATTTTTTAGTATTTTATAAAGTAAATTTTTAGTATAATTTTTTTTTAAACTTATACTTTTTGTACCAAAATTACTTTAAAAACAGTAAAAAATTCATCCCAAATGAACTTTAATGGGTAGGAGATAAGATTGGGAATGGGAGATAGAGAGAGCAAGAGTTGACCTTTGCAAATTCATTGCATGAAAGCAATTGGAAGATTAAAAATAAAAAAGGATAGAGTAATTATGAATGTGAAAGCTAAGAGGAGGTGGGGTATTATTTCTTTTTTAATTTTTTATAAAAATATTAAAATTTAAATGTTGAATATGTAAATATATGAAATTAATGGGATATTTATGTAAATCCTCCAAATTTATTTATATCAATATTTATATATTTTCTTCAGCGTTCTCTACCAGAGATAGAAGTTTATTCATAAAATATTTTTTTCTTGAGTTTGACCATATCTATTTATATTATATTCAGATACTGAAATTCCAAATAATTTGATTTGAATGTAAATTCATTCGTCCATCATTTTTTGTTTTTAAAATTCTCCATGAAAGTCTTAAGTGGAATTTCTTATAGGTTTTTTGTTCCTATGTGTACATCCAAAAGAAGCTTTTTTTTTTTTTCAAAAATATCATAATAAAATATTTTAAGAATTTATGGGCTATTTGTAATTACATTTTTTAAAGTTATTTAATATTATTTTATTTATATTTTGAGATTAAATAAAATATATTTAATACTTTAAATAAATATTAGTATTTATTTATGCAATTGAGATGGCTATTTTTAATGGTGTGGTAATCGATGGTGATAATTGTTTTTAAAATATTTAAAATATTTTTAAATTTTAAATATTTTTTAAAACTAACTTATTTAAAAAATTAAAAAAATAAAATATCTTAATTAAATTATTTTTAAAAACTAAAATGAGAGAGAATAAAAAATAAGCCCAAAAAGACTTTTTTAGTTAATGTCAAAAAGTTTTTCAGCATTTATCGATCACTTTTTGTGGAAAGGTTCACTCAAAACTAATACAGAGAAAGATCTTTTAGAAAAAGTCCTCAAAATTCTCTTGAATGTTATTAAAGTTGAAATAAATGTTCAAAAATTTTGCATAAAGTGTTTCTTTGTAACTATCTTCGTTTGGGCCCGCTTTCTTATTATTTTTTAAATCACTTTTTTAGTACAAAATATTTTAATTTAAAAAAATTTTGTACTAATAAACTGTTTTAAAAATCAATTAAAAAATCGTCCCAAACAAAACTTAACTCAGCATATGAATTAACTACTCTTTTTTTTTTGAAAATATAATTATTTTCTTTTATAAATCACAATTCTATCATAATCTTGAGCCAAATGATACCCACACAACCTACCAAAAATAAAATTATCGTGAAACAAATAAAAAGCAATCTTCAAGATTTTAGAGGCAGATACAGTACCACTAGGTCTAGCAATAGTTTTAGGCGGCTTTTTTTGTTGCTTCTTAAAAAAATGTTATAGCACAAAAATTAATTTTTTTTACTATAACATTGCTTTAAGAAGCAGTAAGAAAGCCGTCCGAAACAAATCCTTAATTAACGGAGTGAGCGAGTTGAGCCTGTTCAAACTCAACTCACTTATTAGAATACGAGTCGAGCTTATTGAATCACGATCCTGAACTCAAATTATAACTTTTATGTTAATGAGCTTGAATTCAAACTACGAAGACCTCAGGACACAAAGCCGTGAAGCCTTCCCCGACCACTCCACAGTTTGTCGCCATCTACCCTTCTCCTTCTCTTCACACTGGACATTAGCTGGGGGTTAGGGGATCAAACGTGAGCCGCGTGGGAGGAAACAGCTTCGCTCAACCAGCGATTTGCACGTGTGAACTTGTCAACAACTTTTTTTCTATGTTATTTGAAAGCATCAAATCTCATTTTCATGTGGGCATTTGTAAGCCAACGACAAAGCCGCTTATGCCCATCAGATCTCATTAACCGTTGACAAATCAATATGTTTAGTCAAACCCGCCCAAAATGCTTAATTTTAATTAATTTTGTGGCCGATTTTATTGGGCCGAACTATGCTGGCTAATTTCATAAATAAAACTAATTGTTTTGCAATCAAAACTGATCAATTTGATCGGATGCAAATAAATAATTAATCATTTAAGTTTTTTTTGTTAATTCAATATTTTTACTTAATTTATGTGCTAAATAAAAAATTTGAAATTCATTTTAAATTTCTCAAATATTCTTAAAAATGTATCAAAAATACTATTTTTTATTCAAAATAAATAAAAAATGAATTATCAATCGGTTAAATATATTTAATTGAAAGTCCAAATGAACTGGCTGTTGTCATCCATTGACAAATATGCAATGTGACAATTGCTAATTTATATAATAAAAATATATAATAATATCTCTTCTAAGTTAAGAAGAAATAATAATAATAATAATAATTGCTCGCAATTGGATAAAAACAGCGGTGGAATTAGGCAGTAGTTGAAGGAGAAACTATTATATATAAAATAATAATTCATAAAAAAATTCATCATATTAATAATAAATTTTTATCCAAAAATTTGAATTAAAACTTTTTATAATTATATTCAGAATCGTCCAAATTTTATTTTTAAAATATTTTCTAGTCTAAAACCATATATATATATATATAATTTTCTTATAAATATTTAAATTTTTTTATCTATAAAAACTTTATATAACTCTAAAACTAGAAAATCACACACTTGCCACAATTTTTTTTTTTTTTTTTTTTTAAGAAGCAGTAGTCAAATGTTAAAGATAATTGACGTATGGTATGACGTACTCAAATTTATTAGTACGTACATACATGCAATATTCAAATATTTCTCTTGACGTACCACCTTAATTATCTTATTTGATAAGCTTTTGATGTTCAACTACTCTTCTGCATATTAAAAAATAATCAAACGCAGAAACAAACGGCTGTAGAAATATAGCTTTTGACTTCCAGCTTTCACTTTGTTTGTCCTTCCAGAAGCGTTTCAGGATTTTCTGCTCCGCTCGTTCAAACTGCGGAGATCAGAAAATCTATGGAGATCTTTGAAATGTTTAGTTTAATAGTGTTTTTCTAGTTGTTCATAAGTTTATGATTGAATTCTTCAAATTAAAAAAAGAAAAAAATATTTTAGTTTACTAAATTATTATAATTGACTTAAGGAAAACTTTTAGTGATGTCTAGTTCAACTAAAACATAAGCAAGAGAAGGGCGGGAACCAACACAGGTCGCATTATCCACTTGTAACAGACGACCAAAAAGCGAACCAAATCTATGGAGGATACGGGGAGAGTATAGGTGAGGGCACAGTTAGGGAATGAGATCCATGTAGGAATTACAAGGGACTCCACGCCAATGTGTCAAGCAGGGGCAACCATTTGGTCAATTTCATATAATAGTTATTAACAAGGTAAGATCTATGACAAAAAAACCCTACTATAATCCAAGTCATTCACCAGCTTAATCAAAATGTGCGAAAAATCTAAAGTAACAGAGAAATCACTAATAAGCTTCCGATTACAGAAAAACCTACGGATAGAGGCAAGAGTGAGGCGACAGGAGGGAAAGAATCCCACTAACGCAAAAATGCAAAGGGACCATAAGGGCAAGGATTTCTTCCTCGAAATCCATATAGATGGTAAGCCATTGAAAGAGATAGGCTTCAGATCAGGAAACCTCACATCAAGAGAAGAGCCAGCAAGAGCATCGCAGAAAGACTGCGACCTGATCGAATCATCCAAAAATTCAAAATCGACCAAGCGATTCACCGCCATACCAGCCAGAACGGCCAATGATGGACGAATAAAAAGAAACAGGAAAGCAGAAAGCACCACAAAAGAAAAAAGGGGGGAAATATAAGACTTCCCTGAGTCGGGAGGAAGAGCCACCAGCAGCGTCTAGGAGGCGCTAGGAAAAAAACCCTTGCAGAGCAGAGCTCGAGTAGTCAACTAATTTAATTAAAACTAGAACTTTTTCTTAAACTGGTTAAACAAATGACAATTAAAGCCAATTTCATCCTAACTCGTGGATTCAAGTGAATCTAATTATATATATGCAAAAAAATACAAGAAAGTTTTTACGTGGAAAACCTGAAAAGAGAAAATCACGAGGCGTGATCTACATGAGAAGATTTCACTAAATTTGAGTGAATTATAAAAGTTGGACAGTCCTTTAACCTAGAGGCGGTGCAATTATAATGATTTGGAGAGTTGAGCTGAAGTTTAAGGGTGGTAGTTCTTGGGTGAAAGTCCGAGGATGATGGACATCCAGGTTAAAATCCGGCTGCTGTCGGCGACCGGGTGGAAGTCCGACAGCGATTAGCAATAGGGTTGTAGTAGGGGTGTAAGTGAGTCAAGTCGACTCTCGAGCCAGCTCGAGCTCGACTCGTTTATGGGCTCGCGAGCCGAGCTTATCAAACTCACGAGTCGAGCTAGAGCTGGCTCGAATAATTATTAAATTTAAATATTAAAAAAATATTAAATGTTATATAAATCCTACTGCAATTTTAAAGTTACCGCATGTATTACAACCCAAAATTTTCGTGATTTCTCAAATCCCGTGTATGTATTTCAAAGTTCTCTCTCTCTCTAACAGACAACAAACAACAACAGTCCAATAAATGATGATGTAAAATGTTCATTTATTATCGTTGAATAATAAATGCCTATTATTAATTCTGCCCACTCTCTCTCTCTCTCTCTCTCTCTCTCTCTCTCTCTCTCTCAGTTTGGAAGGTGAACCAGAAGGCTCGACGAGCGTCTCGAACTCGTTTACAATGGAACGAGTCAAGCTCGAGCTCAACTTTTGAGCTCGACTCGAGTTGGAGCTTGAGCTCGAGCTTGGTATTTGACAGTTGAACTCGACTCGAACACCCCCTGACTCAAGCTCGACTCAACTCGTTGGCACCCCTAGGTCGTGGTTCGGTGATGGTCGAGTGAAAGTCCAGCGGACGGACGGTGGTTCAACGACGGTCGGTGCCAGGGCGGTGGTCCGATGGCCGGATGCTGGTCCTATAGCGGTCGGCGGCAGGGTGGAAGTCTGGCAGTAGTCGGGCAGCCGATAGAAATTCATTTGTGATGTTTCTTTGGTGTAGCTCTATCCAATTTCTAACAAAATGTCCCCTTTATGTAAGGAGTGGGGGTTTATTTATAAATTTTTATAAGTGGCACACCTTGTAAATATTGATAAGATCCAGGAATGGTTCCCAATGCTCCATCAGAGGATCTGTACTAATTTCCCTTATCATAGAGCATTTTTCAAGTATTTACAAGTCTTAATGATGTCAAAATTATGATATATTGGGCTCGTTGGATTCGTCTCACCGAGCCACTCAATTCAACTATAAGCATGCCATATTTAAAGATAATTTGGTCATCCAATTAATGCTTTGAACCTTCCAAATACGCTTTGGTCTTTTAATTTAGACCCATTTGGGCTCGGATCAGACCAATTCTGGTGTTGTTTGATTCGTATAATTGAGATGTCAATTTGACTGAGTTTGAAGAAATTGGACGTAAGATATCCCAAATTTAATTTTGAAAGTTTTCAACTTGCATATGCCTTGAGAGTCATGCCCAATCAAAGGCAATTTTCAATGACTACTTTTATCTAAGCATGCTTAACTGTAGAGTTATGATGCGATTCAATGCATATATCACGTATATCATGTTGATAACATTAGATTTCTGAAGAAAGTTAAAATAGTATGAATGAATTCTTGGAAAGGCAATTTTAAAAAACATAGCGTTCATGTATATCGTATCCCAACCGGTCTGTAAGTCAACCGAAAGCATAAACACATATCATAATCCTCTTAATAAGACACAATGAAGGAAAAAAAAAAGATTCCCGTAGTCAACCCCACATAGTAGGATAAAAGTTTGATATTGTTTTTTTATTTTTGTTATTTGTGTTTGAACATGTCTTAGCTCGAATTGAACTTATTTTTATTTTATCATATCCAGTTTTATATTAGTTCAAAAAAAAATATATATATATAAAATATACCTAATGGCATATATATCTTAGAATTAATATATTGCTTTCAACAACACCATGCTTGATTAATTAATAAGTCAAATATAGACAAAAATTTTAACAGATATATTTAATGAGCAAAAATAAAAACACAAGCACACCCAAATTTGGCTCATTTATAACCCTATTAAACCCAACAACCACCATCACGACTAATGCTTTCATTTAGGATGGTTTTCTTCTTACTTTCTAAAACAGTTTTTTAGTACAAAAATTTCTTGAATTAAAATTTTTTGCATAAAAAACCGTTTTAAAAAGCAGTACGAAAACTATCCCAAATAAAACTTAATTGTTAATTACCTTCAAGTCAATAGCATATAAATAGGAATCTTGCTATACTAGTAGAAGATTATATATATGTTAGATGAGCCAAGTCCTATAAAAATTTTATTCTCTTGTTAACCTATTAGCATATTAATAAGATTAAGTAATAATTTATAATCTTGAGTGCATATTATTTAATTAATAATTATAATTTTGATTAAGTTAAACAGACTAATAAGGCATAGGCTAAAAAAACTATAGATTGATTAGCCTAAATAACCACTAATTGTGAACTAATTATGCCATTAAGACTTCGTTTGAGACAGTTTTCTTTTTGCTTCTTAAAGCGGATTTCTAGTACAAAAATTTTGAACTAGAAAGCCGCTTTAAGAAACAGTAAGAAAGCCGCCCCAAACAAAACCTAAGTTAATTAGTGCTTAATTATGATCTGAGTAGGCTATGTAAAAATTAATTAAAGGAGGAATCACTGATCAGATACATGCTAAATTTAATATAGCAAAATATAATAAAAGCATGGTGTGATAGAAATGAGAAAATAATAAGCCAAGCTCATATTTACAACATATAATATATATGTATGTGACATTGAACAACTAAGAACACAGTATATGGCAATCAGAATCCTCACAAAGATCTGGATAATAAAACCCTATAGAAAAATCAATAACTAGCAACTGGAACAAGAAATTTCATCCCTGCTTATGTGAGGAAAATGACTATTCATTTACACCAAATACCTTAAAACATAAAACCATGTAAGAGGAACACATTTCATAGCTCAGGATAAAGCTCTCATCAATATGAACCGTTTGTAAAACACTCTTGTCCTAAGGAATAACGCCGTCGAAACGGCGAATCCGATCGTTGTAACGGACGCCATTATAAGAAAAGATAGCATAAAACAGTGTGTACCTTTGCAGACTTCCATTCCAGATGATGTTTCTATATCATAGATATAACCAACCACCCTTACAGAAAGGAAGTAAGACCCTACTGGACTTGCAATGGCCACTGTGTTAAATATAGTTCCAAAATGCCTTATACCAAACAATTCTGAAGTGATTGTGGGCATCAGTGACCACTGAGAACCATAGCAGACTCCTATGAGTATTGAACCCAAATGCAATGAGCCTGGAAAACCAGAGGAGATGATGACATGACCAATGGTCATAAGAGCGAGGGTTAAGGCGATGAAAAATGGCCTCGCACAGCCCTTCTCGTGAAGAAAGTAATCCGAGATATAGCCGGCGCCGAATCGACCGAGAAAATTCCATATGCTCCATAGAGAAACCAAAGTGCTTGTTTCCGTGCTTGTGTAGCCAAGAGAACTTCCTATTTGACTGATGTTGTTCACAGTTGCCAGACCAGAACCCATTGCACAGGCCATGACTAGAAAAAGCAGCCAGAATTCAGATGTTCTCATTGCTTGAAATAGATTCATGTTTTCAACTCTTGGAAGAAATCCTTGATCTCGGTTGCTCTTCTGTTCCTCATTTTCTGGTGGATTTATATCTTCTATCAATCTGATTTCATCATGATAAGCTGATCTGCTTCTGGATTCTGTTAATTGAGCTTTGAATACTACGAATAATGGAGATATGAGAAGTAGTAGCAGCAGTAAGAATATTGAGATGCGGATTGATAGTTGTAATGTGATGAAATGCTCTCCTATTATGACAATCATAAGATATGTAGCAACTGCTATAGAAATGAATGAAAAAACATTAAGATATCTGAGATTATCTCCCCCATTTGTATGGTGTATTTGAACAAAAAACATCAGCAGAAATGGAAGGAGCGTGGGTAACAGAGCAAGCATCAGGAGAAATGAGCTTGGGTTGCCATTAAATAATGTTCGGTATATTTGAATGAGTATAGCCCCACTGAGACCCAGAAAACCCTGAACCGAGAGAAATAGAAAACAGCTATATGAGAAAAATCAACTCCATTAAAAATTTTGAAGTCAAATTTCACTTAAAAAGAATAACAAAAGGAAAAAATAGACAGATAAATAGATAAAAGAAAAAGAACTAATTCTACTGTAATCTGATAAAATACATCTGATAAGACAAAAATAGCTTTGATGTAACTCAACATCAGTAGATTAGCAGTACACTAATAACCTTTTCATGAATTGCTAAGTCAAACATCCATTAAAATAAAATGAAAACCTAGTGAAAAGAGAACAAGAGCTGCTTCTAATTTTCCATTCATCTTTAGTAATTTGAACGAATGTATGATGGTGTTTGTGCATGGCATGTGAGAAAATATTGCAGAATTGAGAAACAGATAAGATAAAGTTCCCATTGATTTAAGAGGAAGTTACAGAAATGAATGAGTCACTATAACAGAGAAGGAAATAGAAATGTCCATTGAGAAGAACAACATTACAACATTTCTTCCTATCAGTATCATCTAGCTGAAAAAGAAACTTCTGTTTCGGATCAATGCTGTGATGGAATATGTGGCCGTACTTTTGTGGTGATGATGGATTGGCAGTGTTAATGGCTGCGCCACTTATCTGGTCCCCACTGGAGTTATGAATGTTGTTATTGCCTCCCCTCAAGTTGATGAGCCTAGGTTGTGATGTAGTGGATCGTCGGAAGAATCGATCTGCAAGAAGGATTTGAATCCCAATCCAGGGAAAATGGCAAACACAAAGCTTCAAAGCTTTAAGAGAGTAATATTTTCATTCAATACATTTCCTATTACAAAACCTCCTATTTATAATAGCAAAAAGAGAATTCTAGAACCTCATTCTAACAAACTTAGATAAGATGTCCTAGGGAACACCATAAGCAAAAGATGCACCGCATCATTCTCCCCTAGCGAAAAAAAAGGCTCGACTCCGTCGAGACGCATTATTGACAAAGAAGTTGCAGAAGGCAGATTCCCGGATCGAAGACTTTGAATGCGGGCTTTAAAATTACCACATGAAGAGGCTTACAAAATTGAGCATCATCCACTCTGCTCTCCTTGCAGAGTTCCTCAATAAGATATTTGTATGAGGAGTTCTCAACAACAAAGCCCTTTTCAAAGGAAATTTGAAATAACTCCTTAGCCTCCAACACCTTACCATATCTACACAACTCGTGGCAAAACAAGCTATAGAGAACCTCCTTCTCACCGCAAATGGCAAGACCGGTTAGGAATGCATCTTGAGCAGCATCAAACTCACCGACCTTGCAAAAGGCTTTAATCAACAGGCTGAAAGAAGCTAACTTGGGCAGGATTCCACCCTTCATCATCTCATTCAAAATCGAGGCAGCTTTACTAATCATTCCACCTTCACAAAAGGCCTGAATCAGGTTATTATACGTCATAGCATCCAGAGAAACGCCTTTATCACAAATTTCATCAATTAAATCGTGCATTTCACTGATTTGATTTTTCCTTCCCAAGCCCCAAATCAGCAAGTTGTAGGTTCTTGCGCTTGGTTGACAGCCTTTCTTCTCCATGTCCCTAAGAACTTTAAAAGCTGAGGAGATCTTCCCAAGTTTACCAAGCGCTGCACTTCCATGAAGCCACATGCCACTAACGATCTCCATTGCCTTATCCAACTTCCCACATCGGCATAAGCCATCAATAACTATATTGCAGCTCGCAATATTCAAACCATAACCTTTCTCATTCATCTTTTGCAGCAGCATTTCTGCCTCCCATGTTCTTCCCTCTTTCCAGAGACTTTGAAGCAAGATGTTGCAAGTAAAAACATTTGGAAAACATCCGTTGCTCGCCATCTCATGCAGAAGCCAAGTGTGAGTTCTCCGGCTGGTCACTTCGAATGTCGGATCATCATCCATATTATAAACCATACAATGCCGCACCAATGTAGGATCGAACCCTTTGTGGTCATTATATCGAGCAGTTGGGGAGCATTGCAGGTAAACAGTTTTGTCTGCGAACTTTAGACAGGGCGCATTCACACCTGCAGGGAAAACACGCCAAATAACGTTGGCATTTAGTTTAATCTTCCCATTTGGTAGAAACCCAGTAAACTTATTGTTTCCAAGTCTAAGAATCTCAAGGTCATACACATAATCAAATCCAGGCAATGGCCCTGACAACCGATTGTAGCTCAAATCCAACACTCTCAAACTCCCAAAAATAGATAGCTCGCCTCCATCAATCAGTGATCCAGTCAATTGATTATGGCTCAAATTGAGATACTTCACAGAATCTGATACCTGGAGCTGAGAAGAATTTCCATCCGCGGCAGAGTTCAGAGCCCGCACTGCCTTGTTGCCGTCCGCAGGCAATGCAGGAAAACGGCAAATCTGCAGCTGGAGCTCCATCCCGACAGAGTCGGATTCTTCAAATGCAGTAGGAGAATGAACGCTGGTCGAAGTGTGGGGCTGGAAGACGGCGTGGAGCGGAGCTGGGTTTGGCATTGCAGGATGCGAAGGTGAGGCCGGGATCAGATCTGAATCGCTGGAAATGTCCGGTGGCCATCGGTATCGATCGAATCGCTGCTGGCGGTTGGTGGAACTTCCTGTAGTAATAATGGGCCGCCGGTGGATGTCCGAAGATGTTTCAGCCTCCGGAACGCACGTGTCGGAGGGATGGATGTATGCCTTGGCGTCTTCTGTAGCACAGCTATCGACGGAGTCAGAGTCGGAGGTCGAATCGGCGAGCGCAAGCTCGCCAGCGGAGTCGCCAGGCACGGGTTCGCGCTCGTCGCCAGGCGCGAAATCACGCTCGGATGCGGAAGCGAGCCGTTGATGAGCGGAGGTGGATGCGGATGGAGTAGAGGAGATCGGAGGAGAAACAAAGGATGCGGAAGTAGTCTGTGGAGGCGGATGCGGAAGCGAGTCATTGGGCTCCGGTGGTGCCGGATGGAGCGGAATCGGATCGCAAGAGAAGGCGGCGTTCCGATTGATGAGCGGAGGCGAATCCCGGACGAAAGTCACGGGTTGATTGCAGAATAAATGGTCGGGCAAGGGATGTTTGCGAACTTCGCGATCAGGCGGAGGATCTCGCCCTCGCATCGGACGCTTGAGCGGCGGGTATTTTGGTGGCGGGTCACGCCATCGGAGAGGGAGCTCGAGCGGAGGGTAATCGTGGCGTGGCTGACGACGTCTGCGTGAAGCGGATGATGAGATCGAAGAAGAAGAAGAGTACATCGGTATGGTTGCCGACGACATCCTCATCTTCCTTATTGCCCGAAGGTTTTCGCGAATCAGATCAAGGTTTCTGTCTACCCGATCGAGCGATTCCTTCGATTGAGCTTGGTAGAAGGCGATCCGGCTTCGAGCATCGTCGACAGCCCACCTTTCTTGACGTCGAACGTCGTCGACCGCCAATCTTGTTTTGCGGCTTCGATCGTCGTCGACAGCCGACCTTCTTCCGCAGTCCATCGATCTTCACAAGCTCCAGGCTCTGATACCAACTGATGTAGTGGATCGTCGGAAGAATCGATCTGCAAGAAGGATTTGAATCCCAATCCAGGGAAAATGGCAAACACAAAGCTTCAAAGCTTTAAGAGAGTAATATTTTCATTCAATACATTTCCTATTACAAAACCTCCTATTTATAATAGCAAAAAGAGAATTCTAGAACCTCATTCTAACAAACTTAGATAAGATGTCCTAGGGAACACCATAAGCAAAAGATGCACCGCATCAGGTTGGATGATTGCTTCCCCTCACGTAGTTGATGAAATCTGCTAGTGTATAGAGCTAGTGAAAATGTAGCGGTTAAATTTTTGTCATTTGGATCACTTGCTCAATCTGTGTTTAAGTAAGCAAGAAGTAGAGATCATCCTTTTGAATTGGGAGGCCGAAGGAAGAAGACCCATGGTTCATAGGTTGATGCATGTGTTGATAGAGTTGGTTGACGACAAATAAGATGTCAAGACATAGCAAGATATTGGAGGGAGCCCATGAAATGATGATACAAGGTGGGATTGAGAAAATCATTATTGGAATCAAAGCCAGGTAGTAGTTTAATCAAAGCCACGTAATGGGATTAAGAGTAGGCATGCAATTATCCATTCCAATTTTAAGGAGCAATTTATAGGCATACTTTTCTTGGCTAAGAAAGAAACCTTGGGGTGTGGGAGTAGCCTGAATACCGAGAAACAAGAAAATTAGGCCAAGTTGCTTCATATGCAATATTATATGAAGTCAGTAGACAAACATGATTGGCGTGTTTGGAGTTTCAAAAACCAGGGGCTTGATGCTTCTATATTATTTTTTGAAGCTTACCATGAAGAATATCATTATATTTATCAAGTTGACGTACAGTAAAGTTGTGGTGAAGAGCTATGCTAAGAAGAACCTGATTGTGGGTATTTCTCCACTGAAGTGTTTGTGTAGTTGATCCATTGCCCTTGTTTGTAACCTTAAGAAATGAGGCATGCTTTGTGGCAAGTGATAGAACCGTCAAAAATAAGTTTTGTTTTGAATGCCCAGTGATAGTCGAGAACATTTTGAGCTGGAGATGGAGGTGCAAGTATCCATGTTCCTTTTAGTTGAAGAACTTGAAATTCTTGTGAAATTGCTTGTTGCTAGTGAGGTTCCTTAACAACTTGTGTGTAGCAAGATGGATTGGGTAAGGAGGTGGATTGTGAGATAGTTTGAGGAGATTTCTGGGTTTGAGAGATTCCATTTTGGAGTTGTGACCAAGGGATGAGCATTAATTGATGAGGACATCTACATGAGTTCTAGTGCGAGGAGACATGCATGATCTACAGCCATAATCTACTTTTGATTTTTATTACATTTGATGTATTTTGTTTTATGAGTATATTGTATTTCTTTCCATGTATGCCCTTACTTAAAGGCCTCATCATGTGTTAGCCTTAGGCGCAATTTGGTCTTTGTATTTTTCTTTATTCCTTTGGCTATTTAAGGCCTTCTCCTCTTCATGAGAGGTTAATGAATGGATTTTTGAATGAAAATTGTGTTTTGTTTCTACTTCTTCTTGCATGAGAGCTAGAGAAGGGAGAGAGCTCAAGGGGAGCAAATTGCAAGGCCCACCAGTCGTTGGAAGAGTCCGCGGCTCGTGGTTAAGTTCTTTTTATCTTATTTGTGCTTTCTTCATCCACATCCACATCCAACACCCAATTTTCACTCCGCTTATTCGAAATCCGAGCCCCAACTTCATCCCGTAGTAAATCCAAGGGAGCCAACCCGCCGGCCTTCCTCTTGGCCGCCGGCTACCTTCCGCCACCACCTCCTCCACAACCCCAACCGCAGGCCACCTTCCCCATTCCCCACTTAATCAAATTTTGAAAATTCAAAATTGATTGAGTTCCAAATTTTCCTAATTTGTCAAAGCCAAATTAGGAAAGTTTTCAAATTCAAAACAATTTGAAATTCAAATTGAAAAGGATCTCATAACCTAGCTTCCTAATGCATACGTGCTAATTTGGAAGGCTCATAAATTGCTCCCACACCTCTTCTCCCTCTCTTGAAACCGCCGGCCCCATGAGGGTTTCTCCCCTCTTTGAATGCTTCATTAATTCTCCAATTAAAGCATTCATGGCCACCCATTTGAATTCAAATTTCAAAATAAATTTTCCCCTAATTTCATACAAAACCTGAAATTAATTTCAGGTTATGAAATAAAACCCTTTTCCTCCTTCATGAAACCGCCGGCCCCTCTCATGGCTCCCCCCATTAACTCCCCCCATTCAAGGCATTAATGCCTATGACTTGAAATTCAAAATTCAAGTCTTTTCCCTCCCAATTTAATCAAAACTGAAATTAAATGTCAGCTTTTGATTAATCTTCCCCACCCCTTTAATTCCTTCCAAATCCACTACTCCTAAGTAAAGAATTAATTCAAACACTTCCCCTCCTTGCTGGCCGAAATTCCCCGCAGCTGTTGGCTGATTTTTCCTTCCCAAATCCCTTCCAAAGCTCCAGGAAAACTGCTGCCCAACATCTCAATTTGCTGTTTGGAAATTCCTGCAGCAACCCACCGACGTCCAGCCATCCCGGGAGAGACAATTGCTGTCCAGATCTCAGAGACAGCCCTTCTTCCTGTCTAGAAGTTTCCCTAACCTCAATAGGTTGCTATCCTGTTGACCACAGCAGACTAGGGTGCTGTCCAACCGTCCAGAACCAGTCCTAGCTGCTGTCCTGAGGAGATCTACTATCGTCCAGCTGCCCGAAGAGGCTTCCATTGTTGTTGAGTAGTTCCAGAAGTTTGAAGGCTGCTGCCCCTTCATTCCAGCCATCGTCATAGCTTCATAACTCCTTTTGTTTTTTGGGTAAACTCTTCACTCACTCTCTATCTTCTAAGTTAACTCTACTCGTGGTTATAATTTGATTCACAAAGCACATGTTTTATCGCCTCCGCTAAACCTAGTATTTGAATGAGTTGTGAAAGAGGCCCTTTATAATACTAATCTTATTGTTAGCATTGGAATTTCTCGTTGAAACCACTTATGTATGCAAAGTAAGACTTAGTTGACTATTTAATGATCTCAACCTCTCGCATGTGTAGACCTAAGCTATTTTATCACCTTAATGTTATCTTATCGTTTACATCAATAGAGGATTTTGCTTAACATTGCTCTCTAAAATTTACAAGTGCAAACTTCCTTAAGCAAGTTACTTTTGCATGTATTTTGTCTCACATCATTAATAGTCTTAGAAGATGTGTGTGGGGAGGGAGGGAAAAAGAGAAAAGAGGGGGTGGAGTGGCTGGGGTATTTCTGGAGGTGAAGGATCTGTTGAGACTATAGTAGAAGAACTAGGCATGCGAATGGGAATGCCAGGCGTATGGATTGCAAATTTGGCTACAAGAATGATCAAATTAAGTTCAACAGTGCGAGGATTGACATTGGTGGTGTGTTTTATGAGAAGTGGTGTTATCATTGAGAAGGTTAAGTAATTTCATTGAAGATAACATTCCAAGAAACAATAAGCTTACCAATAATAAGATTGAAGCACTTATATGTATCAAGAGAAGCGTTCGACTTGTTTGTAGAGTGATTCTCAGTGGAGACGTGGAAAAAAAAAACCGAAGACATGGTGATGAAAGTAAGTTGGCTGCCGATTGAAGATTAGCTGATATAGAGATTTCATGTTAGTGGTCTTGGAGGGCATGCGATTTACACGGTAGACTATAGTAAGTAGGGAGGATGAACATTTTATGAGTAGCTTTGATAATATGACAAGCTTTGATAATATGGATCATTTTGTTCAAGAGTGTAAGGATAGTTTTATTAGTGCCCTATTAAATGCGTAAAGATGAAATGGTGAAGAATAGAATTGATATATTCATCACTATCATGAGAACAAAAGATTTTAATATGACTATTGAACTCTTTTTAGATTTAAATTTTGCGTCGTTTAGGTTTAACACCCATAGGAAAGGACCAACAAAAATGTGAGAAGCCATCAAAAATATATATATATATATATATATATATATATATATATATATATATATATATATATATATATATATATATATATAAAATATTTGTAACCCAGAATTGAGAGTCAGGGAAGGAACCTATGCATTAGTGTGTTCTAGAGGCTTGAAATGATGTTTAAGACTCTAAGAAATGATAATGAAATAATTCTTGCAAAAAAAAAAAAAAA
The DNA here is from genome assembly GCA_019514585.1 of Dendrobium officinale. NCBI lineage: Eukaryota > Viridiplantae > Streptophyta > Magnoliopsida > Asparagales > Orchidaceae > Dendrobium > Dendrobium officinale. Next base: position 4,730,034 of record CM033700.1, read on the forward strand.
GTATAAAAGGGAATGCTTGATAGGGAGTGTTGTTTAGAGATTGCTGAGAGAACTACTGCATGGTTGTGATTGATATAGCGATGCCAGAGATTAAGGGTAAATGCCTTGGTTAGCAAGGTGGTTGACTACTAGTTGTTCGGTGTCTATTGAAGGTTGGATCAGTGTCAATAGGATATTACAGAATGTCAAATTTTCCCACAAATCTAATAAGTGATATGGACAGATTAGTATCAACCTCACCTGAGTTGTTGTGAGCCATTGCAAAAGAGTTGGGCAACGACCGTGGTAGGTGTTTAATGCGAGATGGGGTTTTATAGAAAAGTTATATTTGATTTTTTCATTGACTATTTTGATTTCTTTTGTGCATAGAAGAGAGTAGAGATTGTTCAGTGTGAGTTTTATCTATATCACGATTTTGAAGGTTTGATAGGAGTAAGATAAGTCATTAAGAATGAGAAGGATAATATCCTCCTTATTTATATGGAAGCCGACAAAAACAATATTGTCAATCAAGAATTTGATTTTAGAAAGATATTGGGTCATAAATTGGGCATAATGTGGATCATTTTACTACTAAATCATTCGAAGACGATTCATGGGTTGGAGACAACATTTGGTAGTGTTTTCAATGTCAAAGCTGGAATGAAGATTGAGAATATAGCGAATGATGGGTGTGGAGATGGCAAAGCAGAAAGATGCAGGAAGATCTATAAGGAGCTAAGTATGATAGAGGGGGCTGTTTGTTGGAGTAACCCGAATCTTGGAGCAGTTTGTCTAGACAAAGATTGGAACATCAAGAAAACTGTTAAAACAGTTTTCATTGAAGAGTTTAAATATTTTTTATCGCCAAATGTGATAATTAATGTTGGAGAGTTATGTATAGACTGCACATGACAATTCTAAGAGTAGTGGGGATGATTGTATCACTTAGTTTGAGAGTACTGTAGTCATCATGAAGGGATGACCAGGATCAGTTGTCCATGAGAAAATAGCACAGTTTTTCTGAAAAGAGAAGGGTGGAAGGAAGATTTTTGCTAAGCTTGAGCTCTGTACCATAAGAAAAGATTGCATAATTGAGAAACAGAGAAGATAAACTTCCCATGGATTGAAGAGGAAGTTAAAGAAATGAATGAGTACACTATAACAGAGAAGGAAATAGAAATGTCCACTGAGAAAATCAGTAATACAGCATTTCTTCCTATAAGTATAATCTATATATTGATAGAGAAGAAACTTTTGTCTTAGATTGATAAAGAAGAAACTTCTGTCTCGGATGAACGTCGGGGATGGAATATGCGGTTGTAGTTTTGTGCTGATGATGGATTAGCAATGTTAATGGCTGCACCACTTATATTCAAGAGCACTCTAAATATCGTGCATTCTAAATTCAGCTTATTTGAAATTCAGAAGATTATTGTTGTGTATTTTGTTGGAACTAAGGGCACCCAACGAAAGCTCATTGGGGCAGGCATCGATGTAATTGGCAATATGTGAAGGAGAAGAGATATTATGGGACCTTGTTGGGCGAGGTGTTGACATGATTGAAAACATGTGAGGAAAGAAGGGACACGGTTGGAGCTCATTGGGGGTTGATTCAATGGGATCAATAGCATATGAGGGTGGAGAGGATGCGACAAGAGCTCGTTGGGAAAGGCGTTGATGGATTGATAGCATGTGAGGGAAGAGAGAACACAATGAGAGCTCTTAGGGAGAGCGTCGATGAGATCAACAAGTGCTGGGATGTGATGAGAGCTTATTGGGAGAGGTGTCGATAGGACTGGCAACATGAAGGACAAGAGGACATGATAGAGCTCGCTATGATGGAGAAGAGTAGACTATAACGCAGTGCTCCAAATCGATCAAAGAGGGTGATCGTGGAATACAACAAATTTGAACTAAATAAGGGATTCAAATTCCTCAAATTGCTTTAGATTTACTTTTCAACAAACCAACTATTAAAATTACTGCATTTATAATAAAATACAGTCAAAAGTCATACAACTAAACAGGCCCTTTAGATTTATCATATATGCTTTCTGCATTCTAACAACAATGGATCGCCTAAGAGAGCCTTAAAGCCTTGTTATAATTCTAGAAATTTGGTACCTACTTCAACTTTCTTTGCCATTAAACATGAATGCTAATAATATTTTCGGTATTAAGAATTTAATGTCATATATAAGCCGTTTCAAGCCTCCATAGTTTCTACAGGCATCTCTGTAAGTAGAATTTTTTATATTCCCACAATTAGAACAAGTTTCATTTCTTCCAATAGTTTCAGAACTAGTTCTATATGTTGAACATATTCCATTAGATGAGATTACATTGGGTCCTTTGGATGAACACCGATATTTCATTCACTGGAGAGATCACCCGCTATAAAATAATTAGCGGGTTACAAATGGCAAACCATACACATTTCTTCCTATTTACTCCATAAGGATTTTTAGCTTAACACCAAAGGATGGTGATAGAAAATACTTGCATAAATTGAACAATTCTCGGTAGAAATTTGGAATTTCAGCAAGAACAAACAGAATTTTAGGGAAATTTGGCAGCAAACCACTAGGAAAAGTTAATAATTACTAAATTATGAAAGAAAACAAACAAGATACATTGTATCTTCAATTCGAGGAAAATCCGGTTCTCCTAATCCCTAGCCGGTTGCTAGGGCCCAAGCAAACCCTAAGAGAAATACAAGTTCAGCAAATCAAAACATAACCCTAACCCTAGAGAGAAAATCTATTTAAAGAAAAACACAATTACCTAATCCCTAAACATCCCCTTTTGAATTTTCCCTCCCAAATCCATCCTTAATTAATGTTTAATTGACCGTTGGGCCGCACCACAGAATCCCGCCCCCAAGTAGGCGAAACCCTTGTTCTGCCTGTTGTATACATGAACCGGTCCTAGTTCATACATGGACCGGTCTAACAATACTTCCCTCCCAAAGACCCACCTTGTCCTCAACGTGAAAAGATGGGAATTGATATTTCACCCTCTTGTATGACTCCTAAGTGGCGTCATAGTCGGGTAGGCTCTTCCATTTAATCAGCACTTCCTTGATCCCCCATTCTCCTTGTCATACCTCTTTTAGCTCCAGAGGTACCAACACCACCTCTAAATCCTCAGTCAGTGTCGCCGATAACTCTGAACTAACTTCCTACACCTCCAGATTTCTCCTCAACTGTGACAAGAGGAACACTGGATGTATGGTAGCAGTCGGTTGTAACCTCAAGCAATAAGTCGCTGCTCCAATCTTCTCCAATATCTCGTACGGGCCAAAGTACCTCGAGGCCAGATTCTTGTTCCTCCTGTTGGCTACTATCATTTATCTGTAGGGTCACAATTTCAAAAATATCCTATCCCCCACTTAGAACTAGAAGTCCTTCCTATGTTCATTCGTCTCCTTCTTCATAAGTTGTTTTTCCCTCAACATGTGCCTTTTCAGTTCCTCTAACACTTTATCTCTTTCCTCCAAGTATCGCTCTACTGAAGAGATTGGTGTGCTCCTCTACCCAAAATGCACCAAATGTGGGGGGTCTCTTCCGTTCAACACTTTGAAAGAGATCATTTGGGAAGCTGAGTGATATGAAGTGTTGTACTAGTAATTCGCACATGGTAACCATTTGGCCCATAACTAAGGTGTCTCTGAAGCAAAACACCGCAAGTAAGTCTCCCAGCTCCTATTTATCACCTCTGTCTGCCCATCCGTCTGAAGGTGGTAAGCAGTGCTTCACTTTAGAACTGTTCCTTGTAACCTGAATAACTCCTTTCAAAACTGACTGAGAGACACCTTATCTCGGACAGATACTATCAACTCTGGAATACTATACAATATGACTACCTCTCTAATGAATGTTGCTGCTACTGTAACTATCGTGAAGGGGTGTCATAAGGGAATGAAATAAGCATACTTGCTCAACCCGTCAACCATCACCAGAAGCATTATAAACCCCTCAGATCGTGGTAGCCAATCTATGCAATCCAGGGTGCTCTCGTACCTCACTCTGTTTGGAAGAGCCAGGGGTCGGAGTAATCCCCCCTGGAGCCATAGCCATGTACTTGTTTCTCTGGCATACCTAGCATCTAGCCACTCTCTCCTCCACATTCTTAAGCATCCCCTTCCGATACAATTTTGCAGTTAATCTTTTGTATGTTTTATGCACCCCGGAATGGCCCCCAATAGCTCTCCCATGGAACTCCTGCAACAATTGGGGAATATGAACCGTGGTTTGTGGCAGCACAAACCTCCCCTGGCATAACATTCTCTCTCCTTCTAAAGAATAGCTAGGGTAGCTATTCTTATCCTATAGTGCTCTACCCTAATCCCCCTCAGCCTCTCATCTTACATGCTCTCTTCCTTAATAGCCCCCCAATCTAGCATCAGTGGCATTGAAATGGCTAACTCTTGGAGCTCCCCCACGCACTTGGATAAGTCATCAGCCGTCTTGTTCTCTAGCCCTAGCCTAAGCTAGATCTCAAAGTCATAGCCCAACAACTTTGATAGCCACCTATGATGTTCCTCGGTCACCATCATCTGCTCCAACAAGTACTTCAAGCTCCGCTGATCTTTCCTAACAATGAAATATCGGCCCAACAAGTAAGGCTGCCACTTCTAAATAGCCAATACGATAGCTATTATATTCCTCTTATATACTGACTTTATCCGAGCTCTGACTGTCAACACCTGACTGAAGTAGGCTATGGGTATGTGATTTTGCATGAGCACTGCCTCCAATCCATGTCATGATGCATCAGTCTCTACTATGAAAATATGGATGAAATCAGATAGGGCCAGGACTGAGACTATGGTCATGGTTGTCTTTAATTTCTCAAAGGTTTGAGTGGCTGTCTCTCCCCACAAGAATATGTCTTTCTTCAACTGCTCTTTAAGAGGCTAAGCTATGGTGTTGTATCCCCTCACAAATCTCCTATAGTACCATTTCAATCCTAGAAAGCCCCTCAACTCCCTCAGGTTCCTAGGTAGAGGCCATTTCAGTATTGCCTCAATCTTGACCTGATCAACTACTAGCCTTTCCTGGGATACCAAGTGTCCCACGTACTCCATAATAGCCTATGCAAAATAACATTTCTTCCGATTGGCCCTCAGCCGATGCTCCTGCAACACTTATAAGACTGCCCTTAGATGCTCCAGATGCTCCTCACTGGACATGTTATACACCAGGATGTCATCAAAAAAGACCAGAACGAACTTTCTGTGGTAAGGTCGGAACACCTTATTTATGAGGGTCTGGAAGGTAGCAGGGGTGTTGGTTAGACCAAACAACATCACAAAAAACTCGTAGTGTCCCTCGTGTGTCTTGAAAGATGTCTTTGGTGCATCCTCCTCTCTTATTTGGATTTGATGGTACCCAAACTTCAGGTCAACCTTCGTGAATACCACCGCTCCACAAAGCTCATATAGCAACTTATTTATCACTGAAGTAGGAAACCTGTTTGGCACAGTCTCCTTATTCAAGACCCGGTAGTCCACTTAAAATTTTCAACTTCCATCCTTCTCCTTGACTAGTAGAACTGTGTTAAAAAAAGAGCTCACATTTGGCCTAATGATCGCCACCTCCAGCATCTCCCAAATCAGTTTCTCAATTTCATCCTTTTGGATCTGGGGGTAGTAGTAAGGCTTGACACTAATCAGTGATACTCCCTCCCTCAGTGTGATGACGTGCTCCTATCCCCTCTACGGAGGTAACCTTTGGGGTGGCTGAAAAACCTCACTAAACTGTTGTATCATCGATTATATTAAAAAAGGGATATCCCCCCTCCGATCCCATCCAAACTTTGTAGCTCCACCAGAAATCTTCCTACCACCTCCTATGTGGCCCTTGCCATGATTTTTAGTGACACCATGGCTTTGGAGATCCTTTCATATCCCTTAATCACCATCATTCTCCCCTCCACCATCAGCTCTATTGTCAGCGTCCCCCAATTCACCTTGATATCTCCCAAGTTCTACAACCATCTCATACCCAGGTTGACATCAGTGCTCCTTAACTCCAATGGGAGAAAATTCTCTCTCACCTGAATCCCCTGTATGGACAGGACCACTCCCCCTCTACCTATCTCCATCTTCCTAGTCCCCATCATCACCCCATAACACTATTTCAACCAGTTTCATCCTCAATTAGTCAACGACCTGGTTAGAGATGAAATTGTGGGTAGCCACTATCAAGATCACTACCTCCTTGTATATTATTTCTCCTCACACCTTCATAGTATGATTCAGAGTGAATCTCACCACTGAGTTCAAGGAGACCTCAACCATGTCTAAATGCACATTTTCCTCCTCCATCGATGCCTCACTCACAAATCCCTCCTCAGCTTCGTCGTAATCACAGACGGTGAGAACCTGAAGAGTTTGATCCTTATACCTATTCCCCGGTGTGTATTTCTCATCACATCTAAATTATAACCTCTTTGTATGTTTATCCTGCACCTTTGCTTCTGTAAGTCACTTGATGTTGCCCCTTGGGCAAACTCCACTGCTCTTCTCCCTAGAAACTCCTCTTTAGAAGGATATTGTCTAGGTTCTCGGTGCTAGAGTTGTAGGGGTACTCCAGTAGGCCCCTCCCAAGATGTTGCTTATGCTGGCCTTTTCCCTCTTATATGTTTCCTCCCCCCTTTAAGTTAGCTCAATCGTCCCCCTCAACCCCCACGGCCTCAGTACCCTGAGTTCTGCCCGTATGTCCTCCTTAAGCCCCTTCATGAAATTTTCCTCCAATCCTTTCTCATAGATTTCCCTTAGTCTCCCCGACAATAGCTCAAACTTCTCCTGGTACTCCATAAATGTTCCCTCTTGAGTTAGGGCATAAAATTGCTCGTAGAGGTCTCCTTCTCGAATGGCTCAAAACATTCCAACAAGCACTCCTGAAATTCTCCCCATGAGTAAATTAGATACCTAGCCTCCCTCCATTGAAACTAGACTAGGGCTTTCTCTTTCAAACATAGACCCGCCGCCATGAGTTTTTCCCTTCCAATTAACCCATTGTTGGCAACATAATGTTCCACTCGGTACACCCAACCGTGAGCATCCACCCCTTTAAAGAACATCTTTAGTTTCCTTTCTCTTGCATCCATACCCGAATGGTTCTTTCCCCCATTGGTTCCTTCAATGTAGTGTTGTGATTCCCTTCCTTCCTCCCTTGGTTGACTTTGACCCCATGGTTCCCCCAATCATGCCCTTCTCCATTCCACCTCTTCCCATACTCGGGTAGTCTCCTGAAGGGCTCGGCTTCCCTCATTGCTATCCTCCCCTAGGAATATCCCAATCTGTCCACCAACGAGGCCCAATGTGACGGTCCTTGATGGAAAACACTGTCTATTTCATCGTTGTCCTCCCGAATCTCCTTTCCTCGTAGTTCCGCCCTAGGAATCACCGGTGATACTTTTGATTGCATCTTTTTCATCATCTCTTCAAAGTTTCCAAAGCAGTTCTATATGGCTAAGAGTCTTCCCTCCAACCCGAAATCTTTTCCTCTACTCCAGCCTTGAGTTGTTCCATCTCGCCTCCAATGCCTCCGTCTTCTTTGCTTTCATTAATTGGATCTAGGCTCCAATCTTAAAAAATGACAAAGATAAAACAAAACTCTTAAAAATTGAGGTGATTTTTTATTTAACAATTGAAATTTTATTAGAAATTCCAAAGTTAAGCCTACTTGTACAAGAACAGTTCTAGGATGGATGACTTACTGGGAAATTATACCAAGAGTAAAAAACTGTGAAGTCATTAGGCTAATGCCAACAAAATACCAGTAGTTGAGAGTTTGAGATGTTACACATGAAGCAATAAAAAAGCCTAAAAACCGCAACATCTAATAAAGATTTTCCAAAAACCAACCCATAATGAATCTAGCCAGATTGACCGGCATAGTAACCATCCTCCGCAATGAACTAAAAGCATTAGATCAAAACGAGAACAAAGAAAAATAATCAATCATGGAAAGCAAAATTCAGATAATAAACTTGCAAAAAATAAACATGAAATAACCTATCAAAGGATTTGAGATCGAACAAAACCTTCATGATGCCGACCACAGTGCCTCGACTATCAGGAAAGTTTTCAACAGCAGTAACCACATCAGCAGTATTAAAGAAAGTCTGCGAATGAGCGGCGAGAAACAAGTAGAAGCCCATGAGGCCAGATGGGGGACGAGGTAGCGCGCCAGTCACAGAAAGCCACATCAGGAAGTATCCGGCAAAGCATTGAATGGCGCCAGCAGCGAGAACAACCATTGGGCCTTCTCCACCGACGAAGGAAGAGTATAAGAGTCCGGAGAGGACGCCAATGTTGGCGCCTATGTCCTTGAATAAGGCGACCGAGTTGAGGGTGGACTGATCGTAGTTCTGCGAGAATTTCAGGAGAGGAGAATAGATGCCGAAGCAATAGGAGGAGCCGCTCGTGCACTGGATCCACACACTCGCCGCCATCGCCGTCCATTTGCTCCGGCGAAAGCAGGTGCTGATTCCCATGGTCTACGGTCGCCGCCGGAACAACGGCGATCTTCGGCTAGAATCCGCTCGCCTGTGTTGCGCTGGCTCGCTAAGTCACTCTCTCTCTCTCTCTCTCTCCGTGGCTTAGAATTGTTGCTTCCGACGATAGTTGAGTGGAACACGTGTTCTATAATAAATACTAATAATCTTATTTTCTTTAATATTATTCTATGTAGTGTAGTTGATCTAATAAGATCTGAATTGTAAATAATTTTTTGTTGCAAATTTTTTAAGAAAATCTTCTATCGTTTAATTATAAATTAATTTATAGAAACTTTAAAAATATATTTTAAATAATTATAAAATATAACAAATAAGAATATTAAATTAATTACATAAATAGATGTGTACAAACTTTCATTTTGATTGATTTTATATTTATCTTTTCGGAGAAATTAAAGGTGTTTTAATAAATTTTCTCTATATTAGGTGTGAATAATTATTTAGAATTATTTTTATGATTGTCGCATCTTAGAAAATTTATGATGATAGAAAAATATAAAGTTTAATGCCTTTGTTTTGTATGAAGATCTAGCACAAAATAAAATAAAAGAGAAGAGTGTAGTGTTCATAAGGGACACTGAGTTTTATGTGGAAAAAAAAAATGAAAAATGGGGAAAAATCAAGGGGCTTGTCCCAGTTTGAATGAATACACGAGTATTTGCAATCGATTACAAATGAGGCCCTTTTTTGGGGGGAAGGTTAGGCCCTTCTTTGGGGGGAAGGTCTTGGCTTGATGTAGCAAATATACATCATATAGAGTGCATTACATGGTGGGAATTTGAAGAATCAATATTGACATGTTTGTTTGGTCGTCGGGCGAAGGAGGTCAGAAAGACTGATGTCAAGAGATGGAGGTCAAAAGGACTATAGTCGATGGGCGACGGAGGTCAAAAGGACTATAGTCTGGTGACAGAGGTAGGAAGGACCGTAATTGATAGGTGACGAAGGTATGAAGAATCGTTATCTAACGACGGAGGTCACAAAATCGTAGTTAGTAATGAATGGAGGTAAGAAGGACTATTAAATGGCAACGGAGTCTAAAAGGACCGCATTCAGCAGGTGACTGTAGTTAAAAGACCATTGTCGGTGATGGAGGTCAAGAGGATCGTAGTCATGGGTGACAGTGGTCAGAAAGATCACAATCAAGCGACGGAGGTCTGAAAGATCGTAATCTGATCGTAGTCGGGTGAAGTTGGTCGGAAGGACTGTAGTTGGCGGGTGACGGGGGTTGTAGTCGATGACAATGTTCAGAAAGATCGTAGTCAGGCAACACCGACAAAAGTCGATGGTCAGCTATAAATTTGGTGCCACTTGGTGGCCTAGAGTAATTCCGACGACAATTAGTGGTTGGGCAAACATCTAGCTACAATCGGTGGCATGGCAGAGGTCAAGGATAAGCTTCGTGGCAAGAGAGATAACATATTCTCTTTCTCTCCTCCTTTCTTTTCTTCTCCCTTTCCTCCCCCCTTAATGAAGAATGCGGGTTCTATTTATAATTTTTTGAAAGTGGCATGACAAAAAATAAGGAGAAGATCAGGGGCTTATTGGGAGTTTTTTGAATGGATGGTCGATATCGACTCTGTTAATTATATACCGTTTATCAAGTATATGAGTGCCTTAATGAATATGAATTCAACAATCTTGGGCTCGTTAGATTTGTCTTGTTGAGCCGCTTGATTTTACTATAAACATGTCAATTTTGAAATCATTTGGTAATCTATTTTATAGTTTGAACCGTCCAAATATGCTTCAGGTCTTCGATTTGGATCCATTTAGACTCGTAATAGATCAAATTTGGTGTCATCGGGTTCGTCTTTTCAAAACTTTAAGTTCAACTATAAGTTTGCTAAAATAAGAGTTCGGATGGTCCCGAATTTAATTTCAGAAGTTTACAACTTAATTTTGCCTCGAGATTCATGCTTGATCAAGATAAATTCTTGATGATATATTATATAATGATATACATATTTATATACAAGCATTTTATAATACTATTTTCTTAATAAATAGGTGTGTGATATCATTCGGGAGAGTGCACGCTTTGTTTTGGGAAGTACGCACATTTAGGCTTTGTTTGGGACGACCTTCTTGTTGCTTTTTAAAACAGTTTTTTAGTACAAAAATTTTTTGTTCAAATTTTTTTTTGTATTAGAAAATTACTTTAAGAAGCAAAAAAAAAAAAAAAAATTGTCCCAAACGAATCCTCAATCTTTGAAAGAACCTCATTTATTTGAGAAGATGTTGGATGAAGAAAAAAATGATAATAGACTCTCACAAATATGAGAATCAATTAAGGGCATATTAAGATATATTCTCCTAAGTTTTCTCCAAAGTGATATGAATGCAAAAGTGAGTTTAATAACTGGTGTATTAGTTTTTCATAAGCACAAATTTCTATAATTAATTACATATCATGTATGATACCCCAACAAATCTCTTAATTAAGAATAATTCATTATTCTAAAGGATCTAAGTAGCAATCCTAATAATAAATAAATAAGCTAAAGTAGGTGGAAAGCATATAGCACCCCGTGGAGGGGCAACTAGTTAGATAGGAAGATGATATTGGCATAGTGAAGCAAAAAAAATAGTGCTTACAATCTATGAAAAAAAGATTGCCCGAAAATGAAGAGGACTACTCAACATTGGCCTTAAAAGGTGAGACTAAAAGAAATGACTCTCAAAATGAAAATTGGAATTATATTTTCCCAAAACAACTAGATGTATAACGCCTAAAGAATAAGAGACCGAATGTTGGGTAACATCATCCTAATGTCTAATACAAGCGATGGGGTATCATGAAGATTGATAAAAGGATATATATCCTCTTGACTAGGAAATCATTATACTCCACATATGTGAATTTTAGAAGTTTTAGCGTCGAGTCTTAGGCTTTGTTTGGGACAATTTTCTTACTGCTTCTTAATTAAAGCAACTTTCTTGTATAAAAATCAAAATTTCGTACTAAAAAGCTGCTTAAAGACGCAATAAGAAAGTCATCGCAAACAAAATCTTAATGTAATGCAAAATATTCTAACTAATAGGGAGGAAAAATGGTTCCTATGATCTTAGCCTCGCAGGAAAGACTACCCCAATGCAAATGAGGGTGATTATAAAGTGCAAAGATGCAATATTATTCTAAACATATGAGGTGAGATGAACAAATGCAAAGACTTGCGCACGCAAGTACAGATGGAGGAGCTTTACATGATGTGCAAAAGGCCAGTAAAGGCTTGTGCATGCTAAGGATAATAAGGCTTAACTATGAGTAATAAAGCTTAATCATGATCATTTAATTAACCAATCAAATAAGATTGATTTTTTTTTTTTACAAATACTAAGTCGATAAATAAATAAGCTTTAACATCTTGATGTTCAATTTATTTTTAGTCATAAACAATAATAATTAAAACTCGTGGACAAACTTGTTAAGAAACTTGATTAATGCTAAAAAAATGTGCTCTTTTAAGAATCAATTATAAATTTGTTTAATATGTGACTACATGGGATGATGGGAGTCTTATTATTTTTTTATATTAGATTACTTTTATTTAAACAAATTTGTTTAAGCACAAATTGCACAAATTGCTTAAGCACATTTACAAATTGCACAATTATAAATTTGTTTAAGCACAAATTACTTGTTTTTGCATATTAAAATACTTGTTTATTTAGTAGTTCATAATTTAAATTCTCATTTTCAAGTCAACAGACTATTCATTAATAGTCTTGATAAAACATGTTCAACTAGCTATCAAGTTGCATGATAGTCTTAGTTGTTAATAGATTCAATAAGACTCATTTGTTTAGTACATGGGACAAGTTCAAACTAAGGTCAAATAGCCATACTTTTAAACCAACCAAGTTTGAACCAATAAATTCTCAAATCAAACCCGAGGTCAAGCTCAAATAAGATTTTATTAAACAAGCCCATGGTTGACCAAGCCCTTTTAGCTATGCTTGGCACATTTGCAACCTTAATCATGAGAGAGGTCAAGAGGTGCGGTTTGATTGAGTATGCCTAGAAAAATGGAAGAGAAAGAGAGAACATAGCAGGATAAATAAGTATTTTCCAAAAAAAAAAAAAAAAAGATAAATAAGTATCATGTGGGAGAGAACTTTAAGAGAACATGTGCTATGGGAAGTCTGTAAAAAGGAGTTTAGGAATTTTATTTCTTTTGTTTTACTTTTGATTTTTTTAATACCTGTTGTGTCCTGAAACATTCACAATAGTAGAGAAATATAGAGTTTAATGTTCAAGCTTTGTACGAAGATCTATCACATAAACAGATAAGAGAGAGGGGTGCAAAAGTCATAAGAGACACCAAGATTTTTATGTGGAAAATCCTGAAAAAGAAAAAAAATCAAAGGGCCTAGCCCAATTAAAATGGTTCTACTAATATTGGTGGTTGATTACAAATAATTCCCTTACTCAGAGGAGGGTGTTGGCTCAATATAACAAATGCATATTTTATAGAGCATATCACATAGTTGGAGAATGATATGACAGTTGTTCTTAAGAGAGTGTTGTCATGTTCATTTGGTTCGTAGGGCTGTAGCCGGGCAATGGTGGTCGGAGAAATTATAATCGGTGGGCAACAGAGATCAGAAGGACCTAGTATGCAACAGTTGTTATAGGAACTACAATCGGTAAGCGAAGAAGGTAGAAAGGACCATAGTCAAACAAAAGTGGTCGGAGGGACTATAGTCGACGAATAATGGAGGTCGGAAGGATCGTAGTGAGACAAAGGTTATCAAATGGATCGTAGTCAGGTGATAGAGGTTAGAAGGATTGTAGTTAAGTGAAGGTTATCAGAAGGACTGTAGTCGGGGCAACGGAGGTCAGAGGGGTTGTGGTCGGCGAACGACGGTGGTCAAAGGGATTGTAATCGGCGAGCGACGAAGGTTGGAGGGATGGTAGTCGGAGAGACCATAGTTGGTGGGCGACGGTGGTTGAAAGGATCATAATCGGACGACGAATGTTGAAGTAACGGTATTCCGCTGGCAATGGAGGTCAGAAGGACTGCAGTCGGGCAATAATGGTGATAAGAGGAATGGTAGTAATTGGGAAAAAAAAGGTTAAAGGGATTAAAGTCAGCATACGACGATAATGTATGGAATCGTAGTAGACTATGAAAAGTGGTCGGAGGAAGGCCCAACAATGTGTAATAGTCCAAACTCTTAACTATCGAGATATTATCTGCTTTGGCCAAAGATCCTTTTGGCCAAAGATCCTCACGGTTTTTCCTTATTGGTGCAACTTCCAAGTAAGTCAAATATACCAGAATTGCACTGGGACAAGCACGTTTAATTGCAGAGTTTCTTACGGAAATTCTAGCCATTATACTAAAAGGCGCTTCGATGTTTAAGAGTTAGCTTTCTTTTACTTAAGGGGTTTCACACAATGGTTGCCATATGGAGATCCAACGACGATGATCAGGCTGAGGTCCAGCAACTGTGAATTGCTGGCACGGATTCGTCGGTTGTGGTGTCAGGTTGGAGCTCTAGGATTCTTTAAGCCTTAGAGTTCTTCTCCTTGCCATCCTCCTTCATGTGAAGAATAGGTTCATTTATAGATTTTTGGGAGTGGCATGTTCAGTAAATATGAAAAAGATCTAAGGCAAATTTGGTTGTTCCATCTGATGGTTAGTATCAATTCCCTCGATCATGGAGTGTTCTTTAAACATTTATATGTCTTATAATGTCATAATTCAATGATCTTGGGCTCATTGGATTCATCTCATCGAGCCGCTTAGTTTGACTATAAACATGTCATATTTGGATATCATTTGTTCATTCAATTAATGCTTTGATGCTCCTAAGTAGGCTTTGGTCCTTTGATTTGAGTTCATTTGGGCTCGGATTTGACTGAATTTGGTGTCATGAGGTTCGTTTCTTTGACAATTTGGGTATAAGTTTGCTAAAATTTGGAATTTTGATGGTCCCAAATTTAATTTGGACATTTCCAATTTAATTTTGCATTGAGATTCGTGCCCGGTCAAAATAAGTTTTTGGTGACATATCAATACTTATACTTAATAATAATAATAATATAAGTATTCAAATATTCATTTGACATCATTGAAGATAAACTATCAAAGACAAAATGACTCATGTCTTGAAACATCATACGAATACAAATCATCAAGATGACCTGAAATGAAGTGAGCTAATCCGAAGCATGTTCAAAAGAGAGGTCAACATCTATTTATAAATATGTATAGCTAGAATTTTTTTCTTTGGTTAATTTGGTAAAGATTTAAGTTTGTATATGGGTCTGCATAACCCTTTAAGATCATTGTTTTTCAATTGTAAACATCTATGTACATATACTTTATAACAATTTTCTTCTATTTGTTTTTCTATATACATAGATACACATAACCCTTTAAAATGATTTGTTATATTGTCCACATCTATACACAAATATTTTATATCAACTTTTATCTATTTTAAATATGTACATATGTATATACAACCTTTTAAGATTCTATATTAGGTTAGACACATATGTATGCACGCATATTTTAAAAAAATATATATATTTTTTTTAATTTTAAATCTCTACATAGGAATTAATTATTCTGTGCGGACGTCGAACGTCATCCAGAGTGATGCAGGACTAATTTAGATGCTATGGTTATGATTTCCTTTGGGCATTGCACAACTATTAAAGTAGAATAATTTCAGAACAAAATTATAAGCAATCTTCAGACGACGATTAAAACCAATGAAGCGATCAATTGCGTAGGCGAAATCACATGCTCCGAATTTGAACTATCAAGATAATTGAGAAAATAAAACAATACCGAATAGTAGTTTTCAAATTAAATCCCTAATCTAACAACGAGACGTAGGATGCAGAGAAGGTTACACTCAATTCCTACAAATGACTAAGCTTGGCAAGAGCAATTCGAAGGAGCTTTCGTGACTACAATCTAACCAATTGAGAATTTAGATTTAGAAGAAATTGAAACAAGTGTTAAGGAGAAAACCTTTGTTTAAGGATGTGTGGAGATCCGTCAATCAATACCTTCAACGTCTTCGTTCATGACTTCCTTTGAATCAATTGGATACGTCTCTCTTATCTTGCAATCTGAAAACAGTTTCAGCTTTTCAATCCAGAAAATCTGAGAAGATTTCTCAGATTTTGTTGGGCAAGGATGTGGAAAAGTTGGAGAAGAACCTAGCCTTAATTGAGACTAGTGAGCATGAGAGCAAATCTCCTTACAGGTTTTTGGAAGAGAAGGTTTGATCCATGCAAACAAGAGAAGTAAGGGTTGGTGACGGGAAGGAGGTGCCAACGGCTGGATGTAGGGGGAGATTAAATTATTTCCTAAAGCAATGGATTCACTTAGGAGATAATTTAAAACAAGGGAGGTGGAGAGTTTCGGCTGTGGAGGTGGAGGGAAGAAAGCATAAATTTTTTCCAAAGGGGATTAGGAGATAATTAGGAAACAATTTCTAATTTGGTTCCCAAAGGGGTAGGCGGCATGCTTGGATGATGGGAAATTAATTGAGAGTAATTGTGGGATTCCTAATTTAGGATTTAGAATTAGGAAATAACTAATTCAAATCCTCTTGAATTTAAAATTCAAAATAGGTTTGATTCACATACTTTCCTAAAATAGAAGAGATAATTTAGGAAACAATTTGAATTCAAATTTTGGTGTATTTGAATTTCAAATTACCCAAATTAATCTTAATCTTGAATTAGGAAAAATAGTAAAACAGCAAGGGGAGGGGAGGCCGGTGATTACTGCCTTGGCCGGCGGCCATGGGGTGGGGGGTTTGTTTGGCCGTGGGTGTGGGGAGGAGGATGAGGAGGGAAATTTGGGTGCTAGAGAATCCGGTGGTTAGGTGATGAGAGAGGGGTATGCGGGGATCAACGGGAAAAGAAAAGAATGAGATAAATAACGAAACCACGAACCCGACTTATCTAGGTTGATGGGTAATGCGCCAAACTTCTTCCTCTCCTAGGAAGCTCGCCCCATTAGAACTCTCACGCTCTCAATGCTCATACAAGAAGGAATTTTCATAAGTAATCATTCATTAACCTTGAAAATAAAACAAAGAGGCCTTAAATAGCCTCATACAAAAGACTCCAAATAAAATGACACCATTGCCCTTAGGCTAACACATGACAACTCCCATAAAAAGGGGTACGACGGGAAATACTAAAAATACACATAAGCAAATAATAAAATGCATGAAAATAAAATACATCGACTCAAAAATATAAAGACTCGATCGTGGCCGTAGATCGACGGCCGCGTCTCTGGTAAACTCTCCAAGAAGATCTGATGTCCCCATCACAGAGACTAGCCAGAATGCGCCATATCACATTTGTGCTTGATACCGCAGCTCGTTACTGCTCAGTATCGCAACTCGGTATTGTTGACATGCACATTCTGGTTGGTCTCCAAACTGCATTCTGTCCAATCTCCGCATAGAATAATTTCTCCTACATAGGTGCACGGGGCACCTATTGATGGTTTATAACTTTTTTTTTTATTTTAGATTTATATATAGGTGTGTACAATATTTTATAATTAATTTTAAGATACGCATACTCATATATAAATATTTAAGATCATGTTTAAATGCAATTAGAAAGAGAAATCCTTCTACCATAGTTATTGCGTCTCGAACAAATACCTGTCTTGAAGCCAAGAAATATACCACAAGCTAAAGCTCTTTTGGCCCACATCCCTAACACGCCAATATTGTACAAAAAACAAGTTGGATAAAAGATTAGGCTAAACTTGAATAAGACAAAATAAACGACATTATATAAGAAATATGCTTATAATGCTGTTGATGATGATAGCGTGTTCGTTTTAAATTTGTATTTTATGTTATGGAAAGGATCATGTCATCACAAAGTTTGTGATTTTCCATGCTCAAAATGACAAAAGAATTCTAGAGTGTTCAATTTCAAATGTGAAAGCACTAAATCAACCACTACCTATGGAGGAGAGATTATTTTGTGCGGACACATTAGACGTAAAGAGCCGTTCGATTTTCTGAGAGAATACCGGATGGTTCACCCGTCCGGTGTCCACACAAAATAATTTGTCCCTATGAAGATCAAATTGGTTAATGAAAACCTAGACCGATTTGTGGCAGCAATATTAATAAGAAATTGTTGAATCTGCAAATAAGCATAAACATGTTTCATTGAACAAGAAAGAGATCAAACTATACCACATTCCTGAGCCCCATCATTGTAACAGGTCTTCTATAAGACATTCAATAATTGAAGTTCTGCTCCAATGGCAGTCTTCTGTTAAGTATTTCGCCTGCATTGTCAGTAATAGCTGAAGTATACTTTCTCGCATGTGTCATTTTGCAGCTTATGAGATCATCACATTCCATTTCAGTAACAATATCAACCCCATATATTGTTTTTTGCAAGATTTTATCCCAGTTTTTCCTCATCTCTTCACCTTTGCTGGACACCTTCCCGATGACATCGCCCAAACCTGTAATCTGTTCAAGAAAAAGTTCCCTCTGCCATGACAACGTTTCCTTGACCTCATGTAGAGTTATTCTCTTGTTCTCAGCTTCTATTTCCTCCTTTAAATACCTTTGATTGCTACGTAGCCTCTTGAGTTCACTTTCTAAATGAAATTTCTCAGTTGCTAACTGGGCTGACAATTTTTCTTCAGATTCCAATTTAGCAAGCAAAGCAAGAAAACCTTTCTGTAACTCAGAAATCAATGAACTCTTGTAATGCAATTCCTGCTTATCAAGAATTTGAGCTTCTTTTAGCTTATCTAACTCATCAAGCCAGTAATTCGCTGTACCATCATATGATAAAATTCGTTGTTGTATATCAGAAATTACATAGAGCTTTTCTTCTACGAAATCTGCATATGCTGCTCTGAATTTTTCAAGATTGATCAAAATGCCATTATCTCTTGTCCCATAACTCTGCTCCAGCAAATCAATAGCATCTTGGAAGAAAGTAAGCCTCCTACCCACACTTTCAAGTAAAACTAGAAGCTCGTCTATTTTCTTCTTGACAGATTGGGGAAATACCACTTTTGGAACGGCAGAGATGTCCAAGACTATCTTAGTAATATGTTCTTCCAGTATGACTTTTATTAGTTCAAGCTCAACTACCCTCCTTTCATTTTCTTCTAATAGTAGAAGAAAGTTTTCTTCTACTTCCTTTAAAACCTTTTCCATTTCCATTTTCTCAAGAATAGCTTCCTCCATGCACCTTTTCCTATCGTGGTTTTCAGCAAGGCATCCCTTCAGCTCAGTTACTAAATCACGCTTAACCTTCTTCAACTGACTAACAACAATTTTCTGTTGCTCCAATTCAAATTCAACTTCGTCTAATGCAGCCATCTTTTCAGAAACAGAAGAATTTGCCTTTTCTAAAGCAAACGAAACACTTAGAATTTTATCTTGCAGATCAAGTTCCTTCTGAGCAGCTTGTTCTTTTACACTGTCAATATTCCTTGAAAGTTCTGCAAGCATTCCCTTGGAAGAAGCAAGTTCTTTCTGCATTGATAAATATTCCCCATTAACATGTTCTAATTGCTCAACCTTTGACTGGAGGAAATCCACCTTTTTTCTTTCATCAGAGACCTCTGCTAGGGATTTGGTAAGAGCAATATTCGTATTCTCTAATTGCTTTGTCAGAAAGCCAACCCTTTCCTCAGCTCTTTCATTTGTCTGCTCTACTATACGATCAAAACCTTTGAGATCACGAAAGATTTCCACGAACTTTGATTTCAATATGATATTTATAATAAATATCTCCTCACTCTCTATTCTAGTCTGTATTGCCATGCATTGGCTGCATTCAAGTTCTTCCTTGAGGTCACTGATTTCATGATCTTTGGAGTTCAACTTTAACAAACACTCATCAAGTTCCTCAGTAAGCTTTGTCCCCTGTTGACTCCAATGAACTTCCCTGGCTTTTAGTTTATCTGAGCATTCTTTATGTGCCAACTCAAGTGCTCTAAATTTTAGACGCAAGGATTTTAAAGAAGGCAAAGCATCTACGCCATTGATCTGAGCTTCCTGGGCCTCTTTCAAAGATTCAAGCAATTCCTGATTTTCTTGTTTAAGATAGGTGTTCTTAAACTCTAGTTCTTTTAACAGTGTATTTTTAGCAGACATGGAGTTTCTAATTGAAGCTATTTCGTCATCTCTTCTAGTGGTTAGAGTCTCAAATTTTGATTTGACCTCCTCATACTCCAAGGCAATGTTCTCATACATTTCTTTGGATTCATGCATCTGTATCTCAAGCGATCTTCTCCGGCTTTCTTCATGAGCTAATGCTTGGTTGCACATTTGTAACTGAGAACGAAGGTCATTGGTAACTTGAATCTCAAAATCTAAACTTGATTGTAAAGAAGAAATATCATTGAGCAAATTTGATTTCTCTGATTCCCATTCTTTCTTACTTGTCTGGAATTCCTCTTGAATTTTATTAAGCGCTTCTTCAAGGTGCCTAAACTGTTCTATCTTCCATTTAAGTCGAACCTCGATTTCCACTTTCTCCTTCAATAACTCATCTAACATTTCATCTCTTCTTCTTAATTCTTTAGGCGCCTGAGCTCTGAGCTCTGCATCACAATTTTTCTTTTGAGACTCAGACAAAAGTCCCTTCAGAACTTCAATTTCCTTTTTATATCCACATACCATTTTCTCGCTTTCTTCAGCCTTAACATTGGCTTCATCCAGAGCAAAAACAAGCTCCTTGTTGACTTGCTCTAACTCTTTAATCTTGTCCTTGAATCCGGTCCTCATACTCTCATTAGACAAGCTCAGCTGTTTCAAGGCTGATTCCTTCTCCTGGAAAATTGACTGAAGGTCATCATACTTATGTGTTACAATTGAAATCTCCTCTGACTTTGCATCAATCTCTTTTGCTTGCTGCTCAATCTCCACCCTTGCATTCTGCAATTTGACCAGTTGCTCTTCAAACGCTCTCCTCAAACTCTCAGAATGTTGATAGTTAGCCTTGTTTTCCGCCTTAAGCATCTCCATTTCACACCTCATCTCCTCCAACTCCTTGCATGCTTCCTCCATTACAAACACCTAGCAATCAAGATCAACCGCAAGTCAAAGACAAGGAAACCTCAGCAGTTTCACAAACACATGAAAGGAATATATATATATATATATATATATATATATATATATATATATATATATATATATATATATATATATATATATATATATATATATATATATATATATTCGGTATCATTTAAGAAGATGCAAAATCTCGTCTTTTGAACTTCTGTGAGTTATTTTACTATCCAGCAAAAGCAAAACAAATTCAATTGCAAGGAGTGATTTAGAACCGTATCATGTCGTTGAAACAGGCTTCACTTTTTCGGATGGAGGAACAAAAACAATTTGCGGAAAATGTAGAGAACAATCGATATTTTGCTATCTAGAAAATCTCCAATTTGAGAGATTACGACAGGAAAGGTTCATGGAAGAGGACAATCGATAGCTGAGATGAAGAAAAAATGAAACACGAGAAAAGTAAGGAAATTTCCACATCAATAAGCCAAATCTTCATCATGATCCATCATTGCGTAGTAATTCCGCTCTTCTCAATCCATGTCTAGCCAGTTCCATTAAGAATACAAACGGTAGAAACTCAAATAGAGGGAGAGATAGAGAGATAGAGAGACCTGGAAAACGAAAATAGCGACCAAGACGCGAGACGGGGACGAGGAACCCGCGGAGCGCTACGCGAATTAAGCACGATGGGGATGGCGGGAATGACAGAACGGAGAAGATAGAGAAAAAGCAAGGTGGAGGAAGTAGGAAGCAGATTTGTGCCCTAGAAACTGGGCGGGCTCTCTTTCAGAACTCAATTTTTGAAATTTTTTTTATTTAAATATTCTCATCCCACTATATTAGGTCACCTACATAAATAATTTTTCTCCATTATTTAAATCTATTGGAAAAATTTTTTAATTAAATCTTTTTAAATCTATCTCTATTTTTTTAACATTAATAAATATGCTCTCTTAATAGGATTTTTGGAAGGTCGACTTTTTATATGATCAAATCATCTCAGTTTCATTTGGGATGAATTTTTATTTCTTTGTAAAGTTGCTTTTAGTATAAAAATTTTTTTAAAGTAAGAAAAAAATAGTGGTTTAAAGGTATCCCAAATGAAACTAAAGTCAGGCTATATAATTTTATTTGTCACTAGAGCTACTTCAACATCTTCACCTATACGCTGCTTTCGCATTCTGTCCCTTGATGTGTAAAGTGTTAGGAAACAATAAATAAAATAGAGAAAACTATGCTTAATTTTTTAAAAATTCAGAAAAATACAAAGCAGATTTTAAGAATTCTGTAGAGAAATAGAAAGGGTGAACAATCTGGATTAAATAAGAGATGAGAAGAAACAACTTGATACAATGAATCATCAATTCAAGAGGAAGATCCGGCTCTCCAATCTCTAGCCGATAACTAGAGCCCAAAATGACACCCAGAGATCTCAAATTTCAAATTAAATTCAAGATAAGAAGTTAACCATAGCAAGAAGAAATTACTTAAAGCAAAATACAATTCATTAATCCATAAACAACCCTTAACTTTCAATTTTCCCTCCTAAACCATTGTCACAATTATTGCATGGGCACTAGCCCTGTTTCCGCCCCATCTAGGCGTTCGCCCCCTCCCGTTGGGTGAGATTTTGCCCGCCTATTATATACATGAACCGGTCCCACCTGGATCGGTTCAGCCAGACCTTAGACCGGTCTAACATAAAGTTACACACAAGGCTATGAAAATCGGACCATAGAAGGAGCGGTTCACAGTTCAATCGGTTCGACGGGTCGAACTGGGTCTAACCGGATGACGTAATAATAAAATTTAGATGACATAAAAAATATATAAAAATATTAATTTTTTATTAAAAAATAACTTAAATTCACACATTACTAATATCTTATATAATTTAAATTTAAACATATTCAATATTTAAATTTAATTTAAATTTGACAAAAATTAACTTACAAAAATGAATTAATAAGTTTAATATAAATTATTTTTAATTTATGTTATATATTTATATATTAAATTTATATTGTTATTTTACATTTATAAATTATTGAGGTCAAATTAGACCATTTATTATAAATAAATAATTAATTAATATTTATAGTACATAAAAAATAAATGAAGAATATAATTTATTTAATATTATTAATTATAAATAAATATTATTTACATCATAAAAAGATTATTTAAAAAATCTATTTTAAAATGGGTGATGTATATTGTAAACTTAAATTTAAGAAGAAAGACATAGGAGCTTTAATTTTTTGGATTTTTACATACATAACACTTAAAAGGTTCTTTATTTTTTTTTTAACACTTAAAAGTTTCTTATTTACTCATCTTACATCTAAACTTGATTATTTACACACATACCACCCAAAACTTATTTAACTTTCTACAATAACATTCTGTTTCATCTCCGTCAAAATCCTCCTTGAGCCCTGGCGCTCTCATTCGCACACAAGAATTGATCCCTAGGTCCTCTCCCATCTCCTCCTGCTCGTGAAAACTGTCTGCTTGGAGTCAAGTATCGACGCTTCAGTTTCCCATTTTTGAAGTCTGGGATGAAGATGATCTATAATCCGGCGTTCACTGATTTATTGTCGTCAATGGAGGTTGAAGTGTTGAAGAAAAATTGTGGGATTGACTGCGGATTGACTGAAGGTATGTGGGAATAATTCTGTTGACGCCGGAAAAATCTGGAGGCACAGATATCTCTATAACCCGGAGTTCTATTTTTTTCTTTTGAATGCCTACAGATTTTTGGGATTTTGCTTTATGTTGGAATAGAATCGTTTAAGTTCTATTTTGCCTTTTTTTAATTAGATACCGATTTTGGGAATTTAAATTCTATTGTAATATAGCTATACATGTTCTTTTTTGCCTTTTGAATGAATTCTGTTGGAATAGAGCAATTTATGCTCTGTCTTTGTCTTTTGAATGAATTCTGTTGGATTCGAGTGTTTGTGTGTTGGAATTGTGTTGGAAAGTTTCTGGGAATGGATTGCAACAGGTGCTTGATGCAGGTGTGGAATGCTCCGATCCCAATCCTCCTGAAGAGCTGAATTCATCCTTTTGCAGTTCAGATGTTCGAATAAAGGTGGCTAAAGGCGAGAGGGAGCAGGCATAGGTTTTCACGAACAAAAAGATGAATTTCGAGCGCGATCCTACTGGTTTTGACGGAGAGGAAGACAAAAATGTTCGAAAGTCAAATAAGTTTTAGGTGGTAGGTGTGTAAATATGCAACTTTAGGTGTTAGATGAATAAATAAGAAACTTTTAAGTGTTATGTATATAAATATCCCTTAATTTCTTTAGTCCAACATCATGTGAGAGATTTTCTCTTGGTAATGCTTTTACTTTATATTAGCTTTTGAGCATGAAGTAGTATATCCTGTAAAGTGATGAAACGTTATGAAATGCTTGGTTGGAATTTTTTAATCATTTCAAAATTAAAATAAAATTATAAATATTATTTAATATGATAATATTAAAAAATGCAAAAGTTGAACTGGCCAATTCAAGAGAATCGTGACCGGTCAATGGTTTCTGGTTGGACTGGTGGTTTTGTCTAGTTCTGGCTGGTTTGATGCAAAAGCGATTCTTAGCATGAATTGGATCGACCATAAGATCAGTTCACGATTACACCGGTCGAACCAGCAGATCCGGTCCAGTTTTTAAAACATTGGCTACACATCATCTGAACTTCTCCAATAAATCTATTTTATTTATGATGCAACAAGATATGAAAAAACACGCACAAACTCTCACCTCTTCTTTGATTGTGTTTTCTCCCTTGAAGTTCTTAAAATCTGCATCCTCTTTGGTGATTTCTTTGATATGGGGGTTTCTTTATAACAGATACTTAGTTGCATTGATTGTGACGGGTTATATTAGGTAGGATACATGATAGAACATTTGCCCAAGATCTAAATGAAAGAAAATTTTTATATCACCCATATAAAATTCAGTGTCACTACTTCATTAATAAATGACATAAGCTGAAGTCATCACCCAATATATAAACATATGCATCTTAGATCAATTCATATTAAAATATTTTATATAATAATCATGATTTTTTTATCATTCCAACAAAAAACACTTGATCCTTCATTACAAAAAAAAAATCTGAAAAAAACTCTAAAACCAACTTTTAGACCTACTCCATTGATATTTTATCCTTCCCTGAAACATATAAACACATAAAGTGAGTAGTAGATTATATGAAACCTATAACTCTATTCAATACTATGAAGTAGCATAATATGTATGCTATCAAATACTTGGATCATGAAAGCCAATCATGTGTTGAATCAATATTTCTCTATGATCTTCTTATACATGTATAATACACATTGCAATCGTGATCAGATTATAATGTTAGAATCCTATATACATGTGTCATATGCAGTGCAATCATGACCATGACTATCATATTAAAGTCATACTTTATTTAGAGCATTGTATCATATTTATATTATTCTAATGGTTCATATATATATACATACATAATGGTATGCTATATCATCATGAATTCGCCTACCTCGAATAGAATGAATCTCTTAATTGGCATGTCAAATGAATCTTGAACCATTACCTTTGAACTCCTCTCCTATCCTTCTCTCTCTTCTTCTCATTTTCTTCTTTTTTTCTTTTCTTCTTTGACAACCCATTGGGGTGAGGGGTGAAATGAAATAGACTTAAATATAATATATAAAAAAAAACCTTTTTAGTGGTTGACATCCCAGCACTCTAACATCCAACGTCGTAACACTCGGCTGGAATATTCTAGATTCTCTTGTACCTTTCTAGACAAAGGGCTTAGTGTCGCAACGCAAACTCAATCCATCCCCCAATATAGAGAGCGAAACGCCACAATGCTCCCAAGGCTAGTGTTATTGTGCTTGTAAAGAAAATTTTATATATTCAATTAAACCCTTCTACTTCAATTCTAAGCACTCAAATGATAAATTTAAGACATATAGAGATTGAGACAAAAGTTTTACTAGATTTTGTGCCAGCAAATATTACATAGGACCACTTGCTCACCGTTGTCTGATTGTTATCGCTCAACTGTCATCACCTGATAATCAACTCTTGACTACCATTTGTCAATGTACTAAAATATGTCGATTGCCATCCATCTCTTAACTATCATCATCATGCTTTACTGTTGGTCCAATATTCTTCACCATATTTATCAAAGGTTAAGACAACAAATTCATACTTTGTAATCTCATCTTCTCCAATTAATGGAAAGAACAAACTCCTATATTTTTTATCTATGTAACAAAATATTTCATTAGTGCTAGATCTCGTTATTTTTCCCTTTTCGCCTTTTCATTTAAAAACTCAAGTGTCATTTATGAGCTTCTCGTATCTATTAGGATGCAAATACCAACGATTGTATAACAAAATTCAAGAAAATTTAAATCCCCTAAGATGTTTAATAATAAAACATTAATCATTACAAAAATATGTTAGATCAGTTACTGTTAAATCAGAATACTCCAACAAATAAACATTCCTACTAAAATCATTCAGATTCTACAAAATTTGGAAAATTTAATATATTATTTTGATAGAAGAATTATTTAATTGATCCACCAATAAGTGGTCCTCAATTTATTTATTTTTTATAAGTTTCTGTTAAAATTAAAATTTTCTCCAACTTCACAAACGTGGACAAATCTGATGGCAACTCAACTACATGCAATCAAATCCAAAGGCCATAAACCACTCCGCATAAGTTTCTTATAATGCAACAGTCGCATATGATTTTCAACCATTCCCACCTGCCACACTCGAAGACCGACTCTCCTCCTTTATATCAATAATTCAACATATCAAGTCATCAACAAAAGTTGCAAAACAGTTCTCCTACCATTGTCACTATGGCGAGCATAAACTCCGGCCATCCATCTCCTCCGCCGCCGGCGATTTCATCGCCATCAAAGACAGCGGAAGTCGACCCATCGCTGGACCTCTTAGGGTTCGAGATCGACGTTGTCTCCGCAGTCGAAGTCACCGGCCGCCTCGTGATTACCGACCGTTGCTGCCAGGTTTTTAAGCACCCTTTCTTCTCCCTATCTCTCTTTGGATCAATTTGCGGCATATTCTAAGTTGTTTTTTTAATATGTGGAGATGAACTTTAGGGTTTTTTGGCAACAAATAGGATTTAGTAAATCCTGTAAATCTAGATTTAGTAAATTCTGAAAAACTGTTTGGCAACATAAATCGCTTTGCTCTCCCACTTTCTCGAACGGTGAAATGTTAAATCAGCCAAATTGTAGAATTTAGTAAATTCGGGATTTACTGCAAAAAGGAGCAGACAGCAGATTTATTTCGCCGACGTATATCTTTTTTGGTTGGATTTAGCATAAATTCTGCTCAAATCGTTCATAAATCCCGTTACTAAACAACCCCTTAAAGTTTTTAATTTTTATTGAGATTATATAAAATTCAAAGACAATGAATAAATTGTATATAAAAATATTTAAACACATTTTTTTAATTTTTCATATTAAAAATATGAATAATAATTTTCAAATTACTATTATAGTTAATACATCATTAGTTTTGATCAAGAACGAATTTTTGTTGAACTTCTAAATTTGAAGTTTCTAGAATTAAATTTATGATCATGTGAATTCTAATTTCAACAAATGTATAGTTAGGCTGATCGGCTCGACGAGACAAACCAAACGGCACTAAAAAAAATATGATTCAAGTTCGAATGAGCACATATCAATCACTTGAGGCATGATTGAAAATTTTAGAATATTAATTGTATGATCAAAATGCCTTTGAATTTGCCATACTTATAGTCGAATCGAGCAGCTCAATGGGATGAATATAAGGGACCATGATCACTCAATTCCAACAACATGAAAATGCTTGAATATTGAAAGAACGATTTATGCTCAAGAGAATCGATATAGGATGTTTGATGGAGTGTTTTAAATTTTCTCTATAGGCCCCACTCTACATGAAAGGAATCCCCTAGGCTATAAAGATAAGAAAGCTGATCAGAGGCTTGAAGAATCTTGTAGCTTCACCCAAACACCATTTTTATCAAATCTTTCGCTACCCGACTGCTATCATCAGACCTTTTCAACGATTGATCGCCACCTTTGGACCTTTTGCTTGTTGACTGCAGCCATTTGAGCTTTGCCGGCCTTCCGCTACCATTGGAGTTTTGCTCATCATCACTCGTTGTGATCATCACCATCAAGTGCCAGATAAGGCTCTACTGTTTGTTATATCTCAAATCTCTCTATAAATTCATCTCTCTTTTATCTAAATAATAATATTTTATTTATAATTTTGGGAGAAATATTTTAATAAATTTATCCAAAATCTCAAAATACTCTATAGATAACTCATATTGATTCATTTGATTATAGATTGTTCTTTAAGTATTTTAAGTGCCTTAATTATCTTGGAATTGAATGATCTTATGCAATGCTATTAAAATCGGACCGGACCGGCCGGTTCAACCGGTTGAACCGCGAACCGGCCGGCCGGCCGGTTACGGTTCGCTTGAGAACCGCTTTCGCCTCGAACCGGTGTTAGACCGTTCGAACCGTCGGTCCGACCGGCGAACCGGAAAACCGGCTCCGATTTTGGATAACCGGGCGGTTCGGGCAAATTAAAATCTGAGCCGTTGGATCTGATCATACGGTTAATATGATAGAAAGCTGATACAAAACAAAAAACCCTACTGTTCACGTAGTCGCTGTTTCGTTCGTTCGGCCGTTCCGTCATGCGTCTGCTCGCTCCCCTTTCACGACCGGCGTCGTTCTCGTTCGTCGTTCATTTCTTTCGCCGACCAGGGATTCCGATTCTCTTCTCCAACCCACTGTAAGTTCTTCACCCGCTTCTCCTTCTCCTTACGCCGACGACTCCCGATTGCCGCCGACCTGTTTTCCTTTTGCCATCTATTTTGATTTTAATAAAGTAGATTTTGTAATGGTGTTAAAATATAGTTTAAGGAGATGTTTAGTTTAATGAAAAATGAATGCAGAGTAAAATGAATTTAGTTTAAAATTAAAAAAAAACATTGAAAATATTTTTGAGAAATTTAATTGAGTGCACTATACAATGGAGGGTTTTATTTTTTTCATATAATTTAATATATAAGAGTGCATTTGAAATAATAATTTATCGAAAGTAATTAGTAGCAAGAACCAAAGCCCTACTTGGAGTCTTGGTTGGGTACACATGCTTTACTCAGACGGACTTCGCCCATCCATGATGACTTTCGAGATGACTTACTCACATATACCCACCTACTTTCTATGCTTTTTGAATGTAGTCTGCCATGGATTGATGGCCTTGAGGCTTGTTTCCCTTTTCTCTTATTACAAACTCTCAAGACGCATATCAGAATTTATCGTAATTGTAGTGTGGTTAAGTGTTGCACACTATGCAGTGACGATTGAAGTAATATAAGATATATGTGATTAGCAATGTAAATCAATTTATCCCCCGATGTTGAGTACCCATCAATACCCACCCACAAGGTTATGGGCGTACCCATATCCACCCAAACCCATTGGATATGGGTGGGTACATGAGTTGGTGTGGATATGGGTACCCAATGCAGGGATCTGACAAGAACTGTCAGGACAAGCAGGGGCGACAACAGATGATAGTGTCAGTGGCAAATGGTGATGGCCAACTGACTTTATTTTTTCCCAATTACTATATTAAAAATTAATTAAAAATGAATTTTAAAGATATTAAGAATAAATTAAATAATAAATTTTAAATATACTTCAATTTTTTATTACATTAAAATGCATCCCATCTGAATTTCAAAAAAAATTTGCATTTACTTCACACGCCAATCGTAGGCAACCAAAAAGGCCCTCAGTGGTAATTAAACAAGGTCGTCTCATTTGTCTATTTTCTCGGTCCCGAGTCCCCCACCTACCTATTCAATCATAGAGGTTCTGAAAAATTCAGAAAAGAAAAAATATATATATTTTTAAGCAATTTATTATTTTTATAATAATTGATCCATCTCACAGAAGTGGTTTTCAATTAATTTTTTAAATAAATTTATTCCTCACAAAGGCGCACAAATCTTATAGCAACTTAACCACGTAAAACAAAAAAATCCAAAGGCTATGAATTCTCTAAATAGTTTCTTATCACAAAACGTTGCATAGGATTTACACCACTACCACTCGGCCCACTCAACCACCGGCTCTCCTCTTTTTTTTTTTTTTTTTGGGAAAAATTGGGGCACAGCCCTTTGATATATCAAAAAATGATTACAAGTAAAACCATAACAGAGCTATAACTCCAATTCTCAGAAAAAGGAGAAATAGATCAAATCCTCAGCAAATAGAATCCCCAATCATTTTCCTATGGCGAGCAGAAACCTCGGCAGCCCATCTCCTCCTTCGCCGGTTGTTCCATCGACATCAAAGACAGCGGAACTCGACCTACCGCTCAGCGTCCTCGGATTTGAGATCGACGTTGTCTCGGCGGTGGAAATCACCGGCCACCTCCGGGTCACCGATCATTGCTGCCAGGTTTTAAAACCCTCCTCTCTCTCTCTCTCTCTCTCTCTCTCTCTCTCTCTCTCTCTCTCTCTCTCTCTCTCTGGATCCAGTAATTCTAGCTTTTTTTATTCATCTGAGAGATTTTAAAATCATTGAATTTATACTGAGATTATTATTGTTCTCTATTATTAAAGAGGTTTGCATCAAAATATTCAGATAATTTTTTTTATTATTTTCATCAAAATAATGAGTCATGCTAAATTACTGTCAGCCTAAAAATGAGAAAAAATTATATTCATACGAAAATAAATGACATGAAATGCGAACAACTAAGCTCAGCAGTGCAATCTCAGCTGTTCAGAATGAATTGGACGGCTGAGATGAATTTAGGGTATAATTATCCGGTATAGAACTGTTTTTTTTTTAATATTTATGCTAGTTAAGATAAAATCACTCACATATAACACATGATTCAAACTCGAGATCTTTTAGGTTTCCTTTGGAATAACTTTTTTACTATTTCTTAAAGCAAAATTTTATAGTGCAAAAATATGCTTTAAGAAATACTAAGAAAGCTATCACATACGAAGCCTTAGGCTTCGTTTGGGACGGCTTTTTTATTGCTTTCTAAAACGGAGTTTTAATACAAAAATAAAAAATTTTGTACTAAAACTCCGTTTTAGAAAGATCAAGGTTAGCTGTCTGTCAAGAAATTATTCTGTGCAGATATCAGAAGGTCTGGAGACAAATCACAATATATCACATTACTCGATTAATAAGTGATGTGACGCCTTTTGATTCTACTTATGCACAAAATAATTTCACCCTATATAGGGCGATCCTCGCTTTCTGTCCTTTCAGCTTACTATAGATGGTGAGGATTTTAACACGTGGCAATATGACAGCCATTCAAGGTGCTGCACGGTGGAGTTTCGGCGCTGATATCGGAGGGGTTGGCGAGCATCGGAGCCCACGTTGCGTCGGGATTTCGGCGGATCGCCGGCATCCATCTCAGCGTTGATCATCTCCGTAGCGCGGCCGTCGGCGATCTCGTCTTCGCCCGTGCTGCTCCAGTCCACAAAGGAAGGACTATTCAGGTATATAAATTGCATATAGGCCATTAGAAACTCTTGTTTTTCGCGAAAGGCGCCTGTCAACGTTGGATCGGTTTTTTTTTTTTTTTTTGAAAGATATTCATAGTACTATCGGCTTTTATAATTGCATAGGTCCCGTTAAAAAAAATTATAAATAATAAAATAAAAATTTTTAAAAAAATCACTGGTTTTCAGATTTACATTTAATTTTAATTTGATTTTTTATTTAAAAATCTATTTTTTGGAAATAGTGAGTGTTAAGGCATGTTTTTTATTTAAAAACAATTTAAAAAATATTTGGCATATAAAATGAAGAAGTCCTTAATAAAGTTTAAGCAAAATGCATATGAAATTTACTGAGATCTCTAAGATTAAATTCTAATAAAACCTTGAGATTTCTCAGATATTTCAGTAAATTTTTTGTTTAAAATTTATGAATTTTGGATGAAAATATTTTAGTTTCTTTCAAATTTTCACTTGAAGAAACATATTAGTCTAAATAACTCATTGAACATCAATTATTAATTAATTAAGTAATTAACTATTATTAATATTTGATTTTATAAGTTATTCTAAGAATTTAATTTTCGTTTTATAATTTAAGCTTACTCAAGTAAAGCAAGTAAAAAAAAAGTTTCTAAAAATTATCAAGCAATTATTTAAATATCTAAGGCTTCATTTGGGATGACTTTCTTATTGCTTCTTAAAACAACTTTTTAACACAAAAATTAAAAATTTTGTACTAAAATATTGCTTTAAAGTCTATGATAAAAGCCAGTCATTTAAGATGAAAAATTGTTTTTCAATATTATTTGTCATAAGAATAATTCAAATTTTCAAATGCTATAAGAAACCTTATTACATATAAATTGTTTTTGCTTAATAATTCATATTTTCAAATGCTATAAGAAACCTTATTACATATAAATTGTTTTTGCTTAATAATGAAAACAGGTATGGGAAGTGCTTATATGGAAAATGAATCAGTCAACTATGGAGAAAGAGGCTTTGATAACTTCATCCAAAGTCACAATTCTATCAAATCTACCGATCCCTCAAAATGCCAAAGACGCTGATGTTGCTCTTAGAAAGTATGCCAAATTATAACTTGATTTTTTTTTGTATATTTTAATGTATTTGTATGTTATTGCTATGATGAGGCTCTCTTATGTAATCTGTTTTTATCCAATGATAATTTGCAACTCAGGACTTAAGCATATTATTATAATGAGATGATATTTATTTCAATAGCTTATCTTAGGGTATTAGATTTCATGATTGCTTTACTTGCCATATTTAGAAGCTTTTACTTTTATTTTATTTCTCTTATTTTATTTTAATTTGTATTAGAATAAGTCATTAATTTTATGTAATAATATTTTATTGTCTTCTAAAACTTTTCAAATTTATCTAGACTTGAAAAAAGTTGTATTAAAAATTTTTAAATTAAATTTTTTTTTACTAAAAAATTATTTTATAAAAAAAAAAAAAACAGTTCCAAATAATGCCTTTGTGCTTTATTTGGCAAACAAATGTAGATGGCCATGTCCAACCATAACCTGAAATTGTGTTGTTTTTAAAATGAACAGTCTGCATCACTGAACCAGTCGTTCTTGTATGAAATTATAAGTTTTTTTTTTTTTTTTTTACATTAATTCATGTGTATTAACTATTTTATTTAATAGCTAGTAATATAGATATAATATGCGAAATTAACCTAAAATTTTAATTAAAATTATCTGCTCAACATTTAATTAATGTAACTAACAAGCACGAACAAAACAACCCCTCTAATCAACTTTGTCAAAATTAATTATCTTAATCACGTTTATCATCATAATTAGATATTTTACTAATTAACATTACATAATTTTTTTATATATAAATTTTGATCATTCAGAAAATATAAGGAACTAATTGAATCCTTTTCTCATAGTGATCTTAACTGTTGAAGACAAAAAATGGAGAAGCTTAAAGTTAGAGCATTTCAAACAAATAGTATAAAATCATAGCACATAAGAACAGTATGATAT
Source organism: Dendrobium officinale (assembly GCA_019514585.1). Taxonomy (NCBI): domain Eukaryota; kingdom Viridiplantae; phylum Streptophyta; class Magnoliopsida; order Asparagales; family Orchidaceae; genus Dendrobium; species Dendrobium officinale. The sequence goes on from CM033700.1 coordinate 4,763,252, forward strand.
TCAACCATTGTGATTAGGATGCAGTAACAGAGACAGCTTCAGCAGGTGGAGAAGGTAATAGCGTGATTTCAACATTGTCATGAACACCCTGAAGCAACAGTTCACCATCGAACTTGACAATCTTTCTCTTCTTAGCTGCTCTTAGGGTTCCAACCAGTGCTTCAAATATATTAGCACAACGGTCATCATTGAAAAGGATGCCGAATTTGACCTACAGATAATATCATATAAAACTTCCAGATTCAGATCATTAATGGATTAAGGTTTTGTTTGAGACGACTTATTGCTTCTTAAAGCAGTTTTCTAGTAAAAAAATAAAAACTTTGTATTAAAAAGTTGCTTTAGGAAGCATTTAAAAAACCATCCCAAACGAAGCCTAAATTTGATCTTAAACATTTCCAGCCGACCAACAAAGTCTTAGCCAGTTAAGAGGAAATTTGTCTTTTCTTATAGAAGTTGATTTTATTAGCTACAGTTTCTAGTTATTTGATTTGCAAGGTGACTTTTCTCAGTTCCGTTTTGAAGAGTTATGGAGCTACAAAAAGGACTGTAAATGTAGAATTTACCATTAGAGGATTTTTCACAGGACTATTCTCAACCATAGAACTACTACGACTTCTGCATACTTTCAATGGACATAATGTTGGACTAAAAAATCTGGCTAAAGATAAACTAGTTCGAATGGCTGGTAATATCAAAGGGCATTAGCTCAAATAGTATACTCTGCGATTTTTAAGATTTTAATCTCAGGTTTGAGGGCTTGCGGATGCAACGTGAAAGATTCTTTACAACACAACGTGGATAAGATGAACGCCGTATTTGTGAATTCATCAAATATCAGTGGATGTCCTCAAAGATTTCGTAAAAAGTTGTGTTTATCTATCATATAATCAAACAATCAAACAACCTGGAGTAAAGTTACTGTTATTTTTAAAAAGTTCAAATCATAGCCCCCAATAAGGCCAGGGAGCACGAAATCAAACAGGTAAATATCAACCACGCTATTTCAAAATATAAAATTGTGCAACTGGGTATTCATGCGTTTTTCATTCGTGAGGTGAGGTGTAAACCTAAAGTCGTTTTGAGGAGCAAATCTTAGAACTAAAAAATTGCATAAAATAAATTCAAATAAATGTTGAAAATGATTTTTTATATAATACCCAAATAATATATTAAAGGAAAACGTATTAACTTTCTATTAAACTATGAAGAAACAAATTAACAGATATATCAAACAAAAAATTGTACAAGATGTAAAGTGATAAGTAATAAATTACGTGAAATAGAATTGAACTCCAAATATTACAAAAGCAAAATAACATAAAATATAATAATTGCATAAAAGTATCATATAACATCAAGCTCAACCCCAAGTGATAAAAGAGATGATATTTAGATCTTTGGTTTTAACAAATTTGCAAATATTCTCAATCAAAGTTTAATAAATTTAGCAAGTAAAATTGACTGACATATGAATAATTATCCAAATTTATCAATAAGATATATATTCTTGCCTATGATGCACCGATACACCTATTTATGAAGGCGTGATGTATCTGATACATAGATACGCCTCCGATACGGCACCGATACGTGTCGGATATGGCTTTGTCATATCCAATTAAAACACTATTTAATTTCAAAACGACATGCGTATCAGTTGAAAAATAAAAAAATCCGAAAAAAAAAGATGCGTCGTAATTACTTTCGCGGTTGCAGGCGAGGTTCTCTTATTTCCGAGATGGATTTGAGAATCTTGATAATATGAAAATATTAGAAATTGCTAATCTTTCACTTAATGAGCCTAAATTAGAATTTATGATATTTATTGAAGATGCTATAGAAGTTCAAAGACAAATCATTGAAGAAGCTAATCATACTATTCCTTCTATTGAATAGTTGAAACTTCATGTGCTAGATAATTTATGTTTTTGCCTTTGTTGTTGTACTAGACATTTAATGCTTACTTTTATTTGATATTATAAGCTATAAGGCTACAAATGATGCTACTTTCATTTTTTTGTAATTTCAAATATTATTGATGAGGTCATCGACAGACAATTTAGGCAGGTTTATCGGCGAAGGAAGCGTAGATCGACGGCTACGATCGGAAGTTTATATTTTTGATGTTGTCATTCGAATTTTCTCCTTGAATTCATAATGCAAGAAAGTTGTCTTAATATTAAGCTGTTATAATTCGCAATTAAAGAAAGCCGCTAAACTCATCAATATTTATATTGATGTATGCTTGACAACAGTGGAGAATATATCAGTATATTCTATACATGCAACCAATCTATTCTTGTATCTATTTGGTTCACTTTCAATGTTTCCTTTTTTAATTTTATAAACCCGCTTATATGAGATAACCTTTTGATTCTCTTCTCTATCAACAAGAATGCAAGTTTTATTCTTAAGAAGAGAGTTATATTCATCTTGCATTGCTTGAATCCATTTTTTTGAATCATTGCTAGGAATAGCTTCTTTGTAATTTAATGGTTCGGGCTCTTTATACTCAAGTGCTGATAACAGAACAAATTCAATTATTTCTGCATATCCATATTTTGATGATGACTTAATGTTCTTTCTTTCTTAATCACATGAAAATAATCACTGTTATCATTAGATGTTATTTTGGTTCTTGATTGTTGAATACTAGACTTGTGGATCATCGCTTCCATAATTTGTGTGTATAGGAGGCTCCATCTCAAACTCATAATAATCTTTATCAGAACTTATATTTTTGTATTTTCTGACTAAAAAATGTATAATTTGCCTTCATTAAAAATAACATATTGGCTGACTATTATTTTAATACCAGTATAACTCAAATCCCACAATTTGTACCCTTTAACACCTGTAGGATAACCTAGAAACACACATTTAATTGATCTAGGCTCCAACTTTCCTTTGTTCTAATCAGTATAAGCTATACAACCAAAAACCTTTATATGTGTCTATTCTGGTTGTTTTCCAGTCCATAATTCTTGATGAGTTTTAAAATCAATAACACTTGATGGTGTTATTTATTTTTTTTTTTCTTAGGATATTTAGGCCAATTAAGACAAACTCACACACACATCGGATACACAAAGACTTGAATCCAAAACCTCTTAGTTGGTAGCCTAAGCTCTCAACCAACAGGCCAAGGTGAGTTGTGTGACACTAGATGGCTTTATGTTTACTAAGTAACATGCTGTAGGAAGAGCTTACTAAATTCATCCAAATTATCATTCATTCTATTTTTAAGGAATATTTCTTTAAATAATTTGTTTAGGAAAATTGATATAAGTGATTTAAAATTAATTACATTCTTTCTTTTATTTATATTAATTATGATTAATTAATGTAATTAATTACAACTAATGATTATTAATTAGGGAATTCTTTTAATTCACTATATATATATATATATATATATATATATATATATATATATATATATATATATGTTGCGTACTGGAATATTCGCGGCGGTAGAGAAATATATAGTTTAACGTCTTAGCGTTGTACGAAGATCCAGCACACAATCAGATAAGTGAGAGGGTGTAGCGTTCATAAGAGACACCAAAGTTTTTACGTGGAAAACCCCTGAAAAAGGGGGAAAAACCACGGGGCCTGACCCGGTTTGAATGAATCCACTAGTATTTGTAGTCGATTACAAATGAGGCCCTTCCTTAGGAGAAGGCCTTGGATTGATGTAGCAAATGTACATCATATAGATTGCATTACATGGTAAGAGTTACATATACAGGTTTGTTTGGCCTGAAGGACCGTGGTCGGCGGGAGACCGGAGTCGGCAGGAGACCGGGGTCAGAAAGACCGTTGTCTGTTGATGGAGGTCGGAAGGACCATAGTAGGCGACAAAGGCCTGAAGAACTATAGTCGGCAGGAGACCGTAGTCGGCAGGAGACCGTAGTCGGCAGGAGACCGTAGTCGGCCGGAGACCGTTGTCTGGTGATGGAGGTCGGACGGACCGTATTAGGTGACAGTGGTCAGAAGGACCGTAGGCGGTAGGAGATAAGGAGTCAGGTGTTAGTCCCAGTGTCACTTGGAAGATCGGATGTTGATGGTCTGGCCTTGAGTAGGACGTCGGGTCTTAAGAAGGACGTCAGATCTTCAGTAGGACGTCGGGTCTTCAACAGGACGTCGGGACTTAACTTCGGGCCTTGAACAAGACGTCGGGTCTTTGGCAGGACGTCGGGGATGAACGTCGGGCCTTAAGGTGGTGGTCCGGCGAGGTTTTGTGGTGGTCCGGCGAGGTTCCTGCGGTGGTCCGACGGTGGTCCGACGAGATTCCTGCGGTGGTCCAGCGGTGGTCCGGCGGCTGTCGAGGAGGAACTCCTTCCTTCTCTTCTCTTCTTCTCTCTCTTGCTTAGATGCTCTCTTGTGAAGAATGAGGGCTCTATTTATAGATTTTCTGGAGTGGCATGGTCCGTAAATAGGTGTGAGATCAAGGGCGAATAGGGAGTGGTCAAATGGACGGCCGATATTGAATCCTACAATCGTGCACCGTTCGTTGGACATTTGGAGGCCTTAATGATGTCAGAATTTAGTGATCTTGGGCTCGTTGGATTCGTCTCGTCGAGCCGTTCGATTCGAGTATAAGCTCGTCAAAATCGGAGACCGTTTGGTAACTCAAATTGCGGTTTGAACCTTACGACAGTGCTTTGAACTCTTGATTCGGACTTATCTGGGCTCGGATTGGGTCGATCTTGGTGTTGTTGGGTTCGTATTTCCGAGACGCTCAGTTTGACTGTAAGCTCGCTGAAATCGGAGTTCAGGTGCTCCCGGATTTAATTTTTGAAGTTTCCAACTTGATTTTTGCCTCAAGATTCGTGCCCGATCAAGTTAATTTTCGCATGACGTATCAATATATATATAGTGAGACTTACCATTCATTCATGGGCAATAAAATTGAGAGTTGCTAGGTTGGAGAACAGAGCCAAAGGAATAATCGGGGCTAGGGCTCATTCTTGAGAGCTCGTCTTCTTTTATCGAGAGAGAAGTGAAATAGAGAAGACTTTCTTTTGTTTCTCTCTTTCTAGATTTTGTTTCAAGGAAGAAGAAATAAAAATGGTTGATTTTCTTTATCCCTTCGATTTCCCTTGCTTGGGTTCTTTGTAAGATCTATATCTTTGCATATGTTGGCTATAAGCTTGAATCATAGGTTCGTCTTTCTTTCTAGAGAGTTTTTTTGAAGATAGGTTGGTAAAATATAATTTAGGTCTTTTTATTTGCTTGAGATTGAAAATTTCTATTCCTAATTTTTTTGATTAAATCACTTATATCTATCATTCACAAAGATAAATAAAAGAGTTACGGTCGGGTTTGCCCTGTCAATGTTGAGTTCTTAAGAATTAGAAATATGTAAATTGTTGTGTTCTTACTATGTTCTTTCTAATGTCTATGATAGATATATATATTATAAAGACTACACTTAAAGAGGATTGAACTTGAATAAGTGAGCAAACGACCATTAAAGAGGATGTACTATAGATATGCATGCAATTATAGTTTATGGTTATTATGAGAACTGTTACTATTCTCTTGTACCGGCGTTCGATACGGTGAATATTTCTCCTTTGCTTAGTACTTCTTACTTTATGTTTAGTTGCCTATATTTTTCAATATTATTATTACACTGAAAAAAAAAATTATTTTCAACAGACAAGTATCAATTAGGTTCAATTTGCATGAATTCCCTATGCAAATTAACAAGAGAAACGAAATTCTTCTAACAGTTAATCACCTCCTCCTCTTTTCTTAAACTTACTTCAGTATACCAGGAGGAGGAGAATCATCAATAACGAAAATCATTTAAACACTGCACAATGTCATAATAACTTTACGGTGCTGTTTGATTGTAAGAATTAGCTAGGATTTAAGCTAAATCTTGCCAAGTAATTTTTTGAGACACATTAAATTTACTACCTACTTAAATCCAGTTTTCCTCCAGTTTAGGCTAAATCTCAGATTTAGTAAATCTTGTGAAAGAGGATTTAAGATATTTACACAACTTCTCCTCACTGATTCTGATTCTATCCTTATTCTTTTAAATCCTAAATCTTGAAAGTATTTGTCAAACACTTTATTAGAATTTACTATATGAAATAATTTTCAAGTTTAACGTATCTACGATTTACTAACTCTGGATTTACAAGATCCACTAAATCCTGCAAGTAGCCATACAACCCGTACATAATGAGAAATATATCAACACAATGAAATTGTAGACAATTTTCAATATAAATTATCAAGCCAAACAAACTAAAAAAGTAAAATTGATAACAACTCCAGAGAAACAGAGCTCCTGGAACCAATCTCCTACCAAGACATGGGAAAAACACCAAAATGTTACCAGATCTACTAATCAAGCCGCAATGCTTTCGATGACAACATTTAACAAAGAGTTCATGGGAAAACTATAAAATTTAAAATTTTAAAAGACTAAAAGTTTTAGATCGACAAAAACATGGAAGAAGGCGTTAATCCAAGTGGAAAAAAAAGGTCAAATGGGAGATCTTTGAAGGTGATTTACCTTAAAAGAACCATCGGGCTGGGACTGACCCAATCGCTGAATCTCTTCCTTGAGCCGCCCTACTTCTTCGTCCACATTCATTACTCTCTCTCTCTCTCTCTCTCTCTCTCTCTCTCTCTCGCTCGCTCGCTTTTTCTCTCCGCTTCCTCCCCGATTTCCAGCTTTTAAAACTCTGAGGTTTCAGTTCATTGCGTGCTTTCTCAGATTGGGTGTACCTTTGGTAGATTTTAATCTATTTGATTTAGAAAAATTAATTGGTTTTAATTTTAAATTAAAAAAAATCAATCGATCAAATATGTTTTTTATAATTGAGTTAAGTTTAGCTAAATTTTTATTCGATTTTAAATGAACTAACATGTAATTAATCTAAAAATAAATATAATTAATACTAAATAAAATATCAATAATTTTTATTAATGTATAATTTATAATGTATAAATGATATTCACATTTTACTTATTTATTATCAAATATTTATTCACAACTCACATAGGTTACTAATTTAATATAATTTAATTTTTCATTTGATCAATTCTATAAAAATAAAATTCAAACAAAAATAAAAATTAATGATTAAACTTATATTTTCATAATTAAATCAAATAAAGCAGCTTAAGTTATTTATATTATTATCTTTTTTTTTTGGACGATAAATTGTATAAAGGAGATAGCAACAAAAATCTTCTACCACCACACCAAGCCTTTGGGCGCCATTCGTTATTGCACTTTTTAAAATATTCTTCAATTAAATAAAATTAACGGTATTTGATCTAAAAAATTCATTTTCCATTTATTTAAAATATTCTTCAATCCTCTATGTTGTGGCCATAATCTCTATGGAAGGCACAATATTGCAATGGATCTATGATGTGTGCCCTAGTCTTTAAGAGGTAATCTCTTAAAGAAGTTTTTGATTTGGATGGCTTCCATAAGCTCCATTATTAAGACACTTAATGGGGTGATGTTCATGTCTTGATGAGTAGGGGGTGGTATTTCCTACCTATTGATGTTGGGATGGTGTTCTACATGTAGTCTCCTCTCCGTTTGCTACAACCATGGAAAAGTTATACTAAGAGTGTTGCCTTATTTCTAATCTCTACTTTCTTCATTGGCTTTTTTTTTTCTCTAAGAGATTGTCAAGAGCTCCATGCGACAAGATCTTTTATTTGACTTGAGAATACAACGATCAATTCATTGTTGTACTCCTTGGCATTGATGTGATTATTGGTGAGTTTAAGAAATTCGACTAATATCTTTGACTATTATAGACCAAGGGTATAACAAAAAGATCTTTCTTATAGAACTTGAGTAAGGGCACCTTAAGCCACTGCCAATTCCAAGTTTTTTACATCCAACATTTTTCTTAGGAATCTCACAATAAAATTTATTAGGGACTTGTGTAGCTCTTGTCTCATCTTCAACAAAGGCTGGAAGATCTTCAATGGATTTTGTACACTAGTGATGTGGGTTATGAGTAATTTTTTGAATTAGACAAAGAAGCTTATCATTTATGACGGAAGTTGAGAGTACCACCAGAGAAGTGATTCATTGAAGATTGTGAAGAATAATTAGCTTCTCATGGCATTGTTGAGACTTTGTAAGGAGGTGGATGACTTATAATAGCCCACATTGAACGTGGGATCAATCCTGTCTTTATAAGATTTGAGGTAGGAAATTTTGAACCTATTCAGGGTATCACCTTTATGATATTCTAGAGAAACCATTCAATTGTTGTGGTGTACTTTTCCCCGCTCATCATGTTTAGGTGGATTTTTCATCATTGTTAAGATAATAACTATCATCTGTTAATGGATTTGAACATGATGCCCTTGTGCCTAACATTTTTCTCCAAATAGCTGAGATTGATAACCCCTTAGGTGCTTTTACCCTCTAGAGGATTGTAAAGGCTTGCTCCAAATTCCTTAGATCTTTCTAATGAGTCTCTCTACCATCTTTACCAGCTATCCATTGGTAACAAAATAATAGTGATCCAAGTTGGTTGATTCCCCTTGGATAGGATGCTCAACTTCTCATAGAACTTTGTTTTTAGCTTGTGGCAGAATTCGAGCTCATCGCTCCTTAGAAGATGTTGAATCCAAAATTATCCATAGCTGATACTTGTAGCTTACTTATAAGATTTAATGAGACCGGTGATGGGGAATGTGTTAATGATGCTAGCACCCCAGGACCTATTTTATAGGCCTAGGCCTACTATTTGGTGTTGTAGAATATATATGATAAATTTTAATAACTTCCTCATATAGTTACAGAGGCACGTAGCCCATTTTATAAGGAAATATGCATTTATTTTCTAGCAAGAATTGTGGCAAATTGTGTGCTATTAATGTTTGAGCACTGTCATTACCTTGTAAACATTGTTATTAATCTCGTCTTAAGGAGATTGCAAACTAGCTGAATATATAGATGTGAGCTAATCCTCGAGCGAGTAGTCCTAACTTCCTTGGAGCCGAGTAGGTTGTAAAAAGTTATAATGGTCCTAACAAGTTACTAAGTACTTTATCCTTTGGCGAGTTAGAGAGTTGGCAATTTCCCCACTTTAATGAGCTTGCCTTGCTAAGATCCCTTAAATTGGGCTAGCTTAATTTGAGACCCAGAGAATTTTTGGCTTTAGAACGGCTTCTCCACTTTCTCCTCAGCCCTAACTTGCTATGACAACATTAATTTAACTAAATAACAATAATACTTTAATAATAAATCAAATCATTGTATTCTAACAACATTATTTTAGCACATTTCTCCTGTGTCACTATATTTATTTAGCACATTTCTCCTGTGACACGCTATATATATATATATATACATACACACACGCACACTCACACAACATGAAAAATTGGCTTATATCAATTTTTATTGGAATACATATAAAATAATGATCATAAAGATCTCCTTAGCTTGATTGTACAAAAGAAGTTTCTGCATAATAGACCTCCTGAGAGAAATTTGAGTCTTTTTTAATTACCAAGATCAATTATCAATCTCACCATGCAATATCACTTAGGATGTCAAGGATTAACTTTTTCAAAATCACAACATTTTTGACAAACTTGAGTAGAATTAATACAAATCATTCAAAATGTATTGGATGACTGAGATTGGTAAATGCAGCTATGAGGATCATAATTTAAGTTTTGTTTGGGACAACTTTTGATCATTGTTTTTTTTCATATTTTCAAGAAATTTTTGTATTAAAAAACCGATTTATAAAGCAGTAAGAAAGTCGTCACAAAAAAACTTCAATATTGAGATGTTCAAACAATGTTGACATTAAATTAATTGAGAGCACCATACTTTAACTACTCAGATAAATTAGAATTGCAAAATACAATAATTTATCGCATCAATACAATATAACACTAAAACATTTACAAACATCAATAAAACACATCAAACAAACCACACAACGTTACATAATTTAGACAATGACATAAATTAATCCCCTAAACTTGATAGATGTAGTAAACATATAACAATATTATCTGTTCTCTTTCAACTAATACACCTCGTTTTGGCTAATTTCTTACCTCATAGTTAACATTTAAAAATAAAAGAAATTTTATTCCTCACAACCAAATAAAATAAAAGATAACATAAAAGCCATGAAACTGCAAATGTCATCACAAAGCAAAACATCAAAGACATTTATAGTTTCACAAATCTTAAAGGACATCTTAGCTAAACCATAACAAGTATTTAAATCTAAAAAACTCCATGGAATGAGAGGCAATCAAGAAAGAAACATCAGGTGACAAAGATGACTGAAGGATCACAACAACACTCATCAAGAAGGAAGCAGCAGCACAGAGCAGCAAGACTGCACAAAATAACAAAAAAGCACAGTTTAATGACCAGGAAAAAGAATACAGAAGTTGTTTAGTTCAATGTTATGTAGATATCATTATCATCTTGAAAATGATAAGTTATATTACTGAAACAATATAATCTTAAACCCTCAAATAGCTTGGCCTCTAGATGATGGATGATTTGGCCGACATCTAGCTAGATGTTATATCATTTATAAAACTATTTTTTTAATTATCATTGATCAAATATTTGATATCTGCTAATAACATGGCTGAATCATACCATCCTTCAAGAAAGCCGGTTTCTTTTCGAGGCGGCGGAGCTGCAGAATACAACGGTGGTGCCATAACAGGAGGTTGGTAGTAGCCTGCAAACAAATTAACAAGAAAACATGTCTCATAATTACTGTAAAAAATACATGGGGTAATACAATTATAGAAAGTTGGTTGCATCATAGTGAGTATGATTTCATGTAAACACAGGAATATAAAACACACTGAGTTGACAATCTTAGTATCTTAAAAAGATACAAAGATGACTTCCTGCTAAGAGAAAGCATGCAGAAAACAAACAATGCAAACTATTGAAACCAAAGAGAGTTCTAGATTTTAATTGGTAAAATAAATATTTATATTTACTTGTATTAAATCTAATTGTTTAGCATTATTAATATATTGTCTATTTCATTAATTCACACTATATATGTGCTTGCCATAAAAGAAAAGTTCTGTTAATTTGAAAAGAATATTGCATAAATTATTTAAGAAAACATTTCTTATATTATTCCATTAGAGTATTACTCATTCTCACCCCCATAGTATCGATCATTAGCCATTTACAAACATTAGCTTAGGGGATATGTCTATATCAATTTGCAATCAATGGGGCAAAAAAATGAAATTTTGGTTTATTTGTGTAAAATGTAGGGCATTAAATAGCTAAAAAATAGTTCATATTTAAGATATTCAAATTACTTCATATGTTTACTAAAGGCTAATTTGTACATAGTTATAATCTATTAATAACATAGTTATATGTTTGTAAGACTTAAAAAGAATAGAATAGCATACCAATGATACTAAAGAACTGAATGGCGCACCATTAAGTACAAATTTTTAATCTCAATTAGTTTTTTAAGTTCAAAAAAATGTTATTAATGAAAACATAGCACATATGTGATACAATATATGCATATTCATAGCAAAGTTAGCTGATTTAGAAGGAATCAAAAGATAAACCTAAGGAATGCAACTGTTACTGAATGAGGAATCAAAGGTGGAAGAATGTTTGGGAAAATATATCAATAATTAAATTCTTTTTAATACAAAAGTTTAAGTTTATAACTAAAGATTAATCACCTAATATTTTTAAATCAGCATATTTTTTCAACTCTTTGATGTGATATTAAGGTTTCGTTTGGGATAATTTTTTTGCTGCTTCTTAAAGTAGCTTTCTAGTACAACTAAAAATATTTTTGTACTAGAAAGCTGTCTTAAGAAGCAACAAAAAAGCTGTCCCAAATGAAGCCTACACCTAAAATCTCAAGCGCCTTAACACCAACAAATCAAATAATTTACTTTTCCACGTTTTTTGTTTACTTGAACAATTGAATGATGCAACACTACGCAAATCATAGCACAAAGAAAGAAAAATCTTGATGAGTTGCCATGTTTATTTGGTAAAAACAAACATTGGCATAATACAAGTTAAGCTTCTCCTCCTTTCTCTTTTATGTTTCTCTTAGTGCTGAGTTTTCTGGAAATATTAAGCTTCGAACCTATGCCCTTTTGAACAATGGCAGAATCAGAATTTCAAATGAAAGGGGAAGAAAGGGTTTAACCAAGAGATAAGGCTTCTATAGTATACAAGATTAAAAGAAAATTTAACGATTACATTTTCAATTTATACCAAGCTACATACAATTATCTCAAATCTAAGGAGACGAAAGCCAACCCCATCCCACTAATTCCATTAGTTCCTCCATCGCTCTCAAATGAGAGCGAAATCACCAACTATTACAACAATCAAACACTCATCAAAACTTTTTTGGATATTTAATTAGGAAATACAGCAAATTGCCTTATACAAAATCATAAAGATAAGAAAAATGGCAATTTCCAGAATCACAGATAAGAAGAGCACTTCAAATGAAAATGAAAGCCGAAAGATAAGAAGAAGAAGAAGAAGAAGAGATTAATACCTTGAGCAGGATAAGGATAACCGTACTTCGGATCACTCATCGTCGAAGACAGAGAACTACCATTAAAAATAGAAAAATAAGAGAAGGAAACTAAAGCATTGAAGAACTTAACATGGCCTCGCAGAGCAAGCTATTATATACAAAGAAATAGAAGGAAAGAGAGAGGGTAAAGAAAGTTGGGAGCTTTGGAATAAGACTACCATTTTGGACAAAAAATCAGATTCTTTGGCGAAAGAATAAGTTCCATATATACCTTTAGAAAAAAAAAATGCTATGCAAACTTTTTTTAAATAACTATTAGATTTTTTTTACAATACTACTTGAAATTTGATCCGTTTATGAAAAAAAAATGTCATTATTTACTAAATGGGATAAATTAATATCCTTATTAATTAAATTTAAAATTATTATCTTTACAAACAAAAGGCTAAAGCAAATGATTTTTATACAAATATTGTATTTAAAATAATCAGGTTTTATTTTAGATAGAAATTTGTTCATGTTTCAACCTCTTTGTTATTAAAATTTCTAGAAGAATTCCTTGCAGAATTTCTTTCCCACCGACATTCCCAGTTCGGTGAATGCGAGCACTTTGCCTCCAAAACAAGTTATCTGCATTTACACTACAGAGAAAGCTAAGAACTGTAACGTTACAGCTTATTGTTTAGGCCGGGTAAGATTGGAATAATACTACAAATACAACAACATGATCATCAATCTTTTGTCCCACTACATAGGGGGTCGGCTATATGAATCTTTTTTATATAAAATATCTAAGTGAAAAAGACTAAGGGACCGCTGAAAAAGGAATGCATAATAAAATGAATGCAGTGTGCAATAAAATTTAGGTGTTCGGTTTAATGAACAAGGAATATAATGTAAAATTTCAGTGAATTTTATTTTCACTCCCTAGTTTATTTTTGATGTATTGTAAACTTGCCTAACTTTGGTCCAATTCTTTTTTCACCGCAAGCTATTTACATTGTGACAGCCTGCCACCATCATTGCCCACCCGCAGACCACCTTAACTTGTTGCCTGTCACCATTAGCCACTATCACCCATCGCCGCCTGCCAATCATCAACATTGTCATCCATCGCCAGGCATCATCATCATTTTACTTTACATTGCATTTATTTTGACTTCAAGTCAAACCAAAAAAATAATCTCTTGATTCATTTTATACTCATTCAAACAACTTCAAATACTTTAAATACATTGCATTCTCTTTTGAGCAAACCAAACAGAAGAAAAACTGGGAAAAAAAAAACTAGTAAGTATAGTCCACCGAACATTTAATTAAAAATGCATTATCACTACAATAATTTTGATTTATAATTTTTTTAAAATATTATATTACATTTTTTTAACACTGTCGTTGTCAGATCAATAGTCATGAATAAGAAAAATAGAAGGTCATATTAGATAGTCAACAACAAACGTAAAACTTATTGACCAATCATTACATGAGAAAGATGAGTTCATTTTCTTTAATCTTAGTTCATTTTATTCTATTTTGCACTTAATTAGCTTAGGCTTTGCCCTCTTCTACAGGATTTTTGCTATAAAAAAAAAAAAAAAAAAAAAAAAAAAAAAAAAAAAAAAAAACCTAAGGTGTTTGCTCCAGCCATCTTCCACTGCCTGCCAAAAAAAAATAGCAATATTGATTTTCTTGTAAAATAAGTTGTGCTACTCATATAAAGCAAATACCATTTAAGAGACCGCTCAAGCCCCCAGCTGTAACCCAGCTTCACTGGAATTATATGGACCGTCCATCTTCCATTCAAGGATCAGGATCAAATGTAGTAGCATGGCTAGGTGTTTTAAGAAAACTTTGGAATTAAATGAGTTTTAAATGAACAAATTTAAAAAAAAGTATAAATCAAAGTGGCACTTTCATACTTTTCTGATACATAAATGAAGGGAAGGAATAAGCAGATTCCCATTAATTTAGCTATGATGTTCTTAAAAGTCATTGATAATTTCCATCTCTTCTACATTTAAATTTACACTTTACATCAAGGAACAAGATTCCAAAGCAATTGCATGTGGGAAAGACACATTCTCTAAAGCTCTCCGCAAGAAAATAAATAAATAATAATAATAATAAAATAATGATGCATAAAAGAAAGTACGCAAATGAGGCCAAATATGACTGTTCTCTAGGGGTTTCAAAAAATTGACATGATCTGAAACCTGACCCGAAAAAATTTAGGTTTGGGTCAAACCGTTTGTGAAACGGGTTGGGTCCAGGTTTGGATTTCCGACCCGTTTAAAAAACGGGTCGGATTCAGGTTGACTCGGAAACCTGCCGGTCTACCAAATTTGACCTGGAAAATGGCTTTCGTGGCGCCGAAGACCCGCCGTGCCGCATCTGGTCCGAAGTCCGAACCCGCGTGGCACATGTCGGCTACCGGACATCTACAGCCCTTGCTTGGCTCGCACGCTGCGCTGGCCTCACCTGCGTTAGCCTCGACGGCTCGACCTGTGTTGGTGTCACCGCAAGCCGCACTCGCGCTGGCCTCACCTGCACTGGCCACGAGCCCTCGACGCCTTGCCTGCAGCACTAGCCTCACTCGCACTGGCATCGACGCCTCGTCTACCGCACTCGGCCGCTAACAGGTTAGGAATGCCGAACAGGTTAGGTTTCGCGGGTCGGGTCGGGTCGGGTCAACCCAGTAAACCAACCAGGTCGGGTCTGGGTTTGCAATTCGAACCCGTTTAGCTAAATGGATCAGGTTCGGGTCAACCCGTTACACCTAGGTCAACTCGGGTTGGACCCGAACCCGACCCGTTGAACCGAATTGACACTTCTACTGTTCTCCACTTTTATGTCATCAAAATAAATGAAGTTCTAAATTGAGCATCCAAAATCCCAAAACAGCTTACTTGCACTTAATGGCAGAGTTTCAACCTTGTCCTGTAATCTAGCCTAAGAAATTTAGCATTGTAAACTTTAACATATTCTACCAGTTTCATATGAAATTATGAATGGATCCCTAAAATTTACAAATTCTATGAAGTTCATCAATATGGTGTCTCAAAGTAGATTAATTAATTATGTGTGGACGTTGAATACCATCCGGAGACCAATCTGAATGCACCACGTCACCCTTCTCTCAGTACCTCGACTCGGTACTGCTGACGTGGTCCACTCTGATTGGTCTCCGGACGTCATTTTGCATCTGGCCTCCGCACAGAATAATTTATCCTCAATGTA
This sequence comes from Dendrobium officinale, assembly GCA_019514585.1. Classification (NCBI taxonomy): domain Eukaryota; kingdom Viridiplantae; phylum Streptophyta; class Magnoliopsida; order Asparagales; family Orchidaceae; genus Dendrobium; species Dendrobium officinale. Next base: position 4,779,037 of record CM033700.1, read on the forward strand.
AACCAATTCATTATTTCTCATTAGCATGTCATTATTTCTCACTTAGATGCCGATCATAGAATTCAAAGTTGTGAATGGCATATGCAACCCGGAGTTTATACTGGCATAAAAGCTAAGAGTTACAAAGATTGCATGAAATATAAATATATTGGGCAAGGGCAACAGTAACATGGAGCTACCTAAAATTTCACTTCTTTCAGATCATTTCAGCTGAAAGATATTCAAAATTGACAAAAATTTCAATTTATACTAGTTATAGCAGTTCCAATAAAAATTGCATAAGCTATGCTAAATAATCAAAACTCAACCAAAATCATCAAAACTTGATTGAAATCACTAGAAGTCAACCGAAACTTATCCAAAAAATTGTATTTATAATTTTAAAAGTAGCAATACATTAATTGTTTTAAAATACTTTTTTCTAATAAATCAACAACAACAACATCAAGCCTTTATCCACTACGTGGGGTCGGCTACATGAATCCTTTTTCTCCATTGTGTCCTATTAAAAGTCAAATTCTCGTTTAAATCTAATAAAGAAAGGTCATTCCTAATATTTTCTAACCAAGTCTTTTTAGGTCTACCCCTACCTTTCTTAACACAAGTCAAATCTAATACCTCTACTCTCCTAACCGGGTCATCGGAAGGCCGTCTTTTTATGTGACCAAACCATCTAAGGAGACTCTCTCTAATCTTATCTTCTACTAGAACTACTCCAACCTTTTCACGTATATGCTCATTTCGTATCCTATCTCTAAGGGTAAAGCCACTCATCCACCTGTGCATCCTCATCTTTGTCACACTTAACTTAGTATTATTGTTCTCTTTTAATGGCCAACATTCGGCACCATAAAGCATTGCAGGCCTCACTACCATCTTATAGAATTTTCCCTTAAGTTTGAGAGGTATATTTTTATCACATAACAAGCCCGATGCATTCCTCCACTTCAACCATCCAACTTGAATTATGCTGATAATATCCCCATCTACTTCACCATCACTCTGAACAATAGATCCAAGATATCTAAAACGTGTACTCTTATTAACGACTTGATCGTCCAAAGTCACAATCCCCTCACTAGGTCTATTACTACTAAAATTACACTCCATAAATTCCGTTTTAGATCTACTCAAGCGAAAACCTTTAGACTCTAAGGTTGACCTCCATAATTCAAGTTTACCTTCAACTTCCTCTCTAGTCTTATCAACAAGAAGAATTTCATCAGCAAAAAGCATACACCAAGGTACATCCTCTTGCAAATGTCTAGTGAGAACATCCAAGACTAAAGCAAAAAGATATGGGCTTAAGGCTGATCCTTGATGTAACCCAACCGAAATAGGGAAATACTTGGTCAAACCACCTTGTATTTGAACACAAGTAATAGCTCCTGCATACATATCTTTAATGATTTGAATATAAGCATTATTGACTCCTTTCTTTTCAAGAACTCTCCATAGCACTTCTCTTGGAACTTTTTTCTAATCAATCAAGGAGAATAAAAAATAACACCAAAATAGCCAAATACTATCAAATCCGACCAAATTCAAGCTCAAGGGACAGGATCGAAACAGAAATTAAGTTTAAAAAACTTGAGATTATTCATCTCCTAGAACTTTTAACCTATAAAAACAAAAAACTTGTAGCTTAGAATCCTGGATCTCAGTTAGCAATCACTTCAAATGAAGCATCCACAAAAATATTAACTATTTCTGAAATCAAAATATTGGCCCTACAATGCCTTGGGTGGCAAAATCAATGTGACAGGTAAAACCTTGTATCTCAGCAAATAAAGTTTAGTAAGAGAAAAGTCATCAATTCTAATATAGCTGATGCCTCCAGATTTCGTTTTAGCAACGTCATCATTAACCATATCCCTAATGTTTTGGATTGGCTTTACAAATCTATAGATGCCCTAGTTCACTTTCTTTGTACCAATTGATTTCAGGGTTTTGAAAACAGAAAGAGCATGTAGTGCTTGATCCTCTAAATAATGAGCTCAATGAAGGGTTCACAAATGTGTTTAAGTGTGGCGATATAAGCCAAAATAAATTATTTCAAACGTCAAAAATGAAATATAACACAACATAATAAATAAGGAATGCTAATAAACACTTAAACTTTATACACATCACCGAATATATAGCCATATCGTATTCAAAACCACCACGGATTCACTATGGTTGATTGTAGAGGTAAAAAATAACATAAATTCTATTGTACCCAATATGATGGTTCCTCCTCCTTTTATAAAGAAAGAAAAAAACAAGCTGAACAATACAATCAAAATTTCAAAATGATTTTAATGAAAGAACCACAAATATTTGACATGTTTTAGGAGCTCCACCCACAAATCCCAGGGAGGAGGAAGAACCCTAAATTGTTTGTTTCCGAATCAAAGCAAACTTCCTAATCTAAATTTCAGGAAAAACTCCATTGTTTTTCACTAAAGGTATCAAATCATCCAAAACCTAGAATGAAGATGATCGACATCTCCCATGAATGAAAATAGTAGTACAGTTACTTCAAATATCAATAAGGCTTGTTGTTATGATGTTTGGTATGAAATAAGCTTACAAGAAAGATTTCTTGTTAACCAAAACTAAATTAGTCCTACACAAAAACAAGAGTAATGATTCAATCAGTCGTGTAAACACTTCTAAACTGATATCTTCAGCATAAAACTCAATCTACCATAGAAGATGAAGTGTTTCAACTCAACGGAATAACAGTGGATCAATTGCACTAAACAGACCCTAAATATGATGAAGCATTTCTTCTTTAGGTTTCAAAAAAAAGTTTAAGGTAAAAAGCTCAACTCCTAAAATGCTTAAATCCTACAAAATACCAGTGTGAGACTGGTTCAAACATTTCATCAAACATGTGGCGGTCATTCTCTCCAACGGCCTCAAAAGGCTATCTTTCCCAATCGCTCCTTCTCCTAAGCCGCATTTCGATCTCCCTCCTTTCCATTCCTCTTCTCGTTCTCTTTATCTCCTCCATTTGATCCCCAAATCTGATCACTTATTTCGAAGGCCGTGCCGAAGACATCAGCATCGGCCTCGCTGCTGCTGATGCGGAAGCGACGGCAGCACATATCCTCGTACCTCTTACGGAGCTGCTTGGTTTTTTGCACGATCTCCTTCGCCGTGAAGTCTCCACCGACGGCTCGCCTGACGCGCTCCACTGGGGAGACCGTGGCGTTGAACGACTCCACCCGCTCTCGAGAAATCTCCAGTGCCGTACGAAGTAGCCGCACTTCCTCCTCCTCATTCCACTGCGCTGTCTCCGACTTGTTTTCGCTGCCGCTGGCATCGGCGGCGGCGGCGGCGGCGGCGGCGGCGGCGGAGGATGAAGAAGGGGAACCGCGATGGTCTTGTTGCATTTGGGAGAAAAAAAAAGAGGAGAAAAAACAATGAAGCTCATATGAGATATAAAGTAAATAGTCCTGCGCTAAGTGCATCTCCAACCGTACTCTTTAGTCTTTATTAGAGGAACTGTATATACTTATAATATTGTTTTTTTTTTTTTTTTTTTTTTTTTTTTTTTTTTTTTTTTTTTTTTTGACATTTAGGTCATTTAAGGTAAATTGACACACACAACGCATACACATGGACTCGAACCTTGGACCTCTTAGTTGGAAGCCTAAGCTCTCAACCAATATGCCAAGGAGAGTTGTGTATTTAGTTTTTATATATATTTACAACATTGTCATGTACTTATAAGCTTTCTATAAATAAATAACTAGCTGCTCCTATGGGATCATCTAGTTTTATTCTTTCCTTTCTTCCTGTCTTGGTGTTCAGTTCTTGAAACTCTACATGGTATCAGACGTAGTGCGATCCTAGAGTACCTCAATGGCGGAACAAGCATCTCCTTCGTCTCCCTCCCTCGAAACGCATGGTGATGTTTCGAATCACTCATTTATCTCTCCTTCTCTAAAATTTCTTGTCTCAAATCTCAAGACATTTGTTCCCAATCAACTCTCCACGGAAAATTATCCGATATGGAGGAGCCAAATCGCGAAGCTGTTCCGCGCCAATGTATTCGAAGCTTTTCTTGAATCCAGCCTTCCGTCGCCCTATGATCAAATCACGGACAGGAATCTCGCCGCGGCAATTAGCTCAACAATCTCTGCCTCTGTTCTACCTTACATCATCCATCTCGATCATACCTCCGAGATCTGGAGGGTTCTTGAAACTCGGTTTCAATCTTCAAGTCGATCGAAGGTGATCCAGCTCAAGAATGAGCTCCATAACTTCTCCATGAAGAACCTCTCGATGACACAATACCTTACCGAGATCAAGAAATTAGTCGATCAGATAGCGTCGGCCAGATCAACGATTGACACGGAGGATGTTATTCTCTACATCTTGAATGGGTTACCTCCGGTGTACCAATCTTTCAAGACGTCCATCAGAACGATGCTGCATCCGATCCGCCTCGACAAACTATACGCGCTGTTGATGAGTGAAGAAATTCACGTCCAAACAGACGCTGCTCGTCTGCCTCCGTCGTCGGATTCCCATTCGGCCCTTTACACGCGTAGGGGTCATGGACGGTGAGGCCAAAGCCGGACATCTCAGAATGCTAACCCCAACATTCGTGGCAATTCGCAGTCATCGGTAACATGTCAAATATGTGCCAAACGGGGTCACACCGCCGACGTTTGCTGGCATCGACTTAATACCAATTACACACCATCACCTGACAACAACAGATCCGGCAATGTCCTTCTTGCTTCAATCGATCCTCCAACATAGTGGTTTCTTGATTCTGGGGCGTCCTCCCATATGACGAATGAACCTGTCCAACTATCTAAAGCAGCTGCATATCAAGGCTCGGACAGAGTCACAGTAGGGGACGGAAGGTCGATCCCCATTGCTCAATCGGGCACGGGTCTCCTTCCAACCCCTTCTCGTAAGCTTTTCTTGAACAATCTACTTCACATTCCTTCAATTTCTTAAATTCTTCTTTCTATATCTAAGTTTGTTAAAGATAATAACATCTCTGTCACTTTTGATCCCACGGGTTTCTCTTTCAAGGATTTGATGACGAATCAATTGCTTCTTTACGGGACTTGCAAGAATGGTCTGTACCCAATTCCAAGTGACGAATCAAGAAGGAATCCCGTAGGGCTTACGGATTCCAGATCTTCTGCAATAACGTGGCATCATAGACTTGGCCACCCGAATTTTAAAACAATGAAGTGTATAGCTAGTTCACACCATTTGTTTCGCACGCGCTCACCGAGCTTCAATTGCATTTCTTGTATTACCTGTAAAAACCATAAGCTTCTTTTTGAACATTCTGTAACGAGGCAACAAGCTTCGCTTGCATTACTCCATTCTGATGTTTGGGGACCGTCTCCGATCACCTCGCATCAAGGTTTTCGCTATTATATTTCATTTGTTGATGATTTCTCCAGGTTTACATGGATCTTTTATATTCTTTTTAAATCTGACGTAGCAAATGTTTTTATTAATTTCGTTACGTATATAGAACATCAAACTCAACGCAAAATCATGGCTCTCCGCACTGATGGGGGCGGTGAGTTTCTTAACAAAAAACTTAAGAACTTTCTCATAGCTCATGGCATTCAACACCAAATATCGTGTGCGTATACTCCGGAACAAAATGGAGTAGCCGAGAGGAAGCACCGCATCTCGTGGAAACTACGCCTACGCTTCTTCACACCGCTACCGTTTCGCACTCCTACTGGCCGGATGCAGTCAGACGGCGGCATATCTCATTAATCGGCTGCCATCACCGAATACAGGCAAAAAGTCTCCGCTGCAGCTAATGTTCAACACACCTCCCGTATATGAGCATCTACGCGTATTCGGATGCGCGTGCTATCCGCTCACGCCGAAACACCACAGGAACAAACTTAAACCCACCGCAACTCCATCAGTGTTCATGGGCTACTCGAATGCCCACAAAGGGTACAAATGTATGAATATTGCCACAAATCAAATGACGATTTCTAGGCACGTTCAGTTCACAGAGGATCTGTTCCCATTTCAACAAATTCATCCTCCGCAAACTTCTATCACTCCTGGCATTCCACCATCGCTTCTTGTACCAACCTCTTCCATAAACAATTTTGTCACCAACTCAATCGGGACACCAAGTCATTTACAACATCCCTCACCTCCGCCTCAGTCAGTCAATAACATTTCCAGCCCGCAGTCATTACCCACCAGCAACATGAGTACATCCCAACTCCAACATCAGCCCGTCAAACACCACATGATCACTAGGCTACAAACAGGATCTCTGCGACCAAAGAACCGTCTTAATCTCTTTCATCAACAGCTACTCTTCCTGAACCATCCACATTCGCGGAGGCAAGTAAATACAGTGAATGGAGGAATATCATGGCAGAGGAGTTCTCGGCTCTCCAAAAACAAGGCACTTGGAGTCTGGTCTCGCCACCGCCAGATGCATCCATACTTGGGTGTAAATGGACATTTCAGAAGAAGCTGCACTCCGACGGCTCGACAGCAAGATTCAAAGCGCGGTTAGTGCCTCAAGGAAATCGTCAAGAATATGGCATTGACTACGGTGAAACCTACAGTCCGGCAGCTCGTCTTCCAACCATCAGGGTCCTCCTCACGGTGGCCCTTCACTATGGATGGGACGTTCAACAAATGGACGTGGAAAACACATTCCTCCACGGTCATCTCCAAGAAACCGTGTACATGCCGCAACCGAAGGGCTTCGAAGACACCGATCGTCCGGATCAAGTCTGTCTCCTTCGCAAAGCTGTATACGGCCTTAAACAGGCACCTCGGCAATGGTACACTACTCTCACTGATCACCTTCTCACGATAGGATTTACACACAGCAAAGTCGATCCATCGTTGTTGATCTTCGATCAACATAACATTAAAATGTATCTCCTTGTCTACGTGGATGATATCCTGGTCACCGGTAGTATCCATAAGGCTATCCTGGATCTCATTACAAAACTTCAACACAAGTTCACGATCAAGCACCTTGGACAAGCGAATCACTTTCTTGGAATTAAGATTCAGTCCTTCAAAGATAAGTATTTTTTATCTCAACGTATGTATGCTGAATCCATTCTTCTTCAATCTAACCTTCTCTCGTGTAATCTTGTAGCCAATCCGTCCTCAACAAAAATCCCAAGCTCGGTTCCGGAAGATCCCAAACTCTCGGATGCATCTACCTACCGAAGAATTATTGGATCGCTTCAGTACTTAACAATCACCAGACTGGATATAACATATGCTGTAAATTCCCTGTCACAACATATGCAAAATCCCACTCAACACGATGCTCACGGCCTCAAACGATTAGTCTGATACGTCAAAGGCACTCTTACATTCGGGTTACCAATCTCGAAGGCCCAGCTCTCGCTTCAGATGTTCTTCGATGCCGATTGGGCGGGCGACCCAGATACCTGGCGATCAACGTCCGGCTATTGCACCTTCCTTGGAGACACGTTGATCTCATGGGCGGTCAAGAAGCAAACCACTATTGCAAGGCCATCGACGGAGTCAGAATACCGAGCTCTTGCCTCGGCAACGGCGGATACCATCTGGCTCAAGCATTTCCTACAAGACTTTCACATTCTGCATGATCAACCAGTTAAGTTGTTTTGTGATAACACATCGACTATCGCTCTTGCTCTCAACCCAGTTTTTCATGCCCGCACGAAACATATTGAGATTGATCAACGCTTCGTCCGATCGCACATTCAAGACAATTATATCAGTCTCCTTCCTATTAGCACGGCCGATCTCTTGACCAAGCCATTGTCCATGAACAGATTCAAGCTCCTGCGAACCAAGCTCACTGTTTCTGAAGAACCATTAGCTTGAGGGGGGATATTAGAGGAACTGTATATACTTATAATATTGTATTTAGTCTTTATATATATTTACAACATTTCCATGTACTTATCAGCTTTCTATAAATAAATCACTAGCTACTCCTATGGGATCATCTAGTTCTATTCTTTCCTTTCTTCCTGTCTTGGTGTTCAGTTCTTGAAACTCTACACTCTTAGAGCTTGAATGGCGTCCCTTCCGCTATTTGGTTGTGGGTGAACAGTGTGACGTCAAAATTGATGTTATACTGTTCATCTCCGTCATTTTTATCTCTCTACTAAACTTGCTGCGGAAAAGAAGAGGCGACCGTTACCTGCAAAAGGGTGAAAAATGGAGTTCGTTTGGAGATGAATCACGACATTTTGGAGTGAAAAATGAGATTTCGACTGGAGATGCTCTAAGTCCATCTATAGCCGAAAAACTCAATTTTAAGTTTTTAAGTTTTAACTCTAAAATGCAATAATACTAAAAAAAAATTTGTAGTAACTCGTCTCCAATAATAACTCGTCTCCAATTAATTTTATTTTTTACCATAAAAATGTGTTATTTTTTCATATTTTATTTTTATTAATTTTTAATCATATATTTTATATTTATCAATTTTTTGAATTAAACATATTATAATTTTTAAAAATATATATTTTTGTTTGATAAAATAAATTGGAATATTAATATGTCATAAATAAACAAATATTTATTGAATAAAATAAAAACTACATTAGAACACATACATAGAAATGAAAAAAAAAAAAACAACTAAACATTAGAATTAGTATATTGATCGCACAAATGACCAATCAAAGCATTTTGCAGTGAAATGTGAGTATATTTATTACTAATTTGTTTATGGCAAGCAATAAATTCTTAAAATCGATTATGTTCATCCACTAACATTTCAACTTTCGGAGGTGGCGCATCTATCGCAACTTGAACTCGTCCATTGAGATTGCATTCATCTGAGATTATCATGTTATGAAAAATCACGCAATAATACCTTAACAAAATTAAAAAAAAAAACAAAATAAGTTCGGATAAGATAAAATTAAAATAATAAGTAATGACAATCTAATAATTTGGAAGATTGGTATCAGCTCCTCCGAGATTACTGAGATATTGTTTGAATGAGTATGAAGAAGGAAGTTGTTGTTGATATTGTTGTCGTTCAAATCTATTTTGTAAAATTCGTGTTTGTTTAACTTGAACAAATGCACGAACATCAGGATTCTGAATGAAACTTAAGTCTTAAAACAATATTTTATTTTCTTTCTTGACTTCTTTCAAGATATAGTTCTTAATTTGAAGCTCTAACTAGTGTTGTCTCATTTTTTTTAAATTGCTCAATAAGTTATATATTTTCATCTTTCAGAGTATTAATAAAGGTGAACATCTCTTCATCAATTTTTTTTTTAGTTTGGCTTTCTTCACCCCAATAGTTCATTCAGATTAAGAGTCACAAACATTATATTTTTCATAATCTAGATTTATATAATGAAGTGTGTCCACGAGATTGTTGTTTACTAGATTTAGGGGTTAGATTTTCTGACTTTAATGAGGCATACCAAATGCTCTACATACAAGATGCATGTCGAGAAATAGATTAACCATCTTGAAATTTTTCAAATTTTTGACAATGGTCCACACATGATCAAACTTCCAATTTGGATTAAACTTCTTATCATGCACAAACAATAATTTGGCTTAATCTAACTGCAAATTGATATAAATAATTATAATTAAATAAGTTGAAATGAATAAGAGATATTTTAAAATAATCATTAATACTCACAGTATTTTCATTTAAACACCACTAATATGTCTATTTTCAACCTGTCAAATGCATACATGCATCTTTCTTGTTGTTTTCTCAATAGTATGAATACAAGACTAAACAGATCTTTTTGAACACATCTCCCAACAATGATATAAATTTGTTGGAGCCTTTTCATCTATTCTCCAATCTAACTTAAGGTATAGCGCCTTTTCATCTATTCCCTTTTCATCATTCAGGGAAAATAATATAACATGGGTTATTATTTAGCTGATAATATATATCTAAATTAGTCTACTATTGTGTAAACTATTCAAGAATCACGTACTTCAAAGAAATAATATTTTGCAATAAAATAAGAAGCGTGTAGAAAAAATGTAGAACGTGCTTTTGAAGCTCTCTAATTTCTTTTAACAATTATAGCATGGCCAATACATTTTTGGAGCAAAGAAGTACTACATGATATAATGACTACATGCATAATTTTGCATAACATGATAGTTAAAGATGAACAAAATCTCAATTGACCAATTTGTTGATTCTTGATTAGGCTGTTAAACCTAATCTATTGTCCCAAAACTAATCAAGATGAGAGTGAATTAGTAATTTTAAAATTTTCTCTTAGACTTTTAAATTTGAAAACCTTTGATACTAATAGCAAATTAATTAAATTTAAAAAACAAAATTTTCAACTACAGTAAATAACTTGTAGTAAATAAAATATGGAAATTTAAAAAACACAAAAATCTACAGCGGTTTGATCAAACACGACCTATATCCACTCCCTAAAGACTCCCTCTTCATGTATTACACTATTACCAAAGTGTCTCTCCTTTTGCCCCCACAGTAATGTGGAGAAGCATTTAAAAATCTTCTATTCTACCAATCTCCGGTGCGATAGAGAAATGTCATCCTTCCACACTCTCCAAGTGTCGGCAGAGAACCGTCACCCTTCACACTCTCCAAGTGTCGGCAGAGAACCTTTTATACTCTCCAAGTATCGGTAGAGAACCGTCGTCTGTTTACACTCTCCGAGTGTCGGTAGAGTACCATATCTTCTTCAAAGATCTTCTAACGAGCAACTAAAAAGATAAGAAGAATAGTGATAACCAAAATCACAAAGAGATCCTTATCTTTGAGTAATCTTGTGAAACCTTCACTTTCTACTTGCAAGAAATATCTCTCAAATAGTCTCTCACACTTTCTCTTTCAATTGCCGTTGAAAAATCATGAATACCAGACTTTTTCACGTCAGTTTTAGTGGACCTTTTATACCAAAAACACAAAAACCCGTCGAGAAAATTGAAAATTTTAATTTTGAGCGTACATGATCGTACAGTATGATCGAATGTTCGCACATACGAACAGTTCAAAAACTGTTGTGTACGAACCTATTGTGAATATGTACGAAATAATTCGTACACTATCATCGTCCCGTAGGAACTCAGTTTGTACAATACGAATAGTTAGAAAATTTTTTAACTTCGTCGGGACGAAGAGGCACCCCACAATTTTGTACCTATATGGTGTACGCACGATAACGACATTGTACGGTATGATCAGTTACAAATTTTCAAGTTCATCGGGACGAAAAGGGAATCGTCCATTTTTACCCTGGACGGTGTACGTACGATGACGACATCGTAAGGTACGAACCGTTCAGAAAATTTTCAAGTTCGTTTGGATGAAAAGGGACCCGTCCAATTCGTACTCTGGAAGGTATGTACGAATGATATTTCATACAATACGATCTATACTTATAAAAATTTTCTTCTTTCTGTTCGTTTGATTATCCGAAAGGGAAACTAACTGATCAGATCGTCCCATACGAAAAGCTATCGTACAGAACTATTAGTTTAAAAATTATAGATTTTTAACTCTCCCCCGATGTGCGTGTGCACAGTTACTCAATTACAATCACACTCTCTCATACTCAATAAAATAAAAAATACAGACTTCATTCACAATAATCTCTAAACAGATCTGATTTGAAGTCTTCAACAATCCGAAGTATGATTTTCCTGAAATATTAGTACACACGAATAGCAAAAAAATGCATCCAAAATATATTATGAGATTTTAATTAAAATAATAATATTTGGAATCATAAAAAACATACATGTTGTAAGAATATCAATAATCAAGAACTAAGTTGAAACAATCTCAACACAGTTCAAGTTGTGAGAGAAGCGACACCCCTAGAGGTCGAAATGGTGGTGGATGAAAATACTCGATTTCAAAAATTTATCACTCGCTATAAATAAATCAGGAATAAATATGCCCGCATTGCACTGCGAAATGCATTGATTGATTATTTGTGGAATCAATATACTATTTTAATGTTTAGTTGCCTTCAGTGGCGGAGTCAAAAATTTTATTTATGCGGGAGGGGTGAGGGGTCTAAATTAAAATAGTTATATTTGTTGTCTCATCTAGAATGTAAGAATACAGTAAGGTTTCGTTTGATTATTCGGTACCTTTTGTAAAAGTTAGTTTTAAAAATGTTATTATTTAAAAATTTTAATTAAAAAAATAAACTATTTAATATAAATTAAAGTACACTTACAATTTATAGCATATATTCTTCATATTAAAAAAAATTTTGAATAATAATATCATTGTCAATAAATTCATTTTGATCATATTTCAACTAAATTCAGTCCATCCAACTTCTCTCTGTTGGCAAGCACTGCACCCATGTCAAGGGATACTGTAATACCATCGTCAACTACAATAACAACTTTACTTGGAGGTGAATTAAGAATGAATTCTTTCTTTTTCCACACAGTAGGGGCCTCATTTGAAGTTGAAAGGGGAATAAGACTACTGGATCGTAAAGGGTGAACCGCAAGTTGAGGAAAATCTGAAGTTAGCTGCTTTGATGCATTTCCACAAACACCAGGACTGCAAGATCCTGTAGCTTTTGTATTGTAGAGATGAGAAAGAAGGGGTTTGTACAAACCTGCACGGTGGCCCAGTGGCCGAGTGTTCTTCATAAGCAATTACACTTTCCATTCCATTACACAAATATATATATATATATATATATATATATATATATATATATATATATATATATATATATATATATATATATATATATATATATATATATATAAAATAAAGTATGAGAGAGAATATATAAAGAATATATTTTTTTTGGTAGAAAATGAAGTTCGATTGGAGACGAATTACGGCATTTTGAAAGATTACTATATTTTGGATAAAAATTTAAAATTTTTAGTTGCAGATGGCCTAAACAAGAAGCTCGTATGAACTCGCTAAGAGAATATAAGATTTGCTTTTAAGTGTATGACAAACTCCATCAACGATAATCTAGATGGTGCAAGGAATAAAATTTTTTGTGTTAAATATATAAACTTTAACATTTTAGGTGGTATGTAGGTAGATCTCCCATTTTTATAATGGTGAGATTTACTTAATTAATTAATATATTTATTTTTGTTTTATTCTTATTTAACTATTTAAATATGTATTTTAAATTTCATATTTATTTCACAAAATTTTAATATAATTATATATCTAGAATTTAATTTTTCATATTTAGTTATATATGATATATCTTTGTCTAAATTATATTAAAATTATCACTGATATTAACTTATCTAAGATAACATACACAATCATCGTCATGAATATAATTTGTTGCAATTTACATATAAACATTATATAAATAAATATAAATTTTTATATTACATATATATTAAAATTGTGTTGTATATAAATAGCTCAATGATTAATTAAATAGTTATCATAATACATTCAACATCATTTGACCATTATTTTTCAACTTATATCACCCTCTCACCAGGCAAATTATTAGGTCCAATCACCTGATAAAGAAATACATTCGGTTTCTCTCTACCTACAGCAAAACGCAGTCAAAGCATAGTTATTATAGAAGCTATGCTTTGACTGCACTTTTAATTTAAGGGAGATTTACATACATACCACTTTATACTATTCTATTTACATATTTAACATTTAAAACTTTAATATTACAAATATGCCACCCATAGTTCATTTTTATATGAAATATGAGTGGTAGAAATGAAATATATGAGTGGTAGGAAGGAAATATGGGTGGTATATTTGATATTAAAATAATATAGAGTGGTATTTATATAATATTAAAGTTTTAGGTGTTAGATATGTAAATAGAATGTTATAAAGTGGTATGTATGTAAATTTCCCTTAATTTAAACAGAGAAATCTGGATATATCTCTGTCAAGTAATCGGATGTCATAATTTGCCCTATCACCATCACTCTGACTGCGAACATCATCCCTCCACTTCCACACAATCTCTATAACTACATAAGACAAATCAAATTCTCTCAACTTTGTAATCTAATTTTTTATTAAATAAATCTGGTTCATAAATAGAAAATTATGCATGGATAAATGAATTTGATTACATTGCCTAAATAAATCCAATAATTTATCAATTACATATAAATCAAACACTCAACATAAATTGTAATTTAAATGGCATTTTAGTCCATCTGATAACTTCAAACCAAATAAATACTGAGCGAGTGAGAGTTATAGGCTCGCTTGGGACGACTTTTTTACTGTTTCTTAAAACAACATTCGAATACAAAAATTTAACTTTTGTACTAAAAAATTGTTTTAATCCATAATCTAACATATTGCTCACAAGTTAGAGCCAATCTAACTGCAGATTTTAAGGAAAAAAAATCAACTTTTATATAGCTAAAACTTCAATAAAAAAATATAACTAAATTATTTAAAATCTTATCCTTAAAAAAATGTCAAAATAATAACACCAAAAATACCAACCACAATAGTGCAGTATAATCTTATATGAACAACCTGTATCAACCTCAAAGCTCTCGAAATCTTGATCCTGAGAAATTATTAGGAAAAAAGTTCATAGAACAGCAGGATTAGGACCTTTGATCACAGCAAAAAGTATCAATTTGTACAATTACACTAGTCATCAATCATCATATTCTCCCTGAGCAAACTTGATCTCTGGGTAAAAGATAGCAGTCACTTGGTTTCCACCAAATTTTCTACCGTGAAGTCCCTGCCTAGCTTTCACGGACCCTTCGGTGTCCGCATATTCCAAAAATACCTGGGATAAAAAAAAATTTTTTTTTGAATCCGTATTGACATACAACACAAATATCAAGTTGTTGTGAAAATTTACAAGATTGGTTTATCTAGGAGGCAATATCTGATTCAGAAAATTTGGGACATTCCATAGGACAAAAATTTAGTTAGTTTTAGGCTACGTTTCGGATGGTTTTATTACTGCTTCTTAAAGTAGTTTTTTATTAAAAAAAATTTAAAATTTATACTAGAAATCTGCTTTAAGAAGCAGTAAGAAAGTCATCCCAAACGAAATCTTATTCAGACAATTTGGGACATTCGATAGGACAAAATTGCTTATCTAGAAGGAGAAACATGAAGAATAACATCCTTTCAGAGGCAACATCTAAATCAAATTTACTGTGTTGGAAATATAAAGGCTATTACATAAAATGTCAGCTTTCCGATGATCCGGTTAGGAGAGTGGATGTATTGGATTTGATTTATGTCAAGAAAAACAGAGGGATTATTCTGTGTGGATGCTGAACGCAGCTCTATATCAGGATACCAACTAGAATGAGCCACGTCAGTGATACCGAGTAGCGGTAGCGAGCCGCAATACCGCGATACCGAATGGTGCTGAGTCGCAGGCTTAGATATCCGAAGAGGGTTTGGCTTCCCACAATATTTTTTCAGAAAAATAGAGGTAGACCTAAAAAGACTTGGCTATAAAATATTAAAAATGATTTTTTTATTAGATTAAAATAAGAATTTGACTCTTAATAAGACACAATGGAGAAAAAAGATTCATATATCCAACCCCACATTGTGTGATAAATGATTGATGTTTGTTGTTTGTTGTTGGAAATATAAAGGCTAGGTGGAAATGAGAAACGAATATAATGTCCTTTATCAATAAAGTTAGATGATTTTCAAAATGTAAGCGAAGTTTATGTACAAACCTTTCCAACTCCGGGAACTGGCTCGCCATTTGGACTAGGTCGAGGGATGACAGCATTCACCAAAGTTCCTGAAAAACATTAATAGATACTATGAGATCATAAGATAGGTAAACATGTACCAACTTCTGCAATTAATGAAGATCATTCTGCAAATAAAACCCCAAAAAGAATTTTCTTAATAGCATATTAAAATATATGCAAGGACCAACCATATTTGCCGCCTTCTCCCTTCATATCTTCCAATATATCTTCATATTCTTCATCATCTTTCAACTCATCCTCAGAAACCACATGTGTCAAGCATATCACCTTGGTTGGAAGGGATCCAGGTTGGTACACCAACTTCTGCAGGAACAGCATTTATTTTTTTAGAAAACCAAATTAAAAATGGATTAGGCTATGGAGTTTCTGGTTTTAAGCTTCACGAGAATGCGACAAAGTACACCAACTTCTACAAGAAGTACTGAGTACATGTTGACAAACAATACCATAAACTTCAATGATTAAATTCTATAAGCAAAGGTGAATATGGTATCAAGTTTATAAATACTAAATTTAATAGAGATAAGATCACCTACTCATACATTGCGAATAGACTATTTCATGATTGCCACATATAATCTTTTAAGTTACAATGGATGAAACTGGGGAACTTGAATCACACCTCACATTGCAAATACTTCAGTGCAGGGGCGGATCCCCCTGGAGCTCGAGGGGGGAAAACTGCCCCCCATAAAAAAGAAAAAAAAATAAATTATTATTTAGGTAATTTGTCCCGCTCCATCTATTTTTTAGTCTTTATTATAAGAATTTTTAAGTAATTCCCCCCCCCCCCCTAAAAGTTTTAAAATACTATGATCTTTAAGCAATTGCTCCAAGCAAATAGTAAACAGAATTCATCATTTTATTTATTAATTTGAATTTCAAAAATATCCTTATAACCAAAATTTGTTCTGAGGGCATTGCCCCTTCGACCTTCCAGGGGCAGCATAATTTGAATTTCAAAAATATCCATATTGGTCGTATAGTGCTTAGGTTGTAATTTATCACGCTTGCTTAGTGCTCCACCTAAAAACAAATCTAGAGTCTTTGCCCCTTCCAAGATTACTTGAAAGGTAGAATCTCATTCATGCATTTGCGGTTAATTTTGTTATTAACATGAATATTTGTAGACTACTGAGTACTGACATTAGGTCACCTGGTCATTGCCTCTTATCACCAATAGAGAGGTAATGGGTTAGAAACGTTACGAGGAAAAGAAAAAAGGCCCAACATCAAACTAGTCCCACTTCTTCATTTCCCTGACACTTTATATTGGTGTCTCCATATGAAGAGTAACTGCTTCTTCAAGGTCAGTCACAAGGCCAATTATAATACAACAACCATTTAAATCAGACTAATAAGAGCTCACAGATAGTTCTCAATAGCAACACTCCAGTGATGTACCACCTGTTAACAGACGAGGTAATTCACTTATTTTTGGGCCTTACCAGAGTAATGCCACCTCTAGTCTCTAAGAGAAGAGAGCTTTCCCGCTGAGGGGAATTAATGGGAGACATCCATATTCCAGAGCACCTCCTTGTTGGTTTTGGTTTTATGTTTTGTTTATAAGTTGCTTCATATAATTGATTTCTTTGAACTTCCACATGATTTACTTTATCATTGCAGAGTTAAAAGGCCATTTTATTGATTTTATCATTCTTTTGCTAATAAAATTTATATTTATGCTTGAACATTTAAAGACTATGCATTTAAAGATTCATGGTTAATGGACGATTTCACCATTTTGTAGTTGCTTTAAGAATTGGCCAAAATAATCTAAGGTTGGGTGACTCTTTTGTAAAGACCATGTTATTCCATTATAAAGTGTATAAAAGTGATTGGATCTCACCTTCAGAAGTGAGTTCCATAGTTTGTTTGGCTCAAATCATAAGAAATTGAGTTTTCAAACTCGCCTTCAAAAAGATGAGAAAAGAATTTCAATCTTGAATGCTAGGAAGGCACCTCAAACTTTTTTTTTTTAACAATAGAATTGTTGTGTCCTAGAATATTCACGGCGATAGGGAAATATAAAGTTTAACATCTTAGCTTTGTACGGAGATCCAACGCACAATCAGATAAAATAGAAAGTGTAGTAGTATTCATAAGAGACACTAGAGTTTTTATGTGGAAACCCCTTAAAAGGGGGAAAACCAAAGGGCCTGGCCCTATTTGAATGAATTCACTAAGGTTTGTAGTCAATTACAAATGAGACCCTTCCTTAGGGGAAGGCCTTGGTTTGATGTAGCAAATATACATCATATAAAGTGCATTACATGGTGGGAATTGGAAGAATTAGTATTGACATGTTCGTTTAGTCAGCAGGACCCTAGTCGGTGGGCGACGGAGGTCAGAAAGATTGTAGCCGGGTAACGGTGGTTGGAAGGACCATAGTCGACAAGAATTGGAGATCGGAAGGACCGTTATTTGGCAACGGAGGTCGAAAGGAACTTAGTTGACGGGCAACAAAGGTCAGAAGGACGGTTGTTTGGCGAAGGAGATCGGAAGGACTGTAGTCGGCATGTGATAGCAATTAGAAAGACCGTTGTCTACCAACCAAGGTTGAAAGAACCGCAGTCAGCAGGCGACAGTGATCAGAAAGAACGTTGTCTAATGACAGAGGTCGGAAGGATCGTAGTTGGTGAGCGACGAAGATCAGAAAGGCCGTTGTCTGGAGGTTGGAAGGACCATAATCGGCGGGTGACAGTGGTCAGAAAGACAGTTGTCTGGTGACGGAAGTTGGAAGAATCGTAGTCTGCGGGTGACGGAGGTCAGAAGGACCGTAGTCAGTGGGTGACAATGGTTAGAAAGACCGTTGTCTAGCGATGGATGTTGGAAGGATAGTAGTCGATGGGCGACTGAGGTCAGAAGACCGTTGTCTGGTGACGGAGTTCGAAAAGACCGTTGTATGGCAACAGAGTTCGGAAAGACCGTAGTTGGCGGGTGACAATGGTCAGAAAGATCTTAGTATGGCAACGGAGGTCAAAAGAAACGTAGTTGCTGGGCGACGAAGGTCGGAAAGGCAGTAGTCTAGTGACGGAGGTCGGAAGGATCATAATCGATGAGCAACAGTGGTCAGAAAGACCGTTGTTTGGCAACGGAGGTCAGAAGCTCTGTTTAAAATTGCGCAATTTGACCCAAAAACGCTTCGAGGCTTACGCAATTCCTCACCTGGCAGAGGCGTACGCCTCACCTGGTATGAGGCACACCTCAGAGGTGCAATTGCGCAATTCTGGGTGATGCGTACGCCTCACAGAAACGGCCCCACCTACTTAAAATGAATCCTCTTCTTCCCTTCATCCCGCACGGGTTCCCTGTTTTCCGAAAATTTCCTTCTCTGGTCGTGAAACAGACGGCATACCGCATCGTCGGCTTCCCTTCCCGCCGCCTCTCCTACCGGCGCCGCCTCTCTCCGGTGAAGTTGAAGTGTGTCCCGGCCGCCCTCTAGTACTCCACAAACGATTTTAGGTATTTTTTTTTAGTTTAGGGTTAGATTTTTGAAGTGAAAGAAAATCTAATTTTTTTATTTTTTCGATTTTTGTGTTTTTGGATTTTTTGCTTTAGGAAATATGGTTAGAGGCAAAGAAAAGGCGAATACCTCTATTTGTACTTTGGGACATGATTTTATTGCATCTATTTTCTTACTTTCCACTATTTTCATATATCATTTAGATATTTTTATTGTAAGATAGAATATTGCTATTATTTGCCTGCTAAAATCCTTAATTTCTCATTTACGCAATTTTGTGTCCGTGAGGCTTACGCCTCAGACTGCCTCAAGGCTTACGCCTCGCCTCACGGACGAAAACCGCCTCGAGACTTAATTAAGCAATTTTAAACCTTGGTCAGAAGTACCGTAGTCAGCGGGGCAACGTTGGTCAGAAAGATTGTTGTCAACAGGCGACGGAGGAAAGACCGTATTATGGTGATGGAGGTTGGAACAATCATAGTCGGTGAGCAACAATGGTCAGAAAGATCGTTGTTTGGCAACGGAGATCGGAAGGACTGTAGTCGGCGGGCAACATCGGTCAAAAAGACCGTTGTCAGTGGGTGATAGAGTTCAGAAAGACCTTAGTCTGGTGACGAATGTCGAAAGACCATAGTCAATGTGCGACAATGGTCATAAAGACCATAGTTGGCGAGCGACAGAAGTTGGAAAGACCGTTGTCTAACGATGAAGGTCGGAAGGACTGTAGTTGGCGAGCGACATGACCATTGTCAGCGGGCAACAGATGTTGGAAAGACCGTCGATAGTAAGTGGTTGGGTGTAAATCCAACATCAGTTGGTGGTCGGGCGGAAGTCTGGCATCACTCAGTGTCCTAGAGGAAGTCTAGTGCCAATCGGTGGCCGGGCATAAGTCCAGCAATAATTGGAAGCTGGGCAGAAGTCTGGGTCAATTGGTGGCCAGGCAAAATGTAATATCAAAATCTGCTCCAGGATCGTCCAGGACGATCTGGGATCGTCCTGGGACGATCAGTTGAGAATCTGCTCCAGAATTTGCCCAGATTTGCTCCAGGTGATTTTCTGTATGCATCGTCCAGGCCGATCGAGGACTTCGGCCAGGCCGATTGGCACTGTAGAAAATATCGGCCGGAAAATAGTCCTGGGAACCGTCCAGGACGATCAAATTTGGTCTGATCGTCCTGGGACGATATGACGATCGGCCGGGCCGATCTGAGTTTTATAAAGCTGAAATCAATCGTTTTGAAGAGAGAGAAAATCAAAAACAAAATATCTGATTTTGAGGAGAGAGAAAGTCGAGGGCATTTTTGGAAAAGTTGATTTTCGGACGACGCGGAGCCGTTTTCGTCCGAAGAGACTGTTCAGGATTTTGCTGTACGCAAGGTAAGGCACATTTCGCCTTTCTCAATTTTCAGAACTGTCGTGTTTGGCGGTATTTTCTGTCCAGATTTTGTTTCCGTTAGTGATTTTCGTCCGTATCTTTTGATTGGTTCAGTTTTTACCGCGTAACTTTTTGTATTATGTTGCCGTGCCGGGTGTGCACGTTTTGACTATATTTTGAAGATTTTTGTCTGGGTATTTTTGATTCGACTGTGTTTTTAGTCGACTGGATTTTTCTGTGTAAGTGAAACTTGTCTGTGCAGTAGAATAAATGTTCTGAAATGTTGTTATCTATATTCTGTGCGAATTTGGTGAATTGTGATTTTCAGGAAAAAAATTGTGTAAATTCCGTATACTGCCGTTGTGCTGCCCAATTTTTGTCTGATTTCTGATTTATCCGGATTTTTTCTGAATTGATACGCTATCTGTATATGCTATAAAAAGGGAGTTATAAGGGGCCTGGATCCTATGAGATTCAGTTAGTGTCTGGGGAAACCTTAGATGAGCTCAAGTTGGAGAAATATCTGTTATATTCCGGATCCGATGAATTCTATTATTCTGGTGTTGTGAGCACATTTAGCTTAGCTATTAATTACTCAGAGAATTTCTGGTGCCGTGAGCACAAGGGAGACATAAGGGTCAGAATCCGTAGTGATTCTGTTTAGTTTAGTTTAGCTATTAATTAAATATCTGATATCTGATTTGATATGATTCTGATTTCTGTATCTGTTCTGTAAGCAATTATGATTCTGATACGATATGATCTGTAATTCTGATTTCTGATTCTGTTGATGTGATCTAATCTGTTTGATTTGATAGCTGTTCCGTTTAGTTCTGTTCTGATTTGATAGCTGTTCCGTTTAGTTCTGTTCTGATTTGATATCTGTTCCTTTTAGTTCTGTTCTGATATGATCTGAATTTCTGATTTCTGTATGATTCTGACTCTGTTAATTTATTCTGTTCTGATTTGTATTCTGATGTGATCTGATCTGTACGACTCTGATTCTGGTTTAATATATGTCCGTATAAGTTCTGATTTGTTTCTGTTCTGGTTTGAGATACGATTCTGTTCCGATTTCTGTACGGATTTGTTTGATGAATTGGTTTTGAGATTCTGAGAATTTTGATTGGAGGTTTGTTGCTTTGCTGAGCTGTTGAGCTCACTCTCGTTTTCTGGTGGTTTTCAGGTTCTGGGAAAGGGAAGGAAGTCCAGGACTAGAGTTCAGAGTCTGATTTGTGATAGGTACTTTTGTACTTTTGATTTTTGTACGGTCATGGCTTTTCTTCTGTATTTCTTCTGTTAGCCATGTACCGTATTTGTAGATGATTGTTTTGAGGAAAAGAAAGAAAAAAATATAGATGTTTTATTCCGCTGCAATTGACGATTCATAGTAGCTCTGGTCTGTGTCTGTGTGTTGGTTTTTGAGTTGAAATAATTTGGAAGATTCAGTTCAGTAAGCAAATTCCAAAGCCAGATCCTGGATAAAAGATTTGGTCGCGGCCCGGTGCGAGCGGGATCCGTCCCGGGTCGGGTCGGGTCGTGACACAAAAGTCCGACGACGGTCAGTGTTCTGACAATAATCTAAAAGTCTAGTGGCAAGAGAACTCTAGTTTCTCTTCCTCTCTTGGGTCCCCTTTCCATGAGGAATGAGAGGTCTATTTATAGTTGTTTGAGAGTAGCATGACAAGTAAATAGGAGGGAGATCAACAGTATGTAGGGAGTATTTTGAATGGACGGCCGGTATTGATCCCCTTGATCGTGGACAGTTTACTGGGCATTTGAATGTCTTAATGATGCTAGAATTCAACAATCTTGGACTAGTTGGATTCGTCTCGTCGTCGAGCCGCTCGATTCAACTATAAGAATGTAATGTTTAGAAACCTTTTGGTCATCTAATTTATAGTTTGAGCCTTCCAAATACGTTTCAGGTCTTCAATTTGGATTCATTTGGGCTCGGATTGAGTCGAATTTGGTGTCGTTGGGTTCATATTTTCAAGATGTTCAGTTCAACTATAAGTTTCCAAAAATCAGAGTTCAGATGGTCCCACATTTAATTTTGAAAGTTTCCAACTTGATTTTGCCTCAAGATTCGTGCCCGATCAAGATAATTTTTTGATGATATATCAAGAATAATATTAAATTAATAGGAATATAGATAAGGATATTTCTTCTACTTATACTAAAAATAAAATAATGAAAAATTAATGATGGTGAATAAAATAGCTCACTGCAGCAGAAATTAACTTAGGACCTGAGTTCACAAGAAGTTTGTTCCTAGAAGCCAATAGATATCAAAACCTGTTTTAATGTGCTTTAATGCGGCTCACTACTAAACCGATATCCAAATTCTAACAGTGAAAATAGTTAGCACTAAGTAATACAGAGAGCTGTGACACAAAAGGTATTCTTTTCTCCCTTCTTCTGTGACACAAAAGGTATTCTTTTCTCCCTTCTTCATCCCACATCTCTTTCTTCCATTCTCTTTGTTCTGTTCGTCATGAATTTTATAAATTTTCAGTGCTCGACATGTATAAATGGAAAATGATCCACAATAATTGGTTTTAAAATGGGAAAAAAAAAAAAAAAAAATCAATATACAACCTCAGTTTTGCCCTAATGGGGCTCACAGGTGGTGATGAATGTATTGAAATCTTGTTTAAAGCGTCTTTTCAGCACATTCTTGACACTAAGTGTGATCCTTCAAGGGACTACGGATGGAACAATAAGTCAGGCATAACAAAAGTTAAGTTTACCTTAAGGAACTGAAGTTTATCGGTATTTTTTCACTTAAAATGGTCTAGTTTTATTTTTGATTTTTTTTTTTTTTTTGGGGTTAAAAGAGGGTATTTGCTGAGTCTAAACTAGACCAGAGTTGTGATCCTATGAGATCAAAACAGTATGAATGCAAATGGAATATCAATAAAAATTTTAATATTTTGAGCAAAAACGTGAGTAACGATTGAGGGAGAATATAAAAGTACCATACTGAAGTTTTCGATTACTTATAGAGTGGTGGTTCTCAAACTCAAAATAGTGAAACTAGTAAAACGGGTACATTCAAACTGAAAATATCAAAACAACTACAATGATGACAGGAGATTTACACCAATGGGAACCAAACCTGATAGGAATTATGAGGGGCTCCAAGAAGGAAACTTCAATGAAATATTCAAGCAATGGTGAATAAAAATATGTGCAATTACCTGCAATGCTACCTGCTGTTGTGCCTGCAGCAATACAATTTCCTGCTCTGGTCTAGGCTGTGTTACACCTTGGTTTGCACGCCTAACTGTAAGGGTTTTATCTCCCATCTTGATGCCATTAAGTGCCGCACATGCTATATCCGTAACAGAGAGATCTTGGTAAACACAGAAAGCATAACCTTTTGAGTTGCCAGTTTTTCTCTGTCCTTGACAAGATCAAAACCACGAAGAGAACCAAATGACTCCAGCAACTCCCGCACCTGCGCTTCTGTGAAATAGTATGGAAGACCACCAACAAAAATACGATCGGGCCCTTCAAGACCCCCAGTCGAGCCAGATGATAGACCAACAGCAGCAAGGTTCAGGTTGGGGTTGGGCTGGCTAGGTCCAAGAGCGGCTGCAAGAGAAGGGTTGTAGTCACTTGGCCTTCTTACCTTCACCGGTGCCCCCTGGATCCACAGAAGTACCTTAATAGTAGAACAGCAGAAAAAAAAGAACCGAGTTGATTCAGCTTGATATTTCACTAACCTCAAAAATAATACCATCTAAGGCCATTGCATTGCTTGCTTCTTCCACGGACCTCATTTCCACAAAAGCAAACTTCTTCTCATGGTTTATATATACGTTAACAACAGCATCGCCTTCACAATGATAAAATAGGTTAAGTATATCTTTCATCATCTTTCACGAAAGAATAGTACATATGGACATAAGACATGTAAACTCTTACCTGGACCAGCAGTGTTCCCCCCAATGGCTGCCATAACTTGGCTAAAAAAAGTTGCCACAGACTGAAGGAAAAAAATTATTTTTTTCAAATGACCAATTTTGAAAAAGTACGAGTGACCGTGACTCTAATTAAGACCAATGATATTATCATCCAAGGCCATAATTCAAGCTTATAAGAACAACAATATGAAATTATTAATTGCCATTCATTCCAGTGATTGTTTCCTTTATACTGTTTTAATTTAATTAAGATAAAGGAACTGCTTACAGGGTGGATAACAGACGACAATACCATCAATAAAAAGGACAAAAACAAAGGTAAATAATATAAGCTCTTCCTTGTTGATGAAATTAAAAGGAAACAATTAAAATAAAGAAAATGACATTGTTTAGCGTTACAGAAAAATAATCATGTAGAATCAAACAATCAATAACAGAAAAACCATACGCACCTTAAACATTTGAAGAAACACAGATTCAAACCTCAAAATTCCCACAAATCAAGAACTATTTTTTCATCACAGATCCAACATGTATGTTGAGGTGCAGCTACATCTCCCAAATTAAGTTTCAAGATTTTCAATCGGTGAAAAAAACGTAAACCTTCCCAGAAAAAGTTTCAAGATTGTGATTAGGCTAAAAAAACCCGCCAGATAAAGTTTGAGTAGATCCACCCGGTTAAAACCTTAAAAGCTATCAACTTAATCTATTTTATCTTGATTTCAAGAACCTCTTGCTTGCATCATTGATACTAGAAATCTACCTTTTTTTTTTTGTTCTATTGTTTCTCCCCCAGCCACATGAGATTTCAAAAGCCTCTTTGGTTGCTTCAATGGCACTTTATCTATGATGCACAAATACAAATACCGTAAAAACGACAAAGACATTAGACACGTCAATTATTTAAAATATAGGACACGGATATGGCTTTGGACAAAGCCCCATAATTTTTAAATAATGCTTAGAAATTAAATAAACATAATATTAAGAATAATAAAAAATGCAAATCATTGAGCTCTAATATTAGCTTTGTAAAGATGAATGATCCATAATTAGTTGTCTAGCTTATGATATTAAAAAAAGTATAAACTTTTTAGTAGAACATCAAGATTCAATATTCAATAATCAACTATACACTAAAAGAAATAATAGGATTAACTTCATCATATATTTGTCTTTGATCTTCAATATTATCATTACTAAATAATATTGCTTCAAATTCTGGCTCATCCTGAGAAAAGTTTGCAATCTCCAAAATTCTCATATCATTGAGGGACTCAAAGCCATCTCCTGCAAGATCTCACATCTTGTTATCATCTTTCATATAAATTGGGATATTTCTTGGTAGAAGAAAAAAGTTTGTGCGCACATAAACTAAGCTTCAGTATGTTGCAGAATAATTTTGATCCTTATCATTAATTGAATGACTAAGTTCTCCAATTTAACTCACAAAAAGAGGAGGAAACATGACCAAAAAGTTTTATGACAATTATTTGAAGTAGAGATGGTGAAGCTCCATCATTCAACCACTAAATCTTTGGATCCATCATCCACCTATCAAATAAAAATTCTTGATCTTCCAAATCCTCTATATATCCAAAATTTGACAAGCTCTGCATTCATCATTTTGTCTCTCCTCTTTTGGAAAATGATATTTCAAAACATGCCAATCTAATATTTAAAAATTCTAAATCTTTATGTGAGGAAATATGTTGAGATCATATTAAAATAATTCTTTACTTGAATACCTTCCAAGAATATAAAAAAAGAGGTAATTACTATTTTACAAAATGATAATTCATTATTAAAAAAATATCAAAATTTTGTCTTGAATTTAAAAAATGAGCTAAGCAATCTAAAGGCATCTTACTTTGCCCCATCTATTCTCCAATATAGTATAAACAATACTTCAAAAACTTGAATCATTATCATTTGACTTTCTTTCTTGTCTATATATTAATTTCTTTCACTTTAGCCAAAATTAAATCTCACATCTCATAAATCAAGTGTAGTATACAAACAACAAATTCTAAATTTCACATTCCTTCCAGTATTCAGATTACAAACTGAAGCAATAGTCAAAGCCTCACAATTATACCAAAATAATAAAGTCAATAACAGGAGTTGTAGAAACAAAATGTTGAACCCAACAAATTTAAACATCCTTGTGTTGCAACCATCAAATGGGCTTTACTTCAATACTCCTCAAACTACTGTCTATTGCATTTGGCAAACTAAATCACATACCTCATTTTTTACAAGGATAATGTTAGATTTCATATTTGCAACGAAATATATTCCAATATTTTAACAGCACAATGCACAAAGCAAAGAACTAGGCGTTATTCTGCTTCAAAGGGAAAAACAAGGGTCAAAGTAGAATTTATCTTTTGAAGTGCAAGATTCAAAAAATTTCAAATCGCGCATACTTACAGTGGAAGACTTACAAGCCACATTTTTTGAAGCAAAATCAAATGGGTATTAATATCAGCGTGTACTAAATTAAGTAGAATAATAGAAAAACAACCAATAAGAATTAAATAATACATAAGATATACTACATCACTCAAGAAGCATGCATACTTAAAGTAGCAGTGAACAGGATCGTCCTAAAAGAAAGGCAGAAGAATAAAAGAGATCATCAAACAAACTCTAAAAAAGTATCAGCATGAAATAACAAAAAATAAAAAGTGTTAAGTTTCACCAGCATTTACAGGCAAAAAAAAGTCATTGCTTTGAAGTCAGAATCACCAAAAGAATATAAACTCAGTGAAGCTGAGAAAATCCATTAATAACAAAACGAGCATATAAGAACAACTTAAGTATGGCAACTATTATGAAAGTAGGTTTTATTTGAAGCGTCCTCTTGGATTACTTGATCCTTTAAAAGCGAATCAAATTTCCACATCTTCAGAACGCAGCTATATTCTACCTAGCATTTTAGGGTAAAACAAAAAATTCTGTGCCTCTAATTCAATTCAAGTCGAAAGATTACAATGTAGTGCACTCTTAACAACACTGAAATAGCCTGGCATAGTATGTTCTGCATCTAGAGCCAACGAAAAAGATGCGAAGCATGCTTGAAAATGTTGCATCAAGCAGGACGTGGAAAAAATAAAACAAGGCAGTATTAAAAGGTGCAAACCTGCTCATTAGCGCTAGGGGAAAGACCTCCAACATACACACTCGCCGAGCATGCCGAGTTGCCTAAAAGTTTCAAAAGTTTACACAGTGTCAACAACATAATGAATGTTGCACGAATAGGATTATACCTGTTGGGTCATAGCTTGAACTGGCATTACCGGAAGAGAAAACTACATGAAAAAGATAACAAGCATTACATACTAATAAAATTATATTACATTCACCAACTGTTAAAAATAAAAATAAACACAGGAAGCTTTGCTTGATGAGAGAATTAACCTGTCCAGGTGTTAAAGGAAAGATATTTGGGAACATCCCAGGAACAGCAGTCGGTGCAACAGGTACCTGGCCTATAAAATACATTAAATGCCACGACAGGAAAATCATACTTACCATCCACAATAGAACAAAGATAGAAGCAGAATGAGCTTTGTAGGTCTTGCTGATAACAAATTTTTGCTGTCTTCAAACAAGAAGTCATTAGAAAAGAGAATGCTAGTTAAGTACTGGAGGACACATAAAGACTACCAAAAGGAAATAGTAGCTGATAGTAGATGAACAGATCCATCAAACCGATGCATTGATTCCTCCTTGTACAAAAAAGCTACAGTAGTCGGCTCACGCCCAGTGGCAGCACAGTCGGACAAGTAGCCCAACATTGCCTTCTTACAACCAGAATTATATACAAAAAACAAACAAACAACAACCAAAACAAAAAGAACCAAATTCTGCTCAGTTTCCGCTTAAAAAAAAGCACAATAGAAAAAAACAAATCAATCAGACAAATTAATCTTATCTAAAATCCTGATAGCCAAAGAAACACTACGCTTAAAATAATAAATAACTATAGCCGCGTAAGGCAAAATTAAGAACATTGAAACAAATGTCCTCATTAGCTATCAGTTTATAGAATGCACTCACAAAAGAAAACCATATCATAAACAAATGGGAGACTTACCTGGTACTGGTGCAGCAGGTATCATAAGAGGTCCAGAAGGTGCCATGTCAAAACCACTAACACGCTTGCTGCACAGAAAGAGTAAATTTAGATGATAACTTTTAAAAAACTCCTAAGAGCAATGCAAGGAGAAAAAACAGGAGAGATCTAAGAAATGAAACAGCTTTCACATTTTATATCATAAATTAATATTTAAAATTAAAGGAAAATGACTTCAGATGCAATTGACATCGCATGGATGATGCCCAATCATCTCAAGTGGATGATGCACAGTCATGGATACGACATGACACGGACTCGGGACACGTAAATTATTAAAAATATATGGCACATACATGGGTTGGACATAATATTCATATTTTTATATTTTAAAAAAAGTGTATAAAAATTAAATAAGTATATTATTAAAATAATTTAAAAATAATAAGTTATTTAACTAGAATTTATGCTTAAAGTAATTAATATTAGGATGTCAAGAGCCGGACATCGATGTCGTGTATCAGGCATCAAGAGAGGAGACGAAAATGCCGTCGAGAGTTGAACATTGATGTTATGCAGTAAATATTGGGTGTCGAAGTCAAGAGGGCGTTTGTCGTCAATGTTGAGAGGACATTGGTCATCGATGTTAAGACGATGTTGGACAAAGATGAGCTGTCAAGTTGTGTTGTAAAAATTGTTAGCTTCGAGCATCAATGTCAAACTTTGATATTGAGATGATTTTGAAATGTCGATGTTGTAATATCGCCAGACATCATTGTTGAGATGACATTGGGCGTTCTTGAGATGACATTGGGCATTGTTGTGAAACCAAAGTTGCAACCCGCCAAAAAGAAATAAAAATGAGAATATTCGATAAATGAGGTATTGAGCGCGGGCGATTGATTTAGTGTTTTGGATAAGAAAATAAGAAATTTAATTTTTATATTTTAAATAAATAAAAAATGTAAATACAAGAATTTATATTTTAAATATCATCTATTATTGTTAAAAATCATTTAAAAGAGTTAAAAATTAAGTGGGTAGACTTATGAAGCTATATTGTGACAATGAGTAAATAATAAATATCACTCATAATCCAATTCAGTACAACAGACGAAAACAAATTGAATTGATAAATATTTCATCAAGGTAAAGCTAGATGGTCTAAACTGCATATCCTATGTATCCTCAAAAAATCAAATTGCTGATGTTTCTACCAAGAGACTCAGTGCAAGCTTTTATGAAAATATTTTCAAGCTCGGAAGATATCTATTATTCAACTTAAGAGGGAGTTGCAAAGCATTAAATCTCAAAAGAAAGCCCAACAGATACAAAGGAGCCTCAAAAGGGATTCCAACTAAAATACAAATCTGGATAATCCCAGCAAGCACATGGAAGGCACAACAAACTCATACAACAGCCCAAGGAATGTTTCTAATTGAATAAAACTCTAAAATTTATTTTCATACACATTAGAAAGGTGCTTCATATACATCAGGTAGGCTTTTACACATCATTCAAACAAGGATATCTTGGTAGAATATTTCTTTTCTATTTTCGTGTAGGATAGTTTCTTTTTTTCCCTTTCTACAGTAGTCAATATATACTGCCATGTATCTGCACTTTTGAATAAATGAGGAGAGAATAACATTCCAGGCCTTTTCTTTATCAAAAATTTTCCCGTAGTTACATTTAAGACATAAAAGTTGCACGAAAATATACATTTTCAAAGGCTAATACTCATTTAATAGCATCCACATTGTAGTCCTATTGAATTTAACTTAAAGTTTTGAGTCATGACAGAAGACTTTTAAGTTAAAATAGGAACCCACAAATGCACATGCATAGAATATCAAGTATATTGCTCAATTTTTTTTGTTTCAAATCCCTTAACCCGCACACCCCCAAACCGCAAAAAAAGGCGGGAAAAAAACGAGCAAATGCAGAATGAATGCTTGGGAATCAAAGCTCGTGGATATTGAGCCTACTTTTTACATACCAGCAATACTTCAATAATAAAGAAAGACGCAATAAGCCAATAAAACAAATCAGTTCTTTGGTAGTAGAAATAACAAACATGTATACGTATAATAAAAAAAGCCCATATTCTAAAACAAAAAATAAAAACAAGCTAATTTTGCTTCTAAGTTACTAAAGAATACTCTCTATAAAGAAGGATAACATGTTGCAAAAAAAATCAACAATTATAGCAGTAATAGTACCTCTTTGATCTTGAGCGAGAACGAGACCTTGACCTATGTTTAGAATGACCTCTTGAACGAGATGTATGCCTCCTATGCTCGTCTCTATCTCTATAGTCCCTATCTCTATCAAGGTTTCTATGCCTGGAAAGAATTATCAGATGGATATTGACAATCAATATAGGCATTATTAGGGAATTTGCATAAGACAATGCAACAAAGCTCAAAATTCATTTCATAAGAAAATCATTTGCAAGCGGCTGATACATAAAAAAAAACATGTTGACAACCATATTTGCTGGACCTATTTGATATAGAAGTTGCAATATACTAATATTACATAAATACAACGATTTTATCATCCTACAAAGAAAATGATCATTTTTCGCCTAATTTTATTCATACATATATATATTTTATATAATACTCAAACTCAAGATCACACTGTTATTTGGGATCTAAAGCATAGAAATTGATTGAATAAAGTTTAATAAATTTTCATATTAATTTAACTATTCATTAAGCAAGTGAAAAAATAAGGTGATTTAATGATTGGAAGTTTGCTTAAAAGTAAAATTTTGCTCATGCATTCCATAAATCAAACAATTAAACAAACTCAAAATATCTAAAAACCATGTAACTACAATCCACTTTGAAGTCTATATGCATTAAAATCACAATTATCTTCTCCTGCACATGATGCTAAGTCAACCAATTCCTTTGACAACAACGACACTACCCTCTTCCAAATCATAAAATAAATCAACTTACCTGATATTCAATAATATATATATATATATATATATATATATATATATATTAAATATGTTTTTTTTTATATAATAACATAAAAATTTTGAAAAAAAAAGTGATCTCAAGTTACTCCTTAGTCAATATAATGCATGTTATGCTATATTTAATGAAAACTATTCGGTATAAATGTTGCTAAAGAATATTTAAACCTTTTTAGAAATGATAACATTTGCAATAATTTTCTATTGCATTCTTAATCATATCAACTAGTGCAATGACCTATTGCATTCTTAATCATATCAACTAGTGCAATGACCAGCACTAGTTTCTTTTAAAAAAAAAAAAAACTAGTGCTGGTCATTAGATTAACCAATGTCATGTGATGGAACTGCACAAGCACACTGCTAAAATCAAGCGCATACTTAAGGCAGTATTGCGGCAACATACAACACTACAACAGGATAAGATTTAAGGTACATATATTATTCTTGGTTGAAACATAAATAATTTATTTAATTTGATTGATGGATCTTATTAATTTATTAAAATAATAGTCTTATTTAAAAATATCTAGCTTACTTTAGGCACCATGACTTCTTCATCTACCAATGTGTGGAGGAAAGTTTTGTGTGGAGGCAAGTTTCTGTTACGCGTAACTTTGGACCGGTCCAGCTGGACCGGTCCGGTTCTACACCCGGCGGTCCAAAGCCGGGCGGAACCCGCCGATCGCAGAAACAGCAGACGAAGGAGCGGGCTAGGCGGCTTTTGAGCGTTTCGTTGGAGGGAATTTTTGAATGAAGAGGGTGTTTATGTAATTTGTATCTTTCATTTTGCTTTAATTAGAGAGTTAAGAGAGAATTAGGGATTATCTTGAATTTGAATTCTCTTTTGAGATCTATGGTTTGTGTGCTTGGGCTCTTGGCTTCGCCGGAGAACTTTGGAGAGTTGTTCTTCCTCTCGGATTGAAGAACAAATTGTATCTTTGCTATTTTCATTGTCTACTAGTAAAATACAAGTGTTTTCTCCTCATCTCCTGCAGTTTTCCTCTATATTTCTACTGTTTTTGGCTCATTTCCTGCTGTGGACAGCAGTTCGCTTTGAGATTGGTTGCTAAAGTGATTAGGGAATACTTGAAATCAAGTATTTCCTATCAAATTGGTATCAGAGCATCGTTTCGGGACCACCGGCGGCTGAAATTTGAAAATTTCAGCAAGTTTATCTTTTCCGGAAGAAGATTTTTTGGGATCCGTTAGAAGAAAGATGGTCTGAAAGAAGGTGAAAGTATTAGAAGGCGAGTTCGGACAACTGAAGACAGATCTGGAGGGAAAGTTCCTGGAAATCTCCACCAACAATGACAGGTTGGAAGGGAGGTTCGCGGCTATGGAAGAAATGATGAAGAAACTATTGGAGATGAAGACCAATCCGGAGACATCGGAAGTGAGAGAGACTACTGACGGCCATGGCGTAGGAGGAAATCCAAACCCAATCCGGGGGAGGAGGAATCCGGAGGTGGAGATTCTTGAAGGGGACGACGACATGCCACCTCTTGAACCACTCTCTAGAGAGGAGATGAGCATGGGAAATGACCGTCCAGGTGCTGATTTTTAGCGTCGAGGTGCTGATTTTTAGCGTCGAGGTGCTGATTTTTAGCGTCGAGGTGCTAATTTTGGAGGCAGGCGGGGGGAATATGAAGGTAGTGCAGATTTTGGAGAAAGGAGAGAAGAGTATCAGCGTCGAGGTGCTGAATTTCAGCGTCGAGGTGCTGATTTTGAAAGAGGAAGGGGGATTATGACGACGAACTCGGATACCAGCGTCGGAGGGAGGACCGGGACACTTGGGGAGCACCTCATCTTCGAGGAATGGGAGGTTATGGAGAGTACCGGGGCAATGGAAGGGATCCGAAGGTGAGGAAGTTGAAGATACCCATCTTTGAGGGCGAAGATGACCATGGCTGGATCTATAAGGTGGAGCGTTACTTTGCTGTCAACGGGTTGACAGATGATGAGAAGCTGACGGCGGCGGGTTTGTGTCTGGAAGGGAAGGCGTTGGTCTGGTATCAGTGGAGAGACAGGAGAGAACCTACCAGGAACTGGAGAGAGTTCAAGGATTGTTTAATAGAGCGTTTCCGAGCCGATGAGGGAGGAGACTTCTATGAGCAGTTCTTTGCTCTGACTTAGGAGGGGACCGTGGCTGACTATCGGGACAGATTCGAGTATTTGGCTAGCCGTCTGGATCACATCTCAGAATCAACCATAGAGGGAAATTTCATGAAGGGGCTCAAACCGGAGATACGAACAGCTATCAGAGTGTTGGAGACAAGGAATTTAGGCAAAGCTATGGAGCTTGCACAATTGGTGGAAGATCAGAAGAGATCAGAAAGAGGAGCTCGAGGCAACTACTCAGGGGGATCGTACAAGATGACTACTGCGGTATTACCCTCCAAAGGGGTAGCGCCGGGGAGTCAGAAGGAAGCACCCAAGGAAAAGACGGGAGGAGGAAATGGGGGACAGTTCAAAAGGTTGACAGAAAAAGCAATGTAGGACAAAAGAGCAAAAGGGTTGTGCTTCAGATGCGATGAGAAGTACATGCCGGGGCACAGGTGCAAGAACCGATCTCTTCAGGTTCTCCTCGTTTATGAAGATGAGGAAGATGAAGAGAGAGGTGGGAATGACCCCGAGGTGGAGGAGGATGAGAAGTTGCTTCTGGATGTAGCAGAAGTCTCTCTGAACTCTGTAGTGGGATTCACTCAGAGTCACACTATGAAGGTGAAAGGAGAGATAGCTGACCGTGAGGTTGTGGTGTTGATCGATAGTGGGGCAACCCATAACTTCATTTCCACCCAGATAGTGGAGTCGCTAGGGATGGAGCTAGTGGACACAGGTGGCTATGGGGTGATGATGGGCACGGGAAAGGTGGAAATGGGTAGGGGAGTTTGTAGAGAGGTGGTGCTGAAGATTCAGGGAATCCAGGTAAAGGAAGATTTCCTTCCTTTGGAATTGGGGAGTACTGACGTCATCCTAGGGATGAAGTGGCTGCGTACATTGGGGGAGACGAAGATTAATTGGGGGACTCTGATGATGGAACTTGTGATAGGGGAGAGAAGAAGAACGCTTCAAGGAGACGCTGGGCTGACCAAGACTGGGTTTCTCTCAAATCCCTAATCCGAACCATTCAGCAGGAGGGAGGAGGCTACCTTGTGGAATTGCATAGTTTGGAGGGGGCAGGAGTGGAGGAGGGAGGAGCTATACCCCTCTCCGTTCAGCCGTTGATTCAACAGTTCCAAGAGGTGTTTCAGCCGCCTCAGGGATTACCACCGCAGAGGGAGCATGAGCATGCTATTGTGTTGAGGGAAGGAGTATCACCCATCAGTGTACGTCCTTATCGCTACCCTCAGTTCCAGAAGGATGAATTGAACGGTTGATCAGAGAGATGCTGGAGGCAGAGATCATCAGACCCAGCATCAGCCCTTTCTCTAGTCCCATTCTGTTGGTGAAAAAGAAGGACGACAACTGGCGTTTTTGTGTAGATTACAGAGCACTCAACAAGGAGACTGTACCTGATAAGTTTCCTATACCAGTTATCGATGAGCTCTTGGATGAATTAAGTGGGACCGTGATTTTCAGCAAGATAGATTTGAAATCGGGCTACCACCAGATTCGAATGAGGAAGGAAGATGTTCCCAAAACAGCTTTTAGAACTCATGAAGGCCATTATGAGTTTTTGGTGATGCCCTTTGGCCTCACCAATGCACTGCTACTTTCCAGGCCCTGATGAATAAGGTCTTCAAACCTTATCTCAGACGGTTTGTGTTAGTATTTTTTGACGACATCCTGATATACAGCAAGTCAGAGGTCGAACATTGGGAACACTTGAAGAAAGTGTTAGAGGTATTGCAGGAGCACCAGTTGAGGGCAAATTTAAAGAAATGCTGCTTTGCACAAGCCAGTGTAGAGTACTTGGGTCATGTGGTGTCCAAGGAAGGGGTGGCAGCTGATCACTCCAAAATTGAGGCAATGCTAAAGTGGCCACTACCAAAGAATCTGAAGGCGCTGAGAGGATTTCTGGGATTGACAGGGTATTACAGAAAGATTTGTAAAAGAGATATAGCACCATAGCATGGCCACTTACGGAGCAATTGAAGAAGGATGGTTTCCTGTGGGGAGAAGCAGCCACATCCGCGTTCGAGAGCCTGAAGAAGGCAATGACTACAGTGCCGGTCCTAGCTTTGCCGGATTTTACTCAGACATTCATTGTGGAGACCGATGCATCGGGATACGGATTGGGTGCAGTACTTATGCAGAATCGGAGACCCATCGCTTATTTCAGCCATGTATTAATTGCTCGAGCAAGGATGAAATCAGTATATGAGAGGGAATTGATGGCCATCGTGTTGGCCATCCAGAAATGGCGGCCCTACCCTACTAGGAAAGACACTTCATTGTCAGGACGGATCAGCGGAGCCTGAACTGAAATTTCTTTTGGAACAGCGGATGGTGACAGAAGAGCATCAGAGGTGGTTGTCCAAGTTACTGGGGTACGATTTTGAGATTCAGTATAGGCCCGGAGTGGAGAACAAGGCGGCAGATGCCTTGTCCAGATGTATGGAGGAACTACAGACAATTGCTCTATCTGTTCCCTTGATGCTTGATTGGGAGGCCATCAGAGAAGAAAGCGCTAGAGATGAGAGTTTGGGAAAGATCAGGACTGAGTTATTGAAGGAACCAGGTAGCCACCCGGGGTACTCACTAGAGGGAGACAAACTGCTGTATCAGGGGAGATTTGTGATGCCCCGGACGTCGATCCACATCCCAAACCTACTCTAGGAGTTTCATGGGAGTGCAGTTAGACCTGTCAATTTCGGGTCACGGGTCGGGTTCGGGTCGAACCCGAAACTGACCCGGTACTATTCGGGTTCGGGTTGACCCGACCCGTTTTTAAAAACGGGTCAATTTTTTAGACCCTAACCCGATCCGCTTCGGGTTCGGGTCAACCCGACCCGACCCGCGACAGGTTGGCACGAACACTGAGCTGCAGCTGGCGGCAACGGATGCCGGCCAAAACAGCCGGCGAAAGCAGCCGACGTCATTCCAGGCGGGCGGGGAAATGTTTACCGGGGCTTTCTTGGAATGCCCTGAATGTCCTCACTTAGACACTTACATTTTTAAATTTTTTTTTTTTTATATTCCAGAAAGAAATCTTCCATGTGGGCCCCACATCTGTCTTGCGCCAGCGACAGGCACATGGGAGGGGGTAGTGAAGGACCGAAGGTGCAGGGATTTATTGTGCAAATTCTGCGTTTAGGCCCCTTTTGCCTTTTCATATTTACAAACAAACCTACTTTCTTTACATATTTACCCCTCAGCGGTTTGTGTACTTTTTTTTTTCAATTAAAAAAAGGAAAAGATGATGAGGGGTTTTATGTAAATGAGTAAATGACACTTTGTATGAAGTCATGCTGTCGCCTGAAAGCATTGGAAATCGCGGGAGCAGACTGCAGATGCGAACCGCTGCGGGACGTGAGCTCCACGCGAACCGCTGAGGGGGTTTTTAAATTAACAAATATTATTTTATTTTGTGTGACACTCCACGCGAACCGCTGTGGGACGTTAGCTCGAGACGAATACGAGTGCAGAGCGAGCCAGCGACGCCGTCCTCGGGACTCAACTCACGCGCGGAATCTAATTTTTTAAAATTAAACGGGTTTTCGGGTTGACCCGGCAACCCGTCGGGTCAACCCGAACCCGACCCGTTTTTGCAAACGGGTCAGTTTTCCGGACCCGAACCCGACCCGCTTCGGGTTCGGGTCAACCCAAACCCGAAAATTCCGGGTCGGTTTCGGGTCGGGTTTTCGGGTCGGGTCCAATATTGACAGGTCTAAGTGCAGTGGGGGGCCACTCAGGCGTACAGAAGACATACAGGAGACTAGCTGGGGAGCTGTACTGGAAAGGGATGCATAAAGATGTAGAAGAGATGATAGCCAGATGCGAGGTCTGCCAAAGGAGTAAGTACCTAGCTATGTCACCAGGAGCATTACTACAACCGCTAGCTTTGCCAGGTAGAGTATGGGAGGAGATATCTATGGACTTCATAGATGGGATGCCTCGTTCAGATGAGTTCAAGGTGATCTTAGTGGTGGTGGACAGGTTGAGCAAGTATGCCCATTTCATTCCCCTCCGACATCCCTATACCGCAGTAACAGTAACAGTACAGCCAGCCTTCATCAGAGAAGTGGTCAGATTACACGGAGTGCCAGAGGCGATCGTATCAGACAGGGACAAGGTATTCCTCAGCCATTTCTGGAGTGAGTTATTCAGATTGCAGGGAACAGTTCTCAAGAGAAGCACAGCCTACCACCCCCAGACGGATGGCCAGACAGAAGTAGTCAACAGGAGCTTGGAGACGTACCTAAGATGCTTCGTTTCATAAACACCAAAGCTATGGGCAAAGTGGCTATCCTGGGCTGAGTATTGGTACAACATGTCATTTCACTCAGCTTCACAAATGACCCCATTCAAGGTGTTGTACGGACGGGATCCCCCACACTTGGTACACTTTGGGAGCAATAGTACTCCTGTTTCGACAGTAGAGGAGTACTTGGTGGAGAGGGATCGAGTGCTCGAGGAGTTAAAGAGGCATTTGCTGAGGGCGCAACAAATCATGAAAAAGCAAGCAGATTGGCATAGAAAGGATATCCAGTTTGAGGCAGGGGATAAGGTGTTCTTGAAGCTCCGTCCATACAGGCAGAAGACAATCGCCAACATGAGGAATGAAAAGCTGGCTCCAAGGTACTTTAGTCCTTATGAAGTGATGGAAAAGATTGGGGCAGTAGCATATCGACTAAAATTACCCCCATCGGCGACTATACACCCGGTTTTTCATGTCTCACAGTTGAGAAAGGTCATTGGTGATCACATCACCATTCCCGAGCTGCCGGCCACACTTACGGAGGATTTAGAGGTGATCATGGAACCCTTGGAGCTGAGGGGTGTTCGCCAGAAAGAAGATAAAATTAAGGAAGTGTTGATCCAGTGGAAGAACCTTCCTGACTACGAGGCCACGTGGGAGCCATACGAGAGGACGAAACATCAGTTTCCTGCTTTCACCTTGAGGACAAGGTGATTCTTTGGGAGGGCAGTAATGTTACGCGTAACTTTGGACCGGTCCCAGCTGGACCGGTCCGGTTCTACACCCGGCGGTCCAAAGCCGGGCGGAACCCGCCGATCGCAGAAACAGCGGACGAAGGAGCGGGTTAGGCGGCTTTTGAGCGTTTCGTTGGAGGGAATTTTTGAATGAAGAGGGTGTTTATGTAATTTGTATCTTTCCTTTTGTATCTTTCCTTTTTTTAATTAGAGAGTTAAGAGAGAATTAGGGATTATCTTGAATTTGAATTCTCTTTTGAGATCTAGGGTTTGTGTGCTTGGGCTCTTGGCTTCGCCGGAGAACTTTGGAGAGTTGTTCTTCCTCTCGGATTGAAGAACAAATTGTATATTTGCTATTTTCATTGTCTACTAGTAAAATACAAGTGTTTTCTCCTCATCTCCTGCAGTTTTTCCTCTATATTTCTACTGTTTTTTTTGCTCATTTCCTGCTGTGGACAGCAGTTCGCTTTGAGATTGGTTGCTAAAGTGATTAGGGAATACTTGAAATCAAGTATTTCCTATCAGTTTCAGATCCGGCCGGAATTTCTTGATATTTTGCTGGTAAGCTCCCCTATTTCTTCAAATGCACCCTCTACTACTCATGATCATTAGCCCGCTTCATCCCAGCCGCTGGCAGTAAGCCCTAATGTTCCTGCTTTTTCTAAATATTTCAAAGATGCCCTAGTTGGATCTAATGGTAAAGACATAAATGCTATTACAATCTCTCATATTTCTTCAAATGGTTTGCCTGTGGCAATTGTCTCCGATGAGGATATCTTAAAGCTTGACTACAGTAGGATTTTTTTCATTTATGAAATCAATTTTTTTTTCCATATGGAAGAAATCAATTTTTTTTCCATAGCTTAAAACCCTCTGGAACATTTTCAGTTGGATTGTTAGATGCTCATCAAGTTTTTATCAATCTCTCAAATGACCTTGACTACATTAGGATTTTTGCGAAAATATTGTATTATGATAAAGGTTGTCAAATGACTAAATGAGATTGCTTAAATGGACTCCTGATTTTGATATTAAATATGAGTCTACATTTGTTCTGGTTTGGCTTTCTTTACCTAACCTAAGAAAATATTTCATTAATAATATATTTCTGCAAGCTATTGGATCATGGTTGACCCTTCCAGGTTCACCAAGTAACAACTAACAAAACTTGTCCTTCGATTGCTCAGATTGGTTGAAATTGACATAACGAAGAAATTCCCGCAATAAATCTGGATTGGTTCTAAATGTCATGATTACATTCAAAAAGTCAATTTTGAAACTTTCCCAGGTTTTTGTACTCATTGTAAGTCTCATAGTCATGATCTCTTTGAATGTTTTATTGAGTCTAGGCTTACAAGATCAAATGCTTTTTTTTAGGACAATTTCTCATGTTTAGAACTATTATTCAGAATGTTAGAGGTGTAGGTAAATTAGAAATTCATTCTTGTATTCGTAATTTATGCATAATCCATAAATCTCTTGCTTAGCTCTTCTTGAACTTATGATTGACCCTGCCAAAATTTCTATTTGTCAAAGTCAGTTGGGTTTTGCCTCTTCTTTTGCTGATTCCAATGATAAAATTTGGGTGTTCTTGAAGAATAACATAAACCTATCCATCATTGATAATTTTGATCAAGTTCTTCATTGAAATTTTGATTTTTTTAATATTTTTGTTATAGTTTCTTTTTTTTGTTTATGCCAGTTGTTTCAAATTGGGTAGGACCCCTTTATGGCAAAACTTGGTTGATTTTGACAGCTTTTATAAGGGCCTCTAGATGGTTGACGGTGATTTTAACATCATCTCTAAAGTCTCTGAGAGGAGGTGCTCCTGGTAATTTATCTACTATGGATGATTTTAATGACACTATTTTAGATTGTGATTTAGTTGATATTGACTCTCTGATTCTAATTTTACTTGGTCCAATAAAAGAGTTTGGAAAAGGCTTTGATAGAATTCTTTTTAATAATGAATGGTTATCTTGTTTTCCTACCTCCTCTATAACTCATCTTAGTAGGAAGCACTGCTTCTGATCAAGTCCATTTGCTCCTTAAAGTTCATCATAATAACCCTACTGATTTTCCCCTTCTCATTTTCAAAACATGTGGTTCAAGGCCCCTGATTTTTTTAAATTGGTGAAAGATAATGGAGATAATTAGCTTGCTCTTTTACATTATTATTAAGGTAACAATGATATGATTTATTTTGCTTTAAAATTGAAGCGCATTAAACAAGTCCTAAGATGTTAAAACAAATATATTTTTGGTAATATTTTGACAATATTGTTAAAGCTGAGTAAGAGCCTAAGAGGTTATTCATCTTGAAAATTTGTTCTCTGATGTTTTATGGGAGTAATTGTGCAATGCTAAAGCTCGTCTTCTTAACACTTAGCATTTGGAAGAAGAATTTTGGAGTCAAAAGGCTGCCTCCAATCATCTTGTGAAAGGTGATTAAAACACCAAGTATTTTCATGCCATTGCGAATTCAAAAAAATCTATAACTTTCATTAATAAAATCAAATTAGACATTAACGTTTAATGATCAAGATATGATTAGCAATTCGGCTATAGCTCATTTCCACAAGACTTTTGGGTGTTCTAAGATTGTATTATCCCTTCCTTTATCTCCTACGTGGATAATTCTAACATATCTAAAATCCCTGATGAGAATCAGATTTTTATTTCCTTGATTAATATGAATAAATATTTTATGGCTGGCCTTGATGGCTTTGTAAAAAATGTTGGCTCATCATTATGGAAGATCTTTGTAAAGCTATTGTTACCTTTTTTGATGGAAATAATATGCCTAAGTTTATTAGGTGTACTTCTATAATTCTTATTCCTAAAAAGGATAATCCTGAAAATTGGAACGACTTCGAACCCATTAACTTTTGTACCACCTTTAACAAGCTGATCTACAAAATTTTAACTTCTAGACTAGCTAGTATTCTTCTAAAAATTATTTCTTTAAACCAAACTGGGTTTGTTAGAGGCAGAGTATTTATGATAATATTTTATTAGCACAAGAGATGACTCATGACATCAATAACAAAGCGCCTGGTCATAATTCCATTATTAAGCTTGATATATCTAAATCTTATGACAACATCAATTTGTCTTTTATGTTT
This sequence comes from Dendrobium officinale, assembly GCA_019514585.1. Taxonomy (NCBI): domain Eukaryota; kingdom Viridiplantae; phylum Streptophyta; class Magnoliopsida; order Asparagales; family Orchidaceae; genus Dendrobium; species Dendrobium officinale. The sequence goes on from CM033700.1 coordinate 4,820,817, forward strand.
AATATTCATCTTTTTGGTTTTGAAGTTAATTGCATTAATATTTTTAAAGGTATTGTTGAGAATAGTTGATTTTTCTATCATTATCAATGGTATTCCTAGAGGCTTTTTCAAAGCTGCTTAGGGTGTGTTAGATAGGGAGATCCTCTTTCTTCTGCTTTGTATATCATTGTTGTTGAATACATGTCTAGAGGCTTGGCTCATTACTTTGCTTTATATAAAAGCTTGTCTTACAAAATTTCTGGAAGCCTTAAATAATCTCACCTATGTTTTGTTGATGATATTATTATTTTTTGTAATGGTTTCATCAATTTCATCAAAAGGATTAAGAAATTGCTTAATATTTTTGAAAACAAAAGAGGTTTTAAATTTAATAATAATAAAAGCACTTTCATTGTTGGTAAAGGTATGTATTTGATGCAATGTAACAAAATTTGTTTGATTACTGATTTCAAAAAGTAAGTTCTTTATTTACTACCTTGGCATTCCCTTGCATAAAGGTCACAAAAAAAATTTTCATTTTGATTAAATGTTTTATAGCATTTCTAAAAGGTTATCTGTTTGGGAATTTAAATTTCTTTCCACGGGGGTTAGACTTGTTTTGATCAAGAGTGTCATTTGCTCCATATCCATTTATCTCATTCAAACTTTGAACCCCTCTCTACAGGCGTGTGATAGATTGGACAAGCTTATTAATAAGTTCTTCTAGGGCTCTTCTTTTAACTCCAAAAAGTTACATTGGTCTAATTGGAAGGCTTGCACTGGCCCTTTTAAGGAGGATGGTTTAGGTTGTAAACCCATAATGGATAAAAGAGATTCATCTAGTTGATCCCCGTAGTGGGATAAAGGGTTGATATTACTATTGCTGCTATTGTTGTTGTCTTTATAAGGAATAAGAACCTGTTAAATGAACATAAAAATGTATGGATTAAATAATTATTATAGATGTAATACTATTCTAACTGGATATTTTTCGATCACTTCACAACAACTCTAATACTTGTCAATGCTCTATCAATCATCATTAATATCTTAATAACTTCAACAAACCCTTGGCGCACATTTCTTCCATAATGCAGTCAAATCAATTCTTGTAGTAGTAGATTATATGCCTTCTCAAAATCAATAAAATAATATGAAAATCCTCTTATCTATTTTCAATATCATTCCATTAATTCTATTAACAAGAAAAATCACATTCATGGTAAATATTTCTAATATGAAAACAAATTGATTAGCCAATATTGATATATTGAGTTCTGAACCTATGTTCTGTTAATCTCTCATAACTTCATCATATGAATCACAAGTTTGATTCCCTGATAATTAGTATAATTTTGAACATCTACTTTGCTCTTCAAAATTAATAATAAAGTATTGTTTCTTCAATTCCTTGACTTTTTTTTTATTCTTTGAACTTTAACTAAAAAGATTTCTTAACCAAAAAATTATAATATCACCAAAACTCCAATCTAATAATTACTCAAAATAATATTTTTTAATTTTCTTAACATCATAATCATTAACTAAGATTCTATTATATAATCTTCTAAAGCAAGTAACTTGCTAAGCTTCTAGATCTCTTATCCCTTGCCTTTGTTATTTAATATAGCTTATGATGTAGCATATCAATAGTTAAATCCAATCAGGCCACATGACTCATTACAAGAGTAAAAACAAAGGACCAAAACAACATCAGTCTATGAACAAAAGCCCATGACAAGGCCCTTTGTTTAAATTATTTAAACGTATTTTTATTTTCTTATTTTTTTCTACGCCCTTGAAATCATGTATTATTGGCCACCTTGATAAAGGAACATGATTTAAAAAAAAAAACTTTAATCAAAATGTTGGAAAACTCCTACTTCATTAAGTGCCCAACTCATCCCTCTTTCTCAAACTACTATTTTATATTATCTCCTAATCTAACTTAAAGTAAAGCATTAGCCACATTTACAATATTCATGATGTCTTTAGTGAAAATTAAATTAATAGCAATCTCTCATTCATATTGTTAACTTTTAAAACATAGGATAACTTCTAATATTCCATAATGATCCATAAGTTTTCCCCCACTATTTAGTTTCTAATAAGCAAGTAATATTTATTATTCTTCTAATCAGCCATGTGTAATGCCTAATATGCGAAAAAATTAAAATTGGATTCATTTCATCAATTTTGGCATAAAATTTTACAACAAGCTCTCAACGTAACACCCCAATATAACCTGCTCATTTGGGCTTGGAACCATCAATGGTGATTTTCTTTTCAAGCTTAACACACAACATGCAAGTTACCATAAAATAGTGTTGAACTATCATGATTTAAATTCATTTGTTGCTATCTTTCTTCCTTATGCATGGCATTTATTAGTGTAGTGAAAATTATGCTAATCATGACTAGCTTAATCCAATCGTAGGCAATGCATACTTTTATAAAAACATAAAAGCTTTCCACACTCCTTCACAAATAACCAGCTTTGTGATGCTAGCAAAGCAACAATTTTAATAGCTCCTTATTTGAAATTTGAAAACTAATGGCTTCAAAGTGAATTATAATTCCTTGTCAATGTATTAACAATTAAAGAGGTTTCTCCAAGGAATAGCATTGCGTTGAGGCTACTCAAGGGATAAGCGTACACCTTAGGGCTACTTCTAATATAAGCTATCTTGTTTGCGATAATCTCAGATAGCATTACCCTTTATAAGGCTACTCATGACAAAAATATCACCATAAATTCAATCAAGAAAACAAATTTAAGGTGAAGCTTTATTTATTTATTTATTTGTGGGTAGGGGGGCAAGAATTACAACTTCAAACTATTATCAACCAGGGTTGAAATTTTGAATGGATTTAGCACCATGTTGAATGTAGGTAATATTAAACAATTAGGTATAATACAAGTGATGGATCATATATTTGTTTTATTTAAATATATCTTTATCTAAATAAGATCTGAGATTCATTTTGTTATATTTAATACTAGTTTACAGAATTACACATTTTTTGTCAGATAATCATATGATTGGATCTTATTACTTAAGAAATAACAAAAACACCAAGTTAGAAAGTAAAAATACATTGATATCCTACTTACTTTATGTATGCTTGAATTGTTCTTACTAACCAACTTTTTTCAAAATAAAGGCTTAAGCTCCTTCAAGTCTGTTTAAAAAAAAATTACGTACAATCCAAAATCTCAACATTGTTCTTAAAAACTTCCTAATTTGTTTATTGAATTATCCTTAGCTTAGGCTCACACAAAATGAAGCCTTAGAGGAACTACTTGTCAATATTAATTTCAACATCATTAGAAAATAAAGGTAGAAGACAAATAATTATATTGGACATTATAATCACTCGATTTTAAACATTGTGCATCACTCACAATTGACAATTGTATTATATTCAAGAGAATTTTGGTAAAAAGCCGGATTTAAAATGTTGCACACCAAGTAAGACATTATAAACTAAGTGATTGTCATAGTTCAATGCTATTTGATAACGATTTTATTTGCCAAATGTTTGGTATTTGGTTTGGTGTTATTATACTAATAGATGCCAATATTATCTAGAATTTTAGCACTTTGGCTTGATGTTATATCTAAAGTTCAGTATAATAATACTAAAACTAGCCTCCTACAGTTTAAGGCTTCATTTAGGGATGTTTATTATTTTTTTGTTTAATTTTTAAAACCACAGTTTCAACAATACTACCCCAAAAAATAACTTTTTAAAAGCAATTTTTTTTTAAATAATGAAAAAACTATCATATAACAGAGACCACTTTTATTTGGCTAATTTTCTACCACAAAAGTAATAAAAAAACTATTCCAAATAAAGCCTTAAGTTATTTTAATTAATTACTTTATTCACATTTACAATTAATATCATAATATTTAATTCCTAATTTGAGAAATACAACAACAACAACATCAAGCATTTTTCCCACTATGTGGGGTCTGCTACATGAATCTTTTTTCTCTATTGTGTCCGATTAAGAGTCAAATTCTCATTTAGATCTAATAAAGAAATGTCATTTCTAATATTTTCTAACCAAGTCTTTTTAGGTCTATCTTTAACTTTCTTAACATAGGTTAAATCTAATACATCTACTCTCCTAACCAGGTCATCGAAAGACCGCCATTTCATATGACCAAACCATCTAAGGCGACTCTCTCTAATCTTATCTGCCACTGGAGCTACTCAATCTTTTCACATATATGCTCATTTCGTATCTTGTCTCTAAGAGTAAAGCACGCATCCACCTGAGCATCCTCATCTCAACAACACTTAACTTAATATTATGCATCTCTTTTAATGGCCAACGTTCTACGCCATAAAGCATTGCAGGTCTATCCACCATCTTATAGAATTTTCCCTTAAGCTTGAGTGGTACTTTCTATCACACAACAAGCCTAATGCATTCCTCCACTTCATCCATCCAACTTGAATTCTACTAATAATATCCCCATCTATTTCACCATCACTCTAAACAATAGACCCAATATATCTAAAATGTGTACTCTTATTAATGACTTCATCGCTCAAAGTCACAAACCCCGCACTAGAAATACATTCCAAAAAAATTGATGAAGAAGCATCATTAGAAGAAGAAATTCGTACCAAAATATATGATAATTTAAATAATTAACAAAAAATATCTAATAAGACTCAAGGGTTATGACATTTTTAAATATCAACAGTTAAGCATATAATATTTACATTCTACTCACACCCTTCTTCTGCATGAATTCCTACATCTTAGAATTACTCCACTTGGGTTTTGCCTTGTGTTGTTTCTGACATATGCAATTCTTAAGATTTATCGCTCGTGCAAAAATTGATCAAAAGAGGAGCAATCATGATAGAAAGATGTAAGGAGCAAACATTGAGAATTAGGTTCAAGAGGGCAGCAGATTTAAGAAGACAATAACATATAAATGTTTACCAATTAGAGTGACATATCTAACTAAAAAGGGCATATCATTCAGAGTTGTCGAAAAACCTAGACAATTGACATCTCATAAAGAGATGAGAATATATCATAAATGTCAGTGAACCAAAAAAACTAATAAGATATCACTAGTTTGGAAGAGAAAAGCTAAAAAGTTGCAGCCAATCAACAATTTGTTCTCCTTGTCATCGTAGTGCCATTTTCCTTACCTCATAAAACCCTATTCTTCCATTTCATCCCTTTATCACACTCATCAACATAAAATTACTCTCTGGGAATACAAGCAAAGAAGAGGACGGCTAGGCAGCATAGTCCGGCAATGTAATATTCCTCACAGGTTGACCCTCTGTTGTAAACCACCAAGAGCACACATCTAAAGAATAAATAAGAAACCTTTACCTTTTACCTAAAGCTATAACTTGACACATGTAATTTGCTTCAATTTGTTAGTTGTTAAAAAAAAGGAATGAGTTCACCTACCATGTTTGAAGCCACTAAATGGATAATTATAAAATTATCTGACGCCTATGAATAGTAAGTGGGAAAATAGGGAATATGGTAACACTGGCATATGGAGGGTAGCCTGGAAAGCTATGATGAGTAATACATTAATTATTCAAACGAAGAGTGAGGAAAAGTTAGATGAAAGAAATCCTCATGAGATTCCTCAAAAAACTGTTATCCCACTTCAAAAATTCAATAACTTTCACCTTGACAAGCAATAATGGAAAAGAGGCACATAAGGCCCAATAAGCACCAAAAAAACATATCTTCATTACAACCAGTTTAATTATATACTAGTAAGATAGGTTGGCTGATATGTGGGACTGCGATGGAAGCCAAAGACCTACATCATGAAATCAAAATAACTCTAACAAACTTATTGATTAGAAACAATTCGTTTGGAACAGTTTCTAAAGAAATTGAGAAAAATATTTGTCATTCAATGGTTCATAACCCTGCCTCATTTTATTGTAAAAAAACACCCTACTTTGCATTGTAAAAGAATCCCCTAGTTTTATATAGTAAATACCAATTTTACATAATCTGAAGTTGCCAACAACCAAATAAAAGGAATCATTCGTGCTTCATTATCCAATTTGAATGATAAAATTCATATTCATATTCCCCAAAATTAAAAGGCATCTAAAATGGACATGTAGAATTCTCAATTGAAATTCCACATCTGAAATATGTGCAAAGAGAGATATATGATAACTTATCCACAAAACAAATGTCCATACCTTTCATAGTCTCTATCACGAGAATGATGGTGATCTCGATCATCATATTTTTCTCGTTCATGATCTCTTCTTCCACTTCTATCACCATCTCTATCTCTATGGTGACGATCACGCTCCTTGTCTCGTTCCCTCCTCTTATCCCGATCTCTATCTCTATCCCCTTCCCTATCCCTATGCCGCTCCCTATCTTTCTCCTTTTTCCCTTCCTCTGCTTTTGGAAGATCCTCTTTCATGATCTTGATAATCATGCTGCTATGGAATAAACATATATTAGGAGAATACAAATGCAAAAATATCCATCAACAAAACTGTTTGAAAAGACAATGGTGGTCAATTTAGCACTAACAAAGAGTTTACTTGATATATGAAAAGTATTAAACACTCCATCTTCATACAAAAAGTGTACATCTAGGCGACTAAAACAATATTTAAAGGACTATTAGAAAAATCTAAAACCCAATAGATCATTCAACAGATTTTAAAAACAAATCATTCATCATGCACAACAAACACAAAATTTCTTTAAATACCAACAAATTGATTTGTTCTCGAGATGAAAAAATAGCAAATTTTCTAGCATATTAGAAAAAAAATGCTAAACCTTACATGGGAAGTAACTACTCATAAAAAAAAATCATTTGAAGTTTTTTTTTTTTCATTTTGGGTCACACAAACAAACTATTCATGATACAAACATATTAAAAGCCAAACATAAATGAAAAATAAATAAACTTCCTTAATTCCTCACTATATAATTTTGCAGAAACCTTTTGAATCATGAAGGGTAACAGCTAAGCACATGAAATTTCCAAATTAAGCATCATTGAAAATAAAAAGGACCATTAAATCATCATCATCAACAGCCTTATTCAATCCATTCAGGTCAGTTTAAGAGCAGGACTTTTTCTCTATGGCTCATTCCTCTTAAAACCTTCATCTGTTTTCTACTAAATTGGATAGATTTGTTCAGCTTATAGCCATGTTCTCTATGGCCAACCCTTGATCTTACCGAAACAACTGTGATAATCCCACCCCTAAGCATTATGGATGTAATTTCAAGCACTTAAAACGCTCTAAACATGACAATCTATACTTTTAAGATCTACCCCAAAGTTTTTCTATATTGATATTCGGAACTTTAAAAAAAAAACTAGTTTTTTTTTTCTTTCTTCAGATTCATCTTAGCATGCTCATTCATTATATAGTGCTACTGTTTGTTGTTCACGAATTCTTTCCATCCCAACGATCTGTTCATATTGAATAATAAAAAATTTTCCCTTGAGCAAAGTTATCATATTTCGATCATACACTCGTGGTCTCTCTCCATGTTAACCATCAAATAATAATCAATTATCATATGTAATGATCTTCAATATTTATATAGGCCAAATATAACCTAAAAGAGCCCTCCAAGAGATAAACTATAAAAGAAGATACTAACAGATAGCAAAGATTACATCAAACTGTTGACTTCCAAAACTCTAACCTTCATATAATTTCACGGTGTTCAATTCTTTTGAAAAAAACGAGAAGGAATAAAGAAGCGGGAAAGATGATGAGGGTTAGTAGAAGAAAACCTGAAAATTCAGATCCCCGCGGTCATCGAAGCCACTGCTCCGCGGAGGAGGAGAAGAGACACCATAGTCCTGGTAGTTTCCTTCGTATCGTTCCTCAAAATCAGCCATAACTTATCTCTCCCGTCTCTCTCTCTCTCTCGCTCGCTCGCTTTCTCGCTGTGCTCCGGTTTAGGGCATACCTATGTACGGTCTGGTTAATAAATAAACATAATGCTCTCTCTAACCTTTTGTCTTTCGGCTTTTTGCTAATTTTAAAAATAATAATGTATTTTTTTTTTGGGACATTTAGGCCATTTAAGGCAAACACACACACACAACGCATACACAAAGACTCGAACCCAAGACCTCTTAGTTGGAAGCATAAGCTCTCAACCAACAGGCCAAGATGAGCTGTGTTAATAATGTATTTTAAATATGTAGAATAATTAGGTTGCACTTTCAAAATACTATTACATATTTAATTGAGTATATATATATATATATATATATATATATATATATATATTGGTTATCCTATATTTTAAGCATATTAAGTATGTACATATAACGCAGCTCTTATTGATTTATTAGCTATGAGTTTGACTCTCAACTAAGAAGTTTTGGGTTCAAGTCTCATGTATGTGTTGTGCGTGTTTGGATGATGCCTTTAATTTCCCAAAAAAAGGTATGATGAATGTTGAATGCGGTTGGGTGTGTTCAGTATTTGATAATTATGACGGCGATAATGATTGAAGGCGTCGATCGACAATACTGACTAAAGGCATCGACTGACAATGATGGAGGGGAAGGCTAGCTAATGGAGGTTCTTAGGGACAACTGTGGTAGTGGTTAGAAATCAACAATAGTGAGTGGGAAGGGTGAGGTCATTTGTCGTGAGTTTTCTTTGCATTCGATTGATTTTGACACATTTCAAATTAACATATATTTTAGGATATTCCAAATCAAATATCAAAAAAATTTAAATTTATACAATAACATCAAGCATTTGTCCTACTATGTGGAGTCAGCTACATGAATCCTTTTTCTATATTGTGTCAAGTTAAAAGTAAAATTCTCATTTAAATCAAATAAAGAAAGATAATTTCAAATATGTTCTAACCAAGTCTTTTTAGGTCTATCTCTACCTTTCTTAACATAAGTCAGATCTAATACCTCCACTTTTCTAATCAGGTCATCGAAAGGTTGTAGTTTTATGTGATCAAACCATTTAAGGCGACTCTCTCTAATCTTATCTTGCACTGGCTCTACTCCAAACTTTTCACGTATATGCTCATTTTGTATCATATCTCTAAGGGTAAAGTAAGTCATCCACGTGAGCATCCTCATTTGTGCAACACTTAACTTAGTATTATGCTTCTCTTTTAATGGCCAACATTGAGTACCATAAAGCATTGCAGGTCTCACCACCATTTTATAGAATTCTCTCTTAAGTTTGAGGGATATTTTTCTATCACACAACAAGCCTGACGCATTCCTCTATTTCAACCATCCAACTTGAATTCTAATGATAATATCTCCATCTATTTCACCATCACTCTGAACAATAGATCCAAAATATCTAAAATTTGTGCTCTTATTAATGACTTGATCGTCCAAAGTCATAACCTCTTCACTATGTCTATTACTACTAAAATTATACTCAATATATTTGATTTTAGATCTACTCAAGAAAAACCCTTTAGACTCAAGCAAAAAGAATTGATATATATATATTATTTTATCATCATAACTTACAGTCATACAACCTCTTAATAATTTGATTCAACATATATTATTTGTATTATTATTATTATTAAGTATCTTTCTAGATAATAAAAAAAATAATAATGGGCAATATTAAAAGGTTGTCGAGTATGATGCAATATGAAATTAAAAATTTCAAAGATGGCAACGAGTGGCATGCCCATTCTAATTATTTCTATATAAATATTGATCCGGCATCAAATATCATCTTGGTTGAGCGTGAATCTAAATGCAATTTTGGCACTCTTAAGTGCCTCACAAATTTTCTATAGTTTTTTTTTTTTTTTTAAAGAAATTTTCTATAGTTAATTTTGAGTAATTTTAAAATATTTAAAGCTTATATATATATATATATATATATATATATATATATATATATATATATATATAATGCTAAAATCGTAAGCTCATGTGGCCCTAGTTTAAATTTTGAGGGTTTCCAATCAAATTTTCAATGTTGTTTAAGTACAAATTTTGAGGTCCGGTCCGATCCGATTTTTTAGATAACACAATATTATAGAAAATTAGATTTTTCAATGTTGTGCAAGTACAAATTTTCATATTATTGTTGTGATGCCCATAAAATCTCAAAAAAACCAAAAAAAAAAAAAATAGAGATCATAATGCCATAAAACTTTCAAGTAAATGAATAATTGCATAATAATATCATATTGCAAATTCTTCATAGGATTAGATCCAAATACCTACAAGTTTATTTTAATAAACACAATAACATATTTCAATACAAATTTGTGGATAGATTAACCTTGCAAGATAAGAAACAAGATATTGATATAGTTATTCTTATGGGCTTTATGTTGATTTAACTCTTAAGCCATTTAAAGAAGATTTCAAAATTTAGCCACATAGTGATGAGTTTCGACTATGTTTGCTCGGACACATAGAGGAGATATAATACTTACATCATGCCTAAGAAACACCAATATATATGAAAAGTCATTTACATTTACATAAGAGTACATATTTCTCAATTTTTGATATTTGGGAAGGGTTAGAGACACTAAATTATCAGTATATTTTGAAGGATTAGGATCGTTTCATAGAATATGATTACTTTCAAATCAGATGTTGACAAGATATTGGTGAATAGCCAATCAAGATAGAAATAGTAGATCATGAAAAGAATGAAATATACATTATGTATATAGAAAAAAGGGACAATAAAGCTAAAGTCATGGCTAATTTTGGGGATAATGAATACAAGCATGTGTGTGCATAAAGGTATCTCATATTAAGAGTTCTATTACTCTGAAGCATGAGAAGGCAGACACGAGCTCTCTATTCTTTTGTCTAGCTATTGTAGCATTGGTGGCTGCTCGTAGTTATCATGCACAATTATTTTGGCAAGGCATTTTATTTTAGTGTTAGATTTGGCTTTGATAAAGTTGGCATGATAGTGTGGCTATGTGCTTTGTGCTATGACTTGAAAGGCTTCCTGAGAGATAAGCATTGTTGAGAAATCTTGAAGTGGAAGAAGCTTCTTGATCTTTCTTAGATGAGCGGAAGAGGGAGAGAAGGGAGAAAGGAGTTTTGGAGGAAAATAAAACTCAACTTTATTCAATTTCCCCCTATCAAACACCTACAAGCCACTCCTACTTATAATAAAATAATTTGAGGGGCAAAATAATAAGACCTAAACTAAACACTTAATTCTATATCAAATATTAACAATCTCCATCTTGATCAAGATCAAACTTCTTAGGTTTTTGGAGGAAGAAGAAGCTTCTTCTTGAGATTCTTGGAAGAGAGGGAGAGGGATAGAAGGGAGAGAGGGGTTTTGGAGGAAAACTAATTTAAAGCTTTATTCAATTTTTCCCATCAAACATCTACAAGGCACCCCTACTTATAATAATATAATTAGAAGGGCAAAATAGTAAAATATGAACTGAACATTTAAATCTAGATCAAATATTAACAGTCTCCACCTTGATTTGGTTTTACAATGTCTAAATAGAAAGACAGATTTCCTTGCTTCCCTGTCTAGACTTAGAGCTGCTTCCGTCAGTCAGAACTATGTCCAAGAAATGGCCCACCTGCTTACACCCGTGTAGCCCTTGGCCTGCATACACTTGTAGTATGTGTGTGTGTGTGTGTGTATATATATATATATATATATATATATATATATATATATATATATATATATATATATATATATATATATATATATATATATATATATATATATATATATATATATATATATATGTATGTATGTATGTATGACACTTTACCATTCAAGAAAAGCCTCATTGCTCATTGGTATGACTTCCTGAGTTAATTATTCCAAGAATTGTACTTGAGCACAATATGAGATAATTAAGAATTAGTTTGGGACATCTTTCTTACTACTTCTTAAGTAGCTTTTTAGTACAAAAATTTTAAAAATTTATACTTAAAAACTGCTTTTTAAAATAGTAAAAAGTTATCCCAAACAAAACCTAAATAGGATACTGCATAGCATTTGGAAGCTATGAATTCCTAGCATCTGCTATAAACTAGCAGCATTACAAAGATAGTTGTAAAACTCCTGATTGTCATAGTAGGTGGCTAGGTGCTATGTGAAATCTATAATAAGTATCTGAGTGATTTGATTGGCAAAATATAACAAGTTCATGCTAAGAGAATGAGTATTTAGGGAAAGTATTAGAGTGATATGGGTTTTATTTGGGATAACTTTTTTACTACTTTCTAAATTATTTTTTAGTACAAAAATTGTTTGAATTGGAAATTTTTATACTAGAAAATAATTTTAAAAAACAGTAAGAAAATTCCTAATCAAGATAGGAACAATTATTACGTCCTCTGACCGGATGTAGAGCTATGTTCGGCCGCCAATAACATGTCGTCACGTGCTCTTACTCTATACCACGCGGCCCGACGACTTAACCCGGACCGGAACCCGGGAATGCTATGTTCGCGTATTGCGAGGTATTACTCGGTATTTGCTCAGTATTGCTAGGTATTGCATGACAATAACGAGAAATACCGCTCTGTGAAGACCAATACCGAGTAATATCAAGTTGTACCGAGTTTTTCTAGAAAAACTCGGTACAACTCGGTATTTGCTCGGTATTGCTCGGTAGTTGCTCAGTATTGATTATTGCCAAGCAAAATCGACCAATACCTAGCAATACCGAGTAATACCGAGCAATACCTAGCAAAATCGAGAAATACCGAGCCATCCTGGGTTCATCCCGGGTCGGGTTGTCGGGGCGCTCGGTAAATAGTGAGAACGCGTGGCGCGATTCTACCGGCGGCCGAACGTAGAGCATGTCCTGTGATCGGACCAAATAAAAGTTCGTGCGGTAGCTCTAGATTGACCTTGAGAGATCTCTGGAGAGGATATACTGAGAATTCCTAAGAGCAAGAAAAATTCAGTGCTTTATCTTAATTTTCATATGACTGGTCCATGTCTAAGATGATAAAATAAAGTATTTTTATATGGTAAGGTTTTGAAATGTCCACACTTCACACCTTTTACAGCTTATAGAATGCTCATGCTTCCTCGAGTCTTTTTTAACAGCACTTGCTATTTGTAAGATGGATCCAATGCACGACAAGGGTGCCACGTACAAGTTTTCTCCTCCAAATCAGGTAGATAGATTCAAATCAAATCAAAGAAATTAAGATATTATAAGAATGAATGTGTTCTTACACCCGAATGAACACTATGCGTGATGAAGCCGAGCTCATCAAACATCAAAATATTAAGGGATCTTGTCATTCCGAAGCAGGCACATCTTATCTCTCATTTAGATAAAAAAATCTCTTAGATCCTTGCAAAAGAATATGGCTTGAGTGCTTGACTGCTGGTTTTGGAATTGGAGCTCTTACGGTTTATGTGTGTGAGCATTTGTTGACCCCTAAACATCAAAATATGGAAAATGATAGTTGGATGGGTGGAACATTCATGAATAAGATGTAAAGGACTTGTGACGAATCTGAAACTTATGATGAACAAGACCCGAAATATAATTTGTTTGCAAAAAGAAAAAGCAACAAGGTTTCAACTTGCGAGCTACGACATAAATATTCCCAATATTAAGAGTTATCATGAGGATTGGAATGCAATCGTAAACACTGTAAGGTCCATCATGCATGTTGCAGACCACTTTCAAAAAACAACAACAAATTTATAATTAAAAGTTTTCAAACATGAATTTGCAAGCTAATACGTCAAACTCTTGCAAGCGATGACGAACAATATACAATGAGAACGAATAGTATGTGATGAACATGATGGTACCTTACAACCAATATTATAATACAAGCAAGCATATTTGATCTTGTAAACAATGGAATGGGAAGGGGAAGTATAATCACAAACAGATGTACAAAGCGCCCTAAGTAAATTGCATGAAAATGACAGTAGTCGATGTGTGAAGTTCATACAAGTCATGTAAGAGAATATAGAAGTCCCTACAAGCGATGCCAACTAAAATGCAAACATCAACGAACAAATTCACTATATAAAACACAAGCTATCTTCTAAGGCAATGAAAAGCTTAGGATATGTGACATGACTCACACCCAAGAATGACCAATGAAAATTGTAGGGGATATAACGATATACTTGCAAGCAGTAGTGTGGAACCTCTAATGAATAATACAACTCAATCGCAAGAGGCAATGATCGATCTATAGCGTTACGCTACAGTTTGCCTATAATAAAAAAATAGGGAATTCATAGCACAAAATGCATCCCACTGATAAATTGAGGCAACAAATTTGTCATGTCAGGCTGTCATGCCGAATAAATCAATTTACTTGCATACAAGTGGAAGACTCTTGATACATTGTGTAGAATATTTGCCGGCAGAAACACAACCCTACAAGTTGAGCGTCAACAAAGATGACAACTTGCATAAGATGAACGAGCTAAACCACATTGTCAATGCGCTACAAATGAAATTGAATGCGCTATAACACCACGCCACCAGATCTGCAACATGCATACATGCGGACATGAGGCGTGTGTAAATTCTCAAGTGAAGTCCTATGCATTTCTCAATAACAACTCATCTGCAAGAAGCAACAAATAACCATAGCACAACATAATGCCACCGGATTTGCAACATGCTCACAAGCAGACAAAAAGACATATATAGGCTTTTAAATGAGACCCAGCGTATTACGATACCATACCACCAAATCCGCTATACGTACAAGCAGACATAAGACGTTTATAAGATTTCAGCTATAATGTTGTAAGCACTTAAACAATAGTCAACAACATAACTGATCAGTACCAAATATTTTAAAATGACTTCGTACATGTATTGTAACATGCAAAGCTTATTATTTAAACATGCAAGCACTCATGGAAAATGTGTATGCACATATGCATATACGATATACATATTTGTTCTACATTTATGACAATCGTATAATTGCATCGTACAAACTGCATGTAAAATCATATACCCGAACGGGCCCCGACAAGCTTATTATGGGTAATACACACGATATCTGAGGACGTTGCGCAGGTCAAATAACAAATTTAAGCTCGAGTCTGATCCTTCCATACGAGTAAATAGGAGTCGATGTGGCTTGAACTATCAAACAAATATGTGTTCACGATGTCGACCAAGATATTTATTTTACTATATTCATATTAGGCCTTCAAGACTCATGATAATGAAAATTCACTAATAAAAGCATACAAACGATAATGAACCTGATCCTCTGTTGACATATAGATATAATCGATAATATTCAATCAATGAAATAGCCCATAGTAACTCTGATGATGGCCGTATTAAATGTTTATCTCAAACAGAGGAGATTCCAAAACAAGAAAATGCCTCGTTTGCTCCATCCTATCGGCAAAACACTCGCCATTCACGTGAGGGTGAATACTGTGACGCTAATATTGACGTCGCACTGTTCTCACACTATTTTTTTAAGTGTAATTTTTTTAGATAAAAATGATAAATAGAAATATATGATTAAAATTAAATATAAAATAAAGTATGAGAAATAATATACAAAAAATATTCTTTTTTTAGTGTTAGAAAATGGAATTCGGTTGGCGGCGAGTTACTACATTTTGGAATATTACTGAATTTTAGAGTGAAAATTGAGTTTTTCAGTTGGAGATGGCCTAAGCTTGATAGATGCTTGTGAAGACTGATTATTTGCTTAACAATTTTTTTGCAAAATGTTAAAGCCTGATCAATATGTTTATATCCCATTCACTTATGCTTAATCTCTCAGCATTGACTTTCATGTTCTTGGCCTTGATGCTAACTTGGAAGGCCAATGCATCCTTTAGTGATCCAATTCCAAAGCATTCTTTATGGAACTAACACTTCTTTGAGACTTTGGGAGAACTGTTTTAGTCACGGCGCATAGTCAAAGAGTTCACCGTATTAACATATGGAGTTGCCTTTTCTGCAAAAATAATTCTTTCATCAGGCTGAATTCTTCTAGAACCTAACAACAATCTTCTTACTATTACAATCATTTCCATCTTATTAAAAACTAGCAATTACAGAGTAAAATTGAAGCCATTGGACCTCATATTTATAGACATCAAATTGCTTCTAAACTTTCAAAAAGAATTAGAGAATCAAGGAATCGATGTACACCCATAGCCTCTCTGATTAGGCTCATCTAATCAAATGATACTTTGGCTTCGTTTGTGACGCTTTCTTAAAGCAACTTTTTAGTACCAAAATTTTTAATTTTTGTACTAAAAAACTGATTTACGAAGCAATAAAAAAGCCATCCCAACATCTATGCTGAAATCTTATTATGATGACGAAAAACTACTTAATCAGAAGGAGGAAACTTTGTATAATTTATATGAATTCTACCAACATCTATGTTGGCTATCATTTGAAAGATTTCTTGAGAGAGAAGCATGGTGGCACCACCACAGTCATTGCAATGATCGACTACTAGAACTAATGCTCCAATAGTGTTTCCTATTATGCTGCAGGGTTGTTGTCTACCTTCATTTAATGCATAAGGACAGTACACCTGATAATATTGCCCACATATAAGGCCACCATCCCATAATTCATCATTGACAGATGCCAAATAAACTCCTTTTTTCTGAAAATCGAAGCAAGCAGAAGCTGCAAATCATTAATGATCACATATATAAATCATTTCTTAAGAACAAATGAAATCTGAAAAATAATATCATGTAAAGACATCATTGGCACTTACGAACATAAGGTTGAGAGTAGTAGGAGGCCTCTCCTGTCTGTAGATAACGTGCAATTGATGCAGGGCAAAGGAAGATTAGAAAAGCAAGAATAGTTATGTAATTTTCCATAATTAACGGTAACTTTTTTCCCTTTGGGAGAGCCAGACCCTTTATAGGAGAAGATGCCTGTGCTAATTTATAAGAAAATAATTTCTAATAATTTTATTAAAAATAATAATCTTTTGATAAATTCAAATTCAGTACCAGACAACATGGAATAAAAGTCTCCTTTGTAACGGCATAAAGATCTAAGAATTCTTCAACTTTATACTTAAAATAAACATGCGATAATCATATATATTATTTTTTTTAAAAGGTATGACTTGCTCCCTCTGTTGATTTCTCATTTTGCATGCACCTTGATTTGAGCGCGCTGCCTCGAAGTTCATGTTGTCGCCTTGGGATAAGTGTTGATTTTCTTGTGAGGGTTGTTTTGCGAGCGGACGTTATTTGGGCAGTGTCGCGAGTCAATTTCGGGTGTTGGTTGCCAATTTTGACCATTTTGTCCGATTCTACTGTGAGTGACCCTTGTTAGGCAAATTTGAAGTTCTGATCACAATGACACAGTTCGTTTGGTGATTGGAGTTTGTTTGAGCACTTAAGTGAAGCATCACTCTTGCTTATGATCATGTGTCGCCGATGATTGCTCTCGTTGATTGTCGCCTTCGTCAACTTCACTCCCACCAATTTGTCGTATGTTTGGAGGTCAACAATCACATACTGCAACAAAGAAGAAAAAAAAAAATGCAGTAAAGATTGAAAGAAGAAATAACATTATGACTTAAAGTGGAAAACTCAAAATTGAGAAAAATACAACCAAGCCACACAACATAAAGAAATTAACTTTGAAAATTGAAAGCAATTAAAAAAAATCTTTCTTCCCACCTCTCACTTTTGTCTCTCTTCACTTCATAAACTATTCTTCACACAAAATATACAAAAAGATGCACTTATATTGTACCATAAGACAACTCTTCAAGTGGAATAAGAAGATCGAAGTGAGAAGAAAATTGCTCAACCCAACTCGCTGTGTCGTGGCGCTGAGATTTGGAGCTCCACGACGCTCCATTCTGTCTTTGTGTCCATCATACGTACAATGTCATGGCATTGTCACCTACAGTACCACAACACTCTGCTCTCCGTCTTCAACTAAAGACTATAATGCTATCGTACTAAGTATACCATGTTGCAGCACACTAGGCTGTACAAATAGAAAAAAATTGATTGTCAAGATTTTACCATAACTTTTTAGATAAAAGATTTGCAATAATTTTTTAATGTAAATAAAATTGAGATGGTAATTCACAACACGAATTTTTTGATAAAAATTATTTTTTGGCTGAAAAGCCGACGGAAAATTTAAATTTGTGACGGCCTACCTGCCGAGAAGTTGATGGAAAAATTTTGAAAAATTAAATTTCCATTGACCCTATCAGCTATAAAGCCAATGAAATATTTTTTATGGTCAAATTGTCCGAAGATAATATAATGAAAATCCTGCAATTGCTGTCAGTTAACGTCGAAAAGACCATTTGTAAATTTGTCACGAGCCTAGTTGGATTTTTAAGGATAAGCATTGTGGCTATTTTTCTTATAAAATTTCAGTTTTTTGACAGCCTTAGCGATGGAAAGCTCTTTGAAAAATTCTATCCTCATAATATTTTTTCTTTTAATACCTAGACATACTGACCATTTTAAATAACAAAACATCTCTTAAATCTCACCCATGGTTCAAAAAGAATAATTACATATAAAAAAAATTATGTACTCATTCTATTATTTTCCAAATGATGGTGAAATAAATGGAGACATTATTAGTAGAATCCAAATTGGATAGTTCAGGCCGAGGAATGCATCGTGCTTGTGTGATAGAAAAAATACGAGAGATTATTAGGTGCAGAGTGCGGACGGGGAGAATCGTCCGCATAAGCATTGGATATCTAGCGGTACCCGTACTCGGTACTGCTGGGTACCGCTAGGTACCCAATACTTGTGCGGACGGTGTGCACTCCGCACCTAATAATTTTTCGAAAAAATACCCCTCAAAACTTAAGGAAAAATTTTATAAGATGATGATGAGACTTGCAATATTTTATGGCTCATATATAGTGTTGGCCATTAAAAAACAAGCATAAAATTAAATTAAGTGTTGAAAAGTTGAGGATGCTCAGGTAGACAAGTAGTTTTATACTTGGACACAATGCGAAAAGAGTATATATGTAAAAATGTTAGAGTAACTCCATTGATAGATAAGATTAGAGAGAGTTGTCTTGGGTGATTTGGTCACATAAAACATTGTCCTCCTGATGACCCGATTAGGAGAGTACATGTATTAGATCTAATCTATGTTAAGAAAGGTAGAGATAGACCTAAAAAGATTTTATTATAAATATTAAAAATGATATTTTTTTATTAAATTTAAATGAGAATTAACTCATAATTAGATGCAATAGAGGAAAAAAAAATCCTAGCATTTCTCTTTCTAAATCCAATATTTTTTGATCAAACAAAGTGATTCTTACTGATAGTTGCTCCCTATAATTTCCAGTTTCATTCTTTCCCTTAGGCTCAATTTTGATCTGTAGCATGATCTGATTATCTTCATGTGAGATTCTATATTTTTTTTCGCCAAACTGCCCACATGAATTTCCTAGTTTTTTTCTTTCTAAAATCAGTAATTTGTAATCAAGCAAAGAGATTATCACTGAGAGTTTCCTCTCTTTGCTTTTCTGTTTCATTCTTTCCCTCAAGCTCAATTTTCATTAACAGCATTGTTTTGCTGTATTCTCATAAAGAATTGTTAAACAGAGATGCTTAATCCAAGAAGCACTTGTTCTTGCGAGCTATCTCCTTCCCATTGGGTCGAAAAGCCTTTGAGAAGAATACAGAAAAATAAAGAAGAAGATCACAGCTCAAAATCGCCTTTGTGAACGGGGTTTCTTATTATCCGAAGGAAAAACGAATGCCTCGGAAAAAGACACAGATGGGTTATTAATAGCCAAGTAGAGGACAACCCTCAATTACAAGAAGACAAAAAATAACTTGAATAAAGGACTAAGCTAAAAGCAAGAAAAGACTGAACAAAGAAAACCTTCAAGACATATCTATAAGCAATACAACGATCATACACTTAGAATAAGAAGAATGCTGCTGATTTTAAGAAATCAGGGTTGTCAAGTTAGTTTTTTCACAGTATTTTCACAATCAACTTTATAAAAATACTGCAATCATCTTAAATTTAAGGTTTCACAACTGAATTAATTTTTTATGATTTTTTGAAGCCCTCTATTTATACTTTCTCCAAAGACATTATAAGTGTCTTTTGCATGCATTAAGTCATTTTTTTCTGGAGAAAATTTAAAGATAGAGCCTTGGAAGGGGGAGACGAAATGGTGAAGTTTGAGAGGGAGAATATCCTTATGGGTTTCAAGGGAGTGTGGAAGAGTAGGGGTGTCAATTCGGGTCAACGGGTCGGGTTCGGGTCGAACCCGGAACTGACCCGGCACTGTTCGAGTCAACCCGAACCCGACCCGTTTTTAAAAACGGGTCAGGTTTCCGGACCCGAACCCGACCTGATTCGGGTCCGGGTCAACCCGACCCGACACGAATGACCCGAAATTGAACCAAAATTTCTAATTTTCGGGTCAAAAATCGGGTCAATCTTCGTTTTTCGGGTCAAAATCGGGTCAAAAACGGGTCAAACTCGGATTTTCGGGTCAAATATGAGTTTTCGTGTCAGTTTCGTGTCAGTTTCGGGTCAATTTCGTGTTTCCGTGTCAACCCGAATCCGACCCGATTTTTAAAACGGGTTGATTTCTTCAACCTGAACCCGACCCGTTTCGGGTTTGGGTTGACCCGAACCCGGATTTTTCCGGGTCGGGTTCGGGTCGTGTTTCGTGTCGTGTCAAAAATTGACACCCCTATGGAAGAGGTTTCACACTATTGCTCGGACAAGCTTGCATCTTAGTACCATCGAATTCAAGATTTGTCTTGAGGAAAATTTTGGAAAAGAAGAAGGTCTCTTTGGTGTCAAAGGACCCAGCTATTCCGCCGCACTGGAGAAGGTGAAAGTGATTCAAGGTTCTCTGCCTCACTAGGAGGGTGAAAAGGAGTCCATGTTCTCTACCTCACCAAGAGCGTGAAAAATGAGTCAAGGTTCTTTGCATGTGAAAGGAGTACGGTCCTCTGTCGCACCGGGTTTTTGGAAGAGAGTTTTTAAGGGCTTCTCCTCCTAGTTATGTGGGCTAAAGGAGAGACGCTATAGTGATAGTGTAATACTCGGAGTGAGTGACTTCGGGGAGTGGACGTAAGTCATGATTTGACCAAACCATTATAAAATCTGATGTGTTCTTTGTGATTTTATTTTCTGCAGTTTATTTTTCCGCATTTATTTTATATTATAACTGTTTGGCTGAAAATATTTGATTAATATTATATTGTATTCATTATATTATCATCATCATCTTTATAACTTTTTATAAATATACTAGCTTCCACATCAAGTAATGATATTACTTTTGTATTAGTGAGCTTTAGAGACAGTTCGAGATCTTACAACCTCCAAGGACATTTAGTTTGCAAATGGAAGGGCCTTATGATCCTACGGCTAGGGTAGAGAGTGATTTGGAGGCGGTTTGGACTTCTGGCGCGGATCAATCAGAGCCGAGGTGAGTAGATCGGGCCTCAATAGAGGAGGAGACAGCTTTGACTTGCAACTGGATGGATCAGAGGAAGCGTGGATGTAGAGGAGGCGAAGTTCCGCTATGGAGGTGGAACCCGGCTTATTGGAAGAGAAAGATCGGGAGGAGGTCGGTCGACAGCTTGTGGGCGTGAGTTCGGCCGGTTCGTGGAGTCCTTCGGTTTGGTGAGGTTCGGTCGCAAGTTAGAGAGGACAACGAGTTCAGTTTTGGGAGGAAGAAGCAGTCGGCATTGGCTACAGGGAAGAAGAGGAAGTCGGGTGTGGAAGTCTACGAGCGGATATGGAGCGTGGTCGGAGGTTGTAGGGAATCGGGCATTAGGCAAGAGGAGTTGGACGGCTTCGATTAAGTGCAGCGACGCTCGAGATGAGTAAATCACTGGATTTACGCAGGAAACACGCAGGTGTCGCGATATTTGCGGGATTCGATGACAGAACGAGGTAACGAGGTATATCGCTGCTGCTCTGCATTAATTTTTTTATTTGAACTTTTGTTTTGTTTTGGATAATACACATAGGTCAACACATTCACATATGATCAATGCTTAAGTGAATATTTACATTGAAGCCTTAGTTTTTTTAATAACTGGTTAAAATAAATATAATAAAGTTTTTCACATTTTTACACTCATCTAACATTTAAAAGTATCATCAATTCCACAATTGATTTCATCCCAAATATTTAAAATCCATTATTAATTTTTTTTTTCAAATTTTGATATTTGTGGAGGCCCCATAAATATTTTGGAGAGGCCTACAAACTTATTGGAAGCCCGAATATTTTTTTTTTTTAAACTTTTAGATCCTTTGTATCTTTACAGAATGACACTAGGCTTTGCGGAGGCCAGTAAGAGTAACTCCAGCTGAAAGCCTTGCAGTCTTTACAATCACTCGTTTGCTCCATCTGATAAGCAAAGCACTCGCCATTCACATGAGGGTGAACATTGCAACGTCAATATTGGCGTCGCACTGTTTACACGCTATTTTTTTAAGTGTAATTTTTTAAATTAAAAAAAAATTGATAAATATACATATAATATTTAAAATAAATATAAAATAATATATGAGAAAGAATATACAAAGAATTTTTTTTTGGTGTTAGAAAATGGAGTTCGGTTGGAGACGAGTTATTACATTTTTGAATATTAATGTATTTTTGAGTGAAAATTGAGTTTTTTTTTGTTGGAGATGACCTAAGCTTGATGGATGCTTGTGAAGGCTGATTATTTGCTTAACAATTTTTTTTACAAAATGTTAAAGCCTGTGTTTAGATCCCATTCACTTAGCCATAATCTCTCAGCATTGCATTTCATGTTCTTGGCCTTATTGCTAACTTGGAACTAACACTTCTTTGAGGCTTTGGGAGAATTGTTTTAGTCACGGCGCATAGACGAAGAGTTCTCCCTATTAACATATGGAGTGATCTTTTCTACAAAATTAATTCTTTCATCAATCTTATAGGCTTTTACAATAGTCTCTTTCTCAAAAGCATAACGCTACACTTTGTTAACAGATAAACAAGAAAGTACACTTCTTGCCAGCTGTCATGGTTGAAGCTTGTATGGTCCTCCACTTAGTTTCTATAAATACCCATGTAATACATGTATACAACTATCATTAAGAAATGAACATTTCTCTTCTAGTATTTCCTCTGTCATCTTTAGTTCCTGTACGCTTTACTGCCACCGCAAGATAACATGGTATCAGAGCAGAAGAACACCGAGGTCTGGTCTCTTTTCTTATCCCTTGTCTGCTCTCTCTCTCTCTCTCTCTCTCTCTCTCTCTCTCTCTCTCTCTCTCTCTCTCTCTCTCTCTCTCTCTCTCTCTCTCTCTCTCTCTCTCTCTCTCGTCTCCAGCATGTTTGCATTTTTTTCTCTCTTCCTTTTCGCTCATGGAAGGATCTGCAACCTCTCTTCCCACCGTGGATTCAAATCCTCCTTGTTCCACGATCTCCATACCACCACAGCTTAAATTCTTGATGAGCAACATCAAGAATCTTGTTCCTACATCTTTAACCGCGGATAATTATCCTATTTGGCGGTCTTAAGTCGAGAAAAATCTTCCATGCGAACGGCTTCAAAGGATTTCTTGATGGCTCAACTCCCTGCCTACCGAAAATATCTCTCACCAATGTTTCTTCCTCCTCCGCCGCTCCTCCTCAGCAAGAAACTTGGATCTTAATCGATCAAAATCTTGCCGCCAGTTATTCTCCATTATTACACCATCCATTCTTCCCTGCATTATGTCTTTAGCTCACTCTCAAGAAATTTGGGCTACTCTAGCTCACCGCCTTCAATCCACAACTCAATCTCGTGTAATTCAATTAAAGAATGAATTACATCACCTCTCCAAGGGAGATAAACCAATGGTTCAGTTTCTTCTTGACGTTAAATCTAAAGTGGATGCAATCACAGCCGCTGGAAGCACAATCGACTCCTAAGATGTCATCCTCTACACTCTCAACGACCTTCCCTCCTCTTATCAGTCATTCAAAATGGCTATTTGCACAAACTTGCAGCCGTTAAATCTTGATGACTTCTATAGCCTCTTATGTAGTGAATGACAAAATATACTGCAAGATGCCACCAAAGATCTTCAATCTCTTCACTTGATGGACAACAATCTTGCGCTCACTGCATCTAGAGGTCGAGGATGGGGTCGGTTCCACAATAATCGTGGAAATCGTGGTCGACGATCACAACAAGCACCATGACACGGAGAAAGAACTGCAAATCGCAACATCACCTGTTAGATATGCAATAAAAATGGCCACTATGCAATTCACTGTTGGTATGAGACTGATCCGACGTATACATATGCAACACCAAACTCCGCTATGTTCAGTCTGTCTGATACTCCCCCTTAAAATGATTGGTTCTTGGATAGTGGAGCTTTGGTACACCTCACGTCAGATGCCACTCAATCAAACAACACCGAACCTTACACAGGATCCTCTCAAGTAGTTATCGGTAACGGACATCATCTACCCATTCAAAACACAGGTAAATGTCTACTTCCAACTCCCTCAGGTAATCTCTACCTTCACAAACTTCATCATGTACCAAATCATGTGTTTACTTTGCTTTATGTACATCAATTAGCCACTGATAATGATTGTCTTATATCTTTTTCTCCGCATGATTATCAAATAAAGGATTCGAAGACCAAGCATCTTCTTCTTCATGGAACATGTCATAATGGCCTCTACAGAATTCTTCACACTACTAAGACTTCAAATCTTGCTCTTCTTTCTGTGCAAACCATACCAGATCTTTGGCATAGTCGTCTTGGTCATCCTGCCTACTCCACCATCCGCACTCTAGCTCGTTCTCAATCGTGCATTTGTACCGATTCGTTACATAAATTTTGTAATACATGTAATGTAGCTAAACAAAAACGTCTCTCTTTTCTTCCATTAGTCATCAATATACTTGTCCTTATACACCATCCCAAAATGGCGTGGCTGAAAGGAAACATTGTCACATCCTTGAGACTATCCGAAGCCTTTTAATCCACTCAAACACTGCTTCACATCATTGGGTTGAAGCTCTTCACACTTCCATTTATCATATCAAACACCTTCCTACCACAACTCTTTATCACAGCATATCATTCTTTCAATTATACAACAAACAACCTTCCTATATGCACCTTCGTACGTTCGGCTGTCTGTGCTACCTTTGGCTCAAACCCTATTCTCATTCCAAGCTATCACCCTTCTCAAACCCATGTGTCTTTATTGGATACGCTCAAATGCAAAAAGGCTATCACTGCCTTGATACTTCTACAAATCGCATCTATATATTGAGGCATATTGTATTTAATGAGAGCATCTTTCCTTACAAAAGATGCCAGCATAATCCTTCCATATCAACCAATACCAAGACCCCTCACGGTCTTCCTCCTCTATTATTGGTTCCTGCGTCAAACACCTCTTTATGGGCTCAAACAAGACCCAAGACAGTGGTTTGAAATGCTAACAAGATTTCTTCATGAACAGGGATTTGCTACTAGTAATTCGGATCCCTCCCTCATGATATATCGGAATAATGGTTCTAACATGTATTTTCTAGTCTATGTTGATAACATCATCTTAATAGAAAATGACAACAAAACTATAGCAAAGCTTCTTCAAGCTGTCCAACAACAGTTCAACATGAGTAGTCTAGGGGCTCTCACGCAATTCCTGGGCATTACCGCAGAACGAACATCCACCGATCTTCTACTTCACCAAGACAAGTATGCATAAAATATTCTTCATCGGGTTGGGATGCTCAATTGCAAACTAGTTGCAACACCATCCCAGACAAAACCACTGCCGCAAGCCAATTCTCCCATGTTCTCCAACCCAAAACTTAATCGTCAATTGGTCGGAGCACTCCAATATCTCACACTTACTCGTCTGGACATCACATACGCCGTCAACAAAGCTTGCCAACATATGCATCAACTAAACGATCTCAACTTTGAAGCACTCAAACGTACGTATTCTATGTTATGTACGAGGGATTCTACATTATGGTCTACATCTCAATCCTCATACCACTCTCACACTCCGAGCTTCTACATATGCAGATTGGGCATGAGATCAATCTGATCGCAAATCCACCACAGGCTTCTGTATGTTCTTGGGAACCACTCTCATCTCCTAGAGTGCAAAGAAACAAACAAGCATTGCAAGATCATCCACTGAGGCCGAATATCGTGCTATTTCTATGGCCACAACCAAAATTATGTCTTCATCATTTGTTACATGAACTCGACTGCACACAACATTTGCCAACTATGCTATATTATGACAACACTTGAAATAGCCCTAGCAAATAACCCTTTCTATCATGCTTGAACAAAGCATATAGAGATCGATTGTCACTTTATTAGAGAATGTATAAAAAATAATACTATTCAACTTCATCATATTGCCTCAAAGAACCAATTAGCAGACATCTTTACAAAAGCGTTAATCATTTCTAGGTTTAACTACCTCATTCCCAAACTGATCAACAAGTCATTGTCATTAACTTGCAGGGGTATGTTAATAGATAAACAAGAAAGTACACTTCTTGCCGGCTGTCATTGTTAAAGCTTGTACGGTCCTCCACTTAGTTTCTATAAATACACATGCAATACATGTATACAGCTATCATTAAGAAATGAATATTTCTCTTCTAGTATTTCCTCTGTCATCTTGAGTTCCTGCATGTTTTACTGCTACCGCAGGTTAAATCACTTGAATGTCTACAAGATCCTCAATTTGTTCAGCGCCCACTTTCTGGTGATAATTCTAAAAAACGAAGAGTCTGCTGCAACCTTACAAGCTTCTGAATTCTTCTAGAACCTAACAACAATCTTCTTACTATTACAATCATTTCCATCTTATTAAAAATGATACTTAGCTCTAAAGCTTAGAATTTACCTATGAGTTGAAATCACCTATTGGCCCGGGATTTTAGCTAATTAAACAAAGAGATTCTTTGCAACGCATTTCCTCTCCGTTATTTCGTTCTCTTTCTTGGGCCTAATCTTGATATCTTCCTACAGAGAATTTTGGATCCAACAGTCGTCTAATATTTTGAAACTTGGAAGAGTCTTTTTTTTGTTTGTTTTTTCTACAAATCTTCACAAAAGTTAATGTATTACTATGATAATATGTAACATAAATTGCCAAAAAAAAAAAGAAGGCCAAATAAAAGTAGAGCTCAAACGCCATTCAGCTTCAATGAAAATGAACTATTCCTTGATGCATCCATCATTCAAAGCATATTCGATATTCCACATAGAATTACACATATACACATTTATTTTAAGATGGCATCAGATTACAATCAAGCACAAGATAATATTACATGTTTGTTGACAGATAAACATTGCTAAATAATAAACAAAACACTGTCGAACATCATTGATCCAACAGTCTGTAGAAGCCTAAAATTTCTGCAAAATACAAATAATAATGAAATAAATGCTATATGACAAAGTCCAAACATTAAAACAAATACAAGAGAATGCTTAATCTGAGAGTTCAATGACTAACTGTTAATATATATTTATCTAATTCTCTCACTTCAGCTGCTGAGTCATCTCACCCAGCCGTTATCAAGATTGCCACGTGTCACTTTTATATTAGCTAAGCTATTGTACCTTTGCTTTTCATTCTCTATATATACAGTCTGTTGTAACCTTCTTTGTATGATTTGAAATACAATATTATGTTTCTTTATTCTTTCTTTCTCGGTCTCTCTGCTTGCGTCCTGCTGTGATCGCTCTCTTATGGTATAAGAGCAGGCGTTCTTGTGATTCAGCCTAGGGCTCGACTCTCTTCCATGGAGACATCCTCTGCATCCCTCGCTGCTGCACCAAAAGATCAACAACATTTCGCCATCTCCTCTAATTCCCAACCCATCCCACCTCAACTAAAATTTATCATGGGTAACATCAAAAGCATCATATCCCTTACTCTCACTACTGAGAATTACCCAATGTGGTGATCCCAAGTTCTCAAGATGTTTTGAGCCAACGATTTTGAAGGTTTTCTTGATGGCAGTTGCAGCTGTCCCTCACCTAACACTCCATATTCTCCCTCCACTCTCTCTTACCAATCTTGGACACTTCTTAATCAAAACTTGGCCGCAACTCTACATTTCGTTCTCTCTCCCAATATTCTTCCATACGTTTTATCATTGAATCATTTTTTCGATATTTGGGAAACCTTAGTTCATCGCCTTCAATCCTCCAGTCATTCCCGCACAATTCAACTTTGCAATGAACTTAATCATCTTTCCATGAAAACTCAAACAATTTCTCGATACCTTCTCATTGTTAAATCAAAGGTTGGCGCTATCGCCGCTACTAGATCGCCTCTTTATCCCGAAGATGTTATCTTCTACACCTTAAATGATCTTTCTGCTCTATATCAAGCTTTCAAAATGGCCATCCGCACAAATCTTCAACCCATAAGTAATGATATCTTGTATACTATACTTTGTAGTGAAGAACAAAATCTTGCTCAAGAAGCGACAAATGAACTCCAAAAACTTCATATCTCCAAACCAGTCGTGGCTCTTGTCGCTCCCCGTGGACGTATTCGTGGTCATATCCTTCAAGTTGTGGACGTCCAACTTCTTCAAACCGATCCTCTCGGTCTTCCCATCATCGCCTCGACAAATCTGTCTCAAATCCTATAAATTGCCAAATATGCTCCAAATAAGGTCACTCGGTCTTACGATGCTGGTATCATCATGATCCTTCATATACAGAAGAATCCCATAGAACTTCTCTAATCTCTCCTTCCGAATCCATGCCTCTCCCAATTGGTACCACGATAGTGGAGCATCTACGCATCTCACCTCGGATTCTTCTCAGCTTCACTTTATGAAGCCGTATGCCAGACCCCATCAAATCACCCTAGGTAACGGTCATCAACTGCCCATTCAACATTGAGGTAAGGGAATTCTACCTACTCCTCAAGGTAATCTCAATCTTCACAATCTTTATCATGTTATGAATCTATCATTTAATCTTATATCCATTCACCGCCTTGCTTCTGATAATAATTGCATTGTCAAATTCTCTCCTCATGAGTTTCAAATACAGGGTTCGAAGACGGGTCATCTTCTACTCAAGGGACCTTGCCTTAATGGTTTGTATCCTATTTAGTCAACTATCACCAATCAACATCTCGCCCTTCTGTCGGCTCAAGATGTTCCACATATTTGCCATAAATGTCTTGGTCACCTGGCCGCCGTCACATTAAAACATCTGACAAACTCCATCTCCTCTTTATGTACTATTGCTTATAGCTCTCATTGTAATTCTTGTAGGCTGGTAAAAAGCCACTGATTAACGTTTAGTCAATCTACTTATTCTAGTTCATCTCGTTTTGAATTAGTTCATTCTGACATTTGGGGTCCATCCCCAACTCTTTCCATGCATGACTTTAAATTCTATATCTCTTTCATCAATGATTTCTCTAAATACTGATGGATCTATCCTATTCTAAACAAATCCGAAGTAATCACTAAATTTATCAAATTTAACAATATGATTACTCATCAATTTAATACTCATATTAAAATATTTTTCTTTTAAAAAAAAAATTAAAAT
This sequence comes from Dendrobium officinale, assembly GCA_019514585.1. Lineage (NCBI taxonomy): Eukaryota > Viridiplantae > Streptophyta > Magnoliopsida > Asparagales > Orchidaceae > Dendrobium > Dendrobium officinale. Next base: position 4,850,374 of record CM033700.1, read on the forward strand.
ATTTTTCTTTGATTGCGGTGGTGAATTCATCAATTTCAAATGTTTTGTAAACAACAGGGAATAATTCATCAATACACTTGTCCTATAGCCCATCTCAAAATGGCACCATCGAACGAAAGCACAGGCACATTATAGAAATTGTTCGTAGTTTACTCATTGAAGCCAATCTTCCTCAATCTTTATGGGATGCCTCCCTTCATACTGCTGTCTATCTCATCAATCGTTTGCCCACTCAATCTCTTCACAATCGTAGTCCCTACTATATTCTGTATCAAAAATTGCATAACTACAACCATCTCAAGATTTTCGGTTGCTTGTGCTACCCATGGTTATGGCCTTACTCCACTAACAAACTTTCTCCTCTCTCCATACCTTGAGCATTCATATGCTATTCTACCTATCAAAAAGGGTATTGTTGCTTTAATCCTAAAACTGGGCAAGTATACATCTCTCGGCATATTGTATTTAACGAATCTATATTTTCGTATCAACAAGCCACAGCTCACACTACACCTCATTCAACTCAAAACTTCATACTACCTCTCACACTTGTTCCTACTTCAACTCTCACTACTATACGACCCATCAATTCTAGACCTACCACTCAACAAAAATTTCGATGTTCTCCTAACCCCACTTCCACTCCTTCATCTTCTTTTATGCCCAATTACCAAAACAATTCACCTTCAGCTGATCCGCATCCCGACCCAAACCTGCCTTTCACCATGGTCCCTGCCACTCGTATCCCCACTCACCCAATGCAAACTAGACTAAAAACCGGTCATCTAAAGCCTAAAATTATTTTTAACCTTTTTTATCACAATCTATGCTGAAGCTGCTAAAGAGTAACACTGGCGCACCGCCATGTCTCAAGAATTCCAAGCACTTCAATCTCAAGGTACATGAGACCTTGTCCCTCCACAATCAAATCAAAACACACTGTCTATATGAAACAATCCATGGGCTTCACGGATACCATACATCCTACTTACGCGTGTCGCTTGAAAAAGGCTCTCTAAGGTCTTAAACAATCCCCACAAGAATGATATGCTACTCTTTCCAGCTACCTACAAACTCTAGGATTCCATTTTAGCTCATCTGATCCTTCACTTCTCATCTACAACAAAAACGACATCTCCATGTATTTTCTAGTCTACATCGACGACATCCTCCTTATCGACAATTGCAACAAAGCCATACAAACTCTTCTTCATAACCTCAACTCTAAATTTACCATGCGCGACCTTGGATCTCTCTATCAATTTTTAGGCATCCAAGTGGTTCATACATCCTACGGTTTGCATCTAAATCAAAGTAGGTTCGCTCAAACTATACTATCTCGAGCAGGCATGCTAAACTATAAACCGATTTCAACTCCTTCTCAACTTAAAACATCTTCCACTCCTGCTAATTCTGGTGCTTTCTCTAATCCCACTTTATACCGTCAACTTGTGGGTTCACTTGAATACCTCACCTTAACTCGACCTGATATCTCGTTTGCTGTCAACAAAGTTTGCCAACATATGCAAAATCCTTTAATTATTCACTTTGATGCCCTCAAACGCCTTATGCATTATATTCAAGGAACCTTGCATTTCGGTATACCTCTTTCTCATAATTCCCTCAACTTATGCTCCTATGTGGATTCTGACTGGGCTAGGGATTCTACTGATCGAAAATCTACTACTAGTTACTGTAATTTTTTGGGATATTCTATTATCTCATGGAGTGTTAAGAAACAAAATGTTGTTGCTCGTTCATCCACTGAAGTTGAGTACCGTGCTCTAGCTTTCACTGCTGTCGAAGTTATCTGGCTCCGTCGCTTACTTCAAGAATTCAACTGTCATCAATCTTCCGCTACTCCTCTACTGCGTGACAACACATCCGCCATCGCCTTAGCCAACAATACAGTATTCCATGCTCGTTCAAAACATATTGAAGTGGATTGTCACTACATCAGAAACTACATCAAAGACAAGGCAATTCAAATTCACCACATCTCTACCAAAGCCAGCTCGCCGATCTTCTAACCAAACCACTCTCAATCTCAAGGTTTCAACTTTTATCACACAAACTGGTTACCTCTCCCGAAGTTATAGTTTGAGGGGGCCTGTAAATGTATATTTCTCTCTCTTTAGCTGCTGAGTCATCTCACCCGCCGTTATTAAGATTGCCACGTGTCACTTTTATATTAGCTAGGTTATTGTATCTTTGCTTTTCATTCTCTATATATACAGTCTGTTGTAATCTTCTTTGTATGATTTGAAATACAATATTCTGTTTCTTTATTCTTTCTTTCTCGGTCTCCCTGCTTTCATCCTGCTGTGATCTCTCTCTTACTAACAACATAAGAAACAAAAGGCAAGAAAAATACCTGATCATGATTATGATGACGCATGGATCCTTAATCATAAGGTTCAAACTTTTTATAATTTAGCTGAATTCTACCAACATCTATGTTAGCTATCATTTGAAAGATTTCTTGAGAGAGAAGCATCGTAGCACCACCACAGTCATTGCAATGATCGACAACTATAACTAATGCTCCAATAGTGTCTCCTATTTTGCTGCAGGGTTGTTGTTCACCTGAATTTAATGCATTAGGACAGTACACCTGATAATATTGCCCACATATATTGCCACCATCCCATAATTCATCATTCACAGATGCCAAATAAACTCCGTTTTTCTGATCACCGAAGCAAGCAGAAGCTGCAAATCATCAATGAAATAAATCCTTTCTTACGAACAAATAAAATCTAAAATATAATATCATGTAAAAGACATCATTGGCACTTACGAAAATAAGGTTTAGAGTAGTAGGAGGCCTCTCCTGTCTTTAGATTATGTGCAATTGATGCAGGGCAAAGGAACATTAGACAAGCAAGAATAGTTATGTAATTTTCCATAATTAACAGTACCTTTTTTCCCTTTGGGAAAGCCAGACCCTTTCTAGGAGAAGATGCCTGTACTAATTTATAAGAAAATAATTTATAATAATTTTATTAAAAATAATAATCTTTTGATTTATTCCAATTCAGTACCAGACAACATGGAATACAAGTTTCCTTTGTAACGACATAATGATTTAAGAATTCTTCAACTTTATACTTAAAGTAAACATGCGATCACTTTTATAGAGTATGATCTTTTCATAAGCATCGAAAAATCCATAAAAAAGGTAAATGATATTTGACGTCTAAAAATTCTAAGTTGAATAAGGCAGCCATGAGCTGTTTGTTGCGCAAACAATGAAAACTAAATTAGAATCAAAGCACAATCAACACAAAGAACACGACAATTTACGCGCAAACAATGAAAACTAAATTAGAATCAAAGCACAATCAACACAAAGAACACGACAATTTACGTAATTCGACGAAGATTCTTACATCCACGGGGAGATGATGATTTCACTATTGCAGAGAAACCAATAGGGATTATAATTGGCTCTCACTTTTATGCATATAGTACAACTAATCTTAAGCCTCTCTTTATAGATTTAAAACAAAGCTATAAAGGAAACTTTAGTTAATGTTATAATATGACAAAATCTAATCATTCCAATTGGATCTCCCAATCATGCTAATTAAATCTCCTAATTTATGCAATAATCAGATCATCTAATTAATGCATTAATTAACCAATCAAAACTTTCCTAATTGATGCTGAATTAGATCTGAAAAGGTTTCTACAACACTATTTTGGGGTTATAAAAATCACCACAGGATATGAATTTTAAGGCGATCAAGTCCATTTTATTTTATTTTTATTTTAATTATGAATTACATTGTTCTTGGAGATGAAAGCTATGGTGCAAGAATGTTTATGATTTAGGTCTTAAGAGATATTAACATAGTAACTTATTATTGACGAATATTGCCATATGTAGTTTGTGGGCGAATCCCTCATAAGAAAAGAATTCATCGTCACTTTGTCGCACTTTATGTTGGATAAATTGCTGACAAAAATTATGTTGCAAAATTCCATTGCAAAAAAAAGCTTGTTTTCTTATCTATGGAGATTGCTATAATTTAAGAAAGGTTGCTGCTTATGTTTGGAGATGATGATAATTACGACACATGCTCGGAAGTAAATCATCATGGGCTCCAAAAATTCGCGCCCCAGTTTATCTGCGGCCCCCTTTTTTTCTTTTCGGGTTGATGAGGAGAGTTTTAACGAGTAGGTTCCAAGGCAAATTTTCATAAGGCATATTAGATTTTGAATAAGACATTACCTAGATATTACACCCTCATTTTACGAGGACTTTATGATATGAGTTTAGATTTTTTATAAGCGCAAGTCCTTATAGTTAATTACCCTTCCCAATAGTGAGAAAGAACATTCAATTAAAGCCTGTAGTCAAACATATACATAGTATATGGCGTATAGTAGCAACATGTTTAGGTATTTAAAATTTAACATTTAAAATTAGAAATTCATCACTTTGCACTTAAAGCGGATGGTGAGGGAAAATGATGATAGACCCGATCAAGATCCTTTGGTTTCATCGTCCTGGCTCATCATGATCCCTAGTCTACTTAGTTAGAGGAGGTAGTCGACCCAACCTGACCTAAGGATCATAGTCGACCCAACCTGACCTAAGGATACTTTGTAAAACTGGGGTGAATATTTATCTAAAGAGACAATTTTGAATCCACTATAGCCAATAGAGGCCTTTGTGCTCTATCGATTATATCATATTGATTCATTACTCAAGGATTTGAAGCCATTGTGTTGCATATGGGCTTTGACCTTAACCGTAATTTAATGGTGTCATTTGGCAGCAAAATCATCTGATTAGAGGGTCCCGGTCATAACTGCTTTCCTGTGGTGCCATTTGGCAGCAAAGCCATCAGTTAGAGGACACGTGCCATATCATTACTAGCAAGAGACATATTGCTTCGTCTGGTCTTGTTGCTTCCCCTTAGCCCTGTGGGTATCATTGAAGATGTGGTTGGGCTCCCTTTTTGAGGGGTAGCTTCTTTCCTTCATTGTTTTTTTTTTAATTGTATTTTGTATTAAGTAAAATCATTGGCTCATTGGTTTTAATTTGAACGCTGTATTTTTACAGAGCAATTAATCATTTAAGATCTTTCAACCTTTTATTTAATTAACGATTATGCCCCAATGTGTGTAAAAAAAAAAGAAGATTCGGCAACTCCGAGGATATAGAAAATGCTGTAATTTAAAACTATTTTATTATTTGTTTCATTCCACAATTTATACTACTATTATAAAAGCTGCTTGAATTTACTTCAACATCAAATTTTAGCCATCCGTTTTATTTCTTCTAAATTTATCTTGTCCATTCATTGCATTATAAATAATTAATAAATCTAGAAATATATAATAAATATACAAATTAATGTCAGTTACCACAAATTAATGCTGCTTAAATCTATATTACTATTTAAAACTGTTTGAATTTCCCTCCATTCCAAATTCTGCATGATTACCGTTTTGAATTTCTGAGTTTTGCAATTGGCTATTCACGATTCGCCTCACTTCAACTTAAATGCCTAATAATTCATTTTTATTTAACCCAATTAATAGTCGTTAACCTTCGTTATATATTCATGAGTCATTTTGTCTTAGTCTTTCCCTAACATTCTTCATCCTCCCGCCATCCTTCCATAGGTTTCTTCCTCAATTATAGGCCTCTTCAAATTCTATCATAAATGTCCTGCTTGCCCTCATATTAAATTTTCCGTGGGCATACAGTTATATAGTAATTTTATCTCTTACGATTAGGGGTGTCAATATTGGACACGATCCGAAAATCCGACTCGAATCGGACACGAAAATTTTGGGTTCGGGTCAACCCGAACCCGAACCGGGTCGGGTTCGGGTCAAAGATTTTGACCCATTTACAAAAACGGGTTGGGTTCAGGTTGACCTGAAAATCCGAAATCAACCCAAACCCGGAAACATCCCGTCAGTAGTCATCTGCATCACTGATTAGCCGCGGTGCGTGTCACTCACGAGTCGCATCAGCTAGTCACTCGTCATGTCGCATTCAGTCCTTCAGACCTTCAGCGTCGCCCGTCGGTCCGTCATAGTTGGATCGAAAGCTCTGCGAGACTGCCAGCAGCCAGACGCCAGGAGTGCAGCTCCGTGGGACCGCCACCCATCCAATATAATGATAAGAATGACTTATGTAATTAATTATTTTCATATTTCTCTATGATTGCACACATTTTCTTCACAGAGGTGATAAATATAAAGCCTCAATTGTAAATGTAAGTTGATTTCTTCTTTTGCCTATTTATGCTATTGAGATTAAACTCTTAGAAAGTCTTTGTAATGCCTTCTTCTGATTTGTTTTAATATTTAGTAATTCATTTATCACAAATATTCTTTATTTATTAGTCTATAAAATTGTTAAATTTTGAGAAATTCATCATCATATATAATATTTATTTGATGAGATCCTATTGAAGTTTCTATGGTTTGTAGTTAACAAAAAGCATGCTTCTCTGTTATTTCAGATTAAAACTTTTATATGAAGATGATGGTTAAAATATAATAAGATAATATAAAAGTTTAGTCATTTTATTTTGAAGCTTCTTTTTATTTCATGTTATTTGTGCAATTTTCTTCATGTAGATTTGTTTGTTTTTTTTAATCTATAGCTTTAATTGTTTTATTTATTCATAGTTTTTTATTTTATTTATTAATATTTTGTTGTTTTATTATTTATCAAGAATGAAAGAATTTTATCATATGAGATTCAATTTTTGAAAATATGTAACTTTTTAAATTCAATTCAAAACATATTTCCTTTTTAACAAAACTTTTTTATATTCAGTTATTTAATAGTCAATGTAGATGAATGGATTAAGAAAAAGAAATTAAATGCAAATAATTGATTGATAAAACAAAAAATAAGTGCTAATGTAGTTCATTTCTTTTAATTGAGTAATAATAATACAAATAATTCATTGCTTGAAGTATGTTTATAATAGGAAATAAAAATATTTTAAAATATAAATAAGAAATGCAAATAAAATTGGATGATAATGGCAATACTTCTTGTACTTAACTTTCTTAAGCATTCGGCAATCGATTATGCATTCCTAAAGTATAATTACTGTATATGAGTTTACATTTATACTTTGATTATATCATTGATGTGAAAATAAATCTACAAGTGGAGTAGTGTAGATAAAAAATATCTTCATTGTTTGCATATCGATCTTTTTAATTATTCAAATTTGCTTAATGTTTGATAATCAATTAATATTTTGAATTGTTTATTCTGAGATAGAGTGGGCATTTCTCTCACTTTGATTAATTTAGTTTTTTTGTCTTCTTCTTTCTTGTTTTAGTTTTTTTTTTTTTAATAAACCTCACAAAAGAGGCCTATGCGTTGATATAAATCAAAATACAAATCCTTAATGACTCCAAAGCTCGCTAAAATACAACATTTGAATCAAAAGCCTATGATCCTCAAAATCAACCTAATTACAAAAACAAAACCTAACACTAAGAAAAATAACCCAAGAACCAACAATCAGTAGAGAACCCCGAAAAAGTCACCACCTATCAAGCAATCAATTGTCAACTACCTGCACAAGTCAAAAGGGAAAGCAAAGAAGAGCAAAATCGAGCCATAGCATAACAAGAGTCCATTAGCCATGCACAACACCCACCAGCCAATATAGATAGCCAACAAAATCAACCAAGAAGCCAACAAGCAAAAGACCCTAAGACCAGTAGCCACATACAACACCCAAACAACCAGACAACTAGAGACACCAAAATTTACACCAAAAGAGACAGAAGAAAGATTATTTCTTCTTAGAATTTTTCTTACTACGTTTGCTTTTATCATGAGAAAAACCTTTATGAATTTTACTACCCACATTTAAGACATATAATTCATGCAAATCCTCCAAAGACTGATCTAAAATATTTTGAGCTTCCTCGCAAGGTGAAGAACCATACCCATCAAGCCAATATGATTGCTCCATACGTGTTTCAAGCAAATTTGAAGACAATTTAGCCTTTAGCTCATCAGAAAAAATAAGTTCAATTGACACATCAACATATGACACCTTCACATTCTCCCCCAAGTTGCAGGTCAAGTCCAAGAAACAACAACATTCTCATTACATTCCACAGGCACCTCAGTAGAACCAATAGCAGGTTCCAAAGACACTTACTTACCATCAGAATTCTCAATAGCAACATAATCATTTCCAACCTCAGCTAAAATGGACTAGCTATGGCATTAAGCAAACAATCATTATTATTCAAAACTTCCCTAACATCCTCTTGAAAATCACCATTATTAGCGTTAACCGAAGGGTCAACCTCTATGGAAACCGACGGATGATCCCCCACAACAGGAACCAATTCAGGGTGATCAACGACCCCAATTTCCACACCAGTAGAAATAAGTTGTTCATTAACATGCAATGCAGAGACCACATTCTCCTTAATAATACCCCCCTAAAGAGCCATAGCCTCAGGTTCAGCCACAACAATAACATCATTCACAACTGATACATTACCAGGCAATGCAAGAGTTGGACTAGGAATTGCTACATTATTCATGTTACCCTTAGAAGCAGTATCATTTCCATCAGGAATATTAATAAAATTAGCATTAGAAGAAGACAAGCGAGGACAAGCATCTCGCAAATGACCAATACATTTACAGTGAACACGAAAATGAGGGAAACTTCCATCTCTACATACTGAATATAACCAAATTTTTCTGGGCCAATCCAAATTCTATCAAGGCAATTTTTGGTAATATCAAGTTCGACCAGCACACACGCAACAGACGGACGAGAACCTAAAGAAGTCACATTGTCAACCTTTAATGGCTGTCCAAACGAGGTTCCTAAAACATGAAAGATCCGAGGGGAAAACAGGTGCGGCCTCAAGTTAGGGAAGAAAATTAAAAAAGGGATAACAAGTGACTCAACATCAATATCAACTAATGGAGACCATTTAGTAATTTTCATGCAGCAATTGTTAACAAAATAAGATATATGACAAAAAACTATACTGTAAACTAAATCGTCCACCAGCTTAATCAAAACATGCTACTGATCCAACTAAGTAACTGAGAAGTCAACATTCAGTTTAAGGTTGACGAAGAACTGACGGATAGTGTCGAGAAAAGGACAACACGAAGGAAAAAAATTGACCAAAACAAATTTATGGGGAGCAGCTAGCGAAAGGATCTCCTCTTCTGAGATCCAAAGAGAGAACAAACCACAAAAAACAAACAATTTTAACTAAGGAAAACAATCATCAAAAGGAACTACCAGATAATGCCTCCAAAAAAGAAGGCGATTTAAGCGAGACATCCAAAAAAACCAGGATATCGCCATGCATTCAGGCCGCACCGGGCCGGAGTTGGATGAAACGACAAGAACAGAATGCAAAACCGCAAAGCTAGCAAAAATTTAATATAAAAAAGAGCTTCCTTGAAAAAGAACCAGTAGAGAGGCAGCCAGCGTTGCAGCGGAACCCAAAAACCCTAGTGGAGAGCAACTTGTAGAAAATCCAAGGTTGTGAAAACCGGACCAGACAACGAACCGGAAGAATGAGAGGTTCATGGTTCGACCGGTCGAAACGGGGTCGAACCGGATGACGTAATAAATATAATATAATTAAAAATAATAAAATTAACATAATAATAATGACAATTTATTCTTAAAAATTTAATAATTCTAAGAATTTTTAGACAAAAAAATAAATAAAATTCATACATATATAATATATTACATAATTTTAAAATTAAATATAAATAATTATTATATTTATTTTATATATTTAAATATAAATAATTACTAATTTAAAATTTAAAAATAAATATCTTCAATCTTTGATTTTAATTTATATTTAATAAAAATTTAGTTTATATAAAAATATATAAATTTAATATAAATAATTGTTTTATGTTATATATTTAAGCATAATTTACATAAATAAATTATATAAAAAATTTTACATTATAAAACTATATTTATAATATCATACAATATTATTTTTTAAGATTCTTATTTTTCTATCATTTAATTTCGCATTTAGAAAAAGTTTTAGAACTTAAAAAATTATAAATAATTATTTTTATTTAAATAATTATAAATATACAATTAATAATAAATTTAAGAAGTTTAGAAATTATTATGATGATTTTTATTTGAATATTCTACAAAAAAAATTTCCAACAATATCTCATTCAAAAAAGTCACATACACACATTGTTGAATGTTGAAACAAAAAACAACTAGTTGTTTAGTCCCACATCACTTGGGAGTTTTATGTTGTGTTGTTTATTAACCTTTCTTTGTACCCATGGGTTAAGAGCTCTCATGGTATTATGACATCATGTAAGATAGATAATTTATATTTAATTTAGTATATAATATAATAAAATTTTTGAAATCATTTTAATTAAATAAAATATATGATATTTTAAATTAATTTAATATTTAATTAAATATTTTATATATAATTTTTTTTTAAATATATTATCAGTTGAACCGGCCGGTTCTTAAGAAACGGACCGGTTCAACGGTCGGCCGGTTCAACCAGCGGTTCAAACCGGTTTTGAACGGTTCGTTGTCAGCCCGGTTCTTAGGGAAGACCGAACCGGCCGTAAGACCGGTTCACGGTTGAACCGGTCGAACCGGCCGGTCCGGTTTTCAAAACCATGAGAAAATCATTCATATGAACAAAATTACTTCTTTCTTGTTTTAGTTGCCTAAGGATTAAATTACTTTTAGGGTTTAGAAATTGGCATGAAAGATAAATCATAATTTTCATAATATGATAGTACTTTTTAACAACTAAAAATATCCTAAAATAACGTATCAACTAAAATATCAAGAAAATTTTCAAATTATTCCATAATATGATCATTATTAAAATTAATTATAATGATAAATTTATTAATTTATAAAAAAATTAATAAAATAAAAATTAAATAAAATTTTAAATTTTATTCACGTGCACTTGGTGCACATACAATGATATTATATAAATATTATTTTTTTAGTTTTTATTAATATGCATCATGTGCACGTGCATTTATACTAGTATTATAAAAAGACGGTTCGAATCTCTAGCACAAACGACTGCAATTAAATCCAATTTAAATTGCCATGCTTGCTTCCACATTCTATATTCTTATCCATTAACTTCTTATCTATTTAATGTGATTGTCTGCTTGGATGTTTATATATAAGATTAGATGGAGATATTATCTGCAGAATTCAAGTTGGATGGTTGAAGTGGAGGAATGCATCGGGCTTGTTATGTGATAGAAATGTACCCCTCAAACTTAAGGGAAAATTCTATAAGATGCTAGTGAGGCCTGCAATGCTTTATGGTGCCGAATGTTGGCCATTAAAAGAGAAGCATAATACTAAGTTAAGTGTGGCAGAGATGAGGATGCTCAGGTGGATGAGTGGCTTTACCCTTAAAGATAGGATATGAAATGAGCATATACGTGAAAAGGTTGTAGTAGCTCCAGTAGAAGATAAGATTAGAGAGAGTCGCCTTAGATGGTTTGGTCACATAAAACGGCGGCCTTGCGATGACCCGGTTAGGAGAGTAGAGGTATTAGATTTGACTTATGTTAAGAAAGGTATGGGTAGACCTAAAAAGACTTGGTTAGAAAATATTAGGAATGATCTTTCTTTATTAGATTTAAACGAGAATTTGACTTTTAATAGGACACAATGGAGAAAAATGATTCATGTAGCCGACCCCACGTAGTGGGATAAAGACTTGATGTTGTTGTTGTTGTCTTCTTGGATGTTTATATAGTAGTGCTTGAGTTTCACAAAATGATTTCATTTTTTTTTTTTTTTTGATAGATACTATCATTGATATAGAATGTCAAAAATTTATTATATTATTATTTATTTATGTGCACATGGTGCACCTACATTTAGACTATTATATATAAAAAGGTGTTGAAAGAGACATGGAGTTTTTACATAAATATCTGAAAAATGAAAAAATCATGAGCCTAGCCAGGATGAAATGATTTCTTCTAATTTCTATCAACAATTACAAATGGTGCCCTTTTCTATGATTGGGAAAGGGTTGAAATAATAGAGTAGACATAAATTATGTAGAATGGATTTCTTGGTAGAATTTGGAAGAGCCCTATAGCATAGGACTTGTCTTCAAAAGATAGTTTGTAGTTTCTTTAATCGTTCTCTTTTGAGGTGTGGAAACTAGAGTCCATGAAGTTTGATATGTATCTTGGTGTTGACATCAAAACTTAGAGCTGGTGCCAATGGTGTGCATCAGCCTAATGAGTGATTTATTAGCATCACAAATTTTCTTCAAAAATATAAAGAACAAACAAATTAATGCTATATGATAAATTCCAAAGATTAAAACTAATACAAAAGATTAAAATCCTATAATTTTTTTAATCAAATATAGATATTATCACTCTTAGTTCTTCTCCCTCATTTCCTATTTCCTTCATTCCCCCAGCCTCAATTTTCATTTACAATATGTTATTCTTTGCAGCCTCAAAAAGTATCAAAAAGATTTTATGTTATTTTTCCTTGAAAGTTCTTGCATATATTATTGCATTATTATGATAATAATATTTAAAATAACATAATTCAAACCATATGCGACATTCATGAAGGAATACAAGAAAATTAATACACCATAACCAAGCATGATAACATATTACATCCTTACAATAAGTATGTATTCTATCATGATGATTTTTCATAACTAATCAGAATGCTTCCAGCTTGTATGTTGGCTATGTATGCAAAGGCTTCTTCAGAGAGAAGCATCGTAGAACCATTACAATCCTTACAATAATCGACAACTCTAACAGGTACTCCAATGAGTTTGCCATTTTCTCTATTGTTACAGGGTAGTCGTACACCATTATTTCTTGCTCTAAGACAATACACCACATAAGTTTGCCCACAGATATTACCATCTTGCCACAATTCATTGTTAACGGATGCTAAGAAAACTCCTTTATATTCAAAATTATAGCAAGCAGATGCTGCAAGTCATCCAAAAATGATAATATTAATTAGAAAAAAAAAATGTTAAAAAAAATCATACTTAATGTGATTGGCACTTACGAGTATAGGGATGAGCATAATAGGAGGCTACTCCTATTCGAAAAGCAGAAGCAATTGATGCAAGAGAAAGAAACATTAACATAGGAAGAAGAAGTACACCCTTCTTCATTATTACTGAAAGTTTTTTTACACGACAGTATGTTGGGTAGTGATTTTCGATGTTATAAAAGGGAAAGAGTCGTACCCTTTTATAGGAGAAAACGGCTCTACAAATTTATATGAAGATGATACATAATGATTTATTGATTTAATATATAACAATAATATTTCTGACGATGTCATATCATCAAGAATTCATTTCCAGACAACTTGGAATACAAAATGATGATCTGTCTAAAATGACCTATAACAAAATTCTAAGTTCTATGAAGGGTTGTACATAATGGCGGAATCGGCCTCTTTTTTAAGAGTGGGCAAAATTTTTTTACTTTTAAATAAACAATAAGTCTTAATCTTTAGAGGAGATTTTTTAAATATATTTTTGCACACCAATAATTTTTTGGGGCATTAGGAGACTTAGCTGAAAATAAACAATTCATTTCAAAGAAAAAAACGAGACAGCTTGAGATTTGGGTTGAGAAGTTGGTGTTATTTTTTTTGTCTTTTGTTGTCATCTTTGGTATTATATATATATTTTATATCAATAAAAAAAAATCTTTATAAATAGAATTTGTCATTGCATTTAACATGAAAATTGTTTTGAATACTTTTTTAATTGTTGACCTCCACGATAATGACAGAAAGAAACAAAAAATAAAAAAAAAGGAAGAAGAGAATATAAAATTATAGATTATGCTTGAATATGTATATGCATATTTATGTGTATGTAGGTTAAAAAAAAAGAGAAGAGAAGGAAAGTGAAAAGAAAAATAAAAAGGGAAAAGAAAAATAAAAAGGGAAAAAAAAAAGAAAAAGAAAAAGAAGAAAAAATACATATTTTTGTACATTTTCATCTCCATCACATCGCCATCGTCATGTGGAAAGGAATAAATTTTTAACCTAAAAAAATCCCGAACTCGATGCTTGTGCTAGTCGGCAAACCTCTGTGCCTCTGTGGGCTCCAAAAATTTGCGCCCCGGCTTCTCCACCCGCTTGCTTTTTTGCTTTTGTGGGGATTTTTAATGGATTAAGTTACGGGGGAAATTTTAGGAAGGTAGATTGGGATCGTAATAAGACTATACTTAGAGATTTCACCCTCATTTTGCGAGGACTTTATGATATGAGTTTTAATTTTGTCTAGGTACAAGCCCCTGTAGTTAATTACCCCTCCCGATCACGAGAGAGAACTTTTGATTAAGGCTAGTCATCGAATTAATACATCGTATTAGTAGATACATGGTATCCAACATATAGTAGCAGCATGGGTTTTGGTTTGAAAATTTGGAAATTTAGGTTGAGATATCTGAGAAGTTTGATATTTAAAATTGAAATTTCATCAATCTTACACTTAAAGCGGATGGTGAGGAAGTGATGATGAGCCCGATCAAAATCCCATGGTTCCATCATCCCGAGCCATCGTGGTCTCTGATCTACTTAGTCAGAGGAGGTAGTCGACCTAACCTGACAAATAGATCCTTAATAGCAGCCATGAGTTGCATCGTCTAAGGGTACCTTGTAGGCCTGGGGTGAATGTTTATTTAAGGGGTGAAAATTTGAATCCACCTTAGATGACAGAGAGCTTTGTGCCCTATCAATTATATCCTATTGATTCATTGCTCAATAATTTGACTCCATTGCTGACCATGACCCTAATTTAATGGTGCCATTTCACAACAAACCACCTGGCTCAGAGGGTCCTGGTCATAACCATTTACCTGCAGTGCCACTTAACGACAAAACTGTAAGTGTGGTGCCATTTGATGGTGAAACTACCAGTTAGAAGACACGTGCCACATCCTTAGTGGTAAGCGACATATTGAGAATAAATCCTAGTGATATTCTCTACTAGACATTAGCTCTTTGTGAGCTGAAGGGGTTTTCATATTTGTCCACATGGGCAAACTGTTGTTGAGGGCATATATGTATTTTCTTTATGTATTTGGATATTTAATTTTAATTTTAATATCTTTAACATTAGGATTTTTGGAGTTTTGGATTTTATGAATGTTTGAGGGCATTCTGAATGTTTAATCCCCATCGGTTGAGATTTACATTCAACATGGCCATCATCAGTGAGTCTATAAATATTTTGTTTTGTTGATTAAACCTTGTTGACTCTGTCTAGTTACTGGAAAAGGATTATATTCTAATCTAAATTTATTTCTTAACCCGTGCGGCATTCTCAGGCATTAAGTGTGCATCTGCAACACATTTTTCAGGGCCTACATGGGTGTATGCCGTTAGATGTATTTCATACGATGAATTCACATGTATGCATGATATGATTTTTGAAATACGATTGTAGTGTCAGATGACATACTAGAGTGAAACCCTTTGCTATGCAGGAGGGTAATTTTAAACTACAGTTATAGTGTCAAATGACATGCTAGAATGATATCCTCTACTTATGCAAATGCATGCGATGATATTCTTGAAGTGCATGTATAGAGGCACTTAAACATACACATACGATGCATTAAATGTTAATGTAGGATGATACGCTTATAAAATCTATCATGCCTATTATAATGCATGTATGAGGGGGCAAATGTTTGCATGCAATGCAGAGGGGTATCCGACTGCATTGGTGACTATCACTATCAAACACACATAGTTTTATTTTGGGCTTTATTGACGCCTTATGTCTGTTCATACAAACCTTTTAGATCTGGTGGTGTGGCATTGTACGTCATCAACTTGCAGCTTTGACTACCGATTCCTTGCTTCTGATTATAGTTGAATCAAAGCGTTATTACTCGAATGCCATCAAACACTTTGTTTCTCTGATGTAGACTCCCTTTTCTCATTCATTTGGAGGTTGGATCCACGAATCAACTGATTTTTTTTGGATTGGGTAAACACATCTAAACGACATGAGGTCATTTTGCGATAGATGATGTATCAAAAGTTGGTGAGGCCAATGGCTTGGTTCATGCATCGTTATGTCGCTTTCCATACACGCTTTCTTAGACAAGATTCACAAGGAATGATGCTGATGAAGGCAATAAACTCCTACAACATATTTCACATTAAATACACTTTTCAACCATGTATTTAAAGTGAACATGCCTGGTATGGTGATTTGAGCAGGTTTAGGCCCATAACCAATTTTTTTTACAAGTAATATGTCCTTGATTTTTTTGGGTGCGTTTTAAAACTTGGTATTTCTTAGCAGATTCAAGCTCCAATTTTTTTATTTTTTTGTCCTCCTTAATATTGATAATTCAAGTATGTATGAGTTGAAGTTACATTTAACCATTGTTTATGTGATTGCTTCTATTCATTTGGTTATTAGGTTTTGGTTCAAATATATTTTGGGATTATATTAGTCAGTGTTGTTGTTATTGTCTCTCTTTCCATCTTCTATAGTTATGCTAAATCTCTAATTTAATGCGATCGTCTGCTTGGATGTTTATATAGTAGTACTTGAGTTTCACAAAATGGTTTCATATATTCTTTTTTTTTATAGATAATATTATTGATATAGCATGTCATAACTTAATTTTAATTTTTTTTTATAATATTTTTTATTTATGTGCACATGGTGCATGTGCATTTAGACTAATATATATAAAAGAGAGTTGTTAGGGACATTAGAGCTTTTACATAAATATCTGAAAAAGGAAAAAAATTATGAGCCTAGCCATGCTGAAATGATTTCTTCTAATTTCTATCATGAGTTACAAATGGTGCCCTTTTCCATGTTTGGGAAAGGGTTGAAATAAATGCTATATGAAAAAGTCCATTTTACATAAATTATGTAGAATAGATTTCTTGTTAGAATTTTGAAGAGCCCCATAGCGTGGGAGTTGTCTTCAAAAGATAATTTGTAGTTTGTTTAATCGTTCTCTTTTGAGGTGTGGAAACTAGAGTCCATGAAATTTGGTATGTATCTTGGTGTTGACATCAAAACTTAGAGCTGGTGTCAATGGTGTGTATCAGCCTAATGGCTGATTTATTAGCAACACAAATTTTCTTCAAAATATAAATAACAAACAAATTAATGCTATATGACAAAGTCCAAATATTAAAACTAATGCAAGAGAATGATTAATCAAGCATAGGCATGTTATGACATTATTCTACATCTTTTCCAAGAGTTTTTCTTTCTAAAATCCTATAATTTTTTAATCAAATAAAGATATTATCACTCACAGTTCTTCTCCCTGATTTCCTATTTCATTCATTCCCTCAGCCTTAATTTTAATTTACAATCTGTTATTTTGCAGCCTAAAAAAGTTCCAAAAAGATTTTATTTTATTTTTCCTTGAAAGTTCTCGCATATATTATTGCATTATTATGATAATAATATTTAAAATAACATAATTCAAACCATATGCGACATTCATGAAGGAATACAAGAAAATTAATACACCATAACCAAGCATGATAACATATTACATCCTTACAATAAGTATGTATTCTATCATGATGATTTTTCATAACTAATCAGAATGCTTCCAGCTTGTATGTTGGCTATGTATGCAAAGGCTTCTTCAGAGAGAAGCATCGTAGAACCATTACAGTCCTTACAATAATCGACAACTCTCACAGGTACTCCAATGGGTTTTCCCCTTTCTTTATTGTTACAGGGTAGTCGTACACCTTCATTTCTTGCTCCAAGACAATACACCACAAAAATCTGCCCACAGATACTACCATCTTGCCACAATCCTTTGTTTACGGATGCGAAGAAAACTCCTTTTTGTTCAAAATTATAGCAAGCAGATGCTGCAAGTCATCCAAAAATGATCATATTAATTAGAACAAAATGAAAAAAAAAAAATTCATAGAAAATGTGATTGGCACTTACGAAAATAAGGTTGAACATAATAGGAGCTTACTCCTATCCTAAGAGCAGATGCAATTGATGCAAGAGAAAGAAACATTAACATAGGAAGAAGAAGTCCACCCTTCTTCATTATTACTGAAAGTTTTTTTACATGACAGTATGTTGGGTAGTGATTTTCGATGTTATAAGAGGGAAATTAAGAGTAATACCCTTTTAAAGGAGAAAATGGCTGTACAAATTTATATGAATATAATACATAATGATTTCGATAACAATAATATTTCTGATGGTGTCATATCATCAAGAATTCCAGACAACATGAAATACAAAATGATGATCTGTCTAAAATGATCATAAAAGTTAAATTTTTCTTACTAGGAAGCTGCTTCAATAAGCAATAAGAAAGCTGTCATAAACGAAGCCTAAGATTTTATTTGGGACTGCTTTTTTATTGCATCTTAAAATGACTTTTTGGTTTAAAAATTAAAATTTTTATATTAAAAAGTTGCTTTAAGAAGTAATAAGGAAGCAGTCCCAAACAAAGCCTAAGTCTTTATTGTGAGAATTGTCATGCAAATGAGTTTATGATGCATGTAGGCTTTGTTTGGGATGATTTTTTTTACTTCTTTTTAAGACAATTTTTTAGGACAAAAATTAAAAATTTTGTACGATAAGACTTAGTGTTTATTAAAAAATAAAAATAATTTGTGCATTCTTTGTCAAACTTAACACGTTTGTCGGAAGAAGTCTATGCCATTGATAAAAAGGATCTTGTAGTTGACTTTATAATACTATTTTGTCTTCTTGGTATATATGAATTAATAAGGATATGCCAGATAGATTAAAGTTTGGGATAATTTTCTTAGTATTTTTTATTGCAATATATTTTTTTTTAAAATAGCAAAAAAATAGTGGCTAAAAGCTGTTCCAAAAAAGTCTTAGAAAGTATATACGTATTTAAGCTAAATAAAAGCCAGTGATCAAATAGATCAAAACTTGATCATCCTAAGCTAAAGCATACAAATGTAAGAATCATTGCATTGACAAAAACAAATAATTTCCTCCTTTATGGTTTATGACAATATAGTTTTCTCAATGATGCTATAATTAATCTATTATACACGGCAGGCTTCAATAGGATCCAATGCAAATCCCAACAAATGCCAAAGGAGATACTTATTTGAAAAATAAAAATGGCTCGAATTATTTTGATAAAAATAAATATAAATAAAAATTTTATGTGAAAGTAAAGCTTGAAAGCCTGTTCAAATTAGAGTACATTTGTAATGGTTGTAAGTTTTTGCAAAGGTTATTATAAAGCTATAGTAGGACAAGTGAATTTTTTAAAAGTGCTGTAAAAAAGAATTTTCTAGCATAAAAATTGCGACGAAAAAGTAATAGCCAAACATAAACTATAGGCATTATGACGGTTTTGCAGTCAGCGTGAATGGTCACTAAATATTGAAAGAAAATTGAGTAGAGGTTTCTCTTTCAAGATTTAAAGGCTTCATTTGGGACGACTTTCTTACTGCTTCTTAAATAAACTTTTTAATTTTTGTACTAACAAACTGTTTTAAGAAGCAATAAAAAAACATCCCATACCAAGCCTTTATTTTGCCACAACGATCTCGCCACTCATGTTAAATTTTTTGGGATATTTTGGCTAATTAAGACAAACTCACACACACATCGCATACACAAGACTCGAACCCAAGACCTCTTAGGTTGCAGCCTAATCTCCCAATCAACAGACAATGGTGAGCTGTGTTATGTGAAGATTTGAAAGTTTGACGGAAGAAAGAAACGAAATAGAGAGAAAGAACTGAAGAAGATGATCTATTGCATTATTCTTGATGTTCGTTACAAAGAGCTAATGGCTATATATAAAGACATAAAACAAGAAAGTACAGTGACATGGCCATGTACGGTGACGTGGCCGTTCTTTAAAACACCTAACATAACCATGTGCTTAACAGCTCCCCGCAAATTAACCATTCGGTGATCGAATGGTTAGTTTGGAACGTAAAAACTGAAATCGACCAACTGGAAGAGCTTTGGTAAGAATATCGGCTATTTGATCCGTCGTGCATATATGAGTGATGGAGATATGGTGGTTCCGGATATGATCACTGATGAAGTGATAATCGAGCTCGATGTGTTTGGTCCTTGCATGAAATACCGGATTGTTGGATAACGCAATCGTAGATGTGTTATCACAATGAATGACCGTGGGATGCATTTGCGGAATGCCGAGATCTTCAGCCAAGCGACGAATCCACAAGACGTCCGAGGTGGCCGAGGATAGCGATCTGTATTCGGCTTCGGTGGATGATCTCGCTACCGTCGTTTGCTTCTTGACCTACCAAGAGACCAGATTAGGACCGAGAAATGTACAGAAGCCGGATATAGACTTCCTGTCCATTGTGTCGGCACCCCAGTCAGCGTCAGAGTATGATCGAAGTGTCATTTGTCCAGTCTGAATTGGCAGTCCAAAGCTGAGAGATCCTTTTATGTAACGAAGAAGACGCTTAAGCGACTGAAAATCACTGTTCCGTGGTTGATGCATGTACTGACATATGGAGTTTGCTGTAAATGCAATGTCGGGTCGGGTGATGGATAAATATTGTAGCGATCCTGCCAATTTGCGAAACAACTTTGGATCCGCATACGGTTGATCATCAGCAGACTTTGATGGACGGGAGGGAGCTGGCGTGGACGCCGGTTTGCAATCCGCAAATCCTGCACTACAAAGTAATTCCTGTGCGTAATATGATTGACTCAAGAAATAACCAGTGGTAGTTTTAATAATCTGGATTCCTAAGAACAACGAGATGTCCCCCAATTGTTTGAGCTTGAATGCGGCTTGAAGTTGCGTCAGAATATGTTGAATTTGAACTGGATTATTACCTGTAATTAAGATGTCATCTACGTATATAAGAACAAATAGATGAATATTGTTTTTATGAAAAATAAGAAGGGATGGATCTGCCCTGCTAAAGCCGAAACCGAGTGTCTGGAGAAAGGAAGTAAGTTTGTGAAACCACTGTCGTGGTGATTGGCGAAGTCCGTAGATGGACTTGTGAAGCTTGCAAACGTGGTTCGGATGATTTGAGTCTTCGAATCCTTTTGGTTGCTTCATGTACACCTCATCATGTAGCTCACTGTGTAAGAAAGCATTCGTGATGTCGAGTTGAGTGATTTGCCATTGTTTATTAAGAGCGATGGTGATGAGCATGCGAATAGTAACCATTTTAGCAACCGGACTAAATGTCTCGGTGAAGTTGAGGCCGAACACTTGGGAGAAACCTTGAGCTACGAGACGGGCTTTATAACGATCGACCTGACCGTTTGGAAGGAGCTTAGTCTTGAACGTCCATTTGCTTCCGATTACAGGTTTGTCCGTCGGTGACGGTACGAGAGACCATGTTCCCTGATTTTGTAATGCTAGAAATTCAGTGGACATGGCTTCCCGCCAATGACTATGTTTGGATGCCTCCGAGTACGTGGTGGGAGTATTGTTGTCAATTGTAATAGCTGATAAGTTGAAGATCTGCTTTGGTTTGGTGATACCAGATCTGAGGCGAGTTTGCATCGGATGTATTGGTTTGATGGTATTGGGGACGGCTGAAGCCACTTCGTTCAATGTGTCGTGATGTGGCTGAGAGGAGATGGATGCTGATGCTTGGGGCTGAATATCTTGAGGCTGATTTGACTTTGACCCTGTAATTGTTGACGGAGGAACAAGAAGAGAAGGAGGCATATAGCTGGGAACAGGGTCAGTAGTCTTTGGAACTTCTGAGGACGAAAACGGGAATATGTGTTCGCAGAACACTACGTGTCGCGAAATATAGATACGGTTCGTTGCAATTTGAAAACATCTGTAACCTTTGTGATTGCTAGAGTAACCAAGAAAGATGCAAACCTGAGACCTTGGAGCAAGTTTGTGAGGTGCGTATGGTTTTGTCCATGGGAAGCACAAACATCCAAAAGGGCGGAGATGAGAATATGAGGCTTGACGTCCATAGAGTCTGTAGTAGGGTGTTTGGTTTTGAATAGTGGATGACGGCAGACGGTTTACAAGGTAATTTGTGGTGGAAACGGCCTCTGCCCAGAAAGGTAGGGAAAGATTGGCAGCGTGCATAAGTGTGTGTGCGAGTGAGATCCAATAGATGACGATTCTTTCGCTCGGCGACGCCATTCTGTTCCGGCGTGTGCGGACAACTCATGCGGTGAGTAATGCCGTGATGATCCAAGAACTTCCGAAATGCTGTGCTATTGTATTCACCGCCTCCGTCAGACTGTATCGCATGAATTTTTATATTAAAGTTATTCAGTACAAGATTAAATAGATGTTGAAATTTAGTGAGCACTTCGTCTTTTGTATGAATTAGATACAGCCAGGTAAAACGAGTAAAATCATCAGTGAAAATGACGTAATAACGGAAGCCATTGAAAGAACCTGTTGGAGCCGGACCCCAGACGTCCGAGTGGACGAGCTGAAAGGGTTTATTACACACAGAACTACGAAGAGAAAAAAATGTTTATGACTCTTAGACACATTACAAGAGACACAGACAGAGCTAAGAGAGGCATTGTTGATGTCAGGATCAATTTTAGACAGGAGGTGAAGCTTCTTGCTATGTGGGTGGCCAAGACGAGCGTGCCACAGGGAATTGGTTGAGGCAGACTTCGTGAGCACAGCATTGTTGCAGCGGACAGGAGTTTTAATGTGGTATAGTCCATGGAGCTTGGGGCCCCGAAGAAGAACCCTGTTGTCCTGTAAACTCTTAATGATAAACTCGTTAGGAGTAAAACAGACAGAGACGTTATTATCAGATGCTAAGCTAGAGACAGAAAGTAAATTGTGATTTAAAGACGGAACATGATAGATTTGTTTCAGATAGAGCTTACGCTGAGACTCGGGAAGCGGCAGCAAGCCTTGTCCCGAGTTTTGAATGGACATATTGCTGCCATTGGCAATAGAAATGGAATCATATCCATTGTACGGCACGGATTGTTGAAGGTTCGCAGCATCGGAGGTGAGGTGGGATGAAGCGCCAGAGTCAAGAATCCAGTCGTTCGTAACCGCGAGGTGCTGTTGAGCGGAGAGAGCCCGAGAGTTCGTGGGAGGGGCATAATTAAGATTTTGACGATGCCAGCAGTTTCCAGCGGTATGTCCTTTTCCCCCACAAATTTGGCATACGGGACGATTTTGCTGTGATCGTGCGGTGGTTTGATTGTCGGGAGAAAGTTGCTGACGATCCACCTGTTGAGGACGAGGATTGGAGTTTTTACCGCGAAATTTGTTTGCACGGCCACGATAATTGGACCTGTTGCTATACAATGCCATAGAATCGGGTTGATGGCTATCTTGCAGAAGTTGATGTTGAAGGTTGATTTCCTCGCTGCTTAGGAGGGAATAGAGGTCGTCTAAGCTAATTGGTTGAAGCGATGTTCTAATAGCTGTTTTGAAGGAGTTGTAACTGGCCGGAAGACCATTAAGGATGTACAGAACAATGTCTTCCGTGTCCACCGTTGATCCGGCCGCCGCAATATTGTCAACCAATTTCTTGATTTGATCAAGATATTGCTGCATCGTTCGGTCAGCCATGCGAATCTGATGAAGCTCATTTTTGAGCTGTATAACCCGAGACCGGTTGGTGGGTTGAAGCCGGCGTTCTAGCGTAGTCCAAACATCGTGAGCGGTGTGAAGCGAAATCACATACGGAAGAATTCCGGGGGAAATCGTGGACAGAAGAGCCGAAACAAGATTTCGGTCAATCAACCGCCACCGATTATGCTCAAGAACAGCAGACTCCGGTGGACAGACGATAAGGCCAGAGAGATGACCTTCAAAACCATTGGCGGCGAAATGTTGATGAAGTTGAAGCCGCCATATCGAATAGTTTTCAGAGGTAAGAATTGTGGGTACAAGGTTTTTGATATTAGAGATGAGAAATTTGAGATGAACCGGGATAATGACGTCGGAATCCTGAGTTGAGATCGTGGATGGTTGCCGGTGGGAATCGACGGAAGCCTCGTCGCCCATGAATACGAAGAAGAAAAAAAACGCTGTAGAGCTTCAATGCTCTGATTCCATGTGAAGATTTGAAAGTTTGACGGAAGAAAGAAACGAAATAGAGAGAAAGAACTGAAGAAGATGATCTATTGCATTATTCTTGATGTTCGTTACAAAGAGCTAATGGCTATATATATAAAGACATAAAACAAGAAAGTACAGTGACATGGCCATGTACGGTGACGTGGCCGTTCTTTAAAACACCTATAAAACACCTAACATAACCATGTGCTTAACATGTTCCTCATGTTAAGTGACCCTGCAATTGGTGGCATCTCCCATGCATCTCTCTTTGGCTCTACGTGACATCTCCCTCAACTGGCAAAGCACGTGTCATCTCCCATGCATCTCCCTCAATTGGCAATTGGATATATTATTGTATTACAAAAATTAATTTAAACGAGCTAAAATTTTATTCAAATTTTTTTTCTTGGAATAATCGAATCCAATTTGATTTTGTCAAATAATTATCTCTTTCATTCCGGATGTATTACAATCGTAAATTATTTGGCATCTCCTGAATAATTTCTTGGCACTGTAATGATTGCACTATGCTTCTCCCATGCACAAGAGGTTTTCTCAGCTTTGACAAACACACACGATTGCGTAATTCAAATTTAATTTTTGCAATCTAATGTTTAATTATGATGGTGTTTATGATGGTGTTTTTAGTACTTGTTTATCATAATTATCTGCAGGTAATATTTAACACTTTATTTTATTTTGAATCTTAAATAACTAAAAACCGTTTTTTTTGGAAATTGCGAAAAAACTATTATTGTATTTCATGACAATTAATATTATGACTTAATTTATATCTCGTCCTCACAATCTTCAAAAGTTTTTTTTTTCTTTATGATTATTGTTTGCAGGAACTTTAAAATGGCAAAGAAATTAATGGCATGCAGAAGAAATCAAAATTATGTATTAATTTCCCGTTTCTATTTATCTACGTATATGTTTGTAAGATGTTATTTTTGAACTTGATTTGATGTTTTTGTTCAAAGAAATTTGTAATCTCTTTCTCACTATCAAAAAATAGGTTTATCACAGCACAAAATTAGACATTTTCCGGTAGTTTTACCCGGTACAAAATTTGTTATAGCGGTTTTAAAATCACTGCACGCCCGCTGTGATTGCAATGCGTTGCAACAACATTCCAAGACGGTTCCAGGACCGCTGGTTCATACCAGTTTATTGCAAAGGTTTTAACCGCCATAACATTACATAATTGCAGCGGTCAGAACTGCCACTGTTAGCTCAAAAAAAGAAAAAAAAATGATTCACAGAATTTATGTGGCGAATTAAACCGTCACAAATTTGTACTTTAACCTCCACAATAGCCCATAAATAAAAAAAAAAAAGGGAATTTGTAACATGCACTTCATTATGAAGACAAATGGCATATGCATGAATTGAGAGTATCAAAGGCATGCAGGCAAAGCATGTTCATTGAAATAAAAAGGCATATGCATGAATTTAAAGACCTCTTTTAAATATTATGCAAAGCTTTAATTGGCGAGGAATGGTGAAATCCTAATTTGAGCAATTGGGGATTTGGGGTCCTCATAACAATGAACTCTCCATCTTAATGAACACAGAAGCAAACATAAAAGTATCAAAGGACAAAAGGGCCTCCCCATCTCAACAGCACAAGCTCATGATAAATGTCACATATCATTCGCCGAATATTTCTGACTATTCTCTCACAAACTCCAATTTATTCTCTCTCCAACTACATTAATTACAACAATTTGCCGACGAAGCCTTTTTGTGTCATAAGAGATCACGGGGAGCGGTCGTGGGATCATGTGATTGAGTTAGTTCATTGAGTCGTGGTGTTTGTTGACAGTTAGAGGTCAACATTGAAGGTGAACTCCACACCACCACATGAATACAATGCTCATCAATATATATATAAGAGATGTGAAAAGTGTCTAAATCAACCAAGTAATGACCACCAAAAATAGAAATAACACCGGATAATCTCAAGTGAAACTTTTTAAGTCATTAATATGTCAAAAAGAGAAGAGTATCCATCATTCATATTTAGTAATCCTCAATATCAAAACTTCTAGCAACATCCAAAAAAATGTTGACTTTCATACCAAGATTCATTTTAAAACAATTTATCACAAACATGGGTTATCTTTAAAACATCACTCTCTTTCTCTCATAATATTATCTTTCAGAAAAAATTTCATTACCACCCTATCAATTATAAGAAGATTGTAAAATATTAGCATTCAAATAACCAACATTAAAATTAGAATGTGAAATTTTACGTACCATTTGTGAGCTTCCTTGAGGTGGATGCTGCATTCAAAATTGTTGCATAAATTGTCTCATTTCAATACGTAATGATTTGACCTCCTCTCTAAGATTTACTATTTGACTTAAATGACTTCCATTGCCACTCCTGCCCTCATTCTTGCTATGAGGAAAATATCGTGTAGGAATGACACCAAATCCTTGGGTTCTGACTTTGTCTGAGTGTTAGGTCCCATAACCATGCTGAACACCCTTTTGTTAGCATCCACATTCGCATCCTCTAGTGTTAGGCCATCCTCAGCCAAAAGCTAGCAAGCTTGTATCTATGTTATAATAAATCAAGTTAACTTTTGATTTAAAGAAACAAAAAATAGTAACAAATTACATATACAAAATTTATAGCTATAGTGAAATTATCCATCTCTGTTTAGCATCCCTGTCATATGACCAAGTGTGCCAACTTTGTGCAAACAGTTAATTCTCCACAATAGTAATATATCCTTGATAGTCTATAACAAAAAAATTGATAGTTAAGTAATTAGTTGATAAATGTGAATATATATATTATATATATAATCTCTTGTTGCATGCGAATAGAACTTACATAAAAAAAAAGAAAAAAGAAAAAAAAAATGCGAATAGAACTTACATGCCCCATAGTGAGAACAAGTATATTTCTTTGCATTTGCAGCATTTATGGTGGCCCTCTCCTGTTGCATATGAACCTAACACCATGTTGATTTGTTAAAAATATATAATTAAATATAATGATAGTACTAACCTTATCTTTTGGTTGTGATCACTGGGTGACTAGCTAACACCACTGTGTTAGATCAACACTAGCTGGAATAGACTCAATAATTTTCTTGATATTTCCATATCCCAGTGCTCTGCTTTTAAATTAGTCTTATGGTTATGACACTTAACTCCAAGGGACTGAAGAATCAAGTGATGTATATGTCTAGGAAATGAAAACTTTGACTGCAATATAAAGAAATATTTTATTACTCATAACATAAGCCTTAATATTGAAATTTATTTAATATTTTACTTACCTCCACTTCAGCTAACACATTTTTTTCTTAAAGGGCTCCATACCCTTATTTCTCAAATCTGGGAAGGATATGGGTGCTAGTACAGGATTTCTAGCATTAACACCTACATATGATCCTAATAGGACAAACTCTGAAATTTTGCTTGACACATTATTCTCATTTACCTCTATATGAACATGTATACATGGTGGCATGTTTTGTATGTTAATGAATGTGGTGCACTCCCTACGACGTATAGGTACACCCTGCTCATCTATGCATAACACATATCATAAGAATAATCACTACAGTAAAATCACCCATTTCCGGCGGCTGTTTCTGATGGCAATTGAGCCTTTTCCGGCGGTTTTGTAATTTAGCGGCGGTTTTCCGGAGGTTAAAATTCCGCCGGTAAAAACCGCGTAGGAAAATAAATTCCTGCTATTTTTTTCCGGTGGCAATTTCGTCCGGCGGCTTACCGGCGGTCTTAAATCGCCGGTCAAAAAAATTTTTTTTTTTTAAAAAAAAACCCCGCTCCGGCCAGCCACCCGCTCCCGCGCTCCGGACAGCCCCCGCCGCCGCGATCCCGCGCTCAGCCCCCTGAGATCCCGGCCAGCCACCTGTGCGATACCGCTCCCGCTCCCTCGCGTCTGCGCGCGGCGAGGTTCGAACAACGGTCGGTTGGGAGGAATTTCCAGCAACTGACCGAATTGCTGAAGACGCAAATACGTTTTTTCTGTTAAAATTTTTTATTTAAACTATATTTTCTGCCAAAAATCAATTAGTTTTTAATTTTTAAAAAAATGAAACTATTTAATTTAAAATAAAAAATAATATTTAATAAAAAATAAAAAATTAACTAAATAATTAATTTTAAAATGAAAACTAATTAAATTGTTAATATAAGTTTTAATAATTTTTTGTTAAATCATTTAAATAGTAAAAATTTTATTCATTTTCATTAAATTTTTGAAAGCCGCCAGAAACGTGAAAAAGTCGCCGGAAATTCCGCCGGAAAATTCCGTTTGAAAAAACCGTTAGAAATGCGCCGGAAAGCCACCAGAAATGTGACCGTCGGATAGCCGCCGGAAAATTCCGCCGGAAATCAGTGATTTTCCTGTAGTGAATTACACAATTACTTATACTTATTAAAAAAAAAAAAGATTAAATCAATCCTATGAGCTATATCCCATCATTTTGGAGTCTAAGTCTGCTCATAAGTAGAATGACGTGGTGGTTATTGATTGCCACTGCACTCATTCTCCTCTTGAGTTTTCTCACAAGTAGAATCGGGGTGGATTGAAGTAGAAGGGTTTTAGATCTTCTACTGGACCCACACCTTTATACAACCTTCTTAGCTCCCCTGAATGTATTTCTTCCTATCATATCCTACAAATGTAGATTTTAATATAATATCAAAACTCACAAAAGTAATAAGAATATAAATATGCTAAAGAATATATATATGCTAAGTGTACATGTAAATATAATAATGGGTATTAAGATTTATATGTACGTAAAATATTACAAAACATAAAGATTTGCAGCCTGATCGTGAATCATATAATAAAACATGAAATATTAAAAAACATAAAAGTATAAACATATGTCCCTACTTACATTTTTTTGCTACAAGAAATACTTGAATCATATACATCTCTAGGCCTTAGATAGACAATAAAATTTCAATTTATATTTTTAGTTAGGATGGATCTTGAATGTAGAAGATTGGTTCAACTTGTGAAGAGAAAATAAATGGTTCATCTTCTAATTTATCACCAGTGTGAATAAGACATGAAAAATTCACCAAAGTGAAGTCAAATTGATCTTTCTTTACACCAATGCTAGTTGTGTTTGCCAAATCGCATTTGAATAGTATCACTTTAAAATTATTTGAATAATTTATTTCAATAATATTATTAATTTTTCTATAGTAACTGAAAATTTTAATTTATGTACTATTAACAACACCAAAATTTTGAGTTTTCTTATTCTCATCTCTTATTTTTATGTGAAGGTATATCAATTAATAAAAAAACTTTTTTATGTACGCGCAATTTTATTGGGCCCCTTGGGCAGGACTTTAATTTTCTCTATTACTTATGGACCACCATTACCAATTACCTAAAAAAAATATTAGCCTTTATGCATGTTCTAATATTTTGGCTATACCCCTCCAAATATTTGAAACAAAATGAAATCCCTCTGCAATGGAACCCTCGGGTTGTGCTTTATTGTCAACATAGTCTTTTAATATCAAGAAGAATCTGCAAATGATATAAACTCTTGAAATGTTTATCATATGTGTGACTAAATAGAGATAATAAATTATATGCTACCTTTCAAATGGTTATATACATCGGTATTGAACGGGATCACCTAATTTAACTTCCTCTGCTAAGTGTACAAGAAGATGAATCATAATCGTGAAGAATGATGGAACAAATGTTTGTTCGTTCCATTTTGCATAAAGTCATAATGATATTATTTGGTAACATCTCTAACATGATGGGAAAGATAACCTTTGCACAGATTAACTTTAGGAAATGTGATATCTCCACCACAACACTCACAACTTAATCTGAAGATGCACATGATTAAAGTGCAATGAGTAGAATGTCTTCTATTAGAATATGATAATCACAACTTTTTAAACCCATAATTTTACTATCAGCAACATTGACACATCTTGATATGTTTGATACATAGCCTTTATTTGAATTTTCAATTATTCAGAACTTCACAAAACATCACTTTGTCTTTCTTTGACATTGTGAAAGGAGTTGGTGACAATGAGTAGCTACCATCCTCTATAGTTTGTGGATGTAATTCACTTTTTATTCCAATGTCAACCAAATCTTGTCTTTCTTGCAAGTTATCTTTTGATTTTTTTTCAGATCAAGCAAAGTTTCAATAAATATATCACAAATGTTCTTCTCAATATACATAACATCCAAGTTATATGGAATACGTTATTCTCAGTAAGGTAGGTCAAAGAAAATTGATTTTTTCTTCCATCCTTAAATCCCCTGTAGTGCACGTCCTCTTTTTAGACCAAATTTACTTGAGGCAATAGGAAATTCTATATTATGTAACTGTGATAGAACTTCAGTGCTAGTTCTCTTCGGACTTCCTCTGTGTTATCAAAATAATTTTTTTGGCAGCATGAAATATGATTATTTGGAAGCCAACGATGATAACCCATGTAAGAGATTTTCTTGCCTTTGTATAACCACAAGGATTCTATATTTTTCGCATAATAAGGATAAGAAAATCTCTCTTTCGTGCTCTACCTAGACAACATATTGTTTGCTGGGAAATTATTATTGGTCCATAGTAATGCATCATGTATGTTGAAAATTTGTTGACTTGCTACATCATAATATTTAATTCCATGCCATAATTTGCATAACTCTTGAATCAACGGTTGAAGGTAAATATCAATAGCATATCATGGACTTTTCTCCCTAGGTATTATAATTAATAAGATAAAAGAATTATATGTTTCATCCCAACCCATGGTGGCATATTATATATATGGAACTAGAAGTATATGCCATATACTATATGTACTACTCATAATCTCGAATCGATTTAAAACCATCACTAGCCAAACCAAGAAAAAACATTATGTGTTTAGTATGCCAAATCATCTCCTCAGTAGATTTCTTTGTTTTTAAAAATCTTTGAAGTCTTGAAATTAATGGAAAATATATGACAATTTTAGCTAACTTCATATGAGTTTTTTTTCCTCTAGAAGTATTCTTCATCATAGTTGATCATGTTGATGCTCCACATATGTGACATGTATTATAATTAGATCTATCTTTCCAAAATAACATACAATCATTAGGATATACATTTATCGACGTATATCCAAGATCAAATGCTTTCATTATCTTATTCACTTCATATATACTTTTAGGCAACAACACCCCTTTAAGAAAGGCAGTGAACATTAACTCAAGTAGAATATAAAAGGATCATGTTATCTAAGAATGTAAACACTTCAAATGAAATAAGTTCAATATGAAAGAAAGGTTTGATAAGATTTTGCATCCAAGGTACAGCTTTGATCCTACATCCTGCATTAAATTTGCAAATTTTTCACCATGATTATTTTGTTCATTTGCATTGAACTCATTCTTCTCCATCATAGGATTTTGAAATGGATCATTTGAACATATTATGTCTCTATCTTAATAATCCATTTATATCATATGTTCTTATATCCTCAGAAGGAGTTTCGCCTTCCTTTAACTTTGGTGTGGCACTAGATGCTTCATTCATTGCATATTCACCTATAATACAATGATCTTCCCCATGTTGATTCCATACAACATATCCATCCAAAATACTTTGGAAATTAAATGGTCTTTCACATCTTTCATAGAATAGAAGTACCTATTAATGCATGACTTCTACGAACATAAAATTTTCCCTGATAAATTTTGGCTTTGACTTGCAAACTCTATGAAATTATTTACACCATTTACATAGTCACGACTCAACTTGGATTTTGTAATCCAACTCTTATCCATATTAAGTGAAAATTAGTTTCAAAGTCACTATTAAGAATAAAGATTCATTACGTCACTCAATTTTTTTATGCAACCATCATTTTCATAGACTTGTGATCATATTATATCTCAAACTAGTTACCTTCAGGTAACTCTTAGCAATAAGAAGAATTAAAGGAAGGTATTTGTTAGCTTCATCTCCATAAAGAATGGCATAGAAGGGGCAAGTAGCCGATATTTAGATCGAATAGAGATATTCTAAGATTATGTTAACGGGGGACCACTTCGTTTAGATGGTTTTGTTGAAAGCTTGATAGACAGAGATTGCTTCTTAAGAACATTGAGGGATCCTGAAGACCATAGTGTTATCTTCAGTAGATTTGATTGTGGTAAGGTATTGACGCATAATGTTATTTTTTCATGAAAAAAAAATGTTATTTTTTCATGGAGGCATGGTGTAACTCAAATTTTCTTCTAGTTTTTTGTCCATAATAATTTTTTTCCTAACAACTTTTCACAGTTAAATAAATATATCTAAAATGAAATTTTTAGATATATTTTAATCATCACCAATTAGAATAAAGAGAGAAATCCTTGTGTTAAAGAGTAAAAAAATAAGAAATACTAAATTTCTCCTTTGGATTGTTCTCATCTATAACTTTGTTCCTAGATATAATAAATTCAAGATATGAAACATACCACTTTCTTAAACAAATACATAATAAATAATAATTATTAATTTCACATCCACTTCAATTACTTATCATATGTTTAGTATTTGTTATGTAAATCCAGAAAGTTTTATTTATTTTTAAACTTTTCATTGCAGAAAACATCTTAATTTGTTATCAAATATCATCCACATTTTTGGTCTTTTGATGTATCCTTTAATTACAAAAATCTATTTTCTATATCCACGATCAATTCTTATGCATTTTTTTAGTATTTAAAACTTAGTGAGATCATCTCAATAAAAATACAAAACATGTAAATTATATCATTGCATAATTCAAACTTTTATTTCCTGATATATTAACCCATTATATATATTATAAACGGTTCACATTAAATGAGGATAAAAACTTTCTATGCTGTGAAAATAATATTTCTTTAAAAATAGAAGCTAAAATAAATCAATCGACAAAGGATTTTGTTACTATATTTGACAAATTTGTACACATAGAAAACTCATTCAATTATTAGTATTTTGATACCAACTCAATACTCATAAAATGTTTTAAGAATAGAAGTGACATGAAAGCTATATCCCAAGAATTATACATAAATCAAAACACTAATTTACATAATTCAGTTTCTAATAGAAGACAAAATAAACCAAAGTATTAGAGATGATGTTACCGGTAATGCCCAAAAGTTTTATATTATTAGGAAAATTAAGAACTTATTTAAATTGATGAATTTTGATATTTCTCATATTTTTAGGGAAGGCAATGTCTGTGCTGATTGGTTAGCTAATAAGGGTTCTTTCCTTGTTGGCTATGAGGAATTAGATATTCTTAATTTAGAGCATTCCTTTAGAGGTATGTTGTTGCTGGATAAGGCTTCTATGCCTAACATTAAATATGGGTGATTTGTTTGGTGTTTTTCTGGTTGTTTTTCCGGTTCTGGCTCTGTTCTGTGGTGGTGTTCTACTGCTGCAGTATCGGTTGCTTTTGGTATGGTGTATTTTACTTAGTCTGGATTGGTTGCGGGTTTTTTGGTGCTGGGTTGTTGATGTTATGTGGTGTTGTGGGTATTTATCTGATCTGTTGTTGGATGTCAACTGGGAGATGATGTTTGGTTTGTCTGGCTGGTTGTTGGGTATTATCTTTCTTCATTTTCTGATTGGCTGGGTGCTGGTGCTGGTGCTGGTGTTTTTGGTGATTTGGGGCCTTGGATAAATTTGCAGTGGATGGTTTGTGATAATATGGTCTATGTCATGCAGTGGAATGGGTTTTTTCTGCTAGGCATTAAATCTCAGGTTTCTGTTTTCTTTTCTTATGTGGTGCTTATGTTTCTTTTGAGGATGCCTTGCAGGTACTTATACAAGTGGAACAAGAATGATCACAAGGTATGTTTTTGTGGATTTTGGCTTTTCTTTTTTCTATACTTTGTCCATTTTTGCAGGAGAGCTGTGCTGAAAGGGTTCAAGATTATTTGGCTTCTCCTTTTTTGGGTGCTGTTGACTCACAGCCCGTCTTTTAATTTAAGTTATTTTTGTAATAGTAGGAAAGGATCCACCGGCTTGTAGGGTTTTTTGTTTTATTTTCTTATGTAGCTCTTTGGAGCGGTAGTGAGCTGGAGAAACCTTCTAAGGACTTTGTAACCGTTTTTTTTTTTGTTATCAACACGTAGGCCCCGTTGTGGGTTTTAATTAAAAAAAAAAAAACCATTTGTCTTTATCAAACAAATATAAGCTCAATCGGAATGAAAGATATCCATAATTTGAAAACTCACCAAACCAAGGATATTGGGTTTGTCACCAAGATTTTCCAAAGAAAGAAACTTCTCCAAATTATTTCTATTTCAACCAAAAGATACATACATTTCAGATCTTGTTAGCTTTACATGACTTAAGAATACGAAACATTACAATGGAAAGAAAAAAGTGTCATGCCATAATGTCTATACATTGCAACTTGCTTTATCTTTAATTTCACTTCTTAAAAACTAAAGGGATTCTAAGTAATAATATATTTGTTTGACAGAGCCCAACATTATGAATATAAGCTAATAATTTCACTTCTTAATAATATTTATATTCAAGTCATTATATATATACAAGGTATAGTTTGACCAAGTATTTTCCAATTTCAGTTTGATTACATTAATGATCAGCCTTAAGTATATATCTTTTTGCTTTGGTCATGGATGCTTTCACTAGAGATTTGATTTGACTGGGTCATGTTGAGGTTTAGAGAAAAATCTAATTTTTTTTTTCTTTAAAGGGTATTTTGGTCATTTGGACCCCTGATTTTACTGTCAGTAATTACGGTGGTCAAATGACCGCCGGTATTCAATGAATTTTTTATAGTACTAATTATGAAGGCTCTCATCACTCAACATTCATGTATGAACAAAGTCTATATAGAAAGTAATTTATAATTTAATAAAATATTGTATTACAAAAATTAATTTAAACGAGCTAAAGTTTTATTCAAACTTTTTTTCTTGAAATAATCGAATCCAATTTGATTTTGTCAAATAATTATCTCCTTCATTCCAGACGTATTACAATCGTTAATTTGGATGAGCGTTTCTCAGGATAATAACTGCCATTTTGTCCTTTTCAAATAATTAATAAACATTAAGTTGAATGAGCTTTGATGCTTCAATTTTACTGAAAATTTTTATTTATATATTTATTTTTATCAGAATAATTTGTGCCACTTTGATTTTATCAAATAAGTATCAGCTTTGGCATTTCTTGGGATTGCATTGGGGGTCCTATAAATGGCTACAGACCTCTCCCTAACTCATATCAACAACTCTCATTGAGAAAACAATATCGTTATAAAACATGAAAGAGGAAACTATAATAATTTTTGCCGTTACAATGCTTCTTTGCCTTACATCAGTCGTATCTACATCAGGAGTAGGAGTAGCCTCCTTCTATGTTGGACCATACATACGTAAGTGCCAATTAAACCTGCTTTTTTAATATGTTCTAAGACTTGTTTAAGTATTAGTTTATGTATAATTATAATTACTTTTCTACATGTGGATGTATGCAGCATCTGCTTGCGGGCACAGCGAAAATATAACTAACATTATCTCAGTTAGTGATGCATTATGGGATAACCGAAATGCTTGCGGGCGTAATTATACAGTGTTTTGTAAGTCTGTAACAAGTGAAGGCATATTGCAAGCAGCTTGCAAGCATGATAATGTAGGAAACGTATATGGATATGATGTTACAGTAGTTGATTATTGTGGAAAGTGTAATGGTTTCACTATGCTTCTCTCAAAAGAGGTTTTCTCAGCTTTGACCAACACAAACCAAGGCAATATTCAAGTTGATTATTTTCAATCTAATAATTAATTATGATGGTGGTTTTAACCCTCATTTATCATAATTATCTGCAGGTAATCTCTAACACTAATTTTATTTTGAATCTTATATAACTTAATTAGAAATATTTTTTGGAAATTGTGAAAGAACTATTATTGTATTTCTTGACAATATTATGACTTAATTTATATGATTATAGCTTGTCCTCACAATCTTCTAAAGTTTTTTTCTTCATGATTATCGTTTGCAGGAACTTTAAAATGGCATGCAGAAGAAATCAAAACTCTGTATTTCCCGTTTCTATTTATCTGCTTATATGTTTGTAAGAGGTTATATTCTGAATTTGATTCGATGTTTTTCTTCAAAGAAATTTGTAATCTCTTTCTATATTTCTGTACTAAGTAAGGTTTAAGTGATCCATAAGGGAAAGCAGTGATTTCTAATATAGTTGATTATTATTCTTCCACTATTTTTATATTAGAAATTATAAATTTTATCCGATAATTTTGATTTTGTTTTTGATAAAACTCATAAAAAAGCCTACGCGTTGATTAAGTAAAATAGTACAAGTCCTTAAAAGGTTCGATAATTGTTATTTATGTCAATTTTTTTGGGTAAAAAACCAACCGACAAGCTTACACGTTCATATAACCAAATTGAAACAAGGACCTTAAATAATATCAAATTATAGATATTAACCTTGTAATTTCACAAATTATATCTCAACAGCTTGATTAGCTAAAGAAAAATAATATCAACATTATTTTAGACCTATATATTAAATCTACTACTAACCTCGCGCCTCTAAAGAAAAATACTATCAACCATTATATATATATATATATATATATATATATATATATATATATCAAGATTTGCATGATGAAGTAGCTGTTGGAGAAGAAGATATTCAATAAAAGTGTGGATGAGATATTTTTCTAATTCTTTCAATAAAGATTATAGAATGTTATGACTTTAGTAAATTTAGTACCCTAAATGAAAATAATTTTTTTATTTTTATCAGCATATTAGTAAAACTGAAGGTAGGGAGGCTTTAAGAAAAATGAGGTGTGAAGAAGCTATTGGACTAGATGATATTACTATAGAGGTTTGGAAATGCTTAAGAGATGAAGGAATTTCTTGGCTAACTAAATTTTTAAAATTTTTTTGAAGACTAAAAAGATGTCAGATGAGAGGAGAATGAGTGTGTTGATTTATACTTTTAAGATTAAAGGTGATGTACAAGATTGCGTGAATTATAGAGGAATTAAGTTAATGTGTCATACTTTAAGACAATGGGAGAGATTTATTGACCATAGGTTGTGGCGTGATACAAATGTTTCTCAAAATTAATTTGGATTCATGCTGGGTAGTTCTACTATGGAAGCTACACATTTATTGAGAGGTTTGATGGAGAAGTATGGAGATAATAAGGAGGATCTACATATGATATTTTTTTTTTATTTAGAGAAAGTGTATGATAATGTTTCAAGAGAAGTGCTACGGAGAGTTCTAGAAAAGAAATAGGTTAATAATATTTATATTCAAGTTATTAAGTATATATATATATAATTAAATTTGCATAACGCGCCGCTCTGGCGATTTAGAGTTTCCTCCGCGATACGCCTCTCCGATCATTTTTGGCTTGTTGTCTCCAGTTTTCTCTCTTTTCTTTGTGAGATCTGAGTGTTTTGGCGTCCCTCTCTGGGATCCTTTCCCCTGTTGGGAAAGTTTTTGCTGGCGGAAGTTCCTTCATCGAATCCATGGGGGAAAGCTTCTGAGCCTGTGCTGAATAGGAATAAAGGTTTCTTTAACATGGATGATGATGGATCAAAATCTCCTTCTCAATTGCGTTCTTTCAAAGTGGTACTGTCGGGTAGCTCGGCATTAGGTGATGTTCTTCCTTCTATAACTCAATCGATTTTAAATGGGGTTTCAACCGTTCTTTTATCTGATGATGAAGTCCTTAAACTCGCTTCGCCTTTTCAATTTACACTGGTCAGAAAGTTTGGTTTACGTAGACCTAATCTGGATGCAATCCGCCACTTTTTTTGCTTTGTTGAAACTTACGGGTTTTTATTCGGTTGGCCTTCTGGATTCTCGGCATGTTGTTATACAGTTATCTAACGATCTTGATTATATTCGAGTATTTGCTAGACGTTCTTATTTTATCTTTAATTGCCAAATGCGAATTTTGAAATGGAGTCCGTTTTTTGACATTAAAGAAGAATCACCAATAGTTTCGATCTGGATATATATCCTTTCCGAATTTACGTATGCATTTTTTTAACCCGAAAGTCTTGCATGCGTTGGGTTCGATTTTTGGGAGGCGTCTCCAAAACGACCAGGCTACTACTTTGCGTACTCGACCTTCTGTAGCTAGAGTTCTTATTGAGGTTGATATTTCCAAAAAACATCCCAAAGAAATGTGGGTTGGTTCCAAAGCCTACGGGTATTTGTAAAAGGTTGAGTTTGAAAAAGTTCCAGATTTCTGTTCTCATTGTAAAATACACGGACATGCTCAAAATGATTGTTTTAAACTTCACCCGGATTTAAAATTCTAATGTGATGACTAGTGGGAAACCTGGATCCACTGAAAAACACAAAATATATGTCCCTTTGGTGGAAAACAATGAAGTGATCCAAGTTGATCAGGTGGAACCGCTATCTGCAATTCATAACTTAGAAACAATTATAGAAAATCCTGATGATGAAAACTTAGAAAATGTAAGGCCTTCTTCGGATGAGTTTCATGAAACCAGTGTGGATGTTTTAAATGCTAAGGATGGACAAAAGTTAATTGGTTCTACCAATGACACTGAAACTGACCCTAATATTTTTGTTTCTATTGAGTCTGTGTTTAATGATATGGAAAATCCTAATGTTGCTAAACCTTATTTGCTTGACAATTCCATAGAAAAAGGTTTGAAGGACACTAAAATGGTGGGTAATTGTTTCGTTTCTAACGAGGTTTGTGAAGGAGGTGAATTCATCCCACCTTCTTCCTCTTTTGATAATATCATTATTAATCAAGGAACTACTTCCTTTTCCAATCATGATAAAGATGCCCATAAAAGTTATGATGAGGACAATTTCATTAAGGTTGGTAAAAAGAAAGGTAAGCAAGCTAGAAATATTTTACCTGCTACTCCTAGATCCACCAGAGCTCAAACTTCCTCAAAAGATTGCAATGATTAAGGCTCTCATGTGGAATGTGAGGGGTATTGGTGGTAGGGACTCTAAGATTAGAGTCAAAAACATGTGTAGAATTCATGTGTTAGTTTTTAATTGAACCTCTCATTGCTTCTGATAAAATTGCTTCTACTGCTAATTTTTTGGGTTTCTCTAAGCATTTTTCTAATTGCTCTAATAAAATTTGGATTATGTGGAACAATGCCATATCTTTAAATATTGTCGCTGATTG
Source organism: Dendrobium officinale (assembly GCA_019514585.1). Classification (NCBI taxonomy): domain Eukaryota; kingdom Viridiplantae; phylum Streptophyta; class Magnoliopsida; order Asparagales; family Orchidaceae; genus Dendrobium; species Dendrobium officinale. The sequence continues at coordinate 4,889,705 of CM033700.1, forward strand.
GCATCAAGTTGTTCATTGTCATATTAATTTATTTAATATTAACTTTCATGCCTCTTTTGTGTATGCTTCTTGTACTAGATTGAATCGTATCACTCTGTGGGATCAATTAATTAATTTTGCTGCTAATATTAATGGACCTTGGTGTTTAAGAGGTGATTTCAATATTATTTCTAATGCTTCTGAAAGAGTCAGGGGTAATCCGCCCAACACTAAAGCCATGGAAGATTTTAATGCTATGATTAATGATTGAAATTTAAATGATATCAGTTTTTATGGGAGTCCTTTCACCTGGAATAGAACTAATTTGTGGCAAAGGCTTGATAGATTTCTTTTCAATAATGAGTGGATTGCTGATTTTCCTATTTCGAATGTTGAGCATTTAAGAAGAACGCTCTCAGATCATGCTCCTATTCTTCTGAATATTAATGATATTTGTCATACTGGTTCTTATGCTTTTAGATTCCAAAATATGTGGATGCTTCATGCGGATTTTAAAAATGTGGTTGATACTAATTGGAGTGCACCTATGTACCCTAACAACAACATCACTGGCATGCTTAGATTATGTGCTAAGCTGAGTAGACTTAATCAATGTTTGAGATGGTGGAACAAAAATATTTTTAAAAATAATTTTGCTAATATTATTGAAGCAGAGAGGAAAGTTTCTGAGTTGGATATCATTTATTTGGAGAATTCGGACTTAGAAAATCTGATTTGTCTTAACCAAGCTAAGGAGTATCTTTTTCAACTGCAGCTTCAGGAAGAATCTTTCAGGAAGCAAAAGTCTAATGCTAAAGTTGTTATGGAGGGTGATAGGAATACTAAATTTTTATATACTTTGGCTAATAAGAATAAAATTAAGAGTACGATTCATAAAATAATTAATAATGATGGTAGTTTAATTGAGTTGGATGCTTTGATTTGTAAGTCTGGAGTTGATCATTTCATGAAGATTTTTAATAGCTATATTGTTTGTTCTCCTATAAGTAATCCTCATGTTATTCCTAAACTTATTAATGATATTGATAACAATTTACTTTGTCAAATTCCCTCTGAAAATGAGATCTTCAATATTATTAATGAGATGAATGGGGATGCTAGTACGGGTCCGGATGATTTTACTACCAAATTTTTTCAAAAAAATTGGAAGATTATAAAGATGGATGTGATTGAAGCAGTGAAAGATTTCTTTGAGGGTAATTCCTATCCGAACTTTTTTTCTTCTACAAAGATTTTCCTCATCCCTAAAAAAGATGGGGCCAATAATTAGAATGATTTCAGACTGATTAGCCTTTGTACCTTTCTTAGCAAGCTTAACTCTAAGATCATTGCCAATAGATTGATTAATATCCTTCTTAAAATTATTTCTTATAATCAGACTGGTTTTGTGAAGGATAGAAGTATTTTTGATAATGTTCTTTTAGCTCAAGAGCTTACTCATGATATTAATGCTAAGGTTAATGATAGAAACATTATTTTAAAACTTGATATTACTAAAGCCTATGATAATCTCAACTGGGATTTCCTTTATGACGTGTTGTCTCTTTTTGATTTTAATGATTATTTCATTATGCTTATTAAAAATAGCGTTGAGAACTGTTATTTTTCTGTTATTATTAATGGTAGGAATCATGGTTATTTTATGTCTTCCAAAGGTCTAAGACAAGGTGATACTATTTCTCCTGTCCTGTTCATCATTGTTATGGAATATTTGTCTAGGGGTTTAAATGATTTATATATTAAAAACCCTAGCCTTAATTTTCATACTAAAAGGGGTTTCCCTATATCTCATCTTATCTTTGTTGATGATTTTATTCTATTTTCTAATGGCTCCATCAAGAATATAAAAGTTTTAATGAAATTCCTTGTCAAATTTTTGTGATCAAAGTGGTTTATCTATCAACAAAGACAAAAGCAATTTTATTGTTGGCAGTTCGATTAGCTAGACTAGAGTTAACACTATTCAAAGGGTTTGTGACTTCCAAGCTAAGACTTTGCCCATAAAATACTTGGGCACTCCTATTTATAAAGGCAAAAAGAAGAAATTTCTTTTTGAAGACATATTTACTAACGTTCAGAAAAAGCTTGCCAATTGGTCGTCTAATTTTTTGTCTTATGGTGGTAGACTGGTTATGATCAATTCAGTTTTAAATTTTATTCCTATTTACCTGTTTCATACTTTAACGCCTACAACCTCTACTTGCACTAGATTAGAGAGGATGATAAAATTTTTTTTTGGGGCTCTAAGTTCAATAGCAATGGTATACGTTGGTCTTCTTGGACTAAGAATTGCAGGGTTTTGAATGAAGGGGGTTTAGGTTGCAAGGATTTGGTTGATATTGCTAAAGCTTTTTCCCATAAATTGTGGTTCTCTTTTAGATTTAATATCAGTTTGTGGGTCCGCTATATGAATGCTAAGTATTTCAATAATATGCATTCGACTTTATGCTTTTTACAAAAATGCTGATTCTATGATATGGAAAAGATTGTGTAACATTAAATGGGAAGCTGAATAGTTTATTCAATGGGGTTTGGCAAGATAACTAGTTGGGCCCTTTTTCTAATGACACGTTCTTAAATACGCATTCTATTGATACTGTTAAAGTTTCTAATTTCTTTACTAATATTAGATGGAATATCATTAAGCTGAGGGAGGTAGTTCCTTCGGTTTTAATGGAGATAATTTTGAATATTCCCTTACAAGGTCAATGCAAAGATAAAATCTTATTCTCTCTTTCTTCTTCTGGTAAATTTCACTTGAAAAATGTTTGGGATACTATTAGAATCAAATTTGAGAAATCACTTATTTTTTATGCTATTTGGCATAAGAATTATCCGATTTCTTACTCTATTATTGTTTGGAGGTGTTTTAAAGGTTATCTTTCGGTTGATGTTTTGCTTAAAAAAAAAAGGTTTTTCTCTTTCTTCTAAATGTTTGTGCTACTCTAATGTGGAGAGTGTTGATCATCTTTTTGTGAATGGTGACATTGCCAAGAAAGTGTGGTCCTATTTCAATAGTATTGCCAAGAAAAGTTTAGTGACCCACCATAATAATATTTTTTCTATATTAGAGAGTTGGGTGCATATTTCTAAAGGGCATATTTTTAATCTGATTCCTATAATTATTTTCTGGTACATTTGGAAAGCTAGAAATGAGGCTAAACACAATGATATCAATGTGGATGCTTCTCAAATTATTTCGAATGTGAGCTGATGTGTGTGCTGATTGGTTAGCTAATAAGGGTTGTTATCTTAATAATTATGAGGAGTTTGATATTCGAAATTTACACCCGATGTTGAAAGGTATGATTATTCTAGATAAATATGGCTTACCTTATATTCTTAATGGTTGATTTGTTTTTTGTTCAGTTTGCTTTGCATTCGTCTGGTTTGGCATATTCTGCTGATGCATCTATGTGTTTCAAGTGGTTTGATCTTTGGATGTGTTTGGGTTCATACTTTGTGGGATGGAGGCCATTAACTATTTGGAGGTGGAACTTGTGGTGGCTTTTGGATTTTGTCTGTCTGTGCTTGCAGTTGGGGGATAAGGCCTTTGTTAATTTACTTTGGAGCATCTACATTCTTGAGATTGATATTCTGAATTTTCTTTTAGACTCTGTTTTGGTTTATGTTGATTTACCTTGGTTGTGTCTTTGTGGTCATAAGTGGAAGTTTTATTTTGCTGTTGGTAGGGACTTTCAGGATCACTTTTAAACCGAGATGGTTGATTATGTTTTGGTTTGAGGGAGGATTTATATTGGTGGGTTATTGAACCTGAAGTTTTTTGTTGCTCTGGTTTGTGGTCAAAACTGGAATATTTTTATTTCTATTTTTATGGGGCTTTATTTCAACGCTTTGATCGATTTGAGGCTTGGGTTTAACCACTCTAGGCTGTACTTTTGTGTGAGAAATCGGATCATGTTATCAATTGCCGATTATATTGTGGATTATAAGATTTTTGATGATTGCTTGTTTACTGGTGTGGACTGGATCAATGACAATTTTTTGTTTTCTCTTTACAGCAATCTAAGTATTTTGGTCTGTAAGTTTTTGTTTTTATGTAGGTCCTTTGGGTGGAATTTTGCTCTTCTTGACTCTTTGGATGCTCCATCAAACTGGGATATCTACGGTGCTGTCAACAATTTTTGCAGGAAGCTCGTGCTGAAAGTTGATTCTCTACTCTTCCTTTTTTGGGTGCTGTCTCCTTGCAGCCCTAGTATGTTTGTAGGTATTTTTATAATTATTAGTTTAAGGAACCACCGGCTTTTAGGTTTTATTTTGCTTTATTTTGTAGCTTTGTTGAGGAGTAGTGAGCTGGAGGTTTCTTTTAAGGATCTTGTAATCCTTTTTTATATTAACGTGTAGGCATCGCTGTGTGTTTTAACATATATATATATATATATATATATATATATATATATATATATATATATATATATATATATATATATATATATATATATATATATATATATATATATATATGAGGTATTACTTGTGTTCAAACACAAGGTTGTTTGACCAAGTATTTTTCAATTTCAGTTGGATTGCATTAATGACCAGCCTTATGTCCATATCTTTTTGCTTAGGTTATGGATGTTCTCACTAGAGATTGGATTTGACTGGGTCATGTTGAGGTTTGGAGAAGAGTCTAATTTTTTTTCTTAGGGCAGTTTGGTCATTTGGATCCTTGATTTAACTGTTGGTAACTGCGGTGGTCAAATGACCGCCGGTATTCAGTGAATGTTTTATAATGCTGGTTATGAAGGTTCTCATCACTGAGCATGCATGTATGAACAAAGTCTATATAGAAAATCATTTATAATATAAAAACCAACTATTTGATATATTATTGTATTACAAAAATTAATTTAAACGAGGTAAAAATTTATTCAATTTTTTTTCTTGAAATAATCGAAATCCAATTTGATTTTGTCAAATAATTATCTCCTTCAATTCATTCCAGATGTATTACAATCGTTAATTTGGATGAGCATTTCTCAGGATAATAAGTGCCATTTTGTCCTTTTCGAATAATTAATAAACATTAAGTTGAATGAGCCTTTGATGTTTCAATTTTACTGAAAATTTTTATTTATATATTTATTTTTATCAGAATAATTTGTGCCACTTTGATTTTGTCAAATAAGTATCTGCTTTGGCATTTCTTGGGATTGCATTGACGGGGATCCTATATATAAATGGCTACAGACCTCTCCCTAACTCATATCAACAACTCTCATTGAGAAAACAATATTGTTATAAAACATGAAAGAGAAAACTATTATTTTTTTCCATTACAATGCTTCTTTGCCTTACATCAGTCGTATCTACATCAGGAGTAGGAGTAGCCTCCTTCTATGCTGGACCATACATACGTAAGTGCCAATTAACCTGCTTTTTTAATATGTTCTAAGACTTGTTTAAGTATTTGTTTATGTATAATTATAATTACTTTTCTGCATGTGGATGTATGCAGCATCTGCTTGCGGGCACAACGAAAATATAACTAAAATTATCTCAGTTAGTGATGCATTATGGGATAATCGAAATGCTTGCGGGCGTAATTATTTAGTGCGGTGTAAGTCTGTAACAAGTGAAGGCATATTTCAAGCAGCTTGCAAGCGTGATAATGCAGGAAACATATATCAATATGATGTTACATTAGTTGATTATTGTGGGCAGTGTAATGGTTTCACTATGCTTCTCTCAAAAGAGGTTTTCTCAGCTTTGACCAACACAAACGATGTCAATATACAAGTTGAATATATGCAATTTAATAATTAATTATGATGGTGGTTTTAGCACTCATTTATCATAATTATCTGCAGGTAATCTCTAACACTTTATTTTATTTTGAATCTTAAATAACTTAATTAAAAACATCTTTTGAAAATTGTGAAAGAACTATTATTGTATTTCATGACATTTTTATGACTTTAATTTATATCTCGACCTCACAATCTTCTAAAGTTTTTTTCTTCATGATTATTGTTTGCAGGAACTTTAAAATGGCAAAGAAATTAATGGCATGCAGAAGAAATCAAAACTATGTTATTAATTTATCGTTTCTATTTATCTACTTATATGTTTGTAAGATGTTATTTCTGAATCTGATTCGATGTTTTTGTTCAAAGAAATTTGTAATATCTTTCTCACGAATTAAAAATAGGATTATCATAGTGCAAAATTAGATCTTTCCCGATGGTTTTACCAGCCACAAATTTTGTTTTAGCGGTTTTAGAACCTGCTATGATTACAATGGGCTTCAACAACATTCCGTGATAAATTCAGGACTGGTGGTTCATACTAATTTATTGCAGCGATTGTAACCGTCATAACATTACATAATTGCAGCGGTCATAATCGTCACTATTAGTTCAAAAAAAAAAATGATTTACAGAATTCATGTGGCGGATTAAACTGCCACAAATCTGTACTTTAACCGCCACAATAGTCCATAAATTTAAAAAAAAAGGGAATTCGTAACATGCATGAAGATAGAAGGCATCTGCATGAATTGAAAGTATCAAAGGCATTTTTTTTAAAGAGAAAAAAGATACATTAATAAGTAAGAAAAATACACCGCAAGACTAAATAGTGGTCACATAGATGAAAATTACATCCAAAACACTTCAATAAACGATCGGGCCAAGCATTCTAGACGAATTCAAATAAAAAATCACCAAGCCAATTGGACTTAGATCGCTCCTAGCTGCCAAACTTGGGACCATCTAAGGAGGGAAAAAGAAAACAGCCAAAAGACCACAGAACCACCTAGGTTGCCAACCAAGCCATAATCGTCCAAGGGGTTTGCAGGAAACCTGCTTCATCATTGTCCTAATCCAAAAATGATGCCATAATAGAACTAAAATCAAGATTAACCAGCAAACAAAAACATAAAGACTCCAAAAAGAGAAGTCATTTATTTTTGATCGAGTATTCGTTTACTACGCTTAACATTATTTTTGAAAAACCAACATCAACAACTTGGAGAAGACTTAAATCAAAATTGTCCTGAGCGACCAATTCTAACTCCTAATTTTTTTCCTTCTGCTAAAGAAATGTCCTCCTCTAACCGATCGCATTGGCACCAAACATTATCCTTTGCTAGGTGGGATATCATACCAGCATTGGAAATAACATATATGTGTACATTAACTAAGGGCTCCAAAGTAGTAATGGGAGAAATTTGGAGCTCGGACGTCACAACAAACCCCATCTAAACCCCCAGCCTCCTCATTACCTAAGGGAACATAATCATCACACCCAACACCTCCTCATCCTTATCACTAATAGGACTAGCTATCAAGTTCATGCAATAGTTAATAGCATTCAAAGACTCACAAACAAGAGCAGAGGTCTCCACATCTTCCCCAACTGAAATGGAGACATTCAAGTTAGAGTAGCCAATATGTACCATAACCCCAACCAAAACTGGCAATAGAGTATCCAAACCATCCAGAGCATCCTCAAGAGCTATAGGTACATCACCCATTTCAGGTGCCACCACACAACCTATCTTAGATATAGGCCGACAAGCATCACCATAAACACAATTAAATTTCAAAGCATTAATCAAATCAAAACCAATAATAATAACTTCATCGACAGAGTTAAATACAATAATGTCAATGCCAGCAACATTCTCGTCATCACCAATAGTGGGACACAATTCTAAAGCCCCTACATTGGCATTACAAGAAACAATATTTTTCATCCTATCACCCTCATAGTTAACATTAACAGTCAACGGTTTAGAGACTACAAGAACAACATTAGACGAGGAAGACTGAAGAGGCCGATAATCACCACTCACCCAATACATTTACAAGAAACACAAAAGGCTGGGAAAGCTTCCATCGAAACATGTTGAATATAGCCTAGATTCTCAGGACCCAACCAGACTTTATCCGGATAGGATTTCATGATGTCAAGTTTAACAAGCACACGGGCTATATACGGTATAGAACCCATGGAAAAGTAGCATTACCAACCTTCAATGGCCTACCAAAAATTGAACCCAAATCAAAGGCGATATTGGGGGGGGGGGGGGGGGGGGGGTGGGAGAGAACAAATGAGGTCAGAGATTGGGGAAAGAAACCCAGATAGAGATTACAGGCAACTCAACGCCAACATCAACAAGAAAAAACAATTTGGTCAGCTTCATATAGTAGTTATGAACTAAGTAAGTTTGATGACAAAAAATCCTATAATAATCAAGGTCATTACTCAACTTAATCAAAATATGTGACTGATCAAGCAAAGTAACAGAAACATCACCAGTGAGCTTAAGGATGAAAAAAAAAAAATCTATGAATTGATTCCAGAGAAGGCCTTTTAAAAGGGAAAAAAACCAATTAAGAAAAATTGAAAATGAATTGCAAGGGCATTGATTTCTTCCTCTGAAATCCACAGCAATGATAAACCACGAAAAGAAGAAGGTTTGAGATCCATAAATCTACCATCAGAGGATTTACTAGCAAGAGCATCAAGAAAAGACCGAGATTTGAATGAACCTTCCAAAAAAGAAGGATCGCACAAACGTTTCCACTTCGGGTGGATGTATGATGATAGTCGGGATGAATTCCAGCGGCGGCCATGGGGAAGTTCGACGGTGATCGACAATCGAGCGGTGATCCAATGATAGTCGACCGGGATTCGCCGACTGTAGTGTTGGAGCTCTTGAAGACTTATAGTTCTCTCCAATCTCTAGCCTAGAGGTCTCCCTCATGTAGAGAGTGGGGGCCTTTTTATAGATTTTTATGAGTGACTAACCCTGTAATAAATTATATAAAATATAACAAAACATATAATTAATAACGAGAATATATAGTAGTGACTAAATATTTTTCTTCTTAATGCAGCTTATCTTCATATGTTGATTGGGAGCTTTGGATATCAACTAAGAGGTCTTGAGTTCGAAGCTTGTTTTTTTTTTTTTTTTTGTGTGTGTGTGTGTAAGTTTATCTTACTTGACCTAAATGTCCCAGAAAAACTATAAATTTTTGCTATAAATACTAAGTAAGTTCTTGTTGGGAATGTGGAAGAGTAAACAACACAACAATACAACAAAACAAACAAGAAAAAAAGAAGCAATGTAGTGGAAAGTAAAAGGGCTCTAGGACTTAACATGGGCAATGCAGAGGCATATGTTTCTCTTTTACACTATTCTCACACTCAAAACATAAGTGTAATTAATTTAATAACACCAAGAGGGATGCCACTCTTGAGAAAAACGAGAAAGAAAATTGTTTAGTCCATCTCGAAGCACTTTGACATTAGTTTGGAGCGTTGCGGCGCTCAACCCTTTGATCCCGATCCGTCTAACTATGTTGCGGCACAACACAACCCTACCGCGCTCTGCTCTATGTCGTTTCTGATCCCAAATAACATTGCAGCACTAGGGCACTAGGGAACCCAATGCATTCACTAATGATTTTGATATCTTTAATGACAATGAATAATTCCGATATTTGTAATATATTCATTTATGTTGAATTTGCTCACAGTGCATTCACTAAGCTAATTTAACATTAGAGCTCTCTTATTAATTCTTCAGTTGAATATCAGTTGAGTCTTCATATATTTCGTACTCTTCTCTATGCAAGCAATTCTTCCGAGCAAGTTTACTTGCACATCATTATCATCATCATCGTTACTATTAAAATAATAAATTGTGATATTAACAAATTATTAGATGGAATTATATGCATGTCTTTTGCCTCGGACACGAATCTCGAGGCAAAAGGCTAGTTGGAAACTTCAAAATTTGATTTCGGGAGCATCCGAACTCCGATTTCAACGAGCTTATAGTCAAACTGAGCGTCTCGGAAATACGAACCCAACGACACCAAGATCAACCCAATCCGAGCCCAAATGAGTCCGAATCAAGGGTTCAAAGCACAGTTGGAAGGTTCAAACCGCAATTTGAGTTACCAAACGGTCTCTGATTTTGACGAGCTTATACTCGAATCGAACGGCTCGACGAGAAAAATCCAACGAGCCCAAGATCGCTAAATTCCGACATCATTAAGGCCTCCAAATAGCCAACGAACGGTGCACGATCGAAGGGCTCACTATCGACCGTCCATTCGAGCCACTGCTTATTCGCCCTTGATCTCACACCTATTTACGGACCATGCCACTCAAGAAAATCTATAAATAGAGCCCTCATTCTTCACAAGAGAGGATCCAAGCAAGAGAGAGAAGAAGAGAAGAGAAGGAAGAAGAGAAGGAATGAGCTCCTCCTCGACAGCCGCCGGACCACCGCAGAACCTTGCCGGACCACCGCAGAACCTTGCCGGACCACCGCCGGACCACCACAGGAATCTCGCCAGACCGCCACAGGAATCTCGTCGGACCACCGCAGGAACCTCGCTGAACCACCACAGAACCTCGCCGGACCACCACCTTAAAGCCCGACGTTCAGCCCCTACGTCCCGCTGAAGACCCGACGTCCTACTAAAGACCCGACGTCTTGTTCAAGGCCCGACACTCAGTCCCTACATCCTGCCAAAGACCCGACGTCTTGTTCAAGGCCCGACACTCAGTCCCTACATCCTGCCAAAGACCCGATGTCTTGTTCAAGGCCCGACACTCAGTCCCTACGTTCTGCAGAAGACTCGACGTCCTACTCAGGGCCCGACACTCAGTCCCTACGTTCTGCCGAAGACTCGACGTCGTACTCAGAGCCCGACATTCAGTCCCTACGTCCTGCCGAAGACTCGACGTCTTACTTAAGTAATTGATTGTAATCTGATCACCCCTGGAGGTGATTCAGTCATTTGTAACCAACTCAAAGTCTAGTGGAATCATTTTCAACTGGGCTAGGCCTCGTGGTTTTTCCCTTTTAAGGGTTTTCCACGTAAAAAATTTGTGTTCTCTGTGTGTGTGCTAGTTATACGTTCAACGCTAAGACGTAGAATCAAATCTCTATCGCCGCGTAATTTCTAGCCCGCAACAAATTTGATTATTATTTTCTTAAACTAACTAGTTATCATTTATAAAATGATAATAACATAAGTAGGCTATTCAATGATTAGAGTATATTATATCATTTTTTTTCATCATGATTGTAAAGTTAAGCATGTTGTGTGTCTCATTAATTAACTTCATTAATATCTCAACAACTTGATTAGCTAAAGAAAAATACTATCAAGATTATATTAGACCTATATATTAACTCTACTACTAACCTCGCTCCTGTAAGTGATTTGCCATGATGAAGTTTTGCATTCCCACGGGGCTGGAATTGATGCTCACTCAGAACATGTATGAACGAAGTTAATTATATATTTCTTATAAAAACATTTTCAATTTAATTAGTTTCAAGTTCACATCAGACCTTGAAATATAAACTCTTAGTCACAATACTTATACAATAATATCTGAAGTCAGTAGTTGAACTTCACTTATTCTTTGTTTGCGGGCACATATGAAATAAAATTGCCTACAAATCTCTTTCTTTCTTCTTATTTGGATCATCGAGGAGAGTTTTAATGGGCAGCTGTTGGAGAAGAAGGATATTCAATAAAAGTGTGGATGAGATGTTTTTCTAATCATTTCAATGAAGATTATATAATGTGATTGAGTTTAGTGACTTCAGCACCCTAAATGAATTTTTTTTTTATCAACATATTAGTAAAACCAAAAGTTATAGAGACTTTAAAGAAAATGAAGTGTGAAGAACCTGTTGGACTAGATGATATTTCAATAGAAATGTAAAAATGTTTATGAGATGGAAGAATTTCTTGGGTTGCTAAATTTTTTAATCTTATTTTGAAGACTAAAAAGATGTGAGATGAGTGGAGAATGAGTGTGTTGATTCATATTTTTAAGATTAAAGTTGATGTACAAGATTGCGTGAATTACAGAGGAATTAAGTTAGTGTGTTATACTTTAAAACTATGAGAGAGATTTATGGAGCATAGGTTGTGGCGTGATACAAATGTTTCTCAAAATTAATTTGGATTCATGCTAGGTAGGCCTATTATGGCAGCTACACATTTATTGAAAGGTTTGATGGAGAAGTATGTAGATAATAAGGAGGATCTACATAAGATATTTTTTGATTTAGAGACAATATATGATAAAGTTTCAAGAGAAGTGCTATGGAGAGTTCTAGCAAAGAAATATGTTAATAATAATTATATATATATATATATATATATATATATATATATATATATATATATATATATATATGAGGTATTAGTTGTGTTCAAACACAAGGTTAATTGTTTAAACTAGTATTTTCCAATTTAAGTTGAATTACATTAATGATCATCCATCAGTCCATATCCTTTTGCTTAGGTCATGAATGTTCTCACTAGAGATTTGATTTGACTGGGCCATGTTGAGGTTTGGAGAAAAGTCTAATTTTTTCTTTAAAGGACATTTTGATCATTTGGACCCCCAAAATTTAATTGTTGGTAATTCCGCTGGTCAAATGACTGTTGGTATTCAGTGAATTTTTTGTAGTGCTTATGAAGGTTCTCATCACTGCGCATGCAGGGGCGGAACCAGCCTTTTATTTCAGGGTGGGCAAATTTTGCATATGAATATATTATATATTAATATTTATATATAAAAAAGAACATAATTCAAAGCAAAATAATTATGATTGATAAATTAAAATTATTACAAACCTAATAATCTATTTTGCATTTTCTGATAATGTTGCATTATAACTTCATTGGGAATAAAATCAAATACATCATTTTCAATATAAGGCACCAGACAGTCGTTGAGCCAATCATCACCCATCCTACTACGTAGTCGATGTTTTACAATCTTCATTGCAGAAAATGCTCTTTCCACTGTAGCGGTAGCAACTGGTAAAGTCAATGCTAAAATAATGAGTCTATAAACCAGCGGATACACATCATCCTTCTTGAACTTAACAATTTGCTTTGAAAGATCGGCAAAACTGTTTAGAGAGAAGAACTCAGCACTGGTACGCATATCAATAATATAAGTTGATAATTGACTTTTAAGAGCCACAAGATCAAATGTAGAAAAATCAGTTGGATATAACTCAGCTAAACGTGTCAATTTCCTCTCATCATAAGCTTGGAAGGTATCAGTTGGATTTAAGCATGCCACACAAAGAAGCAATTCAGTGCTAGATTCAGAAAAACGATTATTTATCTCTTGAAGTTGCATGTCAACTACAGTATAGAATAGCTCAACACGATAATGATGTAAGTTTGTTATTTCTTCACCTCTTCGTACTGTTCGACGACGACGTGTTTTGTATGTTTTCATTCATCTTTGGAACAGTAACTTCAAAAACACTACAAAAAATGAGAAACTTCATCTAGTAGAACAGTCCATCCACTCTCCCTTAGTACTTGTAGTCGATGTTTAGATATTTGTACCAATTTCATTGCATTTTCAATGTCCTGATCTTTTTTCTTGTGTAGTGATTGTGATAACTCATTCGTAATCCCCAAGATATCAATCATCAAATGCATTGTGAAAATGAAATCAAATGACTCCATCACATCAATCAAAGTGCCTGCTTCAACTGATTGTTGATCATTTACCCCTTCTTCTTTAATGATCTCGAGCACCTCGATTACTGAAGCATACATTTTCATAAGACTAATTAAAGTATGAAAATGTGAACTCCATCGTGTATCACTGGACCTTTGTAAATTAGTCTCTTGATTTAAACCTCTGCCGCTTATTAGATTGCCAGCTTTAAGATGTGAAAGAATTTTTTCATGCTGAATTGCTTTCATAGTATCTGATCTCTTACAAGAAGCTCCAACAACAAACAAATTTTAACACTAGCTTTACTCAGATCAAAATGGATAAATAAAGATAGAATGGGGGAAACCAGAAAAAAACAAATTCCCTTTTGAACTTTCAATGAGAAAAAAAAAATGCATTTCCAGAAATCCTGCTTCAACCGTTCGGCGTTCAACGCCTCTTGCTTGCGGTTACACCTGACCACGCCTCTTCCATCTCATGCAAACAGCAAATATGATTTTAGTTCAGTTAAGCAAAAGATTTTGAGATTACCTTAGGTCCTCTAGCTCAGACGGCTTCTTCTCCAATCTCCACGATCGCCAAAAGCGGAAGAACAGCGATATCGGGCTGGTGGCTCAAGCAGCTCCAATCTTTTTTTTTTATGGGGGGGCGAAATAGGGCAAAATAGGCTGTTTGGAAGCAAATGTCTAAACTACCCTTGAGTTTAAAAAAATTTGAGGGTGGGCAATTGCCCACCCTCACCGTAGCATAGGTCTGCCCCTGTGCGCATGCATATATAAACAAAGTATATATAGAAAATCATTTATAATTTAAAAACCAACTATTGTATACATTATTGTATTCCAAAAATTAATTTGAACGAACTAAAAGTTTATTCAAACTTTTTTTCTTGAAATAATCGAATCCAATTTGATTTTGTCAAATAATTATCTCCTTCATTCCATATGTATTACAATCGTTAATTTGGATGAGCGTTTCTCAGGATAATAGGTGCCATTTTGTCCTTTTCGAATAATTAATAAACATTAAGTTGAATGAGCCTTTGATGTTTCAATTTTATTGAAAATTTTTATTTATATATTTATTTTTATCAGAATAATTTGTGCCACTTTGATTTTGTCAAATAAGTATCTGCTTTGGCATTTCTTGGGATTGCATTGACGGGGATCCTATATATAAATGGCTACAGACCTCTCCCTAACTCATATCAACAACTCTCATTGAGAAAACAATATTGGTATAAAACATGAAAGAGGAAACTGTTATTTTTGCCATCACAATGCTTCTTTGCCTTACATCAGTCGTATCTACATCAGGAGTAGGAGTAGCCTCCTTCTATGCTGGACCATACATACGTAAGTGCCAATTAACCTGCTTTTTTAATATGTTCTAATACTTGTTTAAGTATTAGTTTATGTATAATTATAATTACTCTTCTGTGGATGTATGCAGCATCTGCTTGCGGGCACACCGAAAATATAACTAACATTATTTTAGTTAGTGATGCATTATGGGATAACCGAAATGCTTGCGGGCGTAATTATACAGTGTTTTGTAAGTCTGTAACAAATGAAGGCATATTTCAAGCAGCTTGCAAGCGTGATAATGCAGGAAATGTATATGGATATGATGTTACAGTAGTTGATTATTGCGGGCAGTGTAATGGTTTCACTATGCTTCTCTCAAAAGAGGTTTTCTCAGCTTTGACCAACACAAACGATGGCAATATTCAAGTTGAATATATGCAATCTAATGTTTAATTATGATGGTGGTTTTAATTAGTACTCATTTATCATAATTATCTGCAGGTAATCTCTAACTCTTAATTTTATTTTGAATCTTAAATAACTTAAAAACGTTTTTTTGGAAATTGTAAAAAAACTATTATTGTATTTCATGACAATATTAGGACTTAGGTTTCATTTGGGATGACTTTTTTACTGCTGCTTAAAACAACTTTTTAGTACAAAAGTTTTAATTTTTATAGTAGAAAACTGTTTTAAGAAGCAATAAGAAAGTCATCCCAAATGAAAACTTCATTTTGGAAAGCTTTCTTACTGCTTCTTAAAACGGCTTTATCTAGTACAAAAATTAATTTATATCTTTTACAAACAATCTTCAGAAGTCTTTTTCTTCTTGATTATTGTTTGTTTTTTGCAGGAACTTTAAAATGGCAAAGAAATTAATGACATGCAGAAGAAATCAAAACCTTGTATTAATTTTCCGTTATCTACTTATATGTTTGTAAGACGTTATTTCTGAATCTGATTCGATGTTTTTTTTTCAAAGAAATTTGTAATCTCTTTCTCACTATCAAAAAATAGGGTTATCACAACACAAAGGCATTTTCCGGTAGTTTTAGTCGCCACAAATTTTCTTGTGGCGGTTTTAAAACCAGTGCACGCCCCTTGTGATTGCAATGCGCTCAATGACATTCCACGATGGTTTCATGTCTGTTGGTTCGTACTTATAATTTATTGCAGCGGTTTTAACCACCATAATATTACAGGATTGCAGCGGTCATTACTTCCACTGTTAGCTAAGAAAAAGAAAAATGATTCACATAATTCATGTGGCTGATTAAACCACCACAAATATGTACTTTAACTGCTACAATAGTCCATAAAAAAAAAAAAAAAAAGAATTCGTAACTTGTGCTTCGTTATGAAGACAAATGGCATATGCATGAATCGAAAGTATCAAAGGCATGCAGGCAAAGCATATTCATTGAAATATATGCATGAATTGAAAGGTCTGCCTATTCACAAATTCCAATTTTTTCTCTCTCCAACTACTTCAATTACAGCAATCTGCCGAAGCCGTTTTTTTTGTTTCTTTAAAACAAAAGCATGAGAAAGAAAATGAAACAGAAAACTTTATGATTTTAAGAACTAAGGAACAGTATGTTTGTAAGGATCTCATGCTCAAAAGATCTATTAAATGAATACTTTGCATCAATTATCATGTTAAAATGTATTAAGGTGCCAGTGCTTTCAATATTCAAGGTTTGCATTAATTAATTCACCCTTAATAATAATAACAAAGAAGAAGAAAAAATAATAATTAAGATAAATATGATACAATAGCAGTGAAATCAATCATTTAAAATGGTCAAATTTCGTTAAGCAATACATATTCTGAAGAACAAAATCAATTAATATGCATTAATCACAATAAAATCAAATGATTTTGAAGGGATGCCATAAAACCTACAAATATTCTGAATGACACAAATGAAGAGAGATTAAGAGCTGGCTGAATTCAGTATAAGCAAAGATCATCAAAAAAGTAACCCAAAAAAGTAATACCTAACCGCCGCCATCTCCAAACAAACAAATATTACAAAGAGAGAAGAGTTAAAAAAAAAAAAAAAAAAAAAAAAAAAAAACTAGAAGTCAAACTCCACACCACCACATGTAGGGGTGTCAATTCGGGTCAACGGGTCGGGTTCGGGTCGAACCCAGAACTGACCCGGCACTGTTCGGGTCAACCCGAACCCGACCCGTTTTTAAAAACGGGTCAGGTTTCCGGACCCGAACCCGACCCGATTCGGGTTCGGGTCAACCCGACCCGACACGAATGACCCGGAATTGCTAGTTTTTGGGTCAAAAATCGGGTCAATTTTTGTTTTTCGGGTCAAAATCGGGTAAAAAACGGGTCAAACTCGGATTTTCGGGTCAAATATCAGTTTTCGTGTCACTTTCGTGTCACTTTCGGGTCAATTTCGTGTTTCCGTGTCAACCCGAACCCGACCCGATTTTTAAAACGGGTTGATTTCTTCAACCCGAACCCGACCCGTTTCGGGTTTGGGTTGACCCGAACCCGGATTTTTCCGGGTCGGGTTCGGGTCGTGTTTCGTGTCGTGTCAAAAAGTGACACCCCTAACCACATGAATACAATGTCCATCAATATATATAGGAGATGTGAAAAGCATCTAAATCAAACAAGCAATATAATGGCCACCGAAAAATAGAAATAACACTAGATAATCTCAAGTGAAACTTTTTAATTCATTGATATGTCAAAAAGAGAAGTGTATTCATCATTCATATTTGGTAATATATAATATCAAAACTTTGAGTAACATCTCAAAAAAGTAGACTTTCATATCAAGATTTATTTTAAAATAATTTATCACAAACATGGATTATCTTCTCTTTCACCCATAACATTATCTTTTAGAAGAAGTTTCATTGCCACCCTATCAATTATAAAAAGATTATAAAATATTAGTATTCAAATAACCAACATTAAAATTAGAATGTGAAATTTTACATACCATTTGTGAGCTTCCTTAAGGTATATTGTTGCATAAATTCTCTCATTTAAGTATGTAATGAGTTGACCTCCTCTCTAAGAATTACTATTTAACTTAAATGTCTTTCACAGCTACTCTTGCCCTCATTCTTGCTATGAGAAAAATATCATGTATATAGGAGTGAAACTAAACCCTTGGGTTCTGACTCTGCTTAGGTGTTCAGGTCCCATAGTCATACTGAACACCATTTTGTTAGCCTTCACATTCCCATCTTCTGGTGTCAGCCCATCCTCAGCTAAAAGCTCTCAAGCTTGTGTCTAAGTTCTAAAAAAATTAGTTAACTTTCTTTTTTAAGAAACAAAAATAGTAATGAATTACATATAAAAAATTTATAGCTAGAGTGAAATTACCCATCTCTGATTAACATATTTAGATGACCAAGTGCCATCTTTGTCTAGTTTGTTAATTCTTAATAATAGTAATCTATCCTTGATAACCTATAACAACAAATTTGATCGTTAAGTAATTAGTTAATAAATATGAATATAAAATTTATATAAATCAAAATATATATCACCTCTTATTGCCTGTGAACTGAGCGCACACGCCTGATAGTGTGAGGACAAGTCTGTTTCTTTGCATTTGCAGCATTTATGGTGGCCTCTCCTGCTACATATGAATCTAACTCCATACTGATTTGTAAAAAATATATAATTAAATATAATTATGGTACTAACCTTATCTTTTGGTTATAACTATTGGGTGACTAGCTGACACCAATGTGCTGCTTTAACACCAACTGAAATAGACTCCATAATTTCCTTGATAGGCCGGCTATCTCAGTGCTCAACTTTTAAATTAGCCTTATGATTACGCCACTTAACTCTAAAGGATTGAAGAATCTAGTAATGTATATGCTTAGGAAAAGTAAACTTTGACTGTAATATAAATATATTTTTTATTACTTATAGCTTACACTACAGGAAAGTTGTGTATTTTCGATGGAATTTCCAGTGAAAAATTCTAAAGTTTTTAGTGGATTTCAAAATTTTTCGATGGATTTTTGATGAAAATGTCTTCCACGATAAATCGAGAGTCGGAAAACTTTTTCGTAACGAATTTTTTTTCGATAGAAAAATTCCTCCGGAACTACTTTTTTCAGTGAAAAAAACCATCATAATAAATAAAACAATTTTTTTGAAAAAATTTCCGTCCTAGGCGCGCATGTGAGCCTGCTCTCGATGGTCCACAACCAGCACCCAGGTGAGCCCTCTCTGGTGGTTCGGGTCTGCAACCCACGCATGTGAGCCTCTCCTGCAACCCGCGCCTAGCGGGCGCCCAAGTGAGCCAGCTCCCGCGGTCTGGGTCCACAACCCCGAGCATGTGAGCCCGCTCTCACGGCCCGAGTTTGCAACATGCGCATGTGAGCCTGCTCCCACAACCCGCACCCAGCAAGCTGCTTAGGTGAGCCCGTTCTCGCAACCAGTGCCCAGGCACATATCCGCCCTGAGAATCTAACTGCAACTCCCCCTCCCTCGTGAGTCCGCACTAGTTTGACCAATGTGTCGTTCCTACAAAATTGTTTAAATGGATAAATTTTTTTATTTATATTAAAACTGACATAATATTACAATTAAAACTAATTTACTTAAGTTTATTGTTTTAATTGATAATCAAAATAAATTAGTTAAGTAACAATTAATTAAAATATGTTATTAAATTAATAATTAATTAAAATAAACTATAAAATTTTTAATGAACTAAATTACTAATAAATTATATTTTCAGAGATTTTTTTACTTCGTCGAAAAAGCCGCTGGAAAAGCCACCTGAAAAATATCTGCTGAAAAAGACGTTGGAAAATCTACTTGAAATTTTGTCGGAAATATTTCTAAATAATCCGTCAGAATTCGCCAAAAAATCTGCCTGAAATTCTTCTGCCGGAAATCCGCCAGTTATGGGCGATTTTCTTGTAGTGTTAAACCTTATTATTAAAATTTATTTAATATTTTGCTTACCTCCATTTAAGCTAACATTTTTTTTCTTAAAGGGAGATCCATACCCTTATTCTCCAATTTGTGAGTGATATGGGAGCCAATACAAGATCTTTACTAATGACATCTAGATATAGTACTCTTAATAGGACATACTTCTAAATGTTCCTTGGCACATTATTCTCATTCACCTCTAAATGAACACTGTATCTGTCGGCATGTTTTGAATGTCAATGCACGTGGTGCGCCCCCTATGACGTACATGTACACCCTATTCATTTGTGCATAAAATATATCATAAGACTAATTACAAAATTAAAATGATTAAATCAAACCTATTAGTCATATCCCATCATTTGGAGTCTGAGTATGCTCACAAGTAGAATGATGTGGTGATTATTGAGTGCCACTGCACTCATTCTCCTCTTGAGTTTGCTCACAAGTAGAATCTGGGTGGATTGGAGTAGAAAGAGGTTTTAGATCCTCTGTCGAACCCACCCCTTAATACAACCTTCTTAGCTCGCCTGGATGTATTTCCCCCTATCATGTTCTGCAAATGTATAGTTTAATATAATATCAAAACTCATAAAAGTAACAATAATATAAACATGCTAAAGAATATAGATATGCTAAATGTACATGTAAATATAATAATGGGTATCAAGCTTTATATACACATGAAATATTACTGAACATAAAGATTTGCAGCCTAATCTTGATTCATATAATAAAGCATTAAATATTATAAAACATAAAAGTATAAACTTATGTCCCTACTTATATTTGTTTGCTATGAGAAATACTTGAATCATATACATCTCTAGACATTAGTCGAACAATAAAATTCCAATTTGTATTTTTAGGATCTTGAATATAGAAGATTGGTTCAACTTGTGAAGAGAAAACAAATAGATCATCTTCTAATTTATCATCAGTGTGAATAAGATAAAAAAAAATTCATGAAAGTGTAACTAAACTGATCTTGCTTTACACAGGTGCCAATTGTGATTGCCTAATCGCATTTGAATAGTATCACTTTGAATTGTCTGAATAATTTATCTCAATAATGTCATTAATTTTCCTGTAGTAACTGAAATTTTCAATTTTTGTACTATTAACAACACCATAATTCTGAGTTTTTTTATTCTCATCTCTTATTTTTACGTGAAGGGTACATCATTAATAAAAAAAATCTTTATATGCACGTGCAATTTTATTAAGCTTCATGGTCAGGACCTTAATTTTCTCTGTTACTTCTTTACCAACATTACCCATGACCTAAAAAAA
Source organism: Dendrobium officinale (assembly GCA_019514585.1). NCBI lineage: Eukaryota > Viridiplantae > Streptophyta > Magnoliopsida > Asparagales > Orchidaceae > Dendrobium > Dendrobium officinale. The sequence goes on from CM033700.1 coordinate 4,910,744, forward strand.
GGTATTAGCCTTTAGGAAAATTGAAATATTAAATATTAAATAAAAACATTAGGTTTAGAGTTTATTGTTATTCTTATCATATCATGAAATTTTTTGTTAATAAGTTTCTCGATATTGATCCCAAGTTGTAAGATATGTGTGTTAGTGCCTCTTTCTTTTCTCATCATCTTTGAAATGTTCTCCAAATGATATAATAATATCAAAATGACATAGCATATATATGTGCTTGGGTTATTGATTTCTCGTCTAGCACAACTGAAGAGACCTTCCCCAATGAAATACCACCACTGAAGAATATAAACTCATCTTCATTTTCAAGTGATAATTTATTTGTCCTAATATTGTGGCTATACCCCTCCAAATATTTGAAATAAAATAAAATCCCTTTGCAATAGAACCTCGGGTTGTTCTAATATAAAGAAAATTCCGCAAATGATATAAACTCTTAAAATGCTTATCATATGTGTAGCTAAATAGAGATAATAAGTTATTTGTTACTTTTCAAATGGGTTCATTCATCGATATTGAACATGACCACTTAATGTAACTTTCTCTGCTATGTGTACAAGAAGATGAATCATGATGGTGAAAAATGATGGAAGGAATATTTTTTCCATCTTGCATAATGCCATAACGATATTATTCTATAGCATCTCTAACATAGTGAGAATTATAACCTTTGCACAAATTAACTTTAGGAAGTGTTATATCTCCACCATAGTGCACATAAGTTCATCTGAAGGTGCACACGATCGAAGTGCAATGGGTAGAATGTCTTCTATTAGAATATGTCAGTCATGACTTTTTAAACCCATAATTTTACAATTAGCAACATTGATGCATAGTCTTTAGGAAATTTCAAATTCTTCAAAACTTCATCGAACATTATTTTATCTTTCTTTGACAATGTGAAAGGAGCCGATGGAAATGAGTTTCTACCATCCTCTAGAGTCTGTGGATGTAATTCGCTTTTTATTCCAATGTCAGCCAAATCTTATCTTGCTTGTATGTTATCATTTGATGTTTCCAGATCAAGCAAAGTTTCAATAAAATTATAATAAATATTTTTCTCAATATGCATAACATCTAAGTTCTATAATAATAAATTATACTCCTAATAAGGTAGGTCAAAGAAAATTAATTTTTTTCCATCCTTCAATCACCTATACATCATATCCTCTTCTTAGACCAGCTTTACTTCATGAGGCAATAAGAAATTCAATATTATAGAACTATGATAGAACATCAATGCCAATTCTCCTTGTAGATTCTTTTCGAACTTCCTCAGTGTTATCTAAGTAAATTTTTTTTGGCGGCATAAAATATGATTATCTGGAAGCCAACATCAATGATCCGTGTAAGAGAATTTCTTGCCTTTGTATAACCACAAGGGCTTTGTACTTTTCACGCACTAAGGACAAGTAAATCTCCCTTTCATGCTCCACCTAGATAAGATGTCGTATGCTAGAAAATCATTAATGATCTATAGTAATGCTGCTCGCATGTTGGAAGTTTGTCCACTTGCTGCATCATAACATTAAACTCTATTCCATAATTTGCATAACTATTGAATTAAAGGTTGGAGGTAAATATTAATAGCATTTCCTAGCCTTTTGTCACTACGTATTATAGTTGATAGGTTAAAAGAATCATGTTTCATCTCCCAACCCAAGGTGTTATATTATATGGAACTAAAAGTACAAGCAAAATACTAAATGTATTAATCATAATATTGAATTCATTAAAACCATCACTACCCAAACTAAGGCGAACATTACGTGGATCCAAGCAAAATCAGTGTATTGAGAGCCGAAAGCTTTCGACACTTCTGCATCAGATGGATGTCGTAACAAGTTATCTACATTTCTGTGTTAAGTATGCTAAATCATCTCTTTAGTAGATTTCTTTATTTTAAAAAATTTTTGAAGTCTTGAGATTAATGAAAAATATTTGACAATTTTGTCTGACTTTATATGAGTTTTTTTCCTCAAGAAGTATTTTTCATCGTAATTGACCATCTTGATGCTCTACATATGTGATATATATTATGATCAGATTATCTTTCTAAAATAATATATAATCATTAGGACATGCATCTGTCTTCGCATATCTAAGATCAAATGCTTTCATTATCTTCTTCACTTCATATATACTTTTAGGCAACAACACCCCTTTAGGAAAGGTATTGACCAGTAACTCAAGTAGCATATCAAAGGACCGTGTCACCCAAGAATGTAAAAACTTCAAACAAATTAAGTTCAATATAAAATAAAGCTTTGAGGTTTTACATTTAGGGTACAACTTTACTCCTACATCCTGCATTAAAATTGCAAATTTCTCACAATGATTATTTTGTTCATTTGTATTTAACTTATTTTGCTCGATTGCTTGATTTTGAAGTGGATCACATGGACATAATATATCTCTTAATAATCTATCTACATCATCTATTCTTATATTATTCTCAAAAAGAGTTTTTCCTTCCTTTAACTTTGGTGTGGCACCAGATGCTTCATTATTGCATATTCACCTATACTACAATGCTCTTACCCATGTCGATTCCATACAACATATCCAACAAAAAATTATTTGGAAATTAAATGGACTTTCACATCTTTTATAGAATATAAATACCTATTAATGCACAACTTGCACGGATATAAAATTTTTCCTGATAAATTTTGGCTCTGACTTGCAAACTCTATGAAATTATTTACACGGCCATTTAGATAATCACGACTCCACTTGGATTTTGCAATCCAACTCTTATTCATATTAAGTAAAAAATGAGTTTCCAAGTCACTGTTAAGAATTAATAAAGATTCATTAGGCAACTCAAATTTTTATGCAACCATCATGTTCATAGACTTGCATGTGATCATAGTATATCTCAAACTAATTATCTTCAGGTAACACTTAGCAATAAGAAGAACTAAACGAAGGTAGATGTTAGCTTCATGCCCATAAAGAATGGCATAGAAGGGGCAAGTGGCTGAGATCAAGATCGAATAAAGATATTCTAAGATTATGTTCACAGGGGATAACTTCGTTTAGATGATTTTGTTGAAAGCTTCTTAAGAACATTAAGGGATGTTGACAACCAAAATGTTATCTTTAGTAGATTTGATCGTAGTAAGGTATTGACACATAGTGTTGTTTTTTTCATGGAGGCATGGTGTAACTCAATTTTTTTTTCTAATTTTTTGTCCATATTAAATTTTTTTCTAACAGCCTTTCAAAGGTAAACAATTATATCTAAAATATTTTTTTTTGGATTTGTTTTAAACATCACCAATTAGAATAAAGAGAGAGGTCCTAATATTAAAGAGTAAGAAAATAAGAAATACTAAATTTCTCTTTTGGATTGTTCTAATCTATAACTTTGATCCTAGCTAGATATAATAAATTCAAGATATGTAAACATCCCACCTTCTTAAGCAAATACAAAATAAATAATAAGTATTAATTTCACATCCACTTCAATTACTTATCATATGTTTTGTATTAGTTATGCAAATACTAAATCAAGTCAGATTAGATACCAAAAAACGTAGAATAAATTTTGTTAAGTTCAAATTCAAATTTTTGAATATTTACCGAATAAATATTAATACATATAAAAAACTAGAATTTCTTATCAAATTAAATAATATGTTGATATATAAAATAATGATGATTTATAAGCAACAAAAGAAAGTAATAAATTATATAAAATACAATAAAAAATATAATTAATAACGGGAATATATAGTAGTGACTTATCTTGATCTGCTGATTGGGAGCTTTAGATAATAATAAAGAGGTCTTGGGTTCGGAGTTTATATATCTGATGTGTGAGTAAGTTTACCTTAATTGACCTAAATGTCCCAAAAAAACTATAAATTTTTGCTATAAATACTAAATAAGTTCTTGTTGGGGATGTGGAAGAGTAAACAACACGACAACAACACAACAAAACAAACAAGAAAAATTAATAGAAGCAATGCAGTGGAAAGTCGTAAAAGGGCTCTAGGATTTAACACGGGCAATGCAGAGGCATATGTTTCTCTTTTACACTATTCTCACACTCAAAACATAAGAGAAATTTAATTTAATAACACCAAGGGATGCCACCCTGGAGAAAACTAGAAAGAAAACTGTTCAATCCATCGATCTCAGAGCGCTTTGGCATCAGTTTGGAGCGCTACGGTGCTCAACCCTTTGATCTTGATCCGTCTGACTATGCTGCAGCACAACACAACACTACGGCGCTCTGCTCTTTGTCGTTTTTGATCCAAGAAAACATTGCATCACAGAGGCTCTAGGGAAAACAATGCATTCACTAATAATTTTGATATCTTTAATGACAATGAATAATTCTGATATTTGTAATATTTTCCTTTATGCTGAATTTGCTCACAGTGCATTCACTAAGCTAATTTAACATTAGAGCTCTCTTAATTCTTCAGTTGAATATCATATCAGTTGAGTCTTCATATATTGCGTACTCTTCTCTATGCAAGCAATTCTTCTGAGCAAGTTTACTTGCACATCATTATCATCATCATCGTTACTATTAAAATAATAAATTGTGATAACATATTTAACAAATTATTAGATGGAATTATATGCATGTCTTTTAATCATCAAATAAATGGCTTATCAGTGAAGGTGGGCAAGTCTTATCTGCAGCAAGCAATGCCAGCTAAAACAACAAGAAAATGAGGAGTCATTAGTTGAAAAAATCTATAATTTCTTTTAAAAATTTTATAATGTAATAATTAATCAACCATTGGAATGTTTCCAATAGGAACAAGTCAAATTTTAATTTTTATCATGAACATTTAGGTAAATTAAAATAAAAATAGTTTATACAGAAGAAGTAGTTGCAGTATTATGAAAAAAAAAAAAAATTATCAAATGTTTATAAAGATAAAACTGAACCAGTATGAGAAACATAAGCAGGTTATAAACATTAGATAAATATATGACTCAACTTTTCTAGAAAATTCTAACAAATTTTATTTATAAAAAAGCCTATAGTAATTTGATTATTATTTTCTTAAACTAACTAGTTATCATTTATAAAATGATAATAACATAAGTAGGCTATTCAATGATTAGAGTATATTATATCATTTTTTTTCATCATGATTGTTGATACATCACACAAAAATTATCTTGATCGAGCACGAATCTTGAGGCAAAAGCTAGTTGAAAACTTCAGAAATTAAACCCGGAAGCACCTGAACTCTGATTTCAGCGAGCTTATAGTCAAACTGAGCGTCTCGGAAATACGAGCCCAACGACACCAAGATCAACCCAATCCGAGCCCAAATGAGTCCGAATCAAGGGCTCAAAGCGCTGTTGGAAGGTTCAAACCGCAATTTGAGTTACCAAACGGTCTCCGATTTTGACGAGCTTATACTCGAATCCAACGGCTCAACGAGACGAATCCAACGAGCCCAAGATCGACGAATTCCGACATCATTAAGGCCTTCAAATGCCCAACAAACGGTGCATGATCAAAGGATTCGATATCAGCCGTCCATTCAAAACACTCCCAATTCGCCCCTGATCTCACGCCTATTTACGGGCTATGCCACTCCAGAAAAACTATAAATAGAGCCCTCATTCTACACAAAGGGGACTCAAGTGAAGAGAGAGAAGAAGAAGAGGAGAAAGGGGAAAAGGAGATTCCTCACCTCCTCGACCACGTCTTCCCCTATTTCAGCATTTCATTCTCTATTTGGCCCGCCTCATGAAAAATGAGAGGCCTCTTGATTCGAAGTAACTACGAAAGGGTTGGTCAATAGCATAGCTCTTTCCCGGGTCTCCTTTCGAAGGAAGGCGCTAGCTTCGCATTCCTAATCCGGTAGGACTGCTTTGTTTGCCCCAGCTTGGCGAATCGCATCCCCGCTAGCCCCTGACCGTTCTCGCGAAGTCTTTGCAACGACTGGGGAACCAGTCTACTTCGATCTATCCCTACTAAAGCTAAAGCCCAGTGGCTGCTACTCCTATTCTTTTCCTCCTTACTAATACTAATGTGAAATCATTCCCTTCCGTCGCCTTATCCCGTCCGAGGTAGAAGTGAAGTGAGAATTTCTTTCAATAGATCGAGTGCACCTTAGTAAAAACATGAGGGACCGCCGGAGCTCTTCCTGCCGTCTGAAGACGCCGAAACTCTGCCGGATTTTCAGGAAATGCAGGAATTCTGCACAACTTCCACGTGATGCTGAAATCCTTCCCAATTAACAACAGAGTTCCCTCCTGACGCCGAAACTCCGCCCAAGTGAAGCCGGAGTTCTCCTCTGCCACCAATGACGTCGGACTTCTACCCGACGTCGGACCTTCACTCTTCGCCAAGTTTCTACCCGACGCCGGACTTCTACCGGTTATCGGACTTCGTCGGACGTCTATGCGAAGATGCATTTCTTTCCATTGCTGGACTTCTACCTGACGCTGTCCTACTGGTCTTCGTCGTCAGACTACAGTCCTTCCGACCTCCGTCGCTAGCCGACTACGGTCCTCCTGACTTACGTCGCCTGCCGACTACAGTCTTTCTGACATCCGTCGCCCGTTGAATACGGTCCTCCTGACTTATGTGGCCCGCCGACTACAATCTTTCCGACCTCCGTCGCCCGCCGACTACGGTCCTCCTGACTTACGTCGCCCGCCGACTACAGTCCTCCGTCGCCAGCTGACTACGGTCCTCCTGACCTACGTCGCCCGCCGACTGCAGTCCTTCTAACAAAGCGAATACGTCGATAGTAGCTCTTTGTATTTACATCATGTAATGTACTCCATAAGATGTACATCAAGCTAAGGCCTTCTCCCAAGGAAGGGCCTCATTTGTAATTGACTGCGAATACTAGTGGATTCGTTCAAACTGGGCTAGGCCCCGTGGTTTTTCCCCCTTTTACAGGGGTTTTCCACGTAAAAATCTTGGTGTCTCATAAATGCTAGACCCTCTCTCCTTATCTGATTGCGTGCCAGATTTTCGTACAACGCTAAGACGATAAACTTTATATTTCTCTACCGCCGCGAATACTCTTGGACGCAACAATTGTAAAGTTAAGCATGTTGTGTGTTTCATTAATTAACTTCATTAATATCTCAACAACTTGATTAGCTAAAGAAAAATACTATCAAGATTATATTAGACCTATATATTAACTCTACTACTAACCTCGCGCCTGTAAGTGATTTGCCATGATGAAGTTTTGCATTCCCACGGGGCTGGAAATGATGCTCACTCAGAACATGTATGAACGAAGTTAATTATATATTTCTTATAAATACATTTTCAATTTAATTAGTTTCAAGTTCACATCAGGCCTTGAAATATAAACTCTTAGTCACAATACTTATACAATAATCTCTTAGTCAGTAGTTGAACTTCACTGATCCTTTGTTTGCTGGCACATATGAAATAAAATTTCCTACAAATATCTTTCTTTCTTCTTATTTGGGTCATCGATGAGAGTTTTAACGAGTAGCTATTGGAGAAGAAGATATTCAATAAAAGTGTGGATGAGATATTTTTCTAATTCTTAAATGAAGATTATATAATGTGATTGAGTTTAGTGACTTTAGCACCCTAAATAAAAAATATATTTTTTTGTTTTTATCAGCATATTACTAAATCCAAAGTTAGAGAGACTTTAAGGAAAATAAAGTGTGAAGAAGATGTTGGACTATATGATACTCCAATAGAGGTGTGAAGATGCTTAAGAGATGAAGGAATTTCTTGGCTTTTTAAAATTTTTAATATTATTTTGAAGACTAAAAAGATATCAGATGAGCGGAGAATGAGTGTTTTGGTTCCTACTTTTATGATTAAAAGTGATGTACAAGATTGCATGAATTATAAATGAATTAAGTTAATGTGTCATATTTTAAAACTATGAGAGAGATTTATGGAGCATAGGTTGTGGCATGATACAAATATTTCTCAAAATTAATTTGGATTCATGTCGGGTAGGTATACTATGGATGCTACACATTTATTGAGAGGTTTGATGGAGAAGTGTGGAGATAATAAGAAGGATCTACATATGATATTTTTTTATTTAGAGAAAGTATATGATAAAGTTTCAAGAGAAGTGCTATGGAAAGTTATAGCTAAGAAATAGGTTAATAATATTTATATTCAAGTCATTAAGGATATATATATATATATATATATATATATATATATATATATATATATATATATATATATATATATATATATATATATATATATATAATGTATTACTTGTGTTCTAACTTGACCAAGTATTTTTCTATTTCAGTTGAATTACATTAATGATCACCCTTAAGTTCATATATTTTTGCTTATGTCATGGATGTTCTCACTAGAGTTTTGATTTGACTGGGTCAAGTTGAGGATTGGAGAAAAGTTTAATTTTTCAGTTAAAGAACATTTTGGTTATTTGGACCCTTGGTTTAACTGTCGGTAATTACGGCGGTCAAATGACCGCCGGTATTCAGTAAATTTTTTATATATAGTGCTGGTTATGAAGGTTCTCAACACTAAGCATGCATGTATGAACAAAGTCTATATAGAAAATCATTTAAAATTTAAAAACTGACTATTGGATATATCATTGTATTACAAAAATTAATTTAAACATGCTAAAGTTTTATTCAATTTTTTTCTTGAAATAATCAAATCCAATTTGATTTTGTCAAATAATTATCTCCTTCATTCCAGATGTATTACAATCGTTAATTTGGATGAGCGTTTCTCAGGATAATATGTGCCATTTTGTCCTTTTCAAATAATTAATAAACATTAAGTTGAATGAGCCTTTGATGTTTCAATTTTACTAAAAATTTTTATTTATATATTTAGTTTTATCAGAATAATTTGTGCCACTTTGATTTTGTCAAATAATTATCTGCTTTGGCATTTCTTGGGATTGCATTGACGGGGATCCTATATATAAATGGCTACAGACCTCTCCGTAACTCATATCAACAACTCTCATTGAGAAAACAATATTGTTATAAAACATGAAAGAGGAAACTGTTATTTTTGCCATCACAATGCTTCTTTGCCTTACATCAGTTGTATCTACATCAGGAGTAGCCTCCTTCTACGCTGAACCATACATTCGTAAGTGCCAACCTGCTTTTTTAGTATCTTCTAAGGCTTCATTTGGGACGGCTTTCTTAGTGTTTCTTAAAGAGGCTTTTAAGTGCAAAATTTTTAATTTTTGTACTAAAAAACTACTTTAAGAAGCAGGAAGAAAGCCATCCCAGGCTTCGTTTGGGACGGCTTTCTAGTTGCTTCTAAAAGCAACTTTTTAGTATAAATTTTTTAATTTTGTACTAAATAATTGCTCTAGGAAGCAACTAGAAAACCATCCAAAAGGATGCCTTACTTGTTTAACTATTAGTTTATGTATAATTATAATTACTCTTCTGTGGATGTATGCAGCATCTGCTTGCGGGCACAACGAAAATATAACTAACATTATCTCAGTTAGTGATGCATTATGGGATAAGCGAAATGCTTGTGGGCGTAAATATACAGTGTGGTGTAAGCCTGAATCAAGTAGTGAAGGTATATTTCAACCTTGCACGAGTGATGTTGCAATAAACGTATATGGATATGATGTTACAGTAGTTGATTATTGCGGGCAGTGCAATGGTTTCACTATGCTTCTCTCTAAAGAGGTTTTCTCAGCTTTGACCAATACAAACCAGGGCAATATTCAAGTTGAATATTTGTTGCAATCTAATTAATTATGATGGTGGTTTTAGTACTCATTTATGATAATTATCTGCAGGTAATCACTAACACTTAATTTTTTTTGGAAATTGCGAAAAAAACTATTATTGTATTTCATGATAATATTATGACTTAATTTATATCTCGTGCTTACAATCTTATAAAGTTTTTTTCTTTTTCTTCATGATTATTTTTTGCAGGAGCTTTAAAATGGCAAAGAAATTAATGGCATGCAGAAGTGATGTCAATTATCTACTCTGTATTAATTTCCCGTTTCTATTTATCTACTTATATGTTTGTAAGATGTTATTTCTGAATTTGATTTGATGTTTTTGTTCAAAGAAATTTGTAATCTCTTTCTCGCTATCAAAAAATAGGACTAATGCAACATCAAATTAGATCTTTCCTAGCGGTTTTACCAGCCACAAATTTTCTTGCTGCGGTTTTAAAATTGTTGCACGCCCGATGTGATTGCAATGCGCTGCAACGACATTCCGTGATGAATTCATGACCGTTGGTTCATACCAGTTATTGCAACGGCCTTAACCGCCACAATATTATAGAAATGCAGCGGTTATAACCGCCACCATTAGCTAAAAAAAATGATTCACAGATTTTATGTGGCAGATTAAACTGTCACAGATATGTACTTTAATAGCATAGCCACAATAGTCCATAAATTAAAAAAAAAAAATGGAATTCGTAACATGCACTTCGTTATGAAGATAAAAGGCATATGCATGAATTGAAAGGTCTGCCTATTCTCTCACAAACACCAAATTATTCTCTCTCCAACTACTTTAATTACAGCAATCTGCTGAAGCCTTTTTTTTTTTGTTTCTTTAAAACAAAGCACAAGTAGACAGACAATGAAATAGCAAATTTTATGATTTTAAGAACTAAGGAACAGTAAGTTTGTAAGGATCGCATGCTCAAAAGATCTATTAAATCAATACTCTGCATCATGCAACTATCATGTTAGAATGTATTAAGGTGTCAGTGCATTCAATATTCAAGATTTGCATTAATTCACCCTTACTAATGATAACAAAGAAGAAGAAATAATAATAATTAAGATAAATATGATACAATAGCAGTGAAATCAATCATGTAAAACGGTCAAATATTTTTAAGCAATACATATTCTGAAGAAAAAAAAATCAATTAATATGCATTAATCACAATAAAATCAAATGATTTTGAAGTGATGGCATAAAACCTACAAATATTCCAAATGACAATAAATGATGAGAGATTAAGAGCAGGCATAATTCATTAAAAATAAAGATCACCAGAAGTAACCCAAAAAAAGTAATATCCAACATCTGTCACATGAATACAATGCCCACCAATATACGTAAGAGATGCATAAAGTGCCTAAATCAACCAAGTAATATAATGGCCACCAAAAAATAGAAAAAACACCATATTATCTCAAGTGAAAATTTTTAAGTCATTAATATGTAAATAAGAGAAGAGTATTCATCATTCATATTTGGTAATCTATAATATCAAATCTTTGAGCAACATCCCAAAACAACAAACTTTCATACCAAGATTTATTTAAAACAATTTATCACAAACATGGGTTATCTTCTTTTTCTCTCATAATATCATCTTTCAGAAGAAGTTTCTTTGCCGCCCTATATTTTAAAAGAAGATTGTAAAATATTAGTATTCAAATAACCAATATTAAAATTAAAATGTGAAATTTTACATACCATTTGTGAGCTTCTTTGAGGTAAATTATTGCATAAATTCTCTCATTTCGGTACATAATGAGTTGACCCCCTCTATGAGATTTACTATTTAACTTAAATTTCTTTCACCTCTACTCCTGCCCTCGTTCTTGTTATGAGAAAAATATCGTGTAGGAGTGACACCAAACCCTTGGGTTCTGACTCTGCCTAGGTGTTCAAGTCCCATAATAATACTGAACACCCTTTTGATAGCCTCCACATTCCCATCATCCTCAGCTAAAAGCTCGCAAGCTTGTATCTATGTTATAATAAATTTAGTTAACTTTTTTTTTTAAGAAACAAAAATAGTAACGAATTACATATAAAAAATTTATAGCTAGAGTGAAATTAGACATCTATGTTTAACATCTTCAGATGACCAGGTGTCACCTTTGTGTAATATGTTAATTCTTCATAATAGTAATCTATCCTTGATAGCCTATAACAACAAATTTAATCATTAGAAGTAATTAGTTAATAAATGTGAATATAAAATTTATATAAATATAAATATATTCCACCTCTTATTTCCTGTGAAAAGAACTCAAGTGCTCGATAGTGTGAGGACAGGTCTATTTTTTGCATTTGTAGAATTTATGACGGCCCTCTCATGCGATATATGAATCTAACTCCATGCTGATTTGTAAAAAATACATGATTAAATATAATGATGATACTAACCTTATCTTTTGGTTATAACCACTGGGTGACTAGCTGACACCACTGTGCTGCATCAACACTAGCTAGAATAGACTCCATAATTTCCTCAATAGGTCGGTTATCTCAGTGCTCAGTTTTTAAATCAGTCTTATGATTACGTCACTTAACTCCAAGGGATTGAAGAATCCAATAATGTATATGCTCAAAAAATGTAAACTTTGACTGTAATATAAATAAATATTTTATTACTCATAACTTAAACCTTAATTATTATTAAAATTTATTTAATATTTTGCTTGCCCTCCACTTCATATAACATTTTTTTTCTTAAAGGGTGATCCATACCCTTATTTCTCCAATCTAGGAGTGATATGAGTACTAGTATAGGATCTCTAGTAATGACAGCTAGATATAGTCTTAATAGGACAGACTTTGAAATGTTGCTTGGCACATTATTCTCATTTCAACTGTATATGAACACGTGTACCTGTCGGCATATTTTGAATGTCAATGCATGTGATGTGCCTCCTACGACGTACATGTACACCCTGTTCATTTGAGCATAAAACATATCATAAGAATAATTACAGAATTAAAATAATTAAATCAAACCTATGAGCCATATCCATCATTTGGAGTCCGAGTCTACTCACAAGTAGAATGATGTGGTGATTGTTTACTATTGCACTAATTCTTCTGTTGAGTTTGCTCACAAGTCGAATCTAGGCGGATTGGAGTAGAAGAGGTTTCATATCCTCTATCAAACCCCACCCCTTGATACAACCTTCTTAGCTCGCTTGAATGTATTATTTACACCTGTCAAGTCCTGCAAATGTATAGTTTAATATAATATCAAAACTAAAAAAAGTAATAAGAATATAAACATGCTAAAGAATATATATATATATATATATATATATATATATATATATATATATAGTTATAGTTAAAACCCACGGAGGGCCCTACGTGTTAATTTCAAAAATCGGTTACATAGTCCTTAAAAGGACCAACCAGCTTACTACTGCTCCGAAGAGCTACAATCCAAAAAAGAGAGAAAAAACCTAGAAGCCGGTCAGTCCTTATCCTATGATTACAAAATTGATAGTAAATATCTATCGGGCTGTGAGACGACAGCACCCAAAAAAGGAAGATCCAATAAATAGCTTTTGACACGAACTTCCTGCAAAAAATCAAAAGGAAATAGAAATAGTAGAGAAAGATATGAAAGAGAAGAACCTTGCAAACTTTAAAGCTCCCAAGACAGCAATTACTAACGTGCCTGCAAGAAATACTCCAAAAGAAAACATTAGAATCACTCATAAACGGAAGATTGGGTATCAAGTTTTATATGTACATGAAATATTACCAAACATAAAGATTTGCAACCTAATCTTGAATCATATAATAAAGCATTAAATATTATAAAACATAAAAGTATAAACTTATGCCCCTACTTATATTTTTTTGCTATGAGAAATACTTGAATCATATACATCTCTAGGCCTTAGACGGACAATAAAATTCCAATTTGTATTTTTAGGATCTTGAATGTAGAAGATTGGTTCAACTTGTAAAGAGAAAATAAACGGATCATCTTCTAATTTATCAACAATGTGAATAAGACATGAAAAATTCACCAAAGTGTAACTAAATTAATCTTGTTTTACACTGGTGTTAGTTTTGTTTTTCTAATTGCATTTAAATAGTATCACTTCAAAATTGTCTGAATAATTTATCTCAATAATATCATTAATTTTCTCGTAGTAATTGAAATTTTTAATTTATGTACTATTAACAACACCATAATTCTGAATTTTCTAATTTTCATCTCTTATTTTTACGTGACGGGTACACCATTAATAAAAGAAATCTTATATGTCCGTGCAATTTTATTGAGCCCATGGCCAGGACCTTAATTTCCACTGTTACTTCTTTACCACCATTAACCATGACCTAAAAAAGTATTAGCCTTTACGCAAATTTAAATATTAAATATTAAATAAAAATATTAAGTTTAGAGTTTACTATTATTCTTAGCTAGCCATTTTCATGAAACTTTTCATTAATAAGTTTCTCGACATCGATCACAATTAGTTGTAAGATATGTGTGTTGGTGCCTCTTTATTTTCTCATCATTTTTGAAGTGTTCTCTAAATGGTATAATAATATCACAATGACGTATCATATATCTATGTGCTTGGGTTACTAATTTCTCATCTAGCACAACTGAAGAGGCCTTCCCCAATGAAATACCACCATTAGAGAATATAAACACATATTTCTTTTCAAGTGATAATGCATTTGTTCTAGTATTTTGACTATACCCCTCCAAATAGTTGGAACAAAATGAAATCCCTTCGCAATGGAACCTCGGGTTGTGCTTTATTGCCAACATAGTCCTTTAATATCAAGAAAAATATGCAAATGATATAAACTCTTAAAATGCTTATCATATGTGTGACTAAATAGAGATAATAAATTATATGTTACTTTTCAAATGGGTACATCCATTGGTATTGAACATGTCTACCTAATTTAACTTCCTTTACTAAGTGTACAAAAAGATGAATCATGATTGTGAAAAATGATGGAAGGAATGTTTTTTCCATCTTGCATAATGTCATAATGATATTATTCTATAACATCTCTAACATGGTGAGAATGATAACATTTGCACAAATTAACTTTAGGAAATGTGATATCTCCACCATAGTGCACATAACTTCATATGAAGGTCCACAAGATCGAAGCGCAATGGGTAAAATGTCTTCTATTAAAACATGTCAATCATGACTTTTTAAACTCATAATTTTATAATTAGCAACATTGATGCATAGCTTTTAGGGAATTTAAAATTCTTCAAAACTTCACTGAACATTATTTTGTCTTTCTTTGACAATGTGAAAGGAGCCGGTGGCAATGAGTTGCTACCATCCTCTAGAGTTTGTGGATGCAATTCGCTTTTTATTCCAATGTCAACCAAATCTTATCTTTTTCGTATGTTATCTTTTGATTTTTTTTAGATCAAGCAAAGTTTCAATAAAATTATAATTCTTAATATGCATAACATCTAAGTTATATAATAATAAGTTATACTCCCAATAAGGTAGGTCAAAAAAAAAAATATTTTTTCTCCCATCCTTTAATCCCCTCTACAACTCCTCTTTTTAGACCAGCTTTACTTCTTGATGCAATAGGAAATTCCATATTATATAACTATGATAGAACTTGAGTGCCAATTCACCTTATAGGTTCTTTCGAACTTCCTCTGTGTTATTAAAGTAATTTTTTTGGTGACATAAAATACGATTATATGGAAATTACCATTGATGATGACCCGTGTAAGAGAATTTCTTGCCTTTGTATAACCATAAGGATTTTTTATTTTTCACACAATAAGGACAAGCAAATCTCCCTTTCATGCTCCACCTATACAAGATGTCGTATGCTAAAAAATTATTAATGGTCTATAGTAATGTAGCTCGCATGTTGAAAGATTGTCCATTTTCTACATCATAACATTGAACTCAATTCCATAATTTGCACAAATCTTGAATCAAAGGTTGAAGATAAATATCAATAGCATTTCCTAAACTTTTCTCCCTAGATATTATAGGTTATAGGTTAAAAGAATCATGTTTTATCCCAACCCAAAGTGGCATATTATATAGAATTAAAACTACAAGAAAAATGTTATATGTACTACTCATAATCTTGAATTGATTAAAACCATCACTACCCAAACTAAGGTGAACATTATGTGGATCTAAGCAAAATTAGTGTATTGAGATTCGAAAGATTTCCTCGCTTCTACATCAGCTGGATGTCGTAACAAGCTATCTACATTTCTGTCTTTAGTATGCCAAATCATCTCTTTACTAGATTTCTTTATTTCAAAAAAATCTTTGAATTCTTAAAATTAATGAAAAATATCTGACAATTTTACCTGACTTCATATGAGTTTTTTTTTTTCCTTAAGAAGTATTCTTCATTGCAGTTGACCTTCTTGATGCTCCACATATGTGACATATATTCTGATCAGATTATCTTTCCAAAATAATATATAATCATTAGGACATGCATTTGTCTTCGTATATCTAAGATCAAATGCTTTCATTATCTTCTTCACTTCATATGTACTTTTAGGCAACAACACCCCTTTAGGAAAGGCATAGACCAATAACTCAATTCAAGTAGCATATCAAAGGATCATATCGTCCAAGAATGTAAAAACTTCAAACAAAATAAAAGTTCAATATAAAAGAAAGCTTCGTGGTTTTACATTTAGGGTACAACTCTGTACATCCTACATTTAATTTGCAAATTTCTCACATTTGTATTGAACTCATTCTGCTCGATTACTTGATTTTAAAATGGATCATATGGACATAATATATCTCTTAATAATCCATATACATCATATGTTCTTATATTCTCAGAAAGAGCTTCGCCTTCCTTTAACTTTGGTGTGGTACTAGATGTTTCATTCGTTGCACATTCACCTATAATACAATGCTCTTCCCCATGTCTATTCCATATAGCATATCCAGAAAAAAAAATTCTTTGGAAATTAAATGGACTTTCACATCTTTTATAGAATAGAAATACCTATTAATACATGACTTGCACGGATATAAATTTTTTCATGATAAATTTTGGCTTCGACTTGTAATCTCTATGTAATTCTTTACACCATTTACATAATCATGACACCACTTGGATTTTGTAATCCAACTCTTATCCATATTAAGTAAAAAATGAGTTTCCAAGTCACTGTTAAGAATAAAGATTCATTAGGCCACTCAAATTTTTATGCAACCATCATGTTCATAAACTTGCATGTGATCATATTATATCTCAAACTAATTACCTTCAGGTTACACTTAGCAATAAGAAGAACTAAATAAAGGACGATGTTAGCTTCATGTCCAAAAAGAATGGCATAGAAGGGGCAAGTGGCTGAGATTGAGTTAAATAGAGATATTCTTGTAAAATCCCTCAGATTTCCAATTTTTTTGAATGCTGTTAATCTGTATGAACTGACTTTAGTACGTGACGAACTGAAGAAAATTATGAAAATCTGTATTGTTAGTACGTACGAACTGCCCATACGAACCTGAGTTCGTCCGTACGAACCTGAATTCTTCGGGACGAAAATTGTACAGAGAGTAAGTCGTCCTAGGACGAATAGGATTCGCCCGGGACGATCTGATTTGATAAATATCTGATTTTGAGATATTTTTAAGAGAGAGAAAATTGGAGAGAGAAAGAGAAGGAAAAAGCTTGGTTTTGGAGGCCGCGGTGCGATTTTTGTCCGTCGCGCAGTTGGAAGAATTGTTCGTCTCGCAGTAAGAAATTCGAGTCCTATTTCTTATTTCGAAGATTTCGTGTTTTGGTATTTTTCTGCTCAGTTTTGTGTTTTTGTTATCGAAAAATGTGCATATCTTTGTATTGACGAAACTTTTACCACGTAACTTTTGGTGTGTTATAGAAATGATGATTTTGCACGATTTGAGTATTTTATGGAAAGTTTTCACTTGGTATTTTGAATTCTGTGTGATTTTTATTGAATAGAAAATTATCCAGATGTTGAAAAATATTGCTTTAGTACAATTAAAGCTTTTGAATGATGTTTTATTCGATTTCTAGTAATTTGGTAATTTTCTGAAACTATATATTTTATCTATGTTTGGGATTTCTGTTGACTGTACGATATTTTAAGGATTTTCTTCAAGTGAGTTAAATTGTGTTTATTGGTTGCAATGTATTCATGAGATGTATATGAATATGGATATATGATTGAAATTACTATTGTATTACTGAAAGGCAAGTAAAGACTGGTTAAACCGTTGGTTTGAGATTGATTTGACCTGTATAGGATGGTGGGCCGATGGGCTTTCCTTTAAAAAGGGTTTGGTGTTATCCTCTATTGATCACGTGATATAACGATTGGAGTCAAAAGGAGATTATGCCGACAGACGAAGAGTGACGACTCTATTATTGAGCCAACGGATACAACAATACATCGATATTAACCTTGAAAAATACCTTAATAACCAGTAATTGTACTTGTTGAGTAAGATTATTGTGTTGAATTGCATGTTTAAAGTATTGTTTTTATGATTATCTTATGGATTTACTGATATTGAATTGATCTATTGTTACTGATTGATTTATTGATTACCGTACGCATTTATTTATATCAACGAATTTATTGAACATTTATTGATATTGAATGGTTTTACCGATAGATTTACAGGTTTACAGTTATTGTACGATTTCATTGATATTGCATACTGTACATGTCATTGATATGGATATTAGTATTGCATTGATTCATTGATACTACGAACACTGATATTATTGATTCATCGATACTATAGATTCATTGATACCATTGATTCATTGATACACCGAATATTGATTTGCTACATGTGATGCACCGAGCACGTGATATAGAATACGCATTTACTGCATTAATTCAATTTAACTGTTCTTACGATGCTTTTTCTCTATGGATTTGATCGATGTTTTCAGATATGATGGAATTGACGTATGTATTGATTAATTGAGCATTATGGATTTTCTACTGATTACTGATTCTCTTACCGATGATTGTGAATTTTATTGATTATGCATTGATTTCTGATTTTTGTATATGCATAGATTCAATGATCATGTGCAAGTGACTGTTATTGATTTGACTGATTGGCATGCATATTATTTCATTACCGTGTTTTAATTTCATCAATTATAGGTATTAGGTGACCTGCTGGGCTTTTTTAAGCTCATTATATGTGGTTAATATTTTCAGGTCAGGGCAAAGGAGCAGGAGATTGAGGTTGATCAGGAATCTTCAGGTTTTTGTCCTTTTGGTTATAATGATTCTTTTTGTACTCAGGACATGATAGATTACATGTGATTAATGTGTAGATTCTGAGTATTGTATATGAACTTTTTGGATTGAATATAAATATGTACATTGATGTTTTAAATTATAGATTTTGTTAGACTGTTTATCACTGATTGATGACTATAGATAGCTCTGCTAGTTTATGATTTAATGGATTAAAAGAATAATTCTTCCAAGTTAGATCATGGGGCGTCACAATTCTAAGATTTTGTTTACGGGGAAAAACTTCATTTAGATGATTTTGTTGAAAGCTTCTTAAGAACATTGAGGGATGCTGACGACCAAAATGTTATCTTCAGTAAATTTAATAGTAATAAGGAATTGACACATAGTGTTGTTTTATTATGGAGGCATGGTGTAACTCAAATTTTTTTTTTCTAATTTTTTGTCCATATTAATTTTTTTTTTCTAACATTGTTTCAAAGTTAAACAATTATATCTAAAATAACTTTTTTGGATATGTTTTAAACATCACCAATTAGAATAAAGAGAGAGATCCTAATATTAAAGAGTAAGAAAATAAGAAATACTAAATTTATCTTTTGGATTGTTTTCATCTATAACTTTGCTCATATATATAAAAAATTCAAGATATGTAAAAAATACCACTTTCTTAAGCAAATACATGATAAATAATAATTATTAATTTCACATCCACTTCAATTACTTATCATATGTTTAGTATTTGTTATGTAAATACTAAATCAAGTCAGGTTAGATCAAAAAAAAAGTAGAATAAATTCTATAAGTTCAAATTTAAAATTTTGAATATTTCCCGAATATAAATATTAATACATACAAAAAACTATAATTTCTTATCAAATTAAATAATAGTGTTGATATATACAATAATGATGATTTATAGGCAACAAAAGCAAGTAATAAATCATATAAAATACAATAAAAATATAATTAATAACGAGAATATATAGTAGCGACTATTTATTTTTCTTCTAATTAATGCAGCTTATCTTGATTTGTTGATTGAGAGCTTTGGATACTAACTAGGAGGTCTTCGGTTCAGAACTTGTGTATGTGATGTATATGTAAGTTTATCTTAATTGACCTAAATGTCCCAAAAAAACTATAAAATGTTGCTATAAATACTAAATAATTTGTTCTTGTTGGGAATGTGGAAGAGTAAACAATACAAGAACAACACAACAAAAGACAATAAAATTAGAAGCAATGCACTAGAAAGTAACAGGGCTCTAGGATTTAACATGGGCAATGCAAAGGCATATGTTTCTCTTTTACACTATTTTCATACTCAAAATATAAGAGAAATTTAATTTAATAACACCTAGGGATGCCACCCTGGAGAAAAAAGAGAAAGAAAATTGTTCAGTCCACCTCAGAGCGCGCTTTGGCATCAATTTGGAGCACTGCGGAGGTCAACCCTTTGATCTCGATCCATCTAACTATGCTGCGGCACAACACAATGCTACGGCGCACTGTTCTATGCCGTTTCTGATTCCAAAAAATATTGCAGCACTGGGGCACCAAGGAACACAATACATTCACTAATAATTTTTATATCTTTAATGACAATGAATAATTCTAATGCTTGTAATATGTTCCTTTATGCTGAATTTGCTCACAACGCATTCACGAAGCTAATTTAACATTACAGCTCTCTTAATTCTTCAGTTGAATATCAGTTGAGTCTTCATATATTGCGTACTCTTCTCTATACAAGCAATCTCCCATCATCATCATCCTTATTATTAAAATAATAAATTGTAATAACATACTTAGCAAATTATTAGATTGAATTATATATTTATTAACCATAAAATAAATACCGAGTCACACACATGCCATAAGAGTTTATAGGGTCAGCTACAGCTACCTTTAATGTTTCATGGAGAGAGGAAACCCAATTTATTTCCTCCTGCAAAAGCATAAAAGAACAAAATTGATGTCACGGTGAAATGGCTTCAATTTAGATAAGAAACAAAGTTAAGAGGAAAATGGCTTATCAGTGAAGCTGGGCAAGTGTTGTCTGCAGCAAGCAAATGAGGAGTCATTAGGGGAAAAAATCTATAATTTTTTTTTTAGAAATTTTATAATGTAAAAATTAATCAACCATTGGAATGTTTCCAATAGGTACATGTTAAATTTTAACTTTTTCATAAACATTTAGGTAAATTAAAATAAAAATAGTTTATGCAGAAAAAGTACTTGCAGACAGTTGTAGTATTATGAAAAAAAGAGGAAATTATCAAATGTTTATAAAGATAAAATTGAACCAGTATGAGAAACATATGCCGGTCATAAACATTAGATAAATATATGGCTCAACTTTTCTAGAAAATTCTAGCAAATTTTATTTATAAAAAAGCTTCTAGTAATTTGATTATTATTTTCTTAAACTAACTTGTTATCATTTATAAAATGATAATAACATAAGTAGGCTATTCAATGAATAAGGTATATTATATAATACTTTTAGTCAAAATACTGTAATCTCTAAAGTCACTAGTTGAACTTGATTGATCCTTGGTTTGCGGGCATATATGAAATATAATTGCCTATAAATCTCTTTCTTTTCTTCTTATTTGAGTCATCCAGAAGAGTTTTAATGAGTAGCTGTTGGAGAAGAAGATATTCAATAAAAGTGTGGATGAAATATTTTTCTAATCCTTTCAATGAATATTATATAATGTGATTAACTTTAGTGACTTTAGCATCATAAATGAAAATAAAAATTGGTTGGTGTTGACACACTGAAATCAAGTCCTCCAGAAAACCAGGTGATGAAGAAGGAAAACTTTGTTGGTGTTACAACCACAACCATCTTCTACATGCTATGTCGGTTTTCTGGAGGACTTGATTTCAATGTGATTGACTTTAGTGATTATATAATGTGATTGACTTTAGTGATACAAATATTTCTCAAAATTAATTTGGATTCATGCCGAGTAGGTCTACTATGGAAGCTACACATTTATTGAAAAGTTTGATGGAGAAGTATGAAGATAATAAGGAGGATCTACATATGATAGTTTTTGATTTAGAGAAAGTATATGATAAAGTTTCAAGAGAAGTGCTATGGAGAGTTCTAGCAAACAAATAGGTTAATAATATTTATATTCAAGTCATTAAGGATATATATATTTAAGTGCTATATAGGCTATATATAGTGCTAGTTATTTATGAAGGTTCTTGTCACTGAGCATGCATGTATATATGATGAAAGTCTATATAGAAAATCATTTATAATTTAAAAACCAACTATTGGATATATTATTGTATTACAAAAATTAATTTAAACGAGCTAAAGTTTTATTCAATTTTTTTTCTTGAAATAATCGAATCCAATTTGATTTTGTCAAATAACTATCTCCTTAATTCCAGATGTATTGCAATCTTTAATTAATTTGGATGAGCACTTAAAGGAAAAATTTTAATTAACATTTTTCACAAGATGATATGTGCCATTTTGAACTTTTTAAATAATTAAATATTTCTTTGTTTCATGACGAAATTATTACGTGTTGTATATCATTATTTTGTACCACTATGTATCAAGCGATGACCGCACTTATTAATGGCGCGCCCTCGTTCTTGCCAGTCATATATATATATATATATTACAAACATTAAGTTGAATGAGCTTTCAAGCTTCACTTTTACAAAAAAAAATTTATTTATATATTTATTTTTATCCCAATAATTTGTGCCATGCACTTTGATTTTGTCAAATAATTATCTTCTTTGGCATTTCTTGGGATTGCATTGACGGGGATCCTATAAATTGCTACAAACCTCTCCCTAACTCATATCGAAAACTCTCATTGAGAAAACAATATCGTTATAAAACATGAAAGAGGAAACTATAATAATTTTTGCCGTTACAATGCTTCTTTGCCTTACATCTGTTGTATCTACATCAGGAGTAGGAGTAGGAGTAGCCTCCTTCTATGCTGGACCATACATGCGTAAGTGTCAATTAATTAACCTGCTTTTTTAATATGTTTTAAGACTTGTTTAAGTATTAGTTTATGCATAATTATAATTACTCTTCTGAGGATGTATGCAGCATCTGCTTGCGGGCACAACAAAAATATAACTAACATTATCTCAGTTAGTGATGCATTATGGGATAACCGAAATGCTTGCGGGCGTAAATATACAGTGTTTTGTAAGCCTGTAACAAGTGAAGGCATATTTCAAGCAGCTTGCAAGCGTGATAATGCAGGAAACCTACATGGATATGATGTTATAGTAGTTGATTATTGTGGGCAGTGTAATGGTTTCACTATGCTTCTCTCAAAAGTGGTTTTCTCAGCTCTGATCAAAACAAACGATGGCCATATTCAAGTTCAATATTTGCAATCTAATTAATTATGATGGTGGCTTTAGTGTTCAATTATCATAATTATCTGCAGGTAATAATCTCTAACACTTAATTTTATTTTGAATCTTAAATAACTTAAAAACGTTTTTTTGGAAATTGCGAAAAAAACTATTATTGTATTTCATGATAATATTATGACTTAATTTATATCTCGTCCTTACAATCTTATAAAGTTTTTTTCTTCATGATTATTTTTTGCAGGAACTTTAAAATGGCACAGAAATTAAAGGCATGCAGAAGTGATATCAATTATCTACTCTGTATTTATTTCCCGTTTCTATTTATCTACTTTTATGTTTGTAAGATGTTATTTCTGAATTTGATATGATCTTTTTTTCAAAGAAATTTGTAATCTCTTTCTCGCTATAAAAAAATAGGACTAATGCAGCATCAAATTAGATCTTTCCTAGCGGTTTTACCCGCCACAAATTTTCTTACAGCGATTTTGAAATTGCTGCACGCCCGATGTGATTGCAATGCACTGCAACGACATTCCGTGATGAATTTATGACCACTGGTTCGTACCAGTTATTGCAACGGCCTTAACCGGCACAATACTATAGAAATGCAACGATTATAACCGACACTATTTGCTTTTAAAAAAATGATTTACAGAATTTGTTGTGGATTAAACTGTCACAAATTGGTACTTTAACCGCGACAATAGTCCATAAATTAAAAAAAAAATGGAATTCGTAACTTGCACTTCGTTATGAAGATGAAAGGCATATCACTGACCTGTCAATATTGGACCCGACCCAAACCCGACCCGAAAATTTCGGGTTCGGGTGAACCCGACCCGAATCGGGTTCGGGTTCGGGTTAGAGATTTCGACCCGTTTGTAAAATCGGGTCGGGTTCTGGTTGACCCGGAAACCCGAAATCGACCCGGTTTGACCCGTTTTTAATTAATTTTGAAGGATTTTAATGAATTTTTATGAAATAAGTAAATAATATTTCAAAAATTATAAATATTATTGCCCAAATTAAATTAATCTTGATTTATTTTAAATTAATTGAAGTAAATCTACCCTTAATTTGATTTAAATTTAAATAAAATGAATTAAATAAAAAAATTTTAATTAAATATACCCGAAGCGGGTCGGGTCGGGTTGACCCGGACCCGAAGCGGGTCGGGTTCGGGTTCGGAAAACCGACCCGTTTGCAAAAACGGGTCGGGTCGCGTCGGGTTGAACAGTGTCGGGTCAATTTCGGGTTGGACCCGAACCCGACCCGTGACCCGTTTTTGACAGGTCTGCCTACTCTCTCACAAACACCAATTTATTCTCCCTCCAACTACTTTAATTACAGCAATCTGCTGAAGCCTTTTTTTGTTTCTTTAAAACAAAAGCACAAGTAGACAATGAAATAGCAAATTTTATGATTTTAAGAACTAAGGAACAGTAAGTTTTTAAGGATCGCATGCTCAAAAGATCTATTAAATGAATACTCTGCATCATGCAACTATCATGTTAGAATGTATTAAGGTGTCAGTGCTAAGGCTGCAAGCGAACCGAACGTTCGACGAACTACTCGTTGTTCGGTTCGATTAAAGCTCGCTCGTGATCGTTTAATTAACTAACAAACAAACTTGAACAATATTTTAAATACTCGATTCTTAAATAAACAAGCTTGAACACTAATGCGTTCACCTCGTTTATGTTCGCGAACAACATCAGTTGATGTTCATGAACAAGATCGATAAAAAGCTCGATTCGGGTTCGATTAAAATCTCTCGATAAAAACTTAAATAAAATGTTATTATAAAATTAATAAATATACATAATATAAAAACTTTAATTATAACATAATAATATAACTATTTTTTATTAATAACAAAAAACATTTCATATTTGTCCATGTTTGTTAGATTGTTTGTTTAGGATGTTCATGAACAAATTTAAGGTTTACTTGTTCAATAGATTGTTTGCGAAATATGTTCACGAACATAGCTTGTTTAAAGCTCGATAAGTACTAAACAAATGAACATGAATCAAACATGAACCAAACATGAACACCCTTAAATTAAATGAACCAAACATGAACACAAATAATAAAGCTCGAATCAAACACGAACCAAACATGAACAAGCTAATGTTAAACAAACACAAACATGAACACTCACTTACTCGGCTTGGCTCGGTTTGTTTGCAGCCCTAGTCAGTGCATTAAATATTCAAGATTTGCATTAATTCACCCTTACTATTGATAACAAAGAAGAAGAAATAATAATAATTAAGGTAAATATGATACAATAGCAGTGAAATCAATCATGTAAAACGGTCAAATATTTTTAAGCAATACATATTCTGAAGAAAAAAAATCAATTAATATGTATTAATCACAATAAAATCAAATGATTTTGAAGGGATGGCATAAAACCTACGAATATTCCAAATGACAATAAATGATGAGAGATTAAGAGCAGACATAATTCAATAAAAGCAAAGATCACCAGAAGTAACCCAAAAAGTAATACCCAACATCTAAAAAATATAAAAAACGCCATATTATCTCAAGTGAAATTTTTTAAGTCATTGATATGTAAATAAGAGAAGAGTATTCATCATTCATATTTGGTAATCTATAATATCAAATCTTTGAGCAACATCCCCAAAAAAACAAACTTTCATACCAAGATTTATTTTAAAACAATTTATCACAAACATGGGTATCTTCTCTTTCTCTCATAACATCATCTTTCAAAAGAAGTTTCATTGCCACCCTATATTTTAAAAGAAGATAGTAAAATATTAGTATTCAAATAACCAATATTAAAATTAAAATGTGAAATTTTACATACCATTTGTGAGCTTCTTTGAGGTAAATTATTGCATAAATTCTTTCATTTCAGTACATAATGAGTTGACCCCCTCTATGAGATTTACTATTTAACTTAAATGTCTTTCACCGCTACTCCTGCCCTCATTCTTGTTATGAGAAAAATATAGTATATGAGTGACACCAAACCCTTGGGTTCTGACTCTGCCTAGGTACTGTTCAAGTCCCATAATCATACTGAACACCATTTCGTTAGCCTCCACATTCCCATCCTCTGGTGTCAGCCCATCCTTAGCTAAAAGCTCGCAAGCTTGTATCTATGTTATAATAGTTTTAGTTAACTTTTTTTTTTTTAAGAAGCAAAAATAGTAACGAATTACATATAAAAAATTTATAGCTAGAGTGAAATTACACATCTCTATTTAAGATCTTCATATGACCAGGTGTCATCTTTGTGTAATATGTTAATTCTTCATAATAGTAATCTATTCTTGATAGCCTATAACAACAAATTTAATCGTTATAAGTAATTAGTTAATAAATGTGAATATAAAATTTATATAAATATAAATATATACCACTTCTTGTTTCCTGCGAACAAAACTCACGTGCTCGATAGTGTGAGGACAAGTCTATTTCTTTGCATTTATAGCATTTATGACGGCCCTCTCCTGCTACATATGAATCTAATTCCATGCTGATTTGTAAAAAATATATGATTAAATATAATGATGATACTAACCTTATCTTTTGATTTTAACCACTAGGTGACTAGCTGACACCACTGTGCTGCATCAACACCATCTAGAATAGACTCCATAATTTCTTCGATAGGTCGATTATCTCAGTGTCAGCTTTTAAATCAGTCTTATGATTACGTCACTTAACTCCAAGAGATTGAAGAATCCAATAATATATATGCTCAGAAGATGTAAACTTTAACTGTAATATAAATAAATATTTTATTACTCATAACTTAAACCATATTATTGAAATTTATTTAATATTTTGCTTGCCTCCACTTCATCTAACATTTATTTCTTAAAGGGTGATCCATACCCTTATTTCTCCAATCTAGGAGTGATATGAGTGCTAGTATAGGATCTCTAGTAATGACAGCTAAATATAGTCTTAATAGGAATGACTTTTAAATGTTGCTTCGCACATTATTCTCATTCACCTCTATATGAACACGTGTACCTGTCGGTATATTTTGAATGTCAATGCATGTGATGTGCCTCCTACGACGTACATGAACACCCTGTTCATTTGAGCATAAAACATATCATAAGAATAATTACACAAATAAAATAATTAAATCAAACTTATGAG
Organism: Dendrobium officinale; assembly: GCA_019514585.1. Classification (NCBI taxonomy): domain Eukaryota; kingdom Viridiplantae; phylum Streptophyta; class Magnoliopsida; order Asparagales; family Orchidaceae; genus Dendrobium; species Dendrobium officinale. The sequence continues at coordinate 4,938,255 of CM033700.1, forward strand.
TCATATCCATCATTTGGAGTTTGAGTCTACTCACAAGTAGAATGTTGTGGTGATTGTTGATTGCTACTGCACTAATTCTCCTGTTGAGTTTGCTCACAAGTTGAATCTATGCAGATTGGAGTAGAAGAGGTTTCATATCCTATATCAAACCCACCCCTTAATTGATTCGACCTTCTTAGCTCGCCTGAATGTATTTACACCTGTCAAATCCTACAAATGTATAGTTTAATATAATATCAAAACTCACAAAAGTAACAAGAATATAAACATGCTAAAGAATATAGATATGCTAAATGTATATGTAAATATAATAATGGGTATCAAGTTTTATATGTGTACATGAAATATTATCAAACATAAAGATTTGCAACCTAATCTTGAATCATATAATAAAGCATTAAATATTATAAAAACATAAAAGTATAAACTTATGCCCCTACTTATATTTGTTTGCTATGAGAAATACTTGAACCATATACATCTCTAGGCCTTAAACGAATAATAAAATTTCAATTTGCATTTTTAGGATCTTGAATGTAGAAGATTGGTTCAACTTGTGAAGAGAAAACAAACGAATCATCTTCTAATTTATCACCAATGTGAATAAGACATGAAAAATTCACCAAAGTGTAACAAAACTAATCTTGTTTTACATTGGTTTCAGTTATGTTTTTCTAATTGCATTTAAATAGTGTCATTGTAAAATTGTCTGAATAATTTATCTCAATAATGTCATTAATTTTCTCATAGTAGCTGAAAATTTTAATTTATGTACTATTAACAACAACATAATTCTGAATTTTCTTATTTTCTTCTCTTATTTTTATGTGACGGGTACACCATTAATAAAACAAATCTTATATGTTTGTGCAATTTTATCGAGCCCATGGCCAGGACCTTAATTTCCACTGTTACTTCTTTACCACCATTAACCATGATCTAAAAAAGTATTAGCCTTTACGCAAATTTAAATATTAAATATTAAATAAAAATATTAAGTTTAGAGTTTACTATTATTCTTAGCCATTTATGAAACTTTTCACTAATGAGTTTCTCGACATCGATCACAAGTTGTAAGATATGTGTGTTGGTGCCTCTTTATTTTCTCATCATTTTTAAAATGTTCTCTAAATGGTATAATAATATCTCAATGACGTATCATATTTCTATGTGCTTGGGTTACTAATTTCTCATCTAGCACAATTGAAGAGACCTTCCCTAATGAAAAACTACCACTAGAGAATATAAGCACATCTTTCTTTTCAAGTGATAATGCATTTGTTCTAGTATTTTGACTATACCCCTCCAAATATTTGGAACAAAATGATATCCCTTCACAATGGAACCTCAGGTTGTGCTTTATTGCCAACATAGTCCTTTAATATCAAGAAAAATTTGCAAATGATATAAACTCTTAAAATGCTTATCATATGTGTGACTAAATAGATATAATAAGTTATGTGTTACTTTTCAAATGGGTACATCCATTGGTATTGAACATGTCCACCTAATTTAACTTCCTCTACTAAGTGTACAAAAAGATGAATCATGATCGTGAAAAATGATGGAAGGAATATTTTTTCCATCTTGCATAATGTCATAACGATATTATTCTATAACATCTCTAACATGGTGAGAATGATAACCTTTACACAAACTAACTTTAGAAAATGTGATTTCTCCATCACTGTGCACATAACTTCATGGGAAGGTCCACATGCATGATCGAAGCACAATGGGTAGAATGTCTTCTATTAGAACATGTCAGTCATGACTTTTTAAACTCATAATTTTATAATTAGCAACATTGATGCATAGACTTTAGGGAATTTAAAATTCTTCAAAACTTCACCGAACATTATTTTGTCTTTCTTTGATAATGTGAAAGGAGCCAGTAGCAATGAGTTGCTACCATCCTCTAGAGTTTGTGGATGCGATTCGCTTTTTATTCCAATTAATGTCAACCAAATCTTATCTTTCTTGTATGTTATTTTTTGATTTTTTTAGATCAAGCAAAGTTTCAATAAAATTATAACAAATATTCTTCTCAATATGCATAACATCTAAGTTATATAACAATAAGTTATACTCTCAATAAGGTAGGTCAAAGAAAATTATTTTTTCTTCCATCCTTCAATCCCCTCTACAACATATCCTCTTTTTTAGACCAGCTTTACTTCTTGAGGCAATAGGAAATTCCATATTATATAACTATGATAGAACATGAGTGCCAATTCTCCTTGTAGGTTCTTTCGAACTTCCTCTATGTTATTAAAGTAATTTTTTTGGTGACATAAATACGATTATCTCGAAACCATTGATGATGACCCGTGTAAGAGAATTTCTTGCCTTTGTATAACCATAAGGATTTTGTATTTTTCACACAATAAGGACAAGCAAATCTCCCTTTCGTGCTCCACCTATACAAGATGTCGTATGTTAAAAAATCATTAATGGTCTATAGTAATGTAGCTCGCATGTTGAAAGTTTATCCTTTTTCTACATCATAACATTGAACTCAATTCCATAATTTTCATAACTCTTGAATCAAAGTTTGAAGATAAATATCAATAGCATTTCCTAGACTTTTCTCCCTAGATATTATAGTTGATAGTTTAAAAGAATCATGTTTCATCCCAACCCAAAGTGGAATATTTTATGGAACTAAAAGTAAAATAAAAATGTTATGTGTACTACTCATAATCTTGAATTGATTAAAACCATCACAACCCAAACTAAGGTGAACATTATGTGGATCCAAGCAAAATTAGTACTGTATTGAGATTCGAAAGATTTCCACGCCTCTACTTCAGCTGGATGTCGTACAACCTATTTACATTTCTGCGTTTAGTATGCCAAATCAACTCTTTACTAGATTTCTTTATTTTAAAAAATCTTTGAATTCTTGAAATTAATGAAAAATATCAGACAATTTTGCCTGACTTCATATGTGTTTTTTTTTTTCTTAAGAAGTATTCTTCATCGTAGTTGACCTTCTTGATGCTCCACATATGTGACATATATTATGATCAGATTATCTTTCCAAAATAATATATAATCATTATGACATGCATTTGTCTTCGTATATCTAAGATCAAATGCTTCATTATCTTCTTCACTTCATATGTATTTTTAGGCAACAACACCCCGGAAAGGCATAGACCAATAACTCAAGTAACGTATCAAAGGATCATATCATCCAAGAATGTAAAAAATTCAAACAAAATAAGTTCAATATAAAAGAAAGCTTTGAGGTTTTACATTTAGGGTACAACTCTGCTCCTACATCCTACATTAAATTTGCAAATTTTTCATATTTGTATTGAACTCATTCTGCTCGATTACTTAATTTTGAAATGGATCATATGGACATAATATATCTCTTAAGAATCCATCTATATCATATGTTCTTATATTCTCAGAAAGAGCTTCGCCTTCCTTTAACTTTGGTGTGGCACTAGATGCTTAATTCATTGCACATTCAAATGTAATACAATGCTCTTCCCCATGTCGATTCCATACAACTTATCCAGCAAAAAATTCTTTGGAAATTAAATAGACTTTCACATCTTTTATAGAATAGAAATACCTATAAATGCATGACTTGCACGAATATAAATTTTTTCGTGATAAAATTTGGCTTCAACTTGCTAACTCTATGTAATTCTTTACACAATTTACATAATCACGACACCACTTGGATTTTGTAATCCAACTCTTATCCATATTAAGTAAAAAATGAGTTTCCAAGTCACTGTTAAGAATAAAGATTCATTAGGCCACTCAAATTTTTATGCAACCATCATGTTCATAGACTTGCATGTGATCATATTATATCTCAAACTAATTACCTTCATGTTACACTTAGCAATAAGAATAACTAAATGAAGGTAGATGTTAGCTTCATGTCCAAAAAGAGTGGCATTGATAGGGCAAGTGGCCGAGATCGAGTCAAATAGAGATATTCTAAGATTTTGTTTACGGGGAAAAACTTCGTTTAGATGATTTTGTTGAAAGCTTTTTAAGAACATTGAGGGATGCTGACGACCAAAATGTTATCTTTAGTAGATTTAATTGTAATAAGGAATTGACACATAGTGTTGTTTTATTATGGAAACATGGTGTAACTCAATTTTATTTCTAATTTTTTGTCCATATTAATTTTTTTTATCCGTGTTTCAAAGTTAAACAATTCTATCTAAAATAAATTTTTTGGATCTGTTTTAAACATCACCAATTAGAATAAAGAGAGAGATCCTATTGTTCAAGAGTAAGAAAATAAGAAATACTAAATTTATCTTTTGGATTGTTTTCATCTATAACTTTGTTCCTATGTATAAAAAATTCAAGATATGTAAACATACCACTTTCTTAAGCAAATACATATAAAATAATAATAATTAATTTCACATCCACTTCAATTACTTATCATATGTTTAGTATTTGTTATGTAAATACTAAATCAAGTCAGGTTAGATCCAAAAAAAAAGTAGAATAAATTCTATAAGTTCAAATTTAAATTTTTGAATTTTTCCCGAATAAATATATATTAATACATACAAAAAACTAGAATTTCTTATCAAATTAAATAATATATTGATATATACAATAATGATGATTTATAGGCAACAAATGCAAGTAATAAATTATATAAAATACAATAAAAATATAATTAATAACGAGAATATATAGTAGTTACTATTTATTTTTCTTCTAATTAATGCTGCTTATCTTGATTTGTTGATTAGGAGCTTTGGATACTAACTAGGAGGTCTTGGGTTCAGAGCTTGTGTATGTGATGTATGTGTAAGTTTATCTTAATTGACCTAAATGTCCCAAAAAAAACTATAAAATGTTGCTATAAATACTAAACAATAAGTTCTTGTTAGGAATGTGGAACAGTAAACAACACAAGAACAACACAACAAAAGACAATAAAAATAAAAGCAATGCAGTGGAAAGTAAAAGAGCTCCAGGATTTAACATGGGCAATGCAAAGGCATATGTTTCTCTTTTACACTATTTTCACACTCAAAATATAAGAGAAATTTAATTTAATAACACCAAGGGATGCCACCCATGAGAAAAATGAGATTTCAGTCCACCTAGGAGCGCTTTGGCATCAGTTTGGAGCGCTGCGGCGGTCAACCCTTTGATCTCGATCCATCTAACTATACTGCGGCACAACACAATGCTACGACGCACAGTTTTATGCCGTTTCTGATTCCAAAAAATGTTGCAACACTGGGGCACCATGGAACACAATGCTTTCACTAATAATTTTTATATCTTTAATGACAATGAATAATTCTGATATTTGTAATATGTTTCTTTCTGCTGAATTTGCTCACAATACATTCACTAAGCTAATTTAACATTGGAGCTCTCTTAATTCTTCAGTTGAATATCAGTTGAGTCTTCATATATTGCGTACTCTTCTCTATATGCAAGCAATCTTCCCATCATCATCATCATCATCATCATCATCATCGTTACTATTAAAATAATAAATTGTAATAACATACTTAGCAAATTATTAGATGGAATTATATGTTTTTTAACCATCAAATAAATACTGAGTCACACACATGCCATTAGAGTTTATAGGGTCAGCTACAGCTACTAAGTATGTTGATGATTGCAGAACAAAATTGATGTCACGGTGAGATGGCTTCAATTTAGATAAGAAACAAAGTGTGAGGGAAATGGGTTATCAGTGAAGGTGGGCAAGTGTTGTCTGCAGCAAGCAATGCCAGCTAAAACAACAAGAAAATGAGGAGTCATTAGTGGGAAAAATCTTTAATTTTTTTTTTTTTGAAATTTTATGATGTAAAAATGAATCAATTATTGGAATGTTTCCAATAGGTACACGTTAAATTTTAACTTTTTCATGATCATTTAGGTAAATTAAAATAAAAATAGTTTATGCAGAAAAAGTACTTGCAGACAGTTGCAGTATTATGAAAAAAAGAGGAAATTATCAAATGTTTATAAAGATAAAATTGAACCAGTATGAGAAACATATGCCGGTCATAAACATTAGATAAATACATGGCTCAACTTTTCTAGAAAATTCTAGCAAATTTTATTTATAAAAAAGCTTATATTAATTTGATTATTATTTTTCTTAAACTAACTTGTTATCATTTATAAAATGATAATAACATAAGTAGGCTATTCAATGAGTAAAGTATATTATATAATACTTTTAGTCAAAATACTGTAATCTCAAAAGTCAGTAGTTGAACTTGATTGATCCTAATTCGTTTGCGGGCACATATGAAATAAATTTGCCTACAAATCTCTTTCTTTCTTCTTCTTTGGGTCATCGAGGAGAGTCTTAACGAATATCTGTTGGAGAAGAAGATATTCAATAAAAGTGTGGATGAGATATTTTTTTCTAATCCTTTTCAATGAAGATTATATAATGTGATTGACTTTAGTGACTTTAGCACCATAAATAAAAATAAAAATTTGTTGGTGTTGACATACTGAAATCAAGTCCTCCAGAAAACCAGGTGATGAAGAAGGAAAACTTTGATGGTGTTACAAACACAACCATCTTCTACATGCTGTGTTGGTTTTCTTGAGGATTTGATTTCAATGTGATTGACTTTAGTGATTATATAATGTGGTTGACTTTATTGACTTTAGTGATACAAATATTTCTCAAAATTAATTTGGATTCATGCTGGGTAGGTTTACTATGGAAGCTACACATTTATTGAGAGGTTTGATGGAGAAGTATGAAGATAATAAGGAGGATCTACATATGATATTTTTTTATTTAGAAAAAGTATATGATAAAGTTTCAAGAGAAGTGCTATGGAGAGTTCTAGCAAAGAAATAGGTTAATAATATTTATATTCAAGTCATTAAGGATATATATATATAGCGCTAGTTATGAAGGTTCTCATCACTGAGCATGCATGTATGAACAAATTCTCTATAGAAAATCATTTATAATATAAAAACCAACTATTGGATATATTATTGTATTACAAAAATTAATTTAAACGAGCTAAAGTTTAATTAAAATTTTTTTCTTGAAATAATCGAATCCAATTTGATTTTGTCAAATAACTATCTCCTTAATTCCAGATGTATTACAATCTTTAATTAATTTGGATGAGCACTTCAAGGAAAATTTTTAATTAACATTTTTCTCAAGATGATATGTGCCATTTTGACCTTTTTAAATAATTAAATATTTCTTTATTTCATAACGAAATTATTACGTGTTGTATATATTATTATTGTGTACCGCTATGTATTGAGCGATGACCGCACTTATTAATGACGCGTCCTCTTTCTTGCCAATCATATATATATTACAAACATTAAGTTGAATGAGCTTTCAAGCTTCAATAATTTTACAAAAAAATTTTATTTATATATTTATTTTTATCCCAATAATTTGTGCCACGCACTTTGATTTTGTCAAATAATTATCTACTTTGTCATTTCTTGGGATTGCATTGGGGATCCAATAAATGGCTACAGACCTCTCCCTAACTCATATCAACAACTCTCATTGAGAAAACAATATTGTTATAAAACATGAAAGAGGAAACTATTATTTTTGCCGTTACAATGCTTCTTTGCCTTACATCAGCTGTATCTACATCAGGAGTAGCCTCCTTCTATGCTGGACCATACATACGTAAGTGCCAATGCCAACCTGCTTTTTTAATAAGTTCTAAGACTTGCTTAAGTATTAGTTAATTTTATGTATAATTATAATTACTCTTCTGAGGTTGTATGCAGCATCTGCTTGCGGGCACAACAAAAATATAACTAACATTATCTCAGTTAGTGATGCATTATGGGATAACAGAAATGCTTGCGGGCGTAAATATACAGTGTGGTGTAAGCCTGGAACAAATAGTGAAGGCATATTTAAACCTTGCTCGAGTGATATTCCAGTAAACGTATTTGGATATGATGTTACAGTAGTTGATTATTGTGGCAAGTGTAATGGTTTCACTATGCTTCTCTCAAAAGAGGTTTTCTCAGCTCTGACCAACACAAACGAGGGCCATATTCAAGTTGAATATTTGCAATCTAATTAATTATGATGGTGGCTTTAGTGCTCAATTATCATAATTATCTGCAGGTAATAATCTCTAACACTTAATTTTATTTTGAATCTTAAATAACTTAAAAACGTTTGAGACGGCTTTTTAACTGCTTCTTAAAACAACTTTTTAATACCAAAGTTTTAATTTTTATGCTAGAAAGCTGCTTTAAGAACAAATAAAAAAGCCGACGGCTTTCTTCCTGCTTCTTAAAACATCTTTCTCTAGCACAAAAATTAAAATTCTTGTACTAGAGAAAGTTGGTGTAAGAAGCAGGAAGAAAGCTGTCCTAAACGAAATCTTAATTTTTATCTTGTCCTCACAATCTTCTAAAGTTTTTTTTTCATGATTTTTGTTTGTAGGAACTTTAAAATGGCAAAGAAATTAATGGCATTCAGAAGAAATCAAAACTCTATATTTCCCATTTCTATTTATCTGCTTGTATGTTTGTAAGATGTTATTTCTGAATCTGATTCGATGTTTTTGTTCAAATAAATTTGTAATCTCTTTCTATATTGCTATATTAAATATGGTTTTAAGTAATCCAAAAGGGAAAGGAGTGATTTCAAATACAGTGGATTATTATTCTTCTACTACTTTTTTATATTAGAAATTATAGTTTTTATCCGATAATTCTAATTTTTTTTGTGATAAAACTCATAAAAGAGCCAATGCATTGATTAAGTAAAATAGTACAAGTCCTTAAAAAGTTCAATAATTATGATTTATGTCACCTAAAATTCAATTAAATAACTATTATGCATGCATTCTTTTGCCAAATTTATAAAGTACATTGGATTATATTAATTATTTAAATTTTTGAATATTTATCTACTATATATATATATATATATATATATATATATATATATATATATATATATATATAGAATTTCTTATTAAATTAAATAATATGTTTTATATATACAATAATGATGATTTTTAAGCAACAAAAGCAAATAATAAATTATATAAAATACAATCAATAAAAATATAATTAATAATGAGAATATATAATAATGACTATATTTTTTTTCTTAACTTAGCTTATTTTGATATATTGATTGGGAGTTTCTACTATCAACTAAGAGGTCTTGCATTTGAAACTTGAGTATTTGATGTACTACCAAAAAATAAGGTAATCGCAGCACAAATTTTGAGCTATCTCGGCGGTTTTAACCGCCGCAATTTCCTTTGAAGCGGTTCTAAAACCGCTATGGATACGTTGTAATTACTATGCGATGCAACGACATTCAGTAGAGGTTTTAGGACCGGCGGGGTAGCAGTTGCGAATCGCTTTCTTTTGCAGCGATTTTAACCGGTACAAATAACCAAATTTGTGCCGTTTAAAACCGATGCAAATTCGTCCAATCTCAATATGTTTTATAATTGTGGCGGTTTTAACCGGCACAAATTTGGTGCCTCGTACAGGTTAAAACCGCCACAATAGAACAATTTTTTTTTTAAAATTTCGAAACCTAAATATCCACACACTGCAACAGAAAATTTATTTTCAAGGGTCCTTAATCTTTCAGCAATCATCAGCATCATCGATCACTAGCATTTAGCCTTCATAATCATAAGTAGGGTGGGGAAAAAATTACTACACATAACAACAATAATAAGTCAAAACCAAATACATTGAAATTTTTTATCTAAATGCAACCTTTGGCTATATTATTGTCAATCAACACTTCAACAATTGCGACCCTATAGATTATAGCATTACCATGAAATCTTATCTTATCAAAATCCTCAAGCACCACCAAGACCTTGAAAAATTTATAAAAAGTCCTTTAAGTAGGAAATGGTAGATTATAACTCTTGAATCAAATGTTGAAGATAAATATCAATACAATATCAACCGAATCAAGTATCACTAATTGTTGCATCATAACATTAAACTCCATGCCATAATTCACATAACTCTTGAATCAAAGGTTAAATTTAAATATCAATAACATTTCCTGGACTTCTCTCCCCAGGTATTACAGTTGATAGGATAAAAGAATCATTTTTCATCCCAACCCAAGGTGGCATATTATATGGAACTAGAAGTACAGGACAAATACTATATGTATTACTCATAATCTTGAATGGATTAAACCCATCACTAGCCAAACCAAGGCGAATATTAATATTGAGAGTCAAAAGCTTTCCATGCTTCTCCATCAGCTGGATGTCGTAGCAAACCATCTACATTTCGGTGTTTAGCATGCCAAATAATCTCTTCAGCGGATTTATTTGTTTTAAAAAATCTTTGAAGTCTTGGAATTAATGAAAAATATCTGACAATTTTAGCAGGCTTCATAGGAGTTTTTTTCCCTCTAGAAGTATTCTTTATTATAGTTGACCATCTTGATGCTCCACATTTGTGACATATATTCTGATTAGATCTAACTTTCCAGAATAACATACAATCATTAGGACATGCATCTATCTTCGTATATCCAAGATCAAATGCTTTCATCATCTTCTTCACTTCGTACGTACTTTCAGGCAACAACACCCCTTTAGAAAAGGCATCAACCAGTAACTCAAATAACATATCAAAGGATCTTGCCATCCAAGAATGCAAACACTTCAAACGAAACAACTTCAATATAAAAGAAAGCTTTGAGAAGGTTTTACATCCAGAGTACAACTCTGCTCCTGTATCTTGCATTAAAATTGCAAATTTCTCATCATGATCATTTTCTTCATTAGTATTGAACTCGTTCTACTCCATCGTTGGATTTTGAAATGGATCATTTGGACATAACATGTCTCTAAATAATCCATCTATATCATCTCTTCATATATCCTCAGAAAGAGATTCACCTTCCTTTAACTTTGATGTGGCACCAAATACTTCATTCATTGCATATTCACTTATAAGACAATGCTCTTCTCCATGTCGATTACATACAACTTAACCAGGAAAAAATCCTTTGGAAATTAAATGGTCTTTCACATCTTTCAAAGAATGGAAGTACCTATTAATGCATGACTTGCACAGACATAAAATTTTCCCTGATAAATTTTGGCTTCGACTTGCAAACTCTATAAAATTGTTTACACCATTTACATAATCAAAACTCCACTTGGCTTTTGTAATCCAACTCTTATCCATACTACCCACGAAAAATGAGTTTCCAAGTTACTGTTAAGAATAAAGATTCATTAGGTAACTCAATTTTTTATGCAACCATCAAGTAAATTACACCGATTTAAATCGGTGCAAAAGAAGGGTTTGCATTGAGTATGTGTATAAGCCTAATAACATAAAAAAAATGTTCAGTCAATGTTCACAACACTTTCTTCTTGGACTTAATAAAAAAGTATCTTGACTAAATTATAAAGCTATAAACAAAAGAAAATCATTTAAATCCTCATAACAAAAAGTAATCAATAACAAACACTAGCATATTCAATTTGATTTGGTAAGGTCCTATAGTTTTTCTCCATTTAAGAGGTTTTCACATAAAATTTTTTGTCTATCTTATGACTCTTGCTCCCCTATCTCTTATATGTTTTTGTGCTAGATCTTCGTACAAAGCTTAGATGCTAAACTCTATCTCTTTACTACCGCAAATGTTCTAATATGCAACTCAACTTATTTGAGAATTTGATGATTACAAATATTATTTCCTGTAATGATGTTAAGCAGATGATTTTGTGTATACACATTTTCTAGTTATACTAATAATTACAAGTATATATTATAAGATGAACAACTAAAGATTGGACATACAAATATGATGACAATCATATGCTAAAGAAGGAAAACTTAGACTAAACTCAAGTATAAAACATCTACAATAAGTCTAAAGCCACCAAGATTTAAGAATATTTCTGAAGAATCAAAAAGTTATAATTTTATTTTTTAAGTAGTGTCTATTTGTAAGTGTCACGTATATGATTTATTAGAAATAATTTAGTACATACACACACATAAGAGTAAAATTGGAATAAAAAATATTCTGAATTACTATTTAAAAATAGTTAATCAAGACAATTTGATCTTAGGTAAATCATATTGTACTAATCATGCTGTACAATCAAAGGATTGGACAATCATATTAAACAGATTTAATTTTACTTGAAAATCACTTTAATGTACTAATCATGCTGTACAATCAAGGATTGGACTTCACAATTTGACCACAAATTTTAATAAACAACTATTTTTGGTTTTTAATGAAGTCAATTAATCTATACACCTTACTTATAAATCTAAACTAACATAAAGGGTAATAAATCTAAACTATGTTATGATCCAAAATCTTGATGTACATTAATTCATTATCAAAAAATAAGATAATCGCAGCACAAATTTTGAGCTATCTCGGCAGTTTTAATCATCATAATTTTTTTTTGCAGCGGTTCTAAAACCGCTACGGATGCATTCCTATGAATATCTTTAACATTCGTTTACAAAAATTAGGGATAGATTCATATGAATATCTCTAACAGTAACAATCGAGTTGGAAGCAGCTAATTAAACATCTCTAAAAAATGCATGAGGAAAACTTAGCTAATAACGAGATTGAGGAGGCGCCATGGTGAGCTCTAGAACATTGCTGTCAATCGTTGAGGACGTTATCTAGTTTCTCAATAAAAGATTGAAATAAACTTTGGGTTTCAGTTTTAAGACAGATTACAAGATATCCATTTCTGGTTTTAGGGATTAGGGTAAAGAAACAAGAAGAAGAATGAGAAGAAGAGGGAGAAGAATATGAAGAAGAAGAAGAAAAAGGGGTAGTGACTCACAATGAGGAAGCGCCGGCCTACTGGGATGGGTCCACGCGTGAAGAGAAGAACTGTGAATCTCGAGCGGCAGTTTGCTCTAGGCGTAGAGTCACGGACGAAAGACGATCACGAGGAGAAGAAGTTAGGTATTTGGTTTAAGAATAGTGGGTGGGGTTTTAGTTGCAGTTGTAACCGGTGTAAATTGCACCGGTTTTAACCGGTGCAATTTGTACCGGTTAAAACTGATGCAAAAAAAGTATTTTTGCTGCGGTTTAAAAACCGTTCCTAATAACCGATGCGAAAAATATTGTTTTTTGGTAGTGTGTGTGTATGCATTTACCTTAATTGACGTACCTAAATGTCCAAAAAATATATAAAATTTTAATATAAATACTAAATATGTTTTTGTTGGGGATGTGGAAGAGTTAATCACACAACAAAACAACATCAACAACAACAAAATCAAGTCATTGTCCCACTACGTAGGATCGGCTATATGAATCATTTTTATCCACTGTGTTCTGTTAAAAGTCAAATTCTCGTTTAAGTCTAACACAGAAAAATCATTTCTAAGATTTTCTAACATAGTCTTTTAGGTCTATCTCTACCTTTCTTAACATAAGTCAAAACTAATTATACATCTACTTTCCTAACCGGGTCATCAGAATACCGTAGTTTTATGCATGGGCGGAGGGAGAGGGGGGGGCCCCGTGCCCCCCCTAAGAAAAACATTGCACTTTTTTTAGAGAGAGAGAGAGAGAGTGCAAATTATGCTAAATTTATTGCAAAAAAGCTAATTTATAAACGGAGCATTTTTAAATTTAAATTAGCTAAAGGAGAAGACTAACCAAAAAATTTAAAAATAAGCAAATAAGAAACGTAATTATCCTTTTTTAATAGAAATCGGAATTTCATAATCCATTTTCTACTCTGACTGGAAACCGGATTTTACTTCTCCGATTTTTATAAATTCTTAAATTTTTTATTCACTTCTCCGGTTTTTATAAATTTTTATTTTTTTTATTTTCTTTTATTTTGTTATTTTAAAAGAAAAAGGAATATGAAAAACCGGTTTCTTAAGAAACCAAAATAAATTCTGGTTTCTTAAGAAGCTGGATTTTTATATTCTGGTTTCTTAAGAAACCGAAATAATTGTTTTTATTACCTGGTCTTTCTAAATGGCAAGTGGTTCAGCCTCTTTGATCAAAAATTAATAATTAAAAATTAATGAATAAAATTTGGTTCTTTCTGGCTTCGCCACTGCGTGTTTAACTTCCAATTAGTAAAATGTGGTCTTAATCGTGCAAGACAATCCAAATGAGAACCACCAAAAGCTCATAGGCAACTATCTTAATCAGGCAAGACATTCAGGATGTAATGAAAAAAAGAACTATTTTAATTTAGGACCCCCTCTCCCCGAATGAAATTTGTAGCTCTGCCACTGGTTTTATGTGACAGGTCCCAAGTCATGGATGATGAGAAAAGAGAGGGTTACGTTAGCTAGTTGACAACCAGCATAAAATTTGTCAAATAATCATGACAAATTACACAACAAAATCAACAAGAAAAATAGAAGCAATGCACTAGTAGAGGTATAATTATAAAGCCACACAAGAAATCCACAATGAAAATAAGGAGAAATAATTACAGATCTTTTTTCTCTCTCACTCTCTTCTTACTTCTCTTCTTTTTTACACTATTCTCATGCTCAAAACATAAGAAATTTAAGTTAATAACACCAAGGGATGCCACCCTTGAGAAAAACGAAAAAGAAAACTGTTCAGTCCACCTCGAAGCGCTTTGGCATCAGTTTGCAGTATTGCGGCACTCAACCCTTTGATCTCGATCCCTCTGACTATTCTGTGGCACAACACAGTGCTACGACGCTCTATTCTCTGTCGATTCTGATCCTAGAAAACATTGCATCATTGGGGCGTGAGTAAACACAACATCAGGGCATTGTATAAAAAAAAATTCATATGGCCGGGGAGGACCCCATGAGCATGAGAAATGAATTAGGTCCGAGGTAACAATACAACATGATTGATCGACACAATCATATTCCACATGGACTAACAATTCTAATATTTATATAACAATAAGTAATTTTGTTTTCTTTAATGACACTGGATAATTCCAATATTTGTAATATGTTCCTTTATGCTGAATTTGCTCACAATACCTTCACTAAGCTAATTTAACATTAGAGCTCTCTTAATTCTTCAGTTGAGTCTTCATATTTTGCGTACTCTTCTCTATGCAAGCAATCTTCCCATCATCATCATCATCATCATCATCATCATCATCATCATCGTTACTATTAAAATTCGAAATTGTAATAACATACTTAGCAAATTATTAGATGGAATTATATATTTTTTAACCATAAAATAAATACCGAGTCATACACATGCCATAAGAGTTTAAAGGGTCAGCTACAGCTACCTTTAATGTTTCATGGAGAGAGGAAACCCAATTTTCTCCACCTGCAAAAGCATAAAAGAACAAAATTGATGTCACGGTGAAATGGCTTCAATTTAGATTAGAAACAAAGTTAGAGGAAAATGGCTTATCAGTGAAGCTGGGCAAGTGTTGTCTGCAGCAAGCAATGTCAGCTAAAAGAACAAGAAAATGAGGAGTCAACCATTGGAATGTTTCCAATAGGTACACGTTAAATTTTAACTTTTTCATGATCATTTAGGTAAATTAAAATAAAAAAGCAGAAAAAGTACTTGCAGACAGTTGTAGTATTATGAAAAAAAGAGGAAATTATCAAATGTTTATAAAGATAAAATTGAACCAGCATGAGAAACATATGCCGGTCATAAACATTAGATAAATATATGACTCAACTTTTTTACAAAATTCTAGCAAATTTTTTTTTTATAAAAAAGCTTCTAGTAATTTGATTATTATTTTCTTAAACTAACTTGTTATCATTTATAAAATGATAATAACATAAGTAGGCTATTCAATGAATAAAGTATATTATATAATGCTTTTAGTCAAAATACTGTAATCTCTAAAGTTAGTAGTTGAACTTGATTGATCCTTCATTTGCGGGCACATATGAAATAAAATTACCTACAAATCTCTTTCTTTCTTTCTATTTGGGTCATCGAGGAGAGTTTTAACGAGTAGCTGTTGGAGAAGAAGATATTCAATAAAAGTGTGGATGAGATATTTTTCTAATCCTTTCAATGAAGATTATATAATGTGATTGACTTTAGTGGCTTTAGCACCATAACTGAAAATAAAAATTTGTTGGTGTTGACACATTGAAATCAAGTCCTCCAGAAAACCAGGTGATGAAGAAGGAAAACTATGTTGGTGTTACAACCACAACCATCTTTACATGCTGTGTTGGCATTCTGGAGGACTTGATTTCAATGTGATTGACTTTAGTGATTATATAATGTGATTGACTTTAGTAATACAAATATTTCTCAAAATTAATTTGGATTCATGCCGAGTAGGTCTACTATGGAAGCTACACATTTATTGAGAGGTTTGATGGAGAAGTATGAAGATAATGAGGATCTACATATGATATTTTTTGATTTAGAGAAAGTATATGATAAAGTTTCAAGAGAAGTGCTATGGAGTCATTCTAGCAAAGAAATATATATATAATATACTATATATATATATTATATATTCAAGTCATATAATATATATATATATATATATATATACATATATATATAGTGCTAGTTATGATGGTTCTCATCATCACTGAGCACTGAGCATGTATATATGAACAAAGTCTATGTAGCAAATCATTTATAATTTAAAAACCAACTTGTTGACCTCTACAACCAGCCCGAAAATCTTAAAATTGATAAAGAAGAATTCAATTTAAATATGGATTGCATTGGACTTTGCTATGCATTGATCGAGGAAACAAATCAGATGACGAACACCAAGCTCCTATTAATGGGGCTAATTTGTATAGAAATATTTCTTTCTTATCTATAGTGGGCCATGGTGGTGCATGAAAGACGACACTCTTGCAACATATTTATGAAGATGAAATAGCAGAGGAATTTGATCTTAAAATGTGGATTTTATGTTTCCAACAATTATGATGTAAAAAAAAAAAAAAAAAAGGGTCATTGCAGCTATGTTGAAATCTCTTAAAAAGGAGAAGCCTCGTTTGGAGACACTTGAGGCATTTCAAGATAGTTTTTGGACTAAGATAATGTCCAAAAAAGTTCTTACTTGTGCTAGATGACATTTGGGAGGATGATGAAAAGTAGGATAAAAGTAAATGGGAGGTCCTCGTCCCTTTGACTTATGGGAGTTTGGGAAGTAAAATTTTGGTAACAACTCGAACGGACTCAGTTGCACTGATATTTGTAAAGGTAATTAAAAAGGATGAAAGAATAATTAAACTAGTGGGCCTAAAAGAAGATCAGTGTTTGCAACTCCTTAACTCTCATGTATTTGCTGATGAGGAGAATCCTAATGATTATAAAAGATTAAGATCCATTACTGGAGAGATAAAAAAAAAAGCTTTATGGATCTCCATTTGCTGCAATGGTCATCAGTGGCGGAGAATTCCTAGGCGACTCAAATATGATATAAAGGCTCGCGTTACGAAGAAAATGAGGCCTCGACGATGATCAAATGACGTCCGATCGACGAACGGACAACGTCATTGCGTCCAGAACGTCGTCGACATTCAGAATATACATTTTATTTAATCAAATCGCATTGTTTGAGACAGTGTCGCAAATTTTGAAGGCGATCCAAATGTGTTGCAAAGGCACGCATTACGAAGGAAATTAGCCTCGTCAGTGGTAAAATGACATCCGGTTGCAAAATGGATGGCGCCATTGCATCCCGAACGTCGTCGATATTAAGAATATATATTTAATTAAAAAAAACATTGTTGGAGAAATAGTTAAAAATCTTTTGAGATCTCCATTGGCAATTAAAGTCATCAGTGGTGTTCTGAAGGATAACTTGGGTGAAAGGTATTGGAGGGCAATTCTAGAAATCAATTTATTGGGTCAGAATTATATTAATCCCATCTTAAGACTGAGCTATAAAGTTCCGCCAAATCATCTACAAAATTGTTTCGCATTTTTTTGTTGTTGTATGTTTCCACAAGATCATACATTCGATAAAGATGATTTAGTCAGAATGTGGATGGCATTGGATTTTGTTTGGCCGTCTTAAGGAATGACTCAAAGGCATCAAAGGATTGGTTTGAGGCGGGGATAACCGCCAAAGGTGAATACTTGTTTGCTTGTTTAATTAAATTGGAGCTATTTTGTTTATCATAGTCGACAATTTAGATTTTATTCCCCTCGAGACGGAAACGATCTTTGGCCACTCAAATATTTCGTCGCTTAATCGTCTAGCTAATGAGACGGCAAGACTTGTGGCATTAAGATACTTGATGGTTACGGATTGCCTCAATCTAATCTAAAATAAAATTTCTTGAGCAAATGGAAACCACAAACAATTGCCACCTCATGCTTGGTGATATCATTTTGAGCAATCCTTCAAAGTTGATAACAGATAAATAATCATGACATGACAGGATTTTGCTTTTAATTAAAAAAAAAAAGAGGTCAAATGAGATATCAAAATCGCATTAAAACTCTTACCTCGTATCTCCTGAATTCGCGCTGGTTAATTCGCGTCTAAATCCCTCAAATCCCGCTGCAAATGGTCTTCTCAATCTCTCGCCTCAGACGTCGCCTTAGTCTCGAAAGATGATATTTCGTTTTTTAAAAAGAGATGAAGCTGGATCATATGCTGTTTTTCAATCCTTCACACCCCACCTACTCCGTCCGAACTCCACTTTTCGCAAGCTTCCCTGCAGCCCACAGCCCCTCCTTTCCAAAGCAGCTTGAGCGTTGCCAAGCAAATAATAACAGCAGCCTCTCACAGCCTGAACCTACTCTACCCGTCAACCTCACTCCCACTTCCCCTCTTCTTCACACGCCGACCTCACTTCGACAACTGATCTACACGGTTCGACCCTCTACTCAGCCGGACTAACTCTCGTGATCTCTCACCTCTGCTTTTCAGGTGCAGGTCTGTTCGAAGAAGCCACACAGCTTTCCTCACCTTAAACGAAACCTTCATTTTTAGAGGAAAAAGATTCCTTTAAAGCAGTGAAATAACTTTTTTTTTACTATTTTATTTTACGTGATCACAACAATTCTTCTGTCATTACCTTTCCGCTCTACCAGAGCAACTTTTGCTTTTAGTTACAGTAAGATTCTCTCTCCTTTTGAATATTAATCTCCATGGCTGTTGAATGGATGACAGCATGTTCTTTAATGCTTTTATTGAAATCAGAATAAGTTTGCATGAGATGGTTGACGTGTTGGAGAGTGTGCAAAAAAAAAAAGAAGAAAAACACATGTCAAGAGCCAAGCATTTTAGTACAAAGGCAACAGTACTTTCACTCTTATTTCCACAGTTTTTTTTTTTTTTTTTTTTGACTAAGTGAAGTAGCTTATTATTGACTACACTTGCTCATGACCCACCTATATAACTTCAATCAAAATCATACGGCTCAAGTTTTAAAGAAGAGTTTCTTTTTTTTATCATGTCTGCATATATAAAAAAAAGAGAATCATTTCAAAAAAAAAAAAAAAAAAGTTAGTTGTATTAGTCATCATGCATTGTCCTTTATGTTCACATCCAAATAATTCATTCCAGAGCTATGAGATGCCATTAACTTCTCCAAAAAAAAAAAAAAAAAAAGCAAGCCAAAAAAAATATATGCTCTCTTGATTTTCGAACCTTTTCTCTCCCCCCTACCTTAGCATGCGTGTCGAGTCGGTGGTCTACCTATACACACTTTTCTCTAGCGTGGTGGGAGGGGCAACCGGCGCGACACTCACGACAAGGTAGGCGAGAGTCCCTCGGTTCCAAATCCTATTCTCGGCGTTCGTGGCGCACTGAAAAATCGCCTATACAGGCTTTTCTCTAGCGTGGTGGGATGGAAACCCGGTGTGATGCCTATGATGAGACCGGGATATTCATAAGTACCCGCTTGCGGGGAAACAGCTGCTTTTCTTTCATAAGTACCCGCTCGCGGAGAAACAACCGCCTTTCTTTTGCAACAGGTACTGAAGACCCATACACGCCTTTCTCTGACGTGGTGGGGGGTGACGATTACACGGCCGCGGTGTCCTCATATGAGGGAACCTATCGTACACGCTTTTCTCTAACGTGGCGGGAGACCCAGTTTTCCGTAGTTTTCCCCTAAACGGGGGAGACGCCGGGAGGCTGCCGAAATTTCCATTGAAACCGAGGACTTGGAAAAATTTTGGAGAGCTTGAACTTGCAATCTTTTGGACAACATGGAACTCATTTTGACACTCAAATGAACTTGCACTTGGACTTAAACAAAATGCAAAATGACATAAATTTAATGATTAATTTGAACTTGAATTCAACTCAAACATTTAGACTTGCATTTGGACATAAGATGATTAACAAAATACTTGAATATAAATGAAATAAGTTCAGACATGAACTTGATTGAATAAAAGAAATTATATGAATTTGTTATTTGGACCACAAAGAACCTACTCAAGCAGAACTTGACATTGAACTCAAACTTGAACATAATCTTAAACTCAAAATTGAACTCATTTTGGACTTGAATTGAACATGAATTCAAGCTCGGCTATAGGGGGGGCTTGAACTCAATCGGCGCTCAAATAATTTGAAACTTGAGCTTGGACTAAATGAGGGGGATTATTCAAATTGAAACATACGAAGAATGACATAATGCTCCAAATGAAATTATCATTTGTAAGATAACAAATTCCAAATCAAATGCAAGGGAAGATACAAGAGACTTGTGAACCAAGTGATTATAAGTTCACCCACTTACACACAAGCAAGAGAGGGGCAAAGTGAGCAAAACACATGAAGAACAAGATAAGTATGAATACATGCAAGCAATGCCAAAAGATCTGCAATACATAAAATCTTTCTATGAATACGGATGTATGTATAACATGCCACTTATGGGTAGATGTAGAAAGACTTTAGTGAATGCAGTATCCTGAAGTCAATTTCAATATGTAAATAAATACATCTACCTACCTAAATGCACCAGTGGCTAATGTATTGAAAAGATCAAAGACTATCATAAAATATATGAAGAATACGACAAGTGCAAGCTCCTACGACCTAAGGCAGGAGATTAGTTAGTGCACTACGATCCACCTGCAGAAAGCAACGAGTAGTGCACGACAGTCAACCTATACGAAGCAGCGAACAACTCTATTCAGAAGCTGCTACGCCACACCACCGGATCTGCAACATTCGTACAAGCAGACAAAAGGCGTCTACGAATACTTTCAAAGTACCCCCGCATAAGTTGTGACGCCCCAGAATCAAATAGTGAAAGGATTCGTCTGACATTCTGATCGAACTCCATTCCAGTTGCCTTGCTCGGACCTGAAAATTTAAACCACATATAATGAGCTTACAAAGCCCAGCAGGTCACCAAAGCCTACAATTGAAATCAAAGCACGGCGATGCTATCAATATGCAGGTCAAAGTAAATCAAGTCAATCAATGGTCAATGAGTCTATGCAATACGAAAATCCAGTCAATGAAATCAAGTCTACACAGCGGAAATCAAATCAGTAGCCAATGCAGTACGGAAATCAATAATCAATAATCAATACAGCGATAAAAACATCGATAAATCAATACGTCACAGCAATCAAATCAGTAAGTGACTGGAAGCCAATATCTATCCATCGTAGCAGTGTCTATCAATCAATACTATCAGTTCAATCTCAATCGCGTCGTCTAGTCAATTCGTTGAATCTATATCATTTGTCTAATCAATTGAATGTCTGTATCAATTAATAGCATCAATTAATTCAATAAGGGACTCGTGTCAAAACGTACTCTTGCAAATCAGTCAATCCAATTATTCAATACGATTTACTCGATATCAATACAATATTCAATGACACCACAGCAGCGAGGACAATTCAATCATGACGACGTACAATGCTACAATAGGGAATCATCTCAATCAATAGAACACTTTCCAGTCAATTATATCAATCGGCTCAAAATCCAAATAAACGATCAAATCAATACAACGAAAGATCAATTGAAATCAAATCAATACAATCAGCTTCATAAAGAAATCTATTTTACGATAAATTAAATCCATACGGCAACAATCCATTCAATCAATCATTACGACGAATCAATGTATCAATGTATATCAATAATCTATCAGGATCTGTCGTATCAATAATATCCATATGTTCATATCATATCCATAATGTCGATGTCGGTATCTATCAATCGGTACAATCTATATCAATGTCGGTGTCAATATCTATGAATCAATACGCAGAATCCATATCCATCATCCGTCATCCATAAATCCGTCGTTAAATCCGTTCAAAACAATAAATCCATATCAATACAATAAATCCGTCAAATCAATCAATCAAATCCAGTCTATACTATCAAGTCGATAAAAGAAATCGGAAAAGCAATACAATAAATCAATAGTAGCAAGTCAAATCAATGCATAATCAATAGTATCAATGAATCTATAAATCTATGCCGTCCATGTCCATATCAATATCAATAATTAATAATCAATAGTATCAATGCTCAATGATCAATCAATGAAATCAATGAATCCGTACGATAATAAATCAATTCGATAAATCCAATCAAGATCAATAAATCAATCGGAAATCAATAAATCAATACAGATCGGAAAATCTATGCAATGCAATATCATATACAGGAAATTTCATACAATGGTCTTACTCGACAAGCACAAACACTAGTCATGATCAATAGTGCTGTTGTAGAATCTATATTGCTGTTGTAGATATCCACACGTTGGTTTCAATCAATAAGAGTCGTCACTCTTTTTGCCCGTCGGCCGCCCGTCGGCATATAAAACTCCTTATGACTCCCATCTATAGTGCTGTTGTAGAAATCCATAATCGATGTTTAAAGGAAAGCCCGTCGGCCCACCATCCTGTACAGGTCAATATCTATCTCCAACCAACGTTCAACCAGGTTCCCACTTGTCTTTCAGTAACAATCAATTCAATCAATAGTCAATGCAATAATCGATGCAATAAGCAATAATAAAGAAATCTGAAACAATCATATCAATAGTCATACGCATATCAATGCAATCTATCAATTCCGGGAAAATCAGAAATCGTACGAAAATCGGGCAGAGTAACGGCAGTCGATCAAATTTACACAAAAATTGTGACGCCCCAGGCATCCATAGTGAAAGGATTCGTCTGACATTCTGATCGAACTCCATTCCAGTTGCCTTGCTCGGACCTGAAATTATCAACCACATATAATGAGCTTTACAAAGCCCAGCAGGTCACCAAAGCCTACAACTGAAATCAAAGCACGGCGATGCTATCAATATGCATGTCAATCTATCAATCTGAATCAGTCAATGGTCAATGAGTCTATGCAGTACGAAAATTCAATAGTCAATAAAGCCAGTCAATGCAGCAGCAAGCGAATCGATAAATCAACTCAATAAATCCATGTCAATCTCAAAGAAATCCGTACGCAATAGGAAATCAATCAATACATCAAATCAATCGCTATCAAATCAAATCAATGCGGTCTAATCAATATTATTTATTCAATGAAATCAAACGAGGAAAGCAGTACGATAAATCTCAATTTAGTCTAACAATGAATCCATGCAGCATCTCAAGATCAATAAATCCATAGGCAGTAGTAATAATAAATCTATAAGCAGAAATCAATGAATCTATAGGCAACAGTGTCAATAATTCTATACTATTCATGTCCATGCTATCAATACAATATATATATATCCATCCATTTCTATATCAATGCTCAATGTCGATGCACAGCAATCAATCAGTGAAATCAATAAAATCGTACGATCTAGTAAATCCAATCAAAGTCGATAAAGCAGGAATCTATAAAACAGTGAATCCATAAAGCAATACAATAAACATGCAATTCAATACTATATACTGGACAAGTATAATCAACTGGCTATGTTGCTGTTGTAGAATCCATATTGCTGTTGTAGATATCCATACATTGGTTCTATCAATAAGAGTCGTCACTCTTTTGCCCGTCGGCCGCCCGTCGGCATATAATCTCCTTATGACTCCCAATCGTTATATCAATGATCAATGGTTTAAAGGAAAGCCCGTCGGCCCACCATCCTGTACAGGTCAATATCAATCTTCAACCAATGTTCAACCAGGTTATACGTGTGTTCCAGTATCAATAATCAATCAATAATCAATATTAGAGCAATCATATCAATAATCATAGGCATATCGATTCAATCTATCAATTTCAGACAAATCAGAAATCATAAGAAAATCGGGCAGAGTAACGGCAGTCGGTCAAATTTACACAAAAATCCTGAAAAAAGGCACAAGTTCCAAATTCTTCCAAATTACAGTAGAACATTCACGACATCAATATAAGACTATTATTCTATAGAATCCAAATCAAATCACGTCCTGATATTTTTCTATTCAATTAAAATCGCGTAGAATCAATTCCGACCGGTAAAATCTTCGTAAAATACAGTCAAATCGTGTACAATAATCATAGCTATAACATACTAAAAGTTGTGCGGTGAAAGATGTGTCAATACAAAATCAGGTCAAAAGTTCGACTACGAAAACACAAAACAGTGCACAACTCGGTCAAAATACAAAATCTTCGAAAACAGAAATAGGGTTCGGAGTCCTTACAGCGAGACAAACAAATCTTCTAACAGCGTCGTCGTCGGAAAAGCGCTCCGCGCGGCTCCAAAACCAAGCTTCCCTCTTCTCTTTCTCTTCTCTCTCTCTCTCCTGCCTTTCCTCTCTCTCCAAAATGAATCCAAAATATCTCAAATCCGATATTTATTAACACTGATCGTCCTGGACGATCCAAATTTCGTCCTGGTACGATGGGTTATCTGGATAAATTTCGTACAGACGAAATCCAAATTCGTCCCGGGCGACTAGCTCTCTGGACAGATTTCGTACAGACGGATCGTCCCGACTGCTCCAGGTTCGTACAGACGAAAATGGCAGATTTCTTCACAAATTTTTTCAGTTCGTCCAGTACTAAAGTCAGATCGTACGGGACTAACAGCACAAAAAAAATCAGCTTTTTGAAGGGTTTTACAAAAATCCTGCAAAAAGGCACAAATTCCGAATTCTTCCAAATTACAGTAGAATATCTATAACATCAATACAAGACTATTGTTCTATAGAAACCAAATCAAATCAAGTCCTGATTATTTTCTATTCGATTAAAACCGCGTAGAATCAATTCCGACCGGTAAAATCGTCGCAGAAAACACTCAAATCGTGTACAATAGTCATATCTATAACATACCAAAAGTTGTGCGGTGGAAGTTGTGTCAAATCAAAATTAGGTCAAAAGTTCGACTACGAAAACACAAAATAGATCACAACTCGGTCAAAACTCAATATCTTTGAAAACAGAAATAGGATTCGGAGTCCTTACCACGAGATCTTCACTTTTCCCAACAGCAGCGTCGGACGAAAAGCGCTCCGCGGCCTCCAAAACCCAAGATTCCTCTTTTTCCCTTTCTCTTTCTCTCTCTAAAACAGATATTTTGATTTTAAAATGATTTTCTCTCTCATCAAAACGACCAGATTTTCTTATATCATAAAGCAGATCGGCACGGCCGATCGCCAGATCGTCCCGGGACGATCAGATCAACAAATATCGTCCTGGACGGTTCCCAGAACTATTCTTCGGCCGATATTTTGTACAGTGCAGATCGGCCTGAACGATCCCACTATCGTCCCGGACGATCCAGAGAGGAAAATCCAAATCATAGATGAACAGTAAGGGAACGAGGTCTCACATAAGTGCACCGTAGTTTGTATACACATAGGTACACTAAAAGGGATAAAAGCAATCATAAAACCCGCATGGGCCCCGGCGAGTGTGCTATAGAAATACACGTGACGTCTAGGGATGCTGCGCGGGTTATCAAATTTTGAACCCGATCCTCCTAAGAAGATAAAAGGAGTGGACAGGGTTCAATTATAAAATGCCCCCAAACACCCGCATGGGCCTCGACGAGCATGTTATTGGTACACACGTGACGTCTAGGGATGCTGCGCGGGTTGACAAGTGAATTTAGGTTCAAAACTGATCCTTCTATACGAGTCAATAGAAGTCGACAGGGTTTGAACCAACAAACGAATGTACGGCTGTGGCGACTGTTATATTTGTCTTAAAACATCCATATTAGGCCTTCAAGGCCTATAACAATGAGAATTCACTATCAAAGGGCATAAAACCTACGAAACCTGATCCTCTATCAATAGCTTGGTCGAGTTAACATGGTTCAATTAACAAAAGTGAAAGTGATCCCAAACACCCCGATGATGGCCGTGTTGAATGCAGTTCTCAACCGGAGGGGTTTCCAAATATTTTCAAATGTCTCATTTCCAAATAATTCAAAGTTCCACCCAAAATCCAAAAATCCACAAAATCCAAAATTCCAGAAATCCCAAAATTCTAAAAAATATTTAAAATTTGAAATCTATCCATCAACACCTAAAGCAAAATTATCCGCCCTCCGCAACAGTTTGTCGGGGTGGACAAATTGAAAAACACTTCAGCTCACATTGAGCCAAATGCCTAGTCGAAAATATTACTAGGATCCATTCTCAAAAAGTCTTCTGCCAGTAAGGACGTGGTACGTGTCCTCTAACCGGCGGTTTTGCCGTCATATGGCACAGCAGGAAAAACGGTTATGACCCGGGGCCCTCTGAACCTAACAGTTTTGCTACCAAATGGCACCACGAAATACCGGTTATGGCCAGAGCCAATACGCTCCTTAATGACGTTAAATCCTTGAGATATGAATCAATAGGATATGATCGATATGGCACAAAGCCCTCTAATAGCTAAGGTGGATTCAAATTTGTCCCCTTAGACAAACATCCAACCCAGGTCTATAAGGTCCCCTTGGATGAAGCAACCCATGGCTGCCGACAAAGATCCTTCTGTCAGGTTGGGTCGACTACCTCCTCTGACTAAGTAGACCAGGGGCCATGATGGTCCGGGACGACGGAACCATGGGATTTTGATCGGGTCCATCATCAATTCCCCTACCATTTGCTTTAAGTGCAAGATGGAGTAATTTCCATTTTAAATATCAATTTTTTCCAAATATTTTTAAATCAATACCCATTGCAGCTACTATATGTCAGATAACATGTATTTATACTTATCTGATTGACGACTAGCCTTAATCGAAAGTTCTCTCTCGTGATCGGGAGGGGTAATTAACTATAGGGGCTTGCGCCTATAGGAAACCAGAACTCAGATCATAAAGTCCTCGCAAAATGAGGGCGAAATCTCTGGGTAGTGTCTTATCTACAAACCCATCTGCCTTCCAAAATTTACCCCGGAACTTATTCCGTTAAAACTCCCTCGCCGAATATAAAAAAAGAAAAAGCGGCAGGGAGGCCGGGGCCGAAATTTCGGAGCCCACACAACTATTGGATATATTATTGTATTACAAAAATTAATTTAAACGAGCTAAAGTTTTATTCAATTTTTTTTTCTTGAAATAATCGAATCCAATTTGATTTTGTCAAATAACTATCTCCTTAATTCCAGATGTATTACAATCTTTAATTAATTTGGATGAACAATTCAAGGAAAATTTTTAATTAACATTTTTCTCAAGATGATATGTGCCATTTTGACCTTTTTAAATAATTAAATATTTCTTTATTTCATGACGAAATTATTACGTGCTGTATATTATTATTGTGTACCGCTATGTATCGAGCGATGACCGCACTTATTAACGACGCGTCCTCTTTCTTGCCAGTCATATATATATTACAAAAACATTAAGTTGAATGAGCTTTCAAGCTTCACTTTTACAATTTTTTTTTTTTATATATTTATTTTTATCCCAATAAGTTGTGCCATGCACTTTGATTTTGTCAAATAATTATCTACTTTGTCATTTCTTGGGATTGCATTGGGGATCCTATAAATGGCTACAGACCTCTCCCTAACTCATATCAAAAACTCTCATTGAGAAAACAATATTGTTATAAAACATGAAAGAGGAAACTATTATTTTTGCCGTTACAATGCTTCTTTGCCTTACATCAGCTGTATCTACATCAGGAGTAGCCTCCTTCTATGCTGGACCATACATGCGTAAGTGCCAATTAACCTGCTTTTTTAATTTGTTCTAAGACTTGTTTAAGTATTGGTTTATGTATAATTATAATTACTCTTCTGAGAATGTATGCAGCATCTGCTTGCGGGCACACCGAAAATATAACTAACATTATCTCAGTTAGTGATGCATTATGGGATAACAGAAATGCTTGCGGGCGTAAATATAAAGTGTGGTGTAAGCATGTAACAAGTGAAGGCATATGGCAACCTTGCTCGAATGATATTGCAGTAAACATATTTGGATATGATGTTACAGTAGTTGATTATTGTGGGAAGTGTAATGGTTTCACTATGCTTCTCTCAAAAGAGGTTTTCTCAGCTCTGACCATAACAAACGATGGCCATATTCAAGTTGAATATTTGCAATCTAATTAATTATGATGGTGGCTTTAATGCTCAATTATCATAATTATCTGCAGGTAATTTCTAACACTTAATTTTATTTTGAATCTTAAATAACTTAAAAACGTTTGTTGAAAATTGTGAAAGAACTATTATTGTATTTTATGACAATATTATGACTTAGGCTTCGTTTGAGATTGGCTTTTTTACTGCTTCTTAAAACAACTTTCTAATACCAAAGTTTTAATTTTTATACTAGAAAGCTGCTTTAAGAAGCAATGAGAAAGCTGACGGCTTTCTTCATGCTTCTTAAAACGTCTTTCTCTAGTACAAAAATTAAAATTCTTGTACTAGAGAAAGCTTCTTTAAGAAGCAGGAAGAAAGCTGTCCTAAACGAAATCTAAATTTTATCTTGTCCTCACAATCTTCTAAAGTTTTTTCTTCATGTTTTTTGTTTGTAGGAACTTTAAAATGGCAAAGAAATTAATGGCATTCAGAAGAAATCAAAACTCTATATTTCCCATTTCTATTTATCTGCTTGTATGTTTGTAAGATGTTATTTCTGAATCTGATTCTATGTTTTTGTTCAAATAAATTTGTAATCTCTTTCTATATTTCTATATTAAATATGGTTTTAAGTAATCCAAAAGGGAAAGGAGTGATTTCTAATACAGTGGATTATTATTCTTCTACTATTTTTATATTAGAAATTATAATTTTTATCCGATAATTCTGATTTTTTTTGTGATAAAACTCATAAAAGAGCCTATACGTTGATTAAGTTAAATAGTACAAGTCCTTAAAATGTTCAATAATTGTGATTTATGTCACCTAAAATTCAATTAAATAACTATTATACATGCATTCTTTTGAAGCTTCCCAAATTATAAAGTACATTGGATTATATTAATTATTTAAATTTTTGAATATTTCTCATATATATATATATATATATAACTAGAATTTCTTATTAAATTAAATAATATGTTGATACATACAATAATGATTATTTATAAGCAACAAAAGCAAGTAATAAATTATATAAAATACAATCAATAAAAATATAATTAATAACGAGAATATATAATAATGACTATATATTTTTTTCTTAACTTAGCTTATCTTGATATATTGATTGGGAGTTTCTACTACCAACTTAAAGGTCTTGCGTTTGAAACTTGAGTTTGTGATGTCACTACTCAAAAATAAGGTAATTGCAGCACAAATTTTGAGCTAAAAGCGGTTCTAAAATCGCTACGGATACGTTGTAATTACTATGCGATGCAATGACATTCAGTAGAGGTTTTATGACCGGCGGGATAGCAGTTGTGAATCGCTTTCTTTTGCAGCGGTTTTAACCCTTACAAATAACAAGATTTGTGACGTTTAAAACCGATGCAAATTCGTCCAATCTCAATATGTTTTATAATTGTGGCGGTTCTAACCGGCACAAATCTGGTGCCTCGTACAGGTTAAAACCGCCACAATATAACAATTTTTTTTTAAAAAAAAAAAATTCGAAACCTGAATGTCCACACACTGCAACAGAAAATTTATTTGCAAGGGTCCTTAATCTTTCTGCAATCATCAGCATCATCACTAGCATTTAGCCTTCATAATCATGAGTAGGATGGGAAAAAATTACTACACATAACAACAATAAGTCAAAACCAAATACATTGAAAATTTTTTATCTGAATGCAACCCTTGGCTATATTCTTGTCAATCAACACTTCAACAATTGCGACCCTATAGATAATAGCATTACCATGAAATCTTCTCCTATCAAAATCCTCAAGCACCACCAAGCCCTTGAAAAATTTATAAGAATTCCTTAAGTAGGAAATGGTAGATTATAACTCTTGAATCAAATGTTGAAGATAAATATCAATACAATATCAACCGAATCAAGCATCACTTGCTGGATTATAACATTGAACTCCATACCATAATTCACATAACTCTTGAATTTAAAGTTAAATATCAATAGCATTTCCTAGACTTGTCTCCCCAGGTATTATAGTTGATAGGATAAAAGAATCATGTGTCATCCCAACCCAAGGTGGCGTATTATATGGAACTAGAAGTACAGGCCAAATACTATATGTACTACTCATAAACTTGAATGGATTAAACCCGTCACTAGCCAAACCAAGGCGAATATTACTTGGGTCCAAAGCAAAATCAAGGTATTAAGAGTCAAAAGCTTTCCATGCTTCTCCATCAGCTGGATGTCGTAGCAAACCATCTACATTTCGTTGTTTAGCATGCCAAATAATCTCTTCAGCGGATTTCTTTGTTTTAACAAATCTTTGAAGTCTTGGAATTAATGGAAAATATATGACAATTTTAGCAGGCTTCATATAAGTTTTTTTTCCTCCATAAGTATTCTTAGTTGACCATCTTGATGCTCCACATATGTGACATATATTCTAATTAGATCTATCTTTCCAGAATAACATACAATCATTAGGACATGCATCTATCTTCGTATATCCAAGATCAAATGCTTTCATCATCTTCTTCACTTCGTACGTACTTTTAGACAACAACACTCCTTTAGAAAAGGCATCAACCAGTAACTCAAATAGCATATCAAAGGATCTTGCCATCTAAGAATGCAAACACTTCAAACGAAACAACTTCAATATAAAAGAAAGCTTTGAGAATGTTTTACATCCAGGGTACAACTCTGCTCCTATATCTTGCATTAAAATTACAAATTTCTCAGCATGATCATTTTCTTCATTAGTATTGAACTCATTCTACTCCATCGTTGGATTTTGAAATTGATCATTTGGACATAACATGTCTCTTAATAATCCATCTATATCATCTCTTCTTATATCCTCAGAAAGAGATTCACCTTCCTTTAACTTTGATGTGGCACCACATACTTCATTCATTGCATATTCACTTATAAGACAATGCTCTTCTCCATGTCGATTCCATACAACATAACCAAGAAAAAATCCTTTGGAAATTAAATGGTCTTTCACATCTTTTAAAGAATGGAAGTACCTATTAATGCATGACTTGCACGGACATAAAATTTTCCCTGATAAATTTTGGCTTCGACTTGCAAACTCTATGAAATTGTTTACACAATTTACATAATCACAACTCCACTTGGCTTTTGTAATCCAACTCTTATCCATACAACAACAACAACAACAACATCAAGCCTTTATCCCACTACGTGGGGTCGGCTACATAAATCCTTTTTCTCCATTGTGTCCTATTAAAAGTCAAATTCTCGTTTAAATCTAAAAAAGAAAGGTCATTCCTAATATTTTCTAACCAAGTCTTTTTAGGTCTACCCCTACCTTTCTTAACATATGTCAAATCTAATACCTCTACTCTCCTAATCGGGTCATCGCAAGGCAGCCGTTTTATGTGACCAAACCATCTAAGGCGACTTTCTCTAATCTTATCTTCCATTGGAGCTACGCCAACCTTTTCACGTATATACTCATTTCGTATCCTATCTCTAAGGGTAAAGCCACTCATCCACCTAAGCATCCTCATCTCTGCCACACTTAACTTAGTATTATGCTTCTCTTTTAAAGGCCAACATTTGGCACCATAAAGCATTGCAGGCCTCACTACCATCTTATAGAATTTTTCCTTAAGTTTGAGGGGTACATTTCTATCACATAACAAGCCCGATACATTCCTCCACTTCAACCATCCAACTTGAATTCTGCTAATAATATCCCCATCTATTTCCCCATCACTCTGAACAATAGATCCAAGATATCTAAAACATGTACTCTTATTAATGACTTGATCGCCCAAAGTCACAATCCCCTCACTAGGTCTATTACTACTAAAATTACACTCCATATATTCCGTTTTAGATCTACTCAAGCGAAAACCTTTAGACTCTAAGGTTGACCTCCATAATTCAAGTTTACCTTCAACTCCCTCTCTACTCTTATCAACAAGAAGAATATCATCAGCAAAAAGCATACACCAAGGTACATCCTCTTGCAAATGTCTAGTGAGAACATCCATGACTAAAGCAAAAAGATAAGGGCTTAAGGCTGATCCTTGATGTAACCCAACCGAAGTAAGGAAATACTTGGTCAATCCACCTTGTGTTTGAACACAAGTAATAGCTCCTGCATACATATCTTTAATGATTTGAATATAAGCATTATTGACTCCTTTCTTTTCAAGAACTCTCCACAGCACTTCTCTTGGAACTTTATCATATGCTTTTTCTAAATCAACTCTTATCCATACTACCCATGAAAATTGAGTTTCCAAGTTACTGTTAAGAATAAAGATTCATTAGGTAACTCAATTTTTTATGCAACCATCAAGTAAATTACACCGATTTAAATCGGTGCAGAAGAAGGGTTTGCGTTGAGTATGTGTATAAGCCTAATAACATTAAAAAAAAAATGTTCAGTCAATGTTCACAATACTTTATTCTTGGACTTAATAAAAAAGTATCTTGACTAAATTATAAAGCTACAAACAAAAGAAAATCATTTAAAGCTTCATAACAAAAAGTAATCAATAACAAACACTAGCATATTCAATTTGATTTGATAAGGTCCTATAGTTTTTCTCCATTTAAGAGATTTTCACATAAAAATTTTTGTCTATCTTATGACTCTTGCTCCACTATCTCTTATCTGTCTTTGTGCTAGATCTTCGTACAAAGCTTAGATGCTAAACTCTACTTCTTTACTACCACAAATGTTCTAACATGCAACTCAACTTATTTGAGAATTTGATGATCACAAATATTATTTCCTATAATGATTTTAAGCAGATGATTTTGTGTATACATATTTTCTAGTTATACTAATAATTACAAGTATATATTATAAGATGAACAACTAAAGATTGGACATACAATTATGATGACAATCATATGCTAAAGAAGGAAAACTTAGACTAAACTCAAGGATAAAACATCTACAGTAAGTCTAAAGCCACCAAGATTTAAGAATATTGCGGAAGAATAAAAAAGTTATAATTTTATTTTTTTAAGTAGTGTCTTTTTGTAAGTGTTATGAAGATTTATTAGAAATAATTTAGTACATACACACATAAGAGTAAAATTGGAATAAAAAATATTCTGAATTACTATTTAAAAATAGTTAATCAAGACAATTTGATCTTAGGTAAATCATATTGTACTAATCATGCTGTACAATCAAAGGATTGGAAAATCATATTAAACAGATTTAATTTTACTTGAAAATCACTTTAATGTACTAATCATGCTGTACAATCAAAGGATTGGACTTCACAATTTGACCAAAATTTTTAATAAACAACTATTTTTGGTTTTTAATGAAGTCAATTAATCTATACACCTTACTTAAAAATTTAAACTAACATAAAGGGTAATAAATCTAAACTATGTTATGATCCAAAATCTTGATGTACATTAATTCACTATCAAAAAATAAGATAATCGCAGCACAAATTTTGAGCTATCTCAGCAGTTTTAATCGTTATAATTTTCTTTGCAGTGGTTCTAAAACCGCTACGGATACATCCCTATGAATATCTCTAACATTTGTTTACAAAAATTAGGGATAAATTCCTATGAATAGTTCTAACAGTAACAATCGAGTTGGAAGCAGCTAATTAAACATCTCTAAAAAATGCATGAGAGGCGCCATGGTGAGCTCTAGAACATTGTTGTCAATCGTTGAAGACGTTATCTAGTTTCTCAATAAAAGATTGAAATAAACTTTGGGTTTCAGTTTTAAGACATTACAAAATATCCATTTATGGTTTTAGGGATTAGGGTAAAGAAACAAGAAAAAGAATGAGAAGAAGAGGGAGAACAATATGAAGAAGAAGAAGAAGAAGAAGGGGTAGCTACTCACAATGAGGAAGCGCCGGCCTGCTGGGATGGGTCCACGCGTGAAGAGAAGAACTGCGAATCTCGAGGGGAAGTTCGCTCCAGGCGTAGAGTCACGGACGAAAGACGATCGCGAGGAGAAGAAATTAGGGATTCGGTTTAGGAATAGTGGGTGGGGTTTTAGTTGCAGTTGTAACCGGTGTAAATTGCACCGATTTTAACCGGTGCAATTTGTACCGGTTAAAACCGATGCAAAATAAGTATTTTTGCAGCAATTTAAAAATCGCTCCTAATAACCGATGCGAAAAATACTATTTTTTGGTAGTGTGTGTGTATGCGTTTACCTTAATTGACGTAACTAAATGTCCAAAAAATATATAAATTTTTAATATAAATACTAAATATGTTTTTGTTTGGGATGTGGAAGAGTTAATCACACAACAAAACAACAGCAACAACAACATCAAGCCTTTGTCGCACTACGTGGGGTCGGCTATATGAATCATTTTTATCCACTGTGTCCTGTTAAAAGTCAAATTCTTGTTTAAATCTAATACAGAAAAATCATTTATAATATTTTCTAACCTAGTCTTTTTAGGTCTATCTCTACCTTTCTTAACATAAGTCAAATCTAATACATCTACTTTGCTAAATTTATTGCAAAAAAGCTAATTTATAAAAGGAGCATTTTTAAATTTAAATTAGCTTAAGGAGAAGACTAATCAAAAAATTTAAAAATGAGCAAATAAGAAACGTAATTATCCTTTTTTAATAAAAATCAGAATTTCATAATCCATTTTCTACTCTAACCGGAAACCGGATTTTACTTCTCTGATTTCTATAAATTCTTAAAATTTTTATTCACTTCTCCGGTTTTTATAAATTTTTATTTTTTATTTTCTTTTATTTTGTGATTTGAAAAGAAAAAGGAATATGAAAAACCGGTTTCTTAAGAAACCAAAAGAAATTCTGGTTTCTTAAGAAGCTGGATTTTCATATTCCGGTTTCTTAAGAAACCGAAATAATTGTTTTTATTAACTGGTCTTTCTGAATGGCAAGCAGTTCAGCCTCTTTGATAAAAAATTAATAATTAAAAATTAATGAATAAAATTTGGTTCTTTCTGGCTCCGCCACTTCGTTTTTAGCTTCCAGTTAGTAAAATGTGGTCTTAATCGGGCAAGACAATCCAAATGAGAACCACCAAAAGCTCATGGAAAACTATCTTAATCGGGCAAGACATTCAGGATGTAACAAATAAAAAAAAAACTATTTTAATTTACCCCCCCCCCCCCCCCCCCCCCCCCCCCCCCCCCCCCCTCCCCCCCCCCCCCCCCCCCCCCCCCCCCCCCCCCCCCCCCCCCACTGGTTTTATGTGACAGGTCCCAAGTCCTGGATGAGAAAAGAGAGGGTTATGTTAGCTAGTTGACAACAACATAAAACTTGTCAAATAATCATGACAAATTACAGAACAAAATAAACAAGAAAAATAGAAGCAATGCAGTAGAGGTATAATTATAGAGCCTCATGCACAAGAAATCCACAATGAAAATAAGGAGAAATAATTACAGATCTTTTTTCTCTCTCACTCTCTCCTTACTTCTCTTCTTTTTTACACTATTCTCATGCTCAAAACATAAGAAATTTAAGTTAATAACACCAAGGGATGCCACCCTTGAGAAAAACAAAAAAGAAAACTGTTCAGTCCACCTCGAAGCTCTTTGGCGTCAGTTTGCAGTATTGCGGCACTGAACCCTTTGATCCCAATCCCTCTGACTATTCTGTGGCACAACACAGTGCTACGATGCTCTATTCTCTGTCGTTTCTGATCCTAGAAAACATTGCATCACTGGGGCGTGAGGAAACACAACATCAGGGCGTTGTATGAAAAAAAAAATTCCTATGGGGAGGACCCCATGAGCATGAGAAATGACTTGGGTCCGAGGCAACAATACAACATGATTGGCCGACACAATCAGATTCCACATGGACTAACAATTATAATATTTATATAACAATAAATAATTTTGATATCTTTAATGACACTGGATAATTCCAATATTTGTAATATGTTCCTTTATGCTGAATTTGCTCACAATACCTTCACTAAGCTAATTTAACATTAGAGATCTCTTAATTCTTCAGTTGAGTCTTCATATATTGCGTACTCTTCTCTATGCAAGCAATCTTCCCATCATCATCATCATCATCATCCTCATCATCATCGTTACTATTAAAATAATAAATTGTAATAACATACTTAGCAAATTATTAGATGGAATTATATGTTTTTTAACCATCAAATAAATACTGAGTCACACACATGCCATTAGAGTTTATAGGGTCAGCTACAGCTACCTTTAATGTTTCATGGAGAGAGGAAACCCATTTTATTTCCTCCTGCAAAAGCATAAAAGAACAAAATTGATGTCACGGTGAAATGGCTTCAATTTAGATAAGAAACAAAGTTAAGAGGAAAATGGCTTATCAGTGAAGCTGGGCAAGTGTTGTCTGCAGCAAGCAAATGAGGAGTCATTAGGGGAAAAAATCTATAATTTTTTTTTTAGAAATTTTATAATGTAAAAATTAATCAACCATTGGAATGTTTCCAATAGGTACATGTTAAATTTTAACTTTTTCATGAACATTTAGGTAAATTAAAATAAAAATAATGTATGCAGAAAAAGTACTTGCAGACAGTTGCAGTATTATAAAAAAAGAGGAAATTATCAAATGTTTATAAAGATAAAATTGAACCAGTATGAGAAACATATGCCGGTCATAAACATTAGATAAATATATGGCTCAACTTTTCTAGAAAATTCTAGCAAATTTTATTTATAAAAAAGCTTATAGTAATTTGATTATTATTTTCTTAAACTAACTTGTTATCATTTATAAAATGATAATAACTTAAGTAGGCTATTCAATGAATAAGGTATATTATATAATACTTTTAGTCAAAATACTGTAATCTCTAAAGTGAGTAGTTGAACTTTGATTGATCCTTCGTTTGCGGGCACATATGAAATAAAATTGCCTATAAATCTCTTTCTTTCTTCTTATTTGAGTCATCCAGAAGAGTTTTAATGAGTAGCTGTTGGAGAAGAAGATATTCAATAAAAGTGTGGATGAAATATTTTTCTAATCCTTTCAATGAAGATTATATAATGTGATTAACTTTAGTGACTTTAGCATCATAAATGAAAATAAAAATTTGTTGGTGTTGACACACTGAAATCAAGTCCTCCAGAAAACCAGGTGATGAAGAAGGAAAACTTTGTTGGTGTTACAACCACAACCATCTTCTACATGCTATGTCGGTTTTCTGGAGGACTTGATTTCAATGTGATTGACTTTAGTGATTATATAATGTGATTGACTTTAGTGATACAAATATTTCTCAAAATTAATTTGGATTCATTCCGAGTAGGTCTACTATGGAAGCTACACATTTATTGAAAAGTTTGATGGAGAAGTATGAAGATAATAAGGAGGATCTACATATGATATTTTTTTATTTAGAGAAAGTATATGATAAAGTTTCAAGAGAAGTGCTATGGAGAGTTCTAGCAAAGAAATAGGTTAATAATATTTATATTCAAGTCATTAAGGATATATATATTTAAGTGCTATATAGGCTATATATAGTGCTAGTTATTTATGAAGGTTCTTGTCACTGAGCATGCATGTATATATGATGAAAGTCTATATAGAAAATCATTTATAATTTAAAAACCAACTATTGGATATATTATTGTATTACAAAAATTAATTTAAACGAGCTAAAGTTTTATTCAATTTTTTTTCTTGAAATAATCGAATCCAATTTGATTTTGTCAAATAACTATCTCCTTAATTCCAGATGTATTGCAATCTTTAATTAATTTGGATGAGCACTTAAAGGAAAAAATTTTAATTAACATTTTTCACAAGATGATATGTGCCATTTTGAACTTTTTAAATAATTAAATATTTCTTTGTTTCATGACGAAATTATTACGTGTTGTATATCATTATTTTGTACCACTATGTATCGAGCGATGACCGCACTTATTAATGGCGCGCCCTCGTTCTTGCCAGTCATATATATATTACAAACATTAAGTTGAATGAGCTTTCAAGCTTCACTTTTACAAAAAAAAAATTATTTATATATTTATTTTTATCCCAAAAATTTGTGCCATGCACTTTGATTTTGTCAAATAATTATCTTCTTTGGCATTTCTTGGGATTGCATTGACGGGGATCCTATAAATTGCTACAGACCTCTCTCTAACTCATATCGAAAACTCTCATTGAGAAAACAATATCGTTATAAAACATGAAAGAGGAAACTATAATAATTTTTGCCGTTACAATGCTTCTTTGCCTTACATCTGTTGTATCTACATCAGGAGTAGGAGTAGGAGTAGCCTCCTTCTATGCTGGACCATACATGCGTAAGTGTCAATTAATTAACCTGCTTTTTAAATATGTTTTAAGACTTGTTTAAGTATTAGTTTATGCATAATTATAATTACTCTTCTGAGGATGTATGCAGCATCTGCTTGCGGGCACAACAAAAATATAACTAACATTATCTCAGTTAGTGATGCATTATGGGATAACCGAAATGCTTGCGGGCGTAAATATACAGTGTTTTGTAAGCCTGTAACAAGTGAAGGCATATTTCAAGCAGCTTGCAAGCGTGATATGATGTTATAGTAGTTGATTATTGAAGGCAGTGTAATGGTTTCACTATGCTTCTCTCAAAAGAGGTTTTCTCAGCTCTGATCAAAACAAACGATGGCCATGTTCAAGTTCAATATTTGCAATCTAATTAATTATGATGGTGGCTTTAGTGTTCAATTATCATAATTATCTGCAGGTAATAATCTCTAACACTTAATTTTATTTTGAATCTTAAATAACTTAAAAACATTTTTTTGGAAATTGCGAAAAAAACTACTATTGTATTTCATGATAATATTATGACTTAATTTATATCTCGTCCTTACAATCTTATAAAGTTTTTTTCTTCATGATTATTTTTTGCAGGAACTTTAAAATGGCACAGAAATTAAAGGCATGCAGAAGTGATATCAATTATCTACTCTGTATTTATTTCCCGTTTCTATTTATCTACTTTTATGTTTGTAAGATGTTATTTCTGAATTTGATATGATCTTTTTTTCAAAGAAATTTTTAATCTCTTTCTCGCTATAAAAAAATAGGACTAATGCATCATCAAATTAGATCTTTCCTAGCGGTTTTACCCGCCACAAATTTTCTTGCAGCGATTTTGAAATTGCTGCACGCCCGATGTGATTGCAATGCACTGCAACGACATTCCGTGATGAATTTATGACCACTGGTTCGTACCAGTTATTGCAACGGCCTTAACCGGCACAATACTATAGAAATGCAGCGGTTATAACCGACACTATTTGCTTTTAAAAAAATGATTTACAGAATTTGTGGTGGATTAAACTGTCACAAATTGGTACTTTAACCGCCACAATAGTCCATAAATTAAAAAAAAAATGGAATTCGTAACTTGCACTTCGTTATGAAGATGAAAGGCATATGCATGAATTGAAAGGTCTGCCTACTCTCTCACAAACACCAATTTATTCTCCCTCCAACTACTTTAATTACAGCAATCTGCTGAAGGCTTTTTTTGTTTCTTTAAAACAAAAGCACAAGTAGACAATGAAATAGCAAATTTTATGATTTTAAGAACTAAGGAACAGTAAGTTTTTAAGGATCGCATGCTCAAAAGATCTATTAAATGAATATTCTGCATCATGCAACTATCATGTTAGAATGTATTAAGGTGTCAGTGCTAAGGCTGCAAGCGAACCAAACGTTCGGCGAACTACTCGTTGTTCGGTTCGATTAAAGCTCGTTCGTGATCGTTTAATTAACTAACAAACAAACTTGAACAATATTTTAAATACTCGATTCTTAAATAAACAAGCTTGAACACTAATGCGTTCACCTCGTTTATGTTCGCGAACAACATCAGTTGATGTTCATGAACAAGATCGATAAAAAGCTCGATTCGGGTTCGATTAAAATCTCTCGATAAAAAACTTAAATAAAATGTTATTATAAAATTAATAAATATACATAATATAAAAACTTTAATTATAACATAATAATATAACTATTTTTTATTAATAACAAAAAACATTTCATATTTGTCCATATTTGTTAGATTGTTTGTTTAGGATGTTCATGAACAAATTTAAGGTTTACTTGTTCAATAGATTGTTTGCGAAATATGTTCACGAACATAGCTTGTTTAAAGCTCGATAAGCACTAAACAAACGAACATGAATCAAACATGAACCAAACATGAACACCCTTAAATTAAACGAACCAAACATGAACACCCTTAAATTAAACGAACCAAACATGAACACAAATAATAAAGCTCGAATCAAACACGAACCAAACATGAACAAGCTAATGTTAAACAAACACAAACATGAACACTCACTTACTCAGCTCGGCTCGGTTCGTTTGCAGCCTTAGTCAGTACATTAAATATTCAAGATTTGCATTAATTCACCCTTACTAATGATAACAAAGAAGAAGAAATAATAATAATTAAGGTAAATATGATACAATAGCAGTGAAATCAATCATGTAAAACGGTCAAATATTTTTAAGCAATACATATTCTGAAGAAAAAAAATCAATTAATATGCATTAATCACAATAAAATCAAATGATTTTGAAGGGATGGCATAAAACCTACGAATATTCCAAATGACAATAAATGATGAGAGATTAAGAGCAGGCATAATTCAA
Organism: Dendrobium officinale; assembly: GCA_019514585.1. Lineage (NCBI taxonomy): Eukaryota > Viridiplantae > Streptophyta > Magnoliopsida > Asparagales > Orchidaceae > Dendrobium > Dendrobium officinale. Next base: position 4,979,280 of record CM033700.1, read on the forward strand.
TAAAAGCAAAGATCACCAGAAGTAACCCAAAAAAGTAATACCCAACATCCGCCATCTCCAAACTAATATTCCAAAGAGAGAAGAGTTAAACACAGAAACAAAGCTAGAAGGCAAATTCCATACCACCTCGTGAATACAATGGCCACCAATATATATAAGAGATGCATAAAGTGCCTAAATCAACCAAGTAATATAATGGCCACCAAAAAATAGAAAAAAACGCCATATTATCTCAAGTGAAATTTTTAAAGTCAATGATATGTAAATAAGAGAAGAGTATTCATCATTCATATTTGGTAATCTATAATATCAAATCTTTGAGCAACATCCCAAAAAAACAAACTTTCATACCAAGATTTATTTTAAAATAATTTATCACAAACATGGGTATCTTCTCTTTCTCTCATAACATCATCTTTCAAAAGAAGTTTCATTGCCACCCTATATTTTAAAAGAAGATAGTAAAATATTAGTATTCAAATAACCAATATTAAAATTAAAATGTGAAATTTTACATACCATTTGTGAGCTTCTTTGAGGTAAATTATTGCATAAATTCTTTCATTTCAGTACATAATGAGTTGACCTCCTCTCTGAGATTTACTATTTAACTTAAATGTCTTTCACCGCTACTCCTGCCCTTATTCTTGTTATGAGAAAAATATCGTATAGGAGTGACACCAAACCCTTGGGTTCTGACTCTGCCTAGGTACTGTTTAAGTCCCATAATCATACTGAACACCATTTCGTTAGCCTCCACATTCCCATCCTCTGGTGTCAGCCCATCCTTAGCTAAAAGCTCGCAAGCTTGTATCTATGTTATAATAGTTTTAGTTAACTTTTTTTTTTTAAGAAACAAAAATAGTAACGAATTACATATAAAAAATTTATAGCTAGAGTGAAATTACACATCTCTATTTAAGATCTTCATATGACCAGGTGTCATCTTTGTGTAATATGTTAATTCTTCATAATAGTAATCTATTCTTGATAGCCTATAACAACAAATTTGATCGTTATAAGTAATTAGTTATTAAATGTGAATATAAAATTTATATAAATATAAATATATACCACTTCTTGTTGCCTGCGAACAAAACTCACGTGCTCGATAGTGTGAGGACAAGTCTATTTCTTTGCATTTATAGCATTTATGACGGCCCTCTCCTGCTACATATGAATCTAATTCCATGCTGATTTGTAAAAAATATATGATTAAATATAATGATGATACTAACCTTATCTTTTGATTTTAACCACTGGGTGACTAGCTGACACCACTGTGCTGCATCAACACCATCTAGAATAGACTCCATAATTTCTTCGATAGGTCGATTATCTCAGTGTCAGCTTTTAAATCAGTCTTATGATTACGTCACTTAACTCCAAGAGATTGAAGAATCCACTAATATATATGCTCAGAAGATGTAAACTTTAACTGTAATATAAATAAATATTTTATTACTCATAACTTAAACCATATTATTGAAATTTATTTAATATTTTGCTTGCCTCCACTTCATCTAACATTTATTTCTTAAAGGGTGATCCATACCCTTATTTCTCCAATCTAGGAGTGATATGAGTGCTAGTATAGGATCTCTAGTAATGACAGCTAAATGTAGTCTTAATAGGAATGACTTTTAAATGTTGCTTGGCACATTATTCTCATTCACCTCTATATGAACACGTGTACCTGTCGGTATATTTTGAATGTCAATGCATGTAATGTGCCTCCTACGACGTACATGTACACCCTGTTCATTTGAGCATAAAACATATCATAAGAATAATTACACAATTAAAATAATTAAATCAAACTTATGAGTCATATCCATCATTTGGAGTTTGAGTCTACTCACAAGTAGAATGTTGTGGTGATTGTTGATTGCTACTGCACTAATTCTCCTGTTGAGTTTGCTCACAAGTTTAATCTATGCAGATTGGAGTAGAAGAGGTTTCATATCCTCTATCAAACCCACCCCTTAATTGATACGACCTTCTTAGCTCGCCTGAATGTATTTACACCTGCCAAATCCTACAAATGTATAGTTTAATATAATATCAAAACTCACAAAAGTAACAAGAATATAAACATGCTAAAGAATATAGATATGCTAAATGTATATGTAAATATAATAATGGGTATCAAGTTTTATATGTGTACATGAAATATTATCAAACATAAAGATTTGCAACCTAATCTTGAATCATATAATAAAGCATTAAATATTATAAAAACATAAAAATATAAACTTATGCCCCTACTTATATTTGTTTGCTATGAGAAATACTTGAACCATATACATCTCTAGGCCTTAAACGAATAATAAAATTCCAATTTGCATTTTTAGGATCTTGAATGTAGAAGATTGGTTCAACTTGTGAAGAGAAAACAAACGGATCATCTTCTAATTTATCACCAATGTGAATAAGACATGAAAAATTCACCAAAGTGTAACAAAACTAATCTTGTTTTACACTGGTTTCAGTTATGTTTTTCTAATTGCTTTTAAATAGTGTCATTGTAAAATTGTCTGAATAATTTATCTCAATAATGTCATTAATTTTCTCATAGTAACTGAAAATTTTAATTTATGTACTATTAACAACAACATAATTCTGAATTTTCTTATTTTCTTCTCTTATTTTTATGTGACGGGTACACCATTAATAAAAGAAATCTTATATGTTTGTGCAATTTTATCGAGCCCATGGCCAGGACCTTAATTTCCACTGTTACTTCTTTACCACCATTAACCATGATCTAAAAAAGTATTAGCCTTTACGCAAATTTAAATATTAAATATTAAATAAAAATATTAAGTTTAGAGTTTACTATTATTCTTAGCCATTTATGAAACTTTTCACTAATAAGTTTCTCGACATCGATCACAAGTTGTAAGATATGTGTGTTGGTGCCTCTTTATTTTCTCATCATTTTTAAAATGTTCTCTAAATGGTATAATAATATCTCAATGACGTATCATATATCTATGTGCTTGGGTTACTAATTTCTCATCTAGCACAATTGAAGAGACCTTCCCTAATGAAATACCACCACTAGAGAATATAAGCATATCTTTCTTTTCAAGTGATAATGCATTTGTTCTAGTATTTTGACTATACCCCTCCAAATATTTGGAAAAAAATGATATCCCTTCACAATGGAACCTCAGGTTGTGCTTTATTGCCAACATAGTCCTTTAATATCAAGAAAAATTTGCAAATGATATAAACTCTTAAAATGCTTATCATATGTGTGACTAAATAGATATAATAAGTTATGTGTTACTTTTCAAATGGGTACATCCATTGGTATTGAACATGTCCACCTAATTTAACTTCCTCTACTAAGTGTACAAAAAGATGAATCATGATCGTGAAAAATGATGGAAGGAATATTTTTTCCATCTTGCATAATGTCATAACGATATTATTCTATAACATCTCTAACATGGTGAGAATGATAACCTTTACACAAACTAACTTTAGGAAATGTGATTTCTCCATCACTGTGCACATAACTTCATGGGAAGGTCCACATGCATGATCGAAGCACAATGGGTAGAATGTCTTCTATTAGAACATGTCAGTCATGACTTTTTAAACTCATAATTTTATAATTAGCAACATTGATGCATAGACTTTAGGGAATTTAAAATTCTTCAAAACTTCACCGAACATTATTTTGTCTTTCTTTGATAATGTGAAAGGAGCCAGTAGCAATGAGTTGCTACTATCCTCTAGAGTTTGTGGATGCAATTCGCTTTTTATTCCAATTAATGTCAACCAAATCTTATCTTTCTTGTATGTTATTTTTTGATTTTTTTAGATCAAGCAAAGTTTCAATAAAATTATAACAAATATTCTTCTCAATATGCATAACATCTAAGTTATATAACAATAAGTTATACTCTCAATAAGGTTGGTCAAAGAAAATTATTTTTTCTTCCATCCTTTAATCCCCTCTACAACACATCCTCTTTTTAGACCAGCTTTACTTCTTGAGGCAATAGGAAATTCCATATTATATAACTATGATAGAACATGAGTGCCAATTCTCCTTGTAGGTTCTTTCGAACTTCCTCTATGTTATTAAAGTAATTTTTTTGGTGACATAAATACGATTATCTCGAAACCATTGATGATGACCCGTGTAAGAGAATTTCTTGCCTTTGTATAACCATAAGGATTTTGTATTTTTCACACAATAAGGATAAGCAAATCTCCCTTTCGTGCTCCACCTATACAAGATGTCGTATGTTAAAAAATCATTAATGGTCTATAGTAATGTAGCTCGCATGTTGAAAGTTTATCCTTTTTCTACATCATAACATTGAACTCAATTCCATAATTTTCATAACTCTTGAATCAAAGTTTGAAGATAAATATCAATAGCATTTCCTAGACTTTTCTCCCTAGATATTATAGTTGATAGTTTAAAAGAATCATGTTTCATCCCAACCCAAAGTGGAATATTTTTTGGAACTAAAAGTAAAAGAAAAATGTTATATGTACTACTCATAATCTTGAATTGATTAAAACCATCACAACCCAAACTAAGGTGAACATTATGTGGATCCAAGCAAAATTAGTATTGTATTGAGATTCGAAAGATTTCCACGCCTCTACTTCAGCTGGATGTCGTACAACCTATTTACATTTCTGGGTTTAGTATGCCAAATCATCTCTTTACTAGATTTCTTTATTTTAAAAAATCTTTGAATTCTTGAAATTAATGAAAAATATCAGACAATTTTGCCTGACTTCATATGAGTTTTTTTTTTCTTAAGAAGTATTCTTCATCGTAGTTGACCTTCTTGATGCTCCACATATGTGACATATATTATGATCAGATTATCTTTCCAAAATAATATATAATCATTATGACATGCATTTGTCTTCGTATATCTAAGATCAAATGCTTCATTATCTTCTTCACTTCATATGTATTTTTAGGCAACAACACCCCTTTAGGAAAGGCATAGACCAGTAACTCAAGTAACATATCAAAGGATCATATCATCCAAGAATGTAAAAAATTCAAACAAAATAAGTTCAATATAAAAGAAAGCTTTGAGGTTTTACATTTAGGGTACAACTCTGCTCCTACATCCTACATTAAATTTGTAAATTTTTCATATTTGTATCGAACTCATTCTGCTCGATTACTTAATTTTGAAATGGATCATATGGACATAATATATCTCTTAATAATCCATCTATATCATATGTTCTTATATTCTCAGAAAGAGCTTCGCCTTCCTTTAACTTTGGTGTGGCACTAGATGCTTCATTCATTGCACATTCAAATGTAATACAATGCTCTTCCCCATGTCGATTCCATACAACATATCCAGCAAAAAATTCTTTGGAAATTAAATAGACTTTCACATCTTTTATAGAATAGAAATACCTATAAATGCATGACTTGCACGAATATAATTTTTTTCGTGATAAAATTTGGCTTCGACTTGCAAACTCTATGTAATTCTTTACACAATTTACATAATCACGACACCACTTGGATTTTGTAATCCAACTCTTATCCATATTAAGTAAAAAATGAGTTTCCAAGTCACTGTTAAGAATAAAGATTCATTAGGCCACTCAAATTTTTATGCAACCATCATGTTCATAGACTTGCATGTGATCATATTATATCTCAAACTAATTACCTTCATGTTACACTTAGCAATAAGAATAACTAAATGAAGGTAGATGTTAGCTTCATGTCCAAAAAGAGTGGCATTGATAGGGCAAGTGGCCGAGATCGAGTCAAATTGAGATATTCTAAGATTTTGTTTACGGGGAAAAACTTCGTTTAGATGATTTTGTTGAAAGCTTTTTAAGAACATTGAGGGATGCTGATGACCAAAATGTTATCTTTAGTAGATTTAATTGTAATAAGGAATTGACACATAGTGTTGTTTTATTATGGAAACATGATGTAACTCAATTTTATTTCTAATTTTTTGTCCATATTAATTTTTTTTTATCCGTGTTTCAAAGTTAAACAATTATATCTAAAATAAATTTTTTGGATCTGTTTTAAACATCACCAATTAGAATAAAGAGAGAGATCCTATTGTTCAAGAGTAAGAAAATAAGAAATACTAAATTTATCTTTTGGATTGTTTTCATCTATAACTTTGTTCCTATGTATAAAAAATTCAAGATATGTAAACATACCACTTTCTTAAGCAAATACATATAAAATAATAATAATTAATTTCACATCCACTTCAATTACTTATCATATGTTTAGTATTTGTTATGTAAATACTAAATCAAGTCAGGTTAGATCCAAAAAAAAAGTAGAATAAATTCTATAAGTTCAAATTTAAATTTTTGAATTTTTCCCGAATAAATATATATTAATACATACAAAAAACTAGAATTTCTTATCAAATTAAATAATATATTGATATATACAATAATGATGATTTAAAGGCAACAAATGCAAGTAATAAATTATATAAAATACAATAAAAATATAATTAATAACTAGAATATATAGTAGTTACTATTTATTTTTCTTCTAATTAATGCTGCTTATCTTGATTTGTTGATTGGGAGCTTTGGATACTAACTAGGAGGTCTTGGGTTCAGAGCTTGTGTATGTGATGTATGTGTAAGTTTATCTTAATTGACCTAAATGTCCCAAAAAAAAACTATAAAATGTTGTTAGGAATGTGGAACAGTAAACAACACAAGAACAACACAACAAAAGACAATAAAAATAAAAGCAATGCAGTGGAAAGTAAAAGAGCTCCAGGATTTAACATGGGCAATGCAAAGGCATATGTTTCTCTTTTACACTATTTCCACACTCAAAATATAAGAGAAATTTAATTTAATAACACCAAGGGATGCCACCCATGAGAAAAATGAGATTTCAGTCCACCTAGGAGCGCTTTGGCATCAGTTTGGAGCGCTGCGGCGGTCAACCCTTTGATCTCGATCCATCTAACTATGCTGCGGCACAACACAATGCTACGACGCACAGTTTTATGCTGTTTCTGATTCCAAAAAATGTTGCAACACTGGGGCACCATGGAACACAATGCTTTCACTAATAATTTTTATATCTTTAATGACAATGAATAATTCTGACATTTGTAATATGTTTCTTTCTTCTGAATTTGCTCACAATACATTCACTAAGCTAATTTAACATTGGAGCTCTCTTAATTCTTCAGTTGAATATCAGTTGAGTCTTCATATATTGCGTACTCTTCTCTATATGCAAGCAATCTTCCCATCATCATCATCATCATCATCATCATCATCATCGTTACTATTAAAATAATAAATTGTAATAACATACTTAGCAAATTATTAGATGGAATTATATGTTTTTTAACCATCAAATAAATACTGAGTCACACACATGCCATTAGAGTTTATAGGGTCAGCTACAGCTACTAAGTATGTTGATGATTGCAGAACAAAATTGATGTCACGGTGAGATGGCTTCAATTTAGATAAGAAACAAAGTGTGAGGGAAATGGGTTATCAGTGAAGGTGGGCAAGTGTTGTCTGCAGCAAGCAATGCCAGCTAAAACAACAAGAAAATGAGGAGTCATTAGTGGGAAAAATCTTTAATTTTTTTTTTTTTTGAAATTTTATGATGTAAAAATGAATCAACCATTGGAATGTTTCCAATAGGTACACGTTGAATTTTAACTTTTTCATGATCATTTAGGTAAATTAAAATAAAAATAGTTTATGCAGATAAAGTACTTGCAGACAGTTGCAGTATTATGAAAAAAAGAGGAAATTATCAAATGTTTATAAAGATAAAATTGAACCAGTATGAGAAACATATGCCGGTCATAAACATTAGATAAATACATGGCTCAACTTTTCTAGAAAATTCTAGCAAATTTTATTTATAAAAAAGCTTATATTAATTTGATTATTATTTTCTTAAACTAACTTGTTATCATTTATAAAATGATAATAACATAAGTAGGCTATTCAATGAGTAAAGTATATTATATAATACTTTTAGTCAAAATACTGTAATCTCAAAAGTCAGTAGTTGAACTTGATTGATCCTAATTCGTTTGCGGGCACACATGAAATAAATTTGCCTACAAATCTCTTTCTTTCTTCTTATTTGGGTCATCGAGGAGAGTCTTAACGAATATCTGTTGGAGAAGAAGATATTCAATAAAAGTGTGGATGAGATATTTTTTTCTAATCCTTTTCAATGAAGATTATATAATGTGATAGACTTTAGTAACTTTAGCACCATAAATGAAAATAAAAATTTGTTGGTGTTGATCACACACTGAAATCAAGTCCTCCATAAAACCAGGTGATGAAGAAGGAAAACTTTGTCAACCACAACCATCTTCTACATGCTGTGTTGGTTTTCTGGAGGACTTGATTTCAATGTGATTGACTTTAGTGATTATATAATGTGATTGACTTTATTGATTTTAGTGATACAAATATTTCTCAAAATTAATTTGGATTCATGCAGGCTATAGAGAGGTTTTATGAAGAAGTATGAAGATAATAAGGAGGATCTACATATGATATTTTTTTGATTTAGAGAAAGCATATGATAAAGTTTCAAGAGAAGTGTTATAGAGAGTTCTAGCAATATATATATATATATATATATATATATATATATATATATATATATATATATATATATATATATATATATATAGTACTAGTTATGAAGGTTCTCATCACTGAGCATGCATGTATGAACAAAGTCTATATAGAAAATCATTTATAATTTTAAAACCAACTATTGGATATATTATTGTATTACAAAAATTAATTTAAACGAGCTAAAGTTTTATTCAATTTTTTTTCTTGAAATAATCGAATCCAATTTGATTTTGTCAAATAACTATCTCCTTAATTCCAGATGTATTACAATCTTTAATTAATTTGGATGAGCACTTCAAGGAAAAATTTTAATTAACATTTTTCTCAAGATGATATGTGCCATTTTGACCTTTTTAAATAATTAAATATTTCCTTATTACATTATGAAATTATTACGTGTTGTATATTATTATTGTGTACCGCTATATATCGAGTGATGACCGAACTTATTAATGGCGCGTCCTCTTTCTTGCCAGTCATATATATATATATATATATATATATATATATTACAAACATTAAGTTGAACACTTTTACCAAAAAGTTTTATTTATATATTTATTTTTATCCCAATAAGTTGTGCCATGCACTTTGATTTTGTCAAATAATTATCTACTTTGTCATTTCTTGGGATTGCATTGGGGATCCTATAAAATGGCTACAGACCTCTCCCTAACTCATATCGACAACTCTCATTGAGAAAGCAATATTGTTATAAAACATGAAAGAGGAAACTATTATTTTTGCCGTTACAATGCTTCTTTGCCTTACATCAGCTGTATCTACATCAGGAGTAGCCTCCTTCTATGCTGGACCATACATACGTAAGTGCCAATTAACCTGCTTTTTTAATATGTTCTAAGACTTGTTTAAGTATTAGTTTATGTATAATTATAATTACTCTTCTGCATGTGGTTGTATGCAGCATCTGCTTGCGGGCACAACAAAAATATAACTAACATTATCTCAGTTAGTGATGCATTATGGGATAACAGAAATGCTTGCGGGCGTAAATATACATTGTGGTGTAAGCCTGGAACAAATAGTGAAGGCATATTTAAACCTTGCTCGAGTGATATTCCAGTAAACGTATTTGGATATGATGTTACAGTAGTTGATTATTGTGGGAAGTGTAATGGTTTCACTATGCTTCTCTCAAAAGAGGTTTTCTCAGCTCTGACCAACACAAACGAGGGCCATATTCAAGTTGAATATTTGCAATCTAATTAATTATGATGGTGGCTTTAGTGCTCAATTATCATAATTATCTGCAGGTAATAATCTCTAACACTTAATTTTATTTTGAATCTTAAATAACTTAAAAATGTTTGTTTGAGACGGCTTTTTTACTGCTTCTTAAAATAATTTTCTAATACCAAAGTTTTAATTTTTATACTAGAAAGATGCTTTAAGAACCAATAAGAAAGCCGACGGCTTTCTTCGTGCATCTTAAAACATCTTTCTCTAGTACAAAAGATAAAATTCTTGTACTAGAGAAAGCTGCTTTAAGAAGTAGGAAGAAAGCTATCATAAACGAAATCTTAATTTATATCTTGTCCTCACAGTCTTCTAAAGTTTTTTCTTCATGATTTTTGTTTGTAGGAACTTTAAAATGGCAAAGAAATTAATGGCATTAAGAAGAAATCAAAACTCTATATTTCCCATTTCTATTTATCTGCTTGTATGTTTGTAAGATGTTATTAATTTCTGAATCTGATTCGATGTTTTTGTTCAAATAAATTTGTAATCTCTTTCTATATTGCTATATTAAATATGGTTTTAAGTAATCCAAAAGGGAAAGGAGTGATTTCTAATACAGTGGATTATTATTCTTCTACTATTTTTATATTAGAAATTATAAATTTTATCCGATAATTCTGATTTTTTTTTTGTGATAAAACTCATAAAAAGAGCCTATACGTTGATTAAGTAAAATAGTACAAGTCCTTAAAAAGTTCAATAATTGTGATTTTTGTCACCTAAAATTCAATTAAATAACTATTATACATGCATTCTTTTGAAGCTTCCCAAATTATAAAGTACATTGGATTATATTAATTGTTTAAATTTTTGAATATTTCTCAAATAAATAAATATATATATATATATATATATATATAACTAGAATTTCTTATTAAATTAAATAATATGTTGATATATACAATAATGATGATTTATAAGCAACAAAAGCAAGTAATAAATTATATAAAATACAATCAATAAAAATATAATTAATAACGAGAATATATAATAATGACTATATCTTTTTTCTTAACTTAGCTTATCTTGATATATTGATTGGGAGTTTCTACTACCAACTTAGAGGTCTTACGTTTGAAACTTGAGTATGTGATGTCATTACCAAAAAATAAGGTAATCGCAGCACAAATTTTGAGCTATCTCGGCAGTTTTAACCGCCGCAATTTTCTTTGTAGCTGTTCTAAAACCGCTATGGATACGTTGTAATTACTATGCAATGCAACGACATTAATATTCAGTAGAGGTTTTACGACCGGCGTGGTAGCAGTTGCGAATCGCTTTCTTTTGCAGCGGTTTTAACCAGTACAAATAACCAGATTTGTGTCATTTAAAACCGATGCAAATTCGTCCAATCTCAATATGTTTTATAATTATGGAGGTTTTAACCAGCACAAATCTGGTGCCTCGTACAGGTTAAAACTGCCACAATAGAACAATTTTTTTTTTTAAATTTCGAAACCTGAATGTCCACACACTGCAACAGAAAATTTATTTGCAAGGGTTCTTAATCTTTCTGCAATCATCAGCATCATCACTAGCATTTAGCCACTACAGGAAAATCACCCATTTCTGGCAGCCTTTTCCGGTGGTAATTTAACCTTTTCCGGTGGTTTTGCAGTTTTTCGACGGTTTTCCGGCGGTTAATTTACCGCCGGTAAAAACGGCGTAGGAAAATAAATTACGGCAGTTTTTATCGGTGGCAATTATTCTGGCGGCTTTCCGGCGGTCATAAACCGCCGGTCAGATTAAACAAAAAAATAAAAAAATACTCCCCGTGACCACCACCCCGCCCCCGAGCTCCCGGCTCCCTTGCTGCCGGCGACGCGCCCCCGCTCCGGCTCCCGCTCCCGTTGCCGCCGACACGCTCCCGCCCCAGTGCCGCTCCCGCGCGCCTTTGAGCCCGCGGCGTGCGCCCGCATCTGCATGCCTTGAGGTTCGAACAAGGGTCTGTTGGGAAGAAACTCGGGCTACCAACCAAATTGCCAATTGTCAAAATGCATTCATATTGTCAATAGTTTTTATATAAACTATATTCTAACCGTAAATAAATAAATTTTTAATTATAAAAAAGGAACTAATTAATTTAAAATATAAAATAATATTTAATATAAAATAAAAATCAACTAACTAATTAATTTTAAAATGAATATTAATTAAATAGTTAATATAACTTTTAATAATTATTTGTTAAATCATTTAAATAGTTTAAAATTTATTATTATTTTTTAATTTTTAAAAGCCGCCGAAAAATTGGAAAAGCTGCCAGAAAATTTCGTGGGAAACCACCGCCGGAAATGTGCTGAAAAGCCGCCGAAAAAGTGGCCGCCGGAAAGCCGTCGGAAAGATCCGCCGCTAATTAGTGATTTTCATGTAGTGAGCCTTCATAATCATGAGTAGGGTGGGAAAAAAATTACTACACATAACAACAATAATAAGTCAAAACCAAATACATTGAAAACTTTTTTATCTGAATGCAACCCTTGGCTATATTCTTGTCAATCAATACTTCAACAATTACGACCCTATAGATAATAGCATTACCATGAAATCTTCTCCTATCAAAATCCTCAAGCACCACCAAGCCCTTGAAAATTTTATAAAAAGTCATTTAAGTAGGAAATGGTAGATTATAACTGTTGAATCAAATGTTGAAGATAAATATCAATACAAATATACAATATCAACCGAATCAAGCATCACTTGCTGCATCATAACATTGAACTCCATGCCATAATTCACATAACTCTTGAATCAAAGGTTAAAGTTAAATATCAATAGCATTTCCTGGACTTCTCTCCCCAGGCATTATAGTTGATAGGATAAAAGAATCATGTTTCATCCCAACCCAATGTTGCATATTATATGGAATTAGAAGTACAGGCCAAATACTATATGTACTACTCATAATCTTGAATGGATATCATTAAACACTAGCCAAACCAAGGCGAATATTACGTGGGTCCAAAGAAAAATCAAGGTATTGAGAGTCAAAAGCTTTCCATGCTTCTCCATCAGCTGGATGTCGTAGCAAACCATCTACATTTCGTTTTTTAGCATGCCAAATAATCTCTTCAGCGGATTTCTTTGTTTTAAAAAATCTTTAAAGTCTTGGAATTAATGGAAAATATCTGACAATTTTAGCATGCTTCATATGAGTTTTTTTCCCTCCATAAGTATTCTTTATTATAGTTGATCATCTTGATGCTCCACATATGTGACATATATTCTGATTAGATCTATCTTTCCAGAATAATATATATACAATCATTAGGACATGCATCTATCTTCGTATATCCAAGATCAAATGCTTTCATCATCTTCTTCACTTCGTACGTACTTTTAGGCAACAACACCCCTATAAAAAAGGCATCAACCAGTAACTCAAATAGCATATCAAAGAATCTTGCCGTCCAAGAATGCAAACACTTCAAACGAAACAACTTCAATATAAAAGAAAGCTTTGAGAATGTTTTAAATCTAGGGTACAACTCTGCTCCTGTATCTTGCATTAAAATTACAAATTTCTCAGCATGATCATTTTCTTCATTAGTATTGAACTCATTCTACTCCATCGTTGGATTTTGAAATGGATCATTTGGACATAACATGTCTCTTAATAATCCATCTATATCACCTCTTCTTATATCCTCAGAAAGAGATTCACCTTCCTTTAACTTTGATGTGGCACCACATACTTCATTCATTGCATATTCACTTATAAGACAATGCTCTTCTCCATGTCGATTCCATACAACATAACCAGGAAAAAATCCTTTGGAAATTAAATGGTCTTTCACATCTTTCAAAGAATGGAAGTACCTATTAATGCATGACTTGCACGGACATAAAATTTTCCTTGATAAATTTTGGCTTCGACTTGCAAACTCTATGAAATTGTTTACACCATTTACATAATCACAACTCCACTTGGCTTTTGTAATCCAACTCCTATCCATACTACCCACGAAAAATGAGTTTCCAAGTTACTGTTAAGAATAAAGATTCATTAGGTAACTCAATTTTTTATGCAACCATCAAGTAAATTACACTGATTTAAATCGGTGCAAAAGAAGGGTTTGCATTGAGTATGTGTATAAGCCTAATAACATTAAAAAAAAATGTTCAGTCAATGTTCACAATACTTTCTTCTTGGACTTAATTAATAAAAAAGTATCTTGACTAATTTTTAAAGCTACAAACAAAAGAAAATCATTTAAAGCCTCATAACAAAAAGTAATCAATAACAAACACTAGCATATTCAATTTGATTTGGTAAGGTCCTTAGTTTTTCTCCATTTAAGAGGTTTTCACATAAAAATTTTTGTCTATCTTATGACTCTTGCTCCCCTATCTCTTATCTGTCTTTGTGCTAGATCTTCGTACAAAGCTTTATGCTAAACTCTACCTCTTTACTACCGCAAATATTGTTCTAACATGCAACTCAACTTATTTGAGAATTTGATGATCACAAATATTATTTCATGTAATGATTTTAAGCAGATGATTTTGTGTATACATATTTTCTAGTTATACTAATAATTACAAGTATACATTATAAGACGAACAACCACTACCAAAAAATAAGCCCTTTCGCAGCAGTTTTTTGCACCGGTTTTAAAAACCGCTGCCAAAGCAGCTAATTGCATCACAAATTTGAATATTTTTGCAGCGGTTAAAACCGGTGCAAGTTGCACCGATTAAAACCGCCGGCAAACTTACTTTTTTCACCGGTTATAACTGGTGCAATATCTTTACTCAATTTAACGCCGAACGAATCGGCCCAGCCCTAATTCACGGTCGGAAAAAACCCTTCCTCCTCCGTGCTAGCGATTCCGAAAGAGTGCTCGATAGCCGTCGCAGCTCGTAAGGCAAATCCCGACCGGCAGCCTTTCGTGATCACGGTAAGTCTCTTCACCTTCTTCCTCTTCTTCTTCTCATTCTTCTTCTTCATGTTGTTCTTCCTCTTCTTCTCATTCTTCTTCTCGTTTCTGCTTTTCATTTTTTTTTTTTAATTTTGATTAGATTGAGGCCTTGCGAGTTCTTTTACTATGGATTTTATTTCTGGTTTTGATGGAAAATGTCACTTTATTCTTGCTCGCAGTAGGGTTTTGCCTTCTATCATGTCTCAGCATTTGTTCTGGTTGCTTCTTCTTTTCTCCAATATGTAGATCTCTCTCTCTCTCATCATATTTCATTTTCTATGGTTGCTTAAAAGATGACTTTGCAGTCTCCATCTCTTCCGATCAGAAAAAAAAAAATTGAACATGTGAAACTTTAATGTTCTATGGCTTATTCTGTGTGCGGTGCATGAATTTAATTTTGTTACTTAGAGTTCTCTTGTTTATTATGCTCCAAGTAAATGTCTTTACACATAACAATAACCGTGCAAAATGTTCATAAAATTGCTATCGATACACACTCCAACTATCTAAGAAAAAAAAAAGAATAAGAAACTTCATTAGGAGCGCAAAACAATTGATGATAAAAAAAAAACTAAAAACAAGACAACTATTTTGTACTACAAAATAAAACCAAAGCTCATTTTCTTATTCACTTTTGATAAAATATTCCTCCATTTTCTCCGAACACAATATATCCAAATCATCTGGAAGTTCTTTACATCTGTAATCCAATTGCTTGCTGAAAAGACTTCAGAGAAGCTTCCATAATGGATTATTTACTAAGGAAGAAGACCCATATAAAGCATGAAACCATAAACAAAACAATATAAAAATTGACGCCTACTCGAATTGACCATTTTCTGATTCCTTCTACTTTGTTCATTCACACGCCTGTGTTCAAAATTCGCTTAGTACATACACACACATAAGAGTAAAATTGGAATAAAAAATATTCTGAATTACTATTTAAAAATAGTTAATCAAGACAATTTGATCTTAGGTAAATCATATTGTACTAATCATGCTGTACAATCAAAGGATTGGACAATCATATTAAACAGATTTAATTTTACTTGAAAATCACTTTAATGTACTAATCATGCTGTACAATCAAAGGATTGGACTTCACAATTTGACCACAAATTTTAATAATCAACTATTTTTGGTTTTTAATGAAGTCAATTAATCTAAACACCTTACTTATAAATCTAAACTAACATAAAGGGTAATAAATCTAAACTATGTTATGATCCAAAATCTTGATGTACATTAATTCACTATAAAAAAAATAAGATAATCGCAACACAAATTTTGAGCGATCTCGGCGGTTTTAATCATCACAATTTTCTTTGCAGCGGTTCTAAAACCCTACGGATACATTCCTATGAATATCTCTAACATTCGTTTACAAAAATTAGGGATAAATTCCTATGAATATCTCTAACATTAACAATCGAGTTGGAAGCAGCTAATTAAACATCTCTAAAATTTGCATGAGGAAAACTTAGCTAATAACGAGATTGAGGAGGCGCCATGGTGAGCTCTAGAACATTGCTTTCAATCGTCGAAGACGTTATCTAGTTTCTCAATAAAAGATTGAAATAAACTTTGAGTTTCAGTTTTAAGATAGATTACAAAATATCCATTTCTGGTTTTAGGGATTAGGGTAAAGAAACAAGAAGAAGAATGAGAAGAAGAGGGAGAAGAATATGAAGAAGAAGAAGAAGAAGAAGCAGAAGAAGAAGAAGGGGTAGCGACTCAAAATGAGGAAGCACCGGCCTGCCGGGATGAGTCCACATGTGAAGAGAAGAACTGAGAATCTCGAGCGGCAGTTCTCTCCAGGCGTAGAGTCACGGACGAAAGATTCAGTTTAAGAATAGTGGTGGTGGGGTTTTAGTTGCAGTTGTAACTGGTGTAAATTGCACCGCGGTGCAATTAGAGCAATTGCACCGGTTAAAAACCGATGCAAAAATAAGAAATTGCAGCGGTTTAAAAAAAACCGGATGCAAAAAAAGTATTTTTTCTGTAAGCATCGTCTCCAGGTGATTTTCTGTAAAAATACATCGTCCTGGACGATCAGATTTTCGTTCCAGGCCGATTGGCACTGTTCAAAATATCGGCCTGAAACTAGTTCTGGGAACCGTCCAGGAAACTACTGGGACCGTCCAGGACGATCCAATTTGGTCTGATCGTCCTGGGACGATCTGGCGATCGGCCGGGCCGATCTGTGTATTATAAAGCTGAAATCAGTCGTTTTGAAGAGAGAGAAAATCAAATTTTATAAAATATCTGATTTTGAGGAGAGAGAAAGTCGAGGGCATTTGGGGAAAAGTGTATTTTCGGACGACGCGGAGCCGTTTTCGTCCGAATAGACTGTTCAGGATTTTGCTGTACGCAAGGTAAGGCACATTCCGCCTTTCTCAATTTTCAGAACCGTCGTGTTTGGCGGTATTTTCTGTCCGGATTTTGTTTCCGTTAGCGATTTTCGTCCGTATCTTTTGATTGGTTCAGTTTTTACCACGTAACTTTTTGTATATTGTTGCCGTGCCGGGTGTGCACGTTTTGATTATATTTTGAAGATTTTTGTCCGGGTATTTTTGATTCGACGGGGTTTTATTTCGACTGGATTTTTCTGTGTATTCGAAAATTATCTGTGCAGTAGAATATATGTTCTGAAATGTCATTATCTATATTCTGTGCAAATTTGGTGAATTTTAATTTTCAGGAAAAAATTGTGTAAATTCCGTATACTGCCGTTGTGCTGCCCGATTTTTGTCTGATTTCTAATTTGTCCGGATTTCTTCTGAATTAATATGCTATCTATATATGCTATATAAAGGGAGTTATAAGGGGTCTGGATCCTATGAGATTCAGTTAGTGTCTGGGAAATCTGAAATGAGCTCAATCTGAATTCTGTTCTGTTCCGGATCCGAGGAAATCTGTTTAGGTGCTATAAGCACTATATATGTATTCTGGTACGATAAGCACATCTGTTCTGGTGCCGTGAGCACAAAGGGAGACATAAGGGGCCTGAATCCTATGAGATTCAGTCAGTGTCAGGGAATTTAGCTATTAATTATATCTGATATCTGATATCTGTTTGTTCTGATCTGTTCCGTTCTGATCTGTTTCTGATTTGATATATGTCTGTTTCAGTTTCGATCTGATTTTGATTTGATATGTCCGTATCTGTTCTAATCTGATCTGTTTTGTTATGAACTGTCCGATTATGATTTCTGTACGAAAATTCCGATATCTATCTGATTCTGTTTTGGTTTCTGATTTGGATTTGGATCTGATGTGTTTGGTTTTGGATTCTGAGAGTTTTGATTGGAGGTTTGTTGCTTTGCTGAGTTGTTGAGCTCACTCTCGTTTTCTGGTGGTTTTCAGGTTCTGGGAAAGGGAAGGAAGTCCAGGACTAGAGTTCAGAGTCCGATCTGTGATAGGTACTTTTGTACTTTTGATTTTTGTACGGTCATGGCTTTTCTTCTGTATTTCTTCTGTTAGTCATGTACCGTATTTGTAGATGATTGTTTTGAGGAAAAGAAAGAAAAATATAGATGATTTGTTCCGCTGCATTTGATGATTCATAGTAGCTCTGGTTTGTTCTGTGTGTGTGTCTGTTGAGTTAAAATAATTTTGGAAGATTTAGTTCAGTAAGCAAATTCCAAAGCCAGATCCTGGTCAGTCAGTTCGGTTCGTTCCGTGTCGCGACCCGGTGCGAGCGGGATCCGTCCCGGATTGGGTCGGGTCGTGACAAATTTTAGTGGTATCAGAGCATTGGTTTTGGAATTTGATTGGATTGTACAACAGAGCTATAGGAAGTGATCTGTAGTGAGTCAGTCTGGGGTAGTTTTGGTTTGTTTGGCTTTTTATTGTGTTATTTTTGTGATAGTTTTCCGGAGTATGTTTTTTTCTGGATTTTCTGTATGGATCAGCCAGACCCAGACATGACTGACGGGCAGAGTTCCAGTCAGGCAGCACCAGTGGGGAGTACAACCCCAGTGGCCGGTGCTGACAGATACTGTCACAGTTTGCTACGCTTGTTGCTCAGATGATGAGCGAGATTCTCTACCGTCCGATCTGATGATCTTGACAGACATCTGCAGTTGTTTTTTGAGGTTGAAGCCTCCGAGGTTTGAGGGCGCTGTTGAGCCCAGAGCTGCTGAGGAGTGGCTGAGGAGGCTGGAAAAGACTTTTGATGGGATGCAGTGTCCTGCGGATAGGAAAGGTCCCGTTAGCAGCAGTTTTTTTGCTAGATGGAGAGGCTGAGCACTGGTGGGTTGGGCCAGCAGGAAGCCAAGTTTCAGGGCAGACTGAACTCTTTGATCACTTGGGAAGAGTTCACTGAGGTATTCCGAGATTGGTTCGTTCCCCCTTCTACACGACAGTAGATGCAGGAGACTTTTCTGAGGCTGGTTCAGGGGAGCAAGACGGTGATGCAGTATGAGGCTGAGTTTACTGCATTAGCCAGGTATGCTCCGCAGCTGGTTAGCACTTCTGCTGAGAGGTGCTACAGATTTCTGAGGGGACTACGAGACACTCTGAGACAGCCCCTGATACCGTTCCGGATCACTGATTTTTCTGAGCTTGTGGAGCGAGCTCGTCTGATAGAGAATGATATGACAGCTACTCAGCAGCAGTGGACTGCGAGTAGGAAGAGATTTGGAGGTGAGACTTCTGGCAGTGGTTCCTCTGGGAAGAGGAGATTTGTAGCTGGTTCTGGATCGGTTGACTCTAGGAGGAGCGGAGGGTCGTCTGGTACTGCTACCAGTACGACGAGTTCTGGTTCTGTCAGTATGGCACATGTGTGCCAGAATTGTGGACGCCGACATTTTGGCCAGTGCTACAGGATGGCTGGTCTGTGTTTCCGATGTGGTCAGCCAGGACATCAGATTGCTGAGTGTCCACAGATGGGATTTGATCGGCGTTCTGAGTTCCGATCTGAGAGTTCTGTTAGACCTGCCGGTTCAGCAGCAGGAAGACCGAGGACTGTTCCTCCACGCCCTGAGGGATTTTCTGGGAGAGGTGGTAGTTCTAGTTCTGTACCACGGAGACCACCTACTATTCAGAGGAAGCAGAGTAGTTCTGTTGCTTCAGCTCCTGCTCCAGTTCAGCCACGAGTTTACAGCCTGAGTCAGCAGAAGGCTCGTGATGCTCCGGATGTTGTGACAGGTACGGTTTATATTTCTGATCATCCCTGTCATGTTTTGTTCGACTCTGGAGCTAGTCATTCTTTTCTGTCCGAGCGATATTTTGAGACTTTACATTCGGATTCGATGGTTTTACCGGTTTCTCTGTCTGTGATTTTACCGGCTGGGAGTCCTTTGATTGCTCGGAAGTTTTGTTTGTGTGAGATTGACATTTCTGGTAAGAGGTGGAAATCGAGTCTGATTCTGTTGCCGATTTCATCGTATGATGTGATTCTGGGCATGGATTGGCTGAGTCATTATGAGGCCCAGATAGACTGTCTGAAGAAGCAAGTGAGCTCTCCAGTCTGATTTCTATTTTGGAAGTAACCAGGATGTGGAAGAAGGGATGTCTAGTGTTTTTGACTTCGGTGCGGGATCTGAACCTGGAGGTTGGTTCTGTTTCTGAGATCCCTGTGGTACGGGAGTTTGCTGATGTTTTTCCTGAGGAGTTGGTCGGTTTACCTCCGGATAGAGATGTGGAGTTTTTTATCGATATTTTTCCAGGTACCACTCCTATATCAAAAGCTCCGTACAGGATGGCACCAAAAGAACTTTCTGAGCTGAAAGTTCAACTTCAGGAGTTGGTTGACAGAGGTTTTGTCCGTCCTAGTGTTTCGCCCTGGGGAGCACCTGTTCTGTTTGTGAAGAAGAAGGACGGTACACTCCGTATGTGTATTGATTTATAGAGATTTGAATAAGGTCACAATCAAGAACAAGTATCCTTTGCCTCGGATTGATGACTTGTTTGATCAGCTTTCCAAATCTTCTGTGTTTTCGAAGATTGATTTGAGATCCGAATACTATCAGGTGAAGGTGAAGGAAGCTGATGTGGTGAAGACTTCTTTCAGTACTCGGTACGGGCACTACGAGTTCTTGGTTATGCCTTTTGGGGTAACCAATGCGCCCGCGATTTTCATGGATCTGATGAACCGAGTATTCAGGGAGTATTTGGATCAGTTTGTGATCGTCTTCATCGACGATATTCTGGTATATTCTGCTTCTGAAGATGATCATGCCATACATTTGAGGATTGTATTGGAGACTCTGAGGCAACATCAGCTATATGCCAAGTTCTCCAAGTGTGAATTCTGGCTGAAGAGTATTTCATTTCTGGGGTATGTGATTAGCGGAGAAGGTATTTCTGTTGATCCCCAGAAGATTCAGGCAGTTGCTGATTGGCCAAGGCCGACTACGGTATTTGAGGTACGTAGTTTCTTGGGCATGGCCGGGTATTATAGGAAATTTGTGAAAGAATTTTCACAGATTTCGACTCCTCTGACGAGACTGACGCAGAAGTCAGTAACTTTTGTTTGGACACCGGAGTGTGAAGCTAGTTTTCAGAGATTGAAGGACTGTCTTACTTCAGCTCCAATGTTAGCACTTCCGTCAGGTACGGAAGGTTTTCAGGTGTTCAGTGATGCTTCACTGAAAGGTTTGGGTTGTGTGCTGATGCAGAATGAAAGGGTAATTGCTTATGCCTCTAGATAGTTGAAACCACATGAGAAGAATTACCCGACACACGATCTGGAGTTAGCTGCAGTTGTGTTTGCTTTGAAGATTTGGCGTCATTATCTGTATGGCGTCAGATGTGAGATTTTTACTGATCATAAGAGCCTGAAGTACATTTTCACCCAGAAAGATCTAAATTTGAGACAGAGAAAGTGGCTCGAGTTGATCAAGGACTATGATTTGATCATTCAGTATCAGCCTGGTAAGGCGAATGTGGTAGCGGATGCTCTGAGCAGAAAGTCTTCTAGATTATCAGGGTTGTAGCTTACTTGTGATGACTTTCTGATTCGAGACATGGAGCGTTTGCAGTTTGGAGGTGATTTCCTCCAGTAGTTTGGATTTGGCTCAGATGAGTATTCATTCTACTTTGGAGACAAGGATTCAAGAAGCCCAGAAGTCAGATTCTGACTATTCGAAGTTGATTGCTCAGATTAGATCCGGTAAGACTTCTGTACTTCGAATTTCTGATTCTTGTGCTATTTTCTGCAAGAACAGGTTGTGGGTACCTGTGTCTGGAGATTTGAGGCAGGAGATTCTGTACGAATCTCACCATTCAGGCTACGCTATTCATCCCGGCAGTGGTAAGATGTATGCTGATATGAAGCTTTTGTTCTGGTGGCCTGGGATGAAGAAGAATGTGGTGGAGTTTGTGTCGAGATGCGAGGCCTGTCAGTTGGTGAAGGCAGAGCATCAGCGACCAGGTGGACTGTTGCAGTCGTTGCCTATCCCTAAGTGGAAATGGGAGGAGGTGACGATGGATTTTGCTATGGGATTTCCTCGATCTAGACAAGGGCACGACGCCATTTAGGTGGTTGTAGATCGATTGACGAAGTCCGCCCATTTTCTTCCCATCAGACAGACTGATCCGGTGGATCGTTTGGTACAGATATATGTGAAGGAGATAGTCAGATTGCACGGTGTGCCTCGAGTGATAGTTTCTGATCGAGATGGACGATTTACTTCCAGACTTTGGAAAGGCATTCAGCAAGGCTTGGGTACCAAATTGCATTTCAGTACAGCCTTTCATCCTCAGACTGACGGACAGTCTAAGAGGACCATTCAGGTACTAGAAGACCTGTTGAGGCTTTGTGTTTTGGATTTTGGCAGAAGCTGGGAAGATCATATCCCTTTGATTGAGTTTGCTTATAACAACAGTTTCCAGTCCAATATCGGTATGGCACCGTACGAGGCTTTGTATGGCAGGAAGTGCCGTAATCCTTTGACTCTGACGGAGGTCGAAGATAGACAGGCTTTGGGTGCCACTTTTGCTGATGAAACTGCTCAGAAGATCAGTTTGATTAAGGAAAGATTAAAAGCGGCTCAGGACCGTCAACATAAGTATTACAATCAGAAGCACAGGTTTGTTGAGTTTCAAGTTGGTGACTTTGTGTATGTCAAAGTCAGCCCGATGAAGGGTGTGAGCAGATTTGGTAAGGTGAGCAAGCTAAGTCCGAGGTATGTTAGACCTTTTGAAATTTTGGAAAGAATTGAAAAATCTGCTTACAGACTGTTGCTTTCTGATTCGATGCCTGACGTGCATAATGTGTTACACGTATCCACTCAGAGGAAGTGGGTATCAGACTCTGGTAAGAAGCTGTCAGCTGATGAGGTTGAGATTCAGGAGAATCTGGCGTACAAGGAAGAGCCACAGTTGATTTTGGCGTACGACGTCCGAAAGTTAAGAAACAAACAGATTCCGATGGTTAAAGTCCAGTGGAAGCACCGGACTGCACGGGAAGCGACTTGGGAGAAGGAGTCTGACATGAGACAGTCATACCCGTACTTGTTTTGACTGAGTTTGGATTGGATAATGTTGAGGACGACATTTTTCTGAAGTTGGGGAGATTGTAATATCAAAATCTGCTCCATGATCGTCCAGGACGATCTGGGATTGTCCTGGGACGATCAGTTGAGAATTTGCTCCAGAATTTGCCCAGATTTGCTCCAAGTGTTTTCTGTAAGCATCGTCCAGGCCGATCGAGGCTTCGGCCAGGCCGATTGGCACTGTTCAAAATATCGACCTGAAACTAGTTCTGGGAACCGTCCAGGACGATCCAATTTGGTCTGATCGTCCCGGGACGATCTGGCGATCGGCCGGGCCGATT
The DNA here is from genome assembly GCA_019514585.1 of Dendrobium officinale. Taxonomy (NCBI): domain Eukaryota; kingdom Viridiplantae; phylum Streptophyta; class Magnoliopsida; order Asparagales; family Orchidaceae; genus Dendrobium; species Dendrobium officinale. The sequence goes on from CM033700.1 coordinate 5,002,887, forward strand.
TGTGTATTATAAAGCTGAAATAAGTCGTTTTGAAGAGAGAGAAAATCAAAATAAAAATAAAAATATCTTTTAAGGAGAGAGAAAGTCAAGGTGAATTGTGGAAAAGTTGATTTTCGGACGACGCGGAGCCGATTTCGTCCGAAGAGACTGTTCGAGATATTGCTGTACGCAAGGTAAGACACATTCCGCCTTTCTCAATTTTCAGAACCGTCGTGTTTGGCGGTGTTTTCTGTTCGGATTTTGTTTTCGTTAACGATTTTCGTCCGTATCTTTTGATTAGTTCAGTTTTTGCCGTGTAACTTTCTGTATATTGTTGACGTGCCGAGTGAGCACATTTTGATTATTTTTTGAAGATTTTTGTCCGGGTGTTTTTGATTCGACGGAGTTTTTAGTCGACTGGATTTTTCTGTGAAGTTGAAAATTATCTGTGCAATAGAATAAATGTTCTGAAATTTTATTATCTACATTATGTACGAATTTGGTAAATTGTAATTTTCAGGAAAATTGTGTAAATTCCGTATACTGCCGTTGTGCTGCCCGATTTTTGTCTGATTTCTAATTTTGTCCGGATTTCTCTGAATTGATATGCTATTTATATATACTATACAAAGGGAGTTATAAGGGGCCTGGATCCTATGAGATTCAGTTAGTGTCTGGGAAATCTGAAATGAGCTCAATCTGAATTCTATTCTGTTCCGGATCCGAGAAAATCTGTTTAGGTGCTATAAGCACTATATATGTATTCTGGTGCGATAAGCACATATGTTCTGGTGCCGTAGGCACAAAGGGAGACATAAGGGGCCTGGATCCTATGAGATTCAGTTAGTGTTAGGGAATTTAGCTATTAATTATATATCTGATATCTGATATCTGTTTGTTCTGATCTGTTCCGTTTCTGATTTGATATATGTCTGTTTCAGTTCTGATCTGATTTTGATTTGATATGTCCGTATCTGTTCTAATTTGATATGTTTTGTTATGAACTGTCCGATTATGATTTCTGTACGAAGATTCCGATATCTGTTTGATTCTGTTTTGGTTTCTGATTTGGATTTGGGTCTGATGTGTTTGGTTTTGGATTATGAGAATTTTGATTGGAGGTTTGTTGCTTTGCTGAGCTGTTGAGCTCACTCTCATTTTCTGGTGGTTTTCAGGTTCTGGGAAAGGGAAGGAAGTCCAGGACTAGAGTTCAGAGTCAGATCTGTGATAGGTACTTTTGTACTTTTGATTTTTGTACGGTCATGGCTTTTCTTCTGTATTTCTTCTATTAGCCATGTACCGTATTTGTAGATGATTGTTTTGAGGAAAAGAAAGAAAAATATAGATGATTTGTTCCGCTGCATTTGATGATTCATAGTATCTCTGGTTTGTTCTGTGTGTTGGTGTTTGAGTTGAAATAATTTGGAAGATTTAGTTCAGTAAGCAAATTCCAAAGCCAGATCCTGGTCATCCTAACCGGGTCATCAGAATACCGTGAGAGTTTGTGGGGGGGGGGGGGGGGGGGGGGGGGGGGGGGGGGGGGGGGGGGGGGGGGGGGGGGGGGGGGGGGGGGGGGGGGGAGGGGGGGGGAGTGGGGGGGGCTAAATTTATTGGGGGGGGGTGGGGGGGGGGGGAGAATTTTTAAATTTAAATTAGCTTAAGGAGAACACTAACCAAAAAAATTAAAAATGAGCAAATAAGAAACATAATTATCCTTTTTTTAATAGAAATCGGAATTTCATAATCCATTTTCTACTCTGACCGGAAACCGGATTTTGCTTCTACGATTTCTATAAATTATTAAATTTTTTTATTCACTTCTCCAGTTTTTATAAATTTTTTATTTTTTTATTTTCTTTTATTTTGTGATTTGAAAAGAAAAAGGAATATGAAAAACTGGTTTCTTAAGAAACCAAAAGAATTTCTGGTTTCTTAAGAAGCTGAATTTTCATATTCCAGTTTCTTAAGAAACCGAAATAATTGTTTTTATTAACTGGTCTTTATGAATGGCAAGCAGTTCAACCTCTTTGATCAAAAATTAATAATTAAAAATTAATGAATAAAATTTGGTTCTTTCTGGCTCCGCCACTATGTGTTTAGCTTCCAGTTATATATCGGGCAAAACAATCCAAATGAGAACCACCAAAAGCTCATGGGCAACTATCTTAATTAGGCAAGACATTCAGGATGTAACGAAAAAAAAGAACTATTTTAATTTAGCCCCCCCCCCCCCCCCCCCCCCCCCCCCCCCCCCCGAATGAAATTTTTGGCTCTGCCACTGGTTTTATGTGACAGGTCCCAAGTCCTGGATGAGAAAAGGGAGGGTTACGTTAGCTTGTCGACAACTAGCATAAAACTTGTCAAATAATAATGACAAATTACACAACAAAACAAACAAGAAAATAGAAGCAATGTAGTAGAGGTATAATTATAGAGCCACACAAGAAATCCACAATGAAAATAAGGAGAAATAATTACATATCTTTTTCTCTCTCTCACTCTCTCTTTGCTTCTCTTCTTTTTTACACTATTCTCATGCTCAAAACATAAGAGAAATTTTTAAGTTAATAACACCAAGCCAGGGATGCCACCCTTGAGAAAAATGAAAAAGAAAATTGTTCAGTCCACCTCGAAGCGCTTTGGCATCAGTTTGCAGTATTGCGGCACTCAACCCTTTGATCCCAATCCCTCTAACTATTCTGTGGCACAACACAGTGCTACGACACTCTATTCTTTGTCATTTATTATCCTAGAAAACATTGCATCACTGGGGCGCGAAGAAACACAACATCAGGGCGTTGTATGAAAAAAAAAATTCCTATGGGGAGGACCCCATGAGCATGAGAAATGACTTGGGTCTGAGGTAATAATACAACATGATTGATCGACACAATCAGATTTCACATGGACTAACAATTCTAATATTTATATAACAATAAATAATTTTGATATCTTTAATGACACTGGATAATTCCAATATTTGTAATATGTTCCTTTATGCTGAATTTGCTCACAATACCTTCACTAAGCTTATTTAACATTAGAGCTCTCTTAATTCTTCCGTTGAGTCTTCATATTTTGCGTACTCTTCTCTATGCAAGCAATCTTCCCATCATCATCATCATCATCATCATCATCATCATCATCATCATCATCATCATCGTTACTATTAAAATAATAAATTGTAATAACATACTTAGCAAATTATTAGATGGAATTATATGTTTTTTAACCATCAAATAAATACCGAGTCGCACACATGCCATAAGAGTTTATAGGGTCTGCTACAGCTACCTTTAATGTTTCATGGAGAGAGGAAATTTAATTTTTCTCCTCCAGCAAAATCATAAAAGAACAAAATTGATGTCACGGTGAAATGGCTTCAATTTAGATAAGAAACAAAGTTAGAGGAAAATGGCTTATCAGTGAAGGTGGGCAAGTGTTGTCTGCAGCAAGCAATGCCAGCTAAAACAGCAAGAAAATGAGGAGTCATTAGGGGAAAAAAAATCTATAATTTCTTTTAAAAATTTTATAATGTAATAATTAATCAACCATTGGAATGTTTCCAATAGGTACATGTTAAATTTTAATTTTTTCATGAACATTTTTAGGTAAATTAAAATAAAAGTAGTTTATACAGAAAAAAAATACTTGCAGTATTATGAAAAAAAAAAAAAAAAAAAATTTTTGGGTGATGGCTCCTGGCCTCCCTAGCTCTAGTTTTTTTTTTTTTTGGCATTTAGTTGGGATCATTGGCTCTTTAGGTTTTTCTTTTCTAATTTTGATTGTAGCTCCTTAGAGCATAGCGAGCTGAACTTCCCCATTAAGATCTTGTAATCATGTTTTATATTAACGCATAAGGATCGTTGTTGGGTTTCCAGTAAAAAAAATATTTTTTATTAAATTAAATAATATGTTGGTATGTACAATAATGAGGATTTATAGACAACAAAAGCAAGTAATAAATTATATAAATTTTAATTAATAACAAGAATATATAATAATGACTATATTTTTTTTCTTAATGCAGCTTATCTTGATCTGCTGATTGGGAGTTTTGACTATCAACTAAGAGATTTTGTGAGTTTACTTTAATTGATCTAATTGTCCCAAAAAAAGTATATATTTTTTCAAGAAAAATAGAAGCATTACAGTGGAAACTAAAAAGGCACTAGGATTTAACGTGAAAAAATTACAAGCCATACCAAGAAATCCCCAACGAAAATGGGAAGAAATAATTACATATCTTTCTTCTCTCTCACTCTAGCTTTACTTGCTTATCTTCTCTTTTACACTATTCTCACACTCTAAATATAAGAGAAATTTAAGTTAATAACACCAAGGAGCGCCACCCTTGAGAAAACGAGAAAGAAAACTGTTCAATCCACCTCAAAGCACTTCGGTATCAGTTTGGAGCACTATGGCGCTCAACCCTTTGATCTCGATCTGTCTAACTATGCTGCAGCACAACACAACGTTATGGTTCTCTACTCTCTATCATTTTTATCCCATAAATATTGCAGCACTGGGGCGCTAGGAACACAGCGTCATGATGTTTTACGAAAAAAAAAAATTTTCACATGGGGAGGAACCCCCCCCCCCCCCCCCAAATACAACATGATTGATCAACACAATTAGATTCCACATAGACTAACAATTCTAATTTGTATATAACATTAAATAATTTGATATCCTTAATGACAATGAATTATTCTGATATTTGTAATATGTTCCTGTATGCTGAATTTGCTCACAATACATTCACTAAGCTAATTTAACATTGGAGCTCTCTTAATTCTGCAGTTGAATATCAGTTGAGTCTTCATATATTGCGTACTCTTCTGTATGCAAGCAATTCTTCCTAGCAAGTTTACTGGCACATGCATCATCATTATCATCATCATCATCATCATCATCGTTACTATTAAAATATTAAATTGTGATAACATATTTAACAAATTATTAGATGGAATTTTATGTTTTTAAACCAACAAATAATTAAATACCGAATCACATATATTTGCCTTTTTTTTGTTAAAACTCACGGAGGGGCCTACGCGTTAATAACAAAATTGGGATTACAAAATCCTTAATAGGGGCCTCCAGCTTACTACTGCTCATAAGAGCTACAAAATAAAAGGAAAAATAAAAACCTACAAGCCGGTGGTCCCTAATTCTAATAGTTACAAAAAAACCTAGTAACATGCTAGGGCTGAGAGAGTTCAGCACCCAAAAAAGGAATTGACCAAAATTAACAATCAGAGCACAATTCCTACAAAACTTAAAAGCAAACCTCGGTAAAATTCTAGTCTTCAACATCTCAATCTTCTTTTCCACAGCATCAGCAGCATAGGTATCCTTCGAGCTACAATCCTGCAAAACAAATAAACTCCAAAACCACACATTTTTGTTAAAATACCCATATCTCTTATCATTAACAGAAAGAAAAAACCTAAAAAACTTGCTAGAATAGACCACAAACATATTACTGCGCCCATTCATCAGACTGACAAAATGATCATCAACACAGTAAAACAACCAGCTACCCCTAACCCTGCTAACACCTCAAAAATAACAGCAGCTCAAAAAAACCACAAACCACCTGGAGCAAACGATAGCAACAAAGACCTGAATAACCCCACCCTAACAGCTATACCACCACCTGCAGACAAACAGACTCCCAGACTCCATGAGACCCGCAAGCACAATCTAGCATAAAAGAAACATAGAATAGCAAAAAATGACAAACACCACCACAACACCATCTACTCATGTCTGATATAAGGTAACCCAGCACGGTCCAATCTAGCCAAACCTTTAACAACCATAGGAATATCATTGTCATTAGACTCACGAAAATTCAGCAAATTGCAACCTAATTTAGCCAGAGCATCAGCACAACTGTTCGCCTCACGAAAAATATGAGTAATCTTAAAATCAATGTAAGAAAGGTCATGCTTCAACTGCCTAATCAAATAAAAATTCTCAGCATTAAACAACTTATTACTGTTAATATAATGTAAAAGGAGCATAGCATCAACCTCAATCCAAACTATGTTAAAACCCAGCTTAATGCAGATACTGATACCATAGCTGAGCCCTTTTAACTCAGCCACAAAAGCAGAATTACCAGAAACAAGACCCGCAAACACCTTAATCACCTGACCCAAGTGATTAATCAAAATACCACCACACCCAGCAACCTTCCCATTATAAGAACCATCAGTATTCAGCTTAATCCAATCAAGATCAGGTTTAAGCCATTTAACAATGCAATCCCATTTCTCAATAACAGCTGGGATGTTAGAAATGCCAAAATAAGGAAAAAACCTGATAACAACCTTTAAAATTCTGAATCTTAATAATATCAGAAGCATATAACAACTTAATTTTATCAAAATAGAACGGATAATACGAGGAGCATATATCTTGGTGCCATCATGCTTAGCTTCATTTCTACTCTTCCTAAGAAACCAAATAATAGTTGTAGTAAGACAATTCCTAATATGACCTTTAATATTAACAAACCAACATTTCATAATGTCAATAATACTCTTAAAACTTTGATGAAAGTTGAACTAAAAAAGCTCTTCAAAATGCAACCAAATAGTAACCGCAATAGGCCCATTAGCCAACACATGATTCAAAGTTTCAATGTGATGACAGCAGCAACATTTAGAGACTATTTGAAAACCTTTCTTCTTAAGATTGGAGTCCACCTTGACAAAATTAAACATCTCTCCACGTAAGAATAGCAAAAGAAGAGGGAATAGTATTATGCCAGATAACAGAAAAAAAAAAAAGGGTTTTGAGGTTTATTTTTTTTAATGCAATACCAAGCTTCCTTTAAAGCAAACAGACCATTATGAGACTTAGTAAAAAGGATGCAATCTTCTTTCTCCATTTGTAAAAAAATTTTCGTAATGATATTAATGAGGAAATCAGGAACATGCTCCTTCAGTAAATCAATATTCCACCCCCCATTACAAAAAAAGCTTTTAACATGAAGAGTAGAAATTGATATAGTATTAAGCAAATTGTCAGTGAAAAACTTACCCAACCATTGATCTTGCCAAAAAAACACCTCAACCTTGCCCACACCCCATTGAATCAAATTTTCCATCTCCCCTTGAATGTTACACAATCTCTTTCAGATGGAAGAGTCACCCTTTTTCGGAAAACAGGTGATGGGATGCATGGCCCCACAATATTTGCTGTGTAAAAACATAGCCCATAAGCTCTTATTAGCTCTAAAGTTAAACCAAAGCTTAAAAGAGAAAGCTTTAATTTACTCATATCCACCAAAGAGTTTATATGGTCAGCTACAGCTACCTTGAATCTTTCATGCATGGAGAGAGGAAACCCATTTTTCTCCTGCAAAAACATAAAAGAAGAAAAAAATTGATGTCACGGTGATATGGCTTCAATTTAGATTAGAAACAAAGTGAGAGGGAAATGGCTGAAATGGCTTATCAGTGAAGGTGGGCAAGTGTTGTCTGCAGCAAGCAATGCCAGCTAAAACATCAAGAAAATGAGGAGTCAATAGTGAAAAAATCTATAAAAAATAATTTGTTACTATTTTCCTTTTTTGTAATGAAAGTATTTTTAAAATTATAAATCAAATAATGAAATTTAAAAAAAAAATAATTTTTTGTTATATTAAATTATTCAAACTATGTATTAATCTCAATATAAAACAAATGACATTCAAATTAATTTTATGATAACATCCTAATATATATATATATATATATATATATTATAATGTAATAATTAATCAACCATTGGAATGTTGACAATAGGCACACGTTAATTTTTTTATTTTTTCATGAACATTTCTGTAAATTAAAATAAAAATAGTTTATAAAGAAAAGTACTTGCAATATTATGAAAAAAAAGGAAATTCATCCATTAAAATATAAACTCTTAGTGACAATACTTATATGATAATCTCTAAAGTTAGTAGTTGAATTTGATTGATCCTTTGTGGCGGGCACATAAAGTTGATAATGTTCAAATATGAAATAAAATTGCCTACAAATCACTAATGATAGTTGTGTTGAAATTGAATCTCAAGCGAATGGGATCCTACATTTTAGAATATTCAGAAACCTTGTTGAAAATACAAGTATATTGTAAGTGACTTTAATATTAACTAGATGATAGACGTGTTAAAGGAAAATATTAACAAAAGGGGGTCATATATTTTCAAATATCTCTACTCCAATAGAAATACAAAGTATTTTGTGCCAAAACAGTTTCGCGAGTCAGATTAGGGTCGAATCCAAATTAACCCGAGTATTAACGGATTAACCCTAACCAGACCTTATTTTGCAATTGGGTTAGGAATGTCAACCCGAACCTGACTCACACGAGTTAGCAGGTTAACATGACACCCTCGACACGACCCGCGGACTCTGGTAAGAGCTGGTGTGTTGGAGTCGGATAGGTGCAGAGTGGGGGATTGGCTAGTTGAAGTAGGGAGAAGTATGGAATGGGGAAGAGGGGGAAGAATTAGGAAGAAGAAATTTAAGAAGTTGGGAAGAAGAGTAGGGGAATAAGCGAAGAAAAAAGAAGAATAAGGGGAAGAAGAGGAGGAAAAAAAAGAGGAAGGAGATAAGAATTTAATACTGTGCATATAGGAAAAAATTGTATGGTTAGTGTATTTAACCTTTCTAATTTAACAGTGTTCAGTTATTGATTGGGGCATTCATACTGTGAAAATTGGAAAGTATTTTAGTTAGAAATTGAATTAATTGTATGAGTTGGATAGGAGATGGTGCGAATCAGCACTTAATGATTTGGGTTGGTTTAAGTGCCCTAAACATACAGGCGGATGCTAGGTGTCGAACTTAGTGAGTTTAATTGGGTTTCGAAAAGATAAGATATTCATTTTGAATACAACAAGAAATTCTAATTGTTTATGAAATTAAACTAGTTGAATGTGCATTTATTTTTATGCTCTTATGCATTGATGTTTAGCCTAAAATGGTGATTCTTACAGCCATTTCATGTGTAATTCTTTGTGATCTATGATTCTATGATATTATGATGCCATGTTGAATTATATAATATTGCGATATTTGATGCATACTCACGAGTCTTATATTATACCGTTACACCTACATATATATTTCTATAATAAATTAGAGTATTGCAGGTTGAAAGGATAAAGGGAAAAATAGTAATCAAATAAGCCTAAGAAAATGTCATGTGAGGTGATATGCAGGTGGAGGCAGTGCGACTTCGATGGGCAGCGTGTCCCGATTGAGGCAATGCTATCTCGGTATGATGAAGTCTATGGGCTATGATATGAAGTCTATGGGTTATGATATGAAGCCTATGGACTATGATATGAGGCACACATGCTATAAAGTCAGTATGATCTCAGAAGCTTTTGGGGACCTATAGACATGATAACTTTGATGCTGGAAAAATCAAGCTATTTATATGACAAACTAAGATATATAGAGATGTTTAAATATTATAGGGATGACTACATATTATAATGTATGATTTATTTATTGAATGCATTTGGGTCGATTGATTATGCTGTCATTAGATGATATTGGCATTATGAGACATACTCAAATGTTTGGTTCAACTGAGAATAGTTCCAACATGCATCATTATTTACATGTTAAATGATTACATACTATGCATATTTCCTTTAAATGATTATATGTAGTTCTTGCTTTTAGTTGTTGATAAATATGTTAATTATTTCCTTCATATACTTGACTATGATATTAGAACTGTATATCTCTATAGGCATCATGGTTCACCATATTTTCATTATGGTTGTTCTTACAGGAAAGAGGACGGCCAAAGTTGAACCAGATTATTGTAGGTTCAATTGTTATTTTAATTTTACTTTTGTCTTTAAAAGAAAGATCTAATCGTTACATGTTTTAGTGTTTACTTGTAGCTGTTTTGTGTATGAAAATTTTTTTAAATGAAATTTAGTTTGCTTCCACCTTTGATTGATGTTTTAGATTATGATGTCTTTTATAATGGTTCAATTTGAAGGGGTTGGATTATATTGAAGTGTAAATCGGATAGTGTAAATGTTTTTTGATATCTTCTATGTTGCATCTTACGTCACCTATTAAGAGTAGAGTCGGTATGGGCCATGACACAATCCTTGATTAAAATATAAGTATTTCATAAGGTGTTTAATGTTAACCCAATAATAGCTAAGTTGAATGAGAGTCTCAATTAGAGGCAACCATGCATGCTAATTAACAAAAACAAATACCTCAAACTCCAAAGTTACCTATTTGGGGCCTAAATCTGAATAAAAATTAAAAATATATTAAAACTCAAATATTCAAAATCAATACAAAATACTTAAAACAAAAATCTATCTATCATCCGCAATTATTTTTCTAAGATGATAAATTTGAGAATAAGTTCAACTCACAAATAAAGAATATCCATTCGAGTGTACCACTTAAATTCTTTTTTAAACATTTTATATTAGTTAGGACGTGGCACATGTCTTCTATCCGATTGCCACCAAATGACACCACATGCAAATGATTATGATTGGATGATTTGACATAAAATAGTACTACTAAATTATGGTAATGACCAAAGCCCATATATTCCCCACTGACTCTAAACCATTAAATAATGAATCATATGATATACTTGATAGAGAACAAAGCCTTCTGTTATGTCAGATTAAATCAAATGTATCGCATTAGACAAACATTTATCCATAATCTATAAGGTCCCCTTGGATGAGACATCCTATTACTAACGATAAGGATCCTTCAGTTATGTTCGGTCGACTGCAACTTCTAACTTAGTAGACTATGGATCATGATGGCTCTGGACAACAGAACCATGGGATCTTACTAGAGTCCGTTATCATTCCCCCATCATTTGCTTTAAGTGTTCGATGATAAATTTCAAATTCTAAAAACCCCTGAAAATATGAAACCTTGAAGTTGTTGCTAATATTCATTGGGAACTTGGTCTCTATCTAACAAGAAGCCTTAATTGAAAGTTATAATTAGCCAAGGGTTTGTGCTTATAAGAAATTAGGTCTCATATCATAAAGTCCTCTCACAAAAAGAGGGCAAAATCTCTGGACAATCTCTTATCTAAAATCCAAACAGCTTTTGAAATTTTATCCCGAAACATAATCTCGATAAAATCCTCTTCATCGTCAAAAGAGCACAAGGAGGCCAGGGCACAAATTTTCAAATCCCTTAGAGCCAATTTGATTTTGTCAAATAATTCTCTCCTTTATGCCATCAATTTGCATTACAATCATTAATTTGGATGTGCGCTTTATGCTACACTTTCATAGAAAATTTTTTAACTAATTTATTTCTTAGCATAATTCAGCCGATTTGCTTTTGTCAAATAAATCTCTTTCATGCTAGTTTTAGCTTTTTCAAGCGAATAATTCTTATAATTAAGGGGTAGTTTAAGATCACATTCTTTTAAACTTAGGGGTTGTTTGGTAGCAGGATTTGGTCGGATTTGAGGTGAATTTGAGCGAAATCCAACGAAACGACCTAAAATGCAATAACAAATCTCACGGCAAATAAAAGCCGCCGTAGATGAAAAATTCCGCCTTTTCGTGCTAAATCCTAGATTTCTGAATTCCTATTTTTTGCCGGATTTATGAAATCCGTAGGCTCGAGCGGAAGAATCCGCTCGTTAAATCCACTATATAGTCAAACAGTCACGCCGAATTTAATATGATTTATCATGAATGTTACCAAACAATTTTCAAGATTTAGACCCCTCAGGATTTCTGAAATCCGGATTTAGAGGATTTACGAAATCCTACTTTTTTTTAACACATAATTTTATTCCAAACAAGAAGGGATACAATGAGCTAGAGGCGCAGATAACGTCCAAATACATCAACAGAAAGAAACTAAAGCAACATAGACAACCAAATAGAAAGGGTAGCAAAAAATAAAACAATGATCAATAAGCAAACTCAGGTTGGCAGCCCTCAGCAAACAACCCGAAGTTAGGCTACTTACATCAAGTCCAAGGTGCTACCAAACAGCCCCTTAGAATTTAAATTTTTTATATTGTTTTGTTTGTGAAGAACATGTTTTTCACCTCAATTAATTATTGGATAAATTAATTTATGTGAAGATGATGGCTATTTTTAGTAGAGTGGCAATGTCCATAAGTGATGGTCCATGGTAGCCAAAGATGATGGCTAAACATGACGGCTTTAGATGGTGGTCAATAGTGGCTAGATGTAGTGGCTGGCACAGGTTGGAGGTGGATGCAAATTGTGGGGCTCAATGTAGTGGATAGTTGTGGCAGTCGAAAACAACTAATAGTGACTAGACATGGTGATTACAATCATATTTTTAGGTACATTTAGGTGCAAACTCACACACACACATCACATATGCCAAATTTAAATTCAAAACCTCTTAATTGATAGACAAAACTCCAAACCAACAGATGAAGATGAGTTGCGTTAGTTACAATCATTAACAACTTTCTATAGGGAGTTCACTTGCTATAACTCATCTTGCATCATTCTTTTAAATATCACTTCAAAATTTTTTTGTGACTCTCTATACATCCTTCTAAAAAGTTGATAATTTCATGTGAATGTGAACTAATATTATTAATATGCAGCTTCTTATTGCTTCAATACTCCGCAAAAATGAAGAGAAAATAGTCAAACTTGATAATCGATTATGGAATGATCACTCTTGCGGGAATGTATATAAAGAGTGGTGTAAAAATGATATTATATCGCAGTCGTGTACTGATCCATGAGGAACAACTTTTGGGGAAATTCTTGAAGTTGTAGGTCCTTGCGATGACTGTAATGGTGTTGATATGCTTCTCTCAAAAGTGCTTTCTTCAACATAACAACCTCAACAATTCCATTTGAAATTACTTATTCTGAAATTAATATGATGGGGTTCTTACCACTCAATAATCTTTATCATGGTAATCTCTTATTCTTCTTATTATTTTTTACTCTAATTAGATTATTGTTGAAGTGTCTTCAAAAATTATTTTGATTGGGCACAAATCTCTATGCATAACAAATGAAAACATAATTTATTCTTTATGGTTTGTGTTTTTTGTAATTTATCAAATTCTTTCCCAACTAAGTGAAATGACATCATTTGTAATCAATGATAAAACTATTACAGTCGTATTGATCAACTAGGTAAAGCCCGTGATATTTCTCTTTTCTTAGGTTGTACATAAAAAACACTCGTGTTTATTGCAAGTACTGTAACTTTATCGGGCGTTTGTTGAATATTCATAAACTCCATGACTCTACCATCATAAATGTTATATATGGCATGCATCAATTATGTTTGTACATGACTCTTAATTCAATATCATCTTAAATTTTGTAACTTGTTATTTATATTTCAAATACTTTATAGCTTTTTTTTTTATCCAAAGTATAAAAACTACAATTGTTTTTCATGACATTAGGACTAAGGCTTTGCTTGGGATGGCTTTTTTTCTGCTTCCTAAAGTAACTTTTCAATAAAAAAATTAGAAAGCTACTTTAAGAAAAATAAGAAAGCCGTCCCAAATGAAATCTAAATTTCAAGTCCCTCTTACATTTTATATGTACTTCAAAAGACTCGCTATTGTCACATATGACATTGGCCAATCTTCTAACAATTGTTTCTTCATGATTAATATTTGCAGGAACTTTAAAATGCCAAAGAATGTAATGCAAAAGAAGATATAAAATTTAAGTACTCACCATTTCCATATATCTTCCTATATGTCTACTATATATATGTTTGTAAGATGTTATGCTTGGAAGTAATTCAATGTCTTACTAAAATAAATGTTTAATATATTTTTATATAACCTTTTAATATTTATAACATTGTGTTCCTATGTTTATGTTGTCTTTAGGTACGTGATAAATTCCACTCTTCTTTCTGCTCTGTTAAGGACCTTTATTTATTAGACAACACTTATAGTTGTATTGAACTTGCAGGAGGACATTCTTTCATATGATATGATGAAGAATATACTAAAGTGAAATCTTAGTGAATAAGTGGTTTCCTTTCTTTGCCTACTAGTGCTTGTAACATAAAATGGGCCTATATTTACATGCATAAATTATAATTTTGAGAATAACTTCTGCTAGCTCACAAATAACTAATATCCAGTTGAGTGTACCACTTAAATTCATTCTTAAACATATTCTTGTTAGTAAGGATGTTGCACGTGTCCTCTAATCAATTTCGATCAAATGACACCACATGCAAATGGACTGGATGATTTTGTTATAAAATGGTACTACTAAATTTTGGTCATGGCCAAATCTCATATATTCCCCAATGACTCTAAATTGTTTAATAATGAATCATAGGATATATTTTATAGAGAACAAATTCATCTGTTATGTAAGGTTGACTCAAATGTATCCCATTAGACAAACATTTATCCCTAATATACAAGGTCCCCTTGGACGAGGCAACCTATAACTACCGACAGGTTCAATTGACTACCTCTTCTAACCTAGTAGACTAAGGATCATGATGGCCCTGGACAAAAGAACTATGGGATCTTAATAGAGTCCGTCATCATTCCTCCATCATTCACTTAAATTGTTCGATGATAAATTTCAAATTCTTAAAACCCCTAAAAATATAAAACCCTGAAATTGTTGCTATTATATATTGGGTACTTAGTGTCTATCTAACTAGTAGCCTTAATTGAAAGTTCTATCTTCATGCTTCACTTTCATAGCAATTTTTTAATTTATTTATTTTTTAGAATAATTGTGCCAATTTGCTTTTGTAAAATAAATCTCTTTTATCTCAGTTTTATTACAAACAATAATTTATATGAGCTCTAATGCTTTACGTTCAAAGGCTATTTTAATTTATATTTATTTTTCTCATCATAATTTGAGCTACTTTGAATTTGTCAAATAAATATTATCTCCTTCATATACACCAATTATATTACAGTCATTAATTTGAGTATGTCAATAAGCTTGCCTTTTTTAATCTTAGAATAATTTTTGCTAATTGAATTTTGTCAAATAAGTATATCCTCTGTCAAATATTGAGAGATGCGATTCTTTAAATAGGTAAAGCTCTCCATATCTAATAGCATCAACTGTTACCTTGAGAGAAAAAAAAATGTCATTTGCCATGAAAGAAGGTATTTTTGTCATTACAATGCTTCTTTGCCTTAAATTAGCTACTTCAGGTACGGCAAAAGCTTTCTACTACACTGGACCGTACGTTCGTAAGTGTCAAAATTTCTTATTTAAAACATTTATTTACATTTTAAATGTTAGAGATATTACTTTATGCATTTATAAATACTCCTTTGTGAAAACCCATTCTGGTCTTAAATTATTTTAGCTTTTTCAAGCTAATAATTCTTACAATTCAGAGGTAGTTTAAGATCACATTGTTTTAAACTTAGGGGCTTTTTGGTAGTAGGATTTAGGCCGGATTTGAAGTGAATTTGAGCGAAATCTAGACAAACGGCCTAAAATGCAAAATCAAATCTCAAGGCAAATGGAATCCGCCATAGATGGAAAAATTCCGGCTTTTTGTGCTAAATCCCGGATTTCCGAATTCTGTTTTTTGCCGGATTTATTAAATCCATTGGCTCGAGAGGAAGAATTCGCTCGTTAAGTCCGCTATATAGCTAAACAGTCACAAGGGATTTAATAGGATTTATCATGAATGTTACCAAACAGTTTTCAAGATTTAGGCTCCTCAGGATTTCTGAAATCCGGATTTAGAGGATTTACGAAATCCTACTTATATCAAATCCTAGGTGCTACCAAACAACCCCTTAGAATTTAAATTTTCTTATTTTGTTTTGTTTATGTATTGATTTACAATAAAACATGTTTTGTTTGTGAAGAACATGTTTTCCCCTCAATTAAATATTGAATAAATTAATTTATGTGAAGATGATGACTATTTTTAATAGAGTGGCAATGGCCATAAGTGATTGTCCATGGTAGCCAAAGATGATGGCTTAACATGACAGCTTGAGATGGTGGTCAATAGTGGCTAGATGTAGTGGCCGGCACAGGTTGGAGGTGGAAGCAAATTGTGGCGCTCAATGTAGTGGCTGGTTGTGGCAATTGAAAGTAGCTGATAGTAATTAGAGATGGAGTTCACAAATTTTTTTTTATCCATTTAGGTCAATTAAGGAAAACTTACACACACACAACCCATACGCAAATTTAAATTCAAAACCTCTTAATTGATAGTCAAAACTCTCAACCAACCGTTGAAGATAAATTACGTTAGTTACAATCATTAACGACTTCCTATAAGGAGTTCGGTTGCTATAACTCATCTTGCATCATTCTTTTAAATAACTCTTAAAATATTTTTCCGAATCTCTATACATCCTTCTAAAAAAATTGATAATTTCATGTAAATGTGAACTAATTTTGTTAATATGCAGCTTCTTTTTGCTTCAATACCCCGCAAAGAGGAGAGAAAATAGTCAAAATTGGTCAACGATTATGGAATGATATCTCTTGCGGGGATCTATATCAAGTGTGGTGTAAAAATAATGGTATAACTCATATGTGTAATGATCCACAAGGAACAACATTTGGAGAAATTGTTGAAGTTGTAGGTCCTTGCGATGACTGTTATGGCGTTGATATGCTTCTCTCACAAATTGCTTTCTTCAACATAACAACCTCAAATATTCCAATTGAAATTACTTATTCGAAATTATGATGATGGGGTTCTTACCACTCAATAATCTTTATCATGGTAATCTCTTATTCTTCTTTTTATTTTGACTCTAATTAGATTATTGTTGAAGTGTCTTAAAAATTATTTTGATTGGGCACAAATCTCTATGTATAACAAATGGCCACATAATTTATTCTTTATGATTTGTGTTTACTGTATTTTATGAAAGTCTTTCTCAGCTAAGTGAATTGTCATCATTTGTAATCAATGATAAAAAACTATTACAATCATATTGATCAACTAGGTTGTACATTTATAAACTATCGTGTTTATTACAAGTATCGTATCTTTTATCTGGTGTTTGTTGAATCTTCAGAAACTCTTTGACTCTACCATCATAAATGTTATGACCATTGTTTTGAAAACCGGACCGGACCGGCCGGTCCGACCGGTTCAACCGTGAACCGGTCTTACGGCCGGTTCGGTCCTCCCTAAGAACCGGACTAGCAATGAACCGGTCAAAACCGGTTTGAACCGCCGGTTCAACTGCCCGACCGTTGAACCGGTCGGTTTTTTAAAGAACCGGCCGGTTCAACTAATAAGATATTTAAATATTTTATTTTTATATAAAATGTTTAATTAAATATTAAATTAATTTAATTTAAATATCATATATTTTATTTAATAATATGATTCAAAAAATTTTTATTATATATATATATTACATTAAATATAAGTAATTAGCTCACATGATGCCATAATACCATGAAAGCTATTAGCCCAAGGGTACAAGGAAAGGGTATATAAACAACATAGCATAAAACTCCTAGGTGATGTGGGACTAAACAACTTGTAGTTTTTTGTTTCAACATTCAACAATGTGTACATGACACTTGTTTAAATGAGAACTTGTTGGATTTTTTTTTTTGTAGGATATTCAAATAAAAAATCATAATAATAATTTTTAAACTTCTTAAATTTATTATTAATTATATATTTATAATTATTCAAATAAAAAAATTATTTACAATTTTTAAAGTTTTAAAACTTTTTCTAAATGCGAAATTAAATGATAGAAATATAAAAATCTTAAAAAATAATATTGTATGACTTTATAAATAAAATTTTATAATATAAAATTTATATATAATTTTATATATGTAAATTATGTTTAAATATATAACATAAAATAATAATTTATATCAAATTTATATATATTTATATATAAACTAAATTTTTATTAAATATAAATTAAAATCGAAGATTGAAGATGTTTATATTTAAATTTAAAATTAGTAATTAATTATATTTAAATATATAACATAAAATATAATAATTATTTATATTTAATATTAAAATTATGTAATATATTATATATGTATGAATTTTATTTATTTTTTTGTCTAAAAATTCTTAGAACTAGAAAATTTTTAAGAATAAATTGTCATTATTATTATTTTAATTTTATTACTTTTAATTATATTATTATTTATTACGTCATCCGGTTCGACCCCGGTTCGACCGGTCAAACCGGTCGAACCATGAACCTCTCTTCTTCCGGTTCGTTGTCCGGTCCGGTTTTCACAACCTTGGTTATGACATGCATCAATTGTGTTGTACATAACTCTTAATTCAATATCTTCTTAAATTTTGTAACTTGTTATTTATATTTCAAAAACATTATGCTTTTTTTTTTCGAAGTACAAAAACTACAATTGTTTTTCATGACATTAGGACTAAGGCTTTGTTTGAGATGGCTTTTTTCCTGCTTCCTAAAGTGGCTTTCCAGTACAAAAATTAGAAAGTTGCTTTAAAAAGGAATAAGAAAGCTATACCAAATGAAGTCTGAATTTCAAATCCCTCTTACATTTTATTTGTACTTCAAAACACTCACTATTATCACATATGTGATCAGCCAATCTTCTAACAATTGCATCTTCATGATTAATATTTGCAGGAACTTTAAAATGCCAAATAATGGAATGCAGAAGAAGATATCAAATTTAAGTACTTGTCGTTTCTATATATCTTCCTATATGTCTACTATTTATATCTTTGTAAGATGTTATGCTTGGATGTAATTCTATGTCTTACTACAATAAATTTGTAATATATTTCTATATATCCTTTTAATAATTATAACATTGTCTTCTTATGTTTCTGTTGTGTCTTTGGGTGATAAATTTCACTCTTCTTTTTGTTATGCTAAAGATGTTTCATTTATTAGATAACACTTAGCTTCTAGCTGAATTGAACTTGTGGGAGGACATTCTTTCATATGATATGAAGAGGAATATACTTAAGTGAAATCTTAGTGAATAAGTGGTTTCCTTTCTTTGCCTACTAGTGCTTGTAACATAAAATGAGCTTATATTTACCTGCATAAATAATAAAGATTTTAAATTTTCAATTAAAATATTCTTAGCAAAATGAATATATGATGATCAAAGAAAGCAAGATAAAAATACTTCTCATTTAAGAAATTAGGGTTTGAGCAACCAAGCACAAAATCAGGCAAGAGAGATAATTTTTAGTCAAAGGAAGTTTAATGTTATGGAAATCATTTCATATTGGTTTCATCTTTTTGATTTGGAAAGCATTTAGTGATTAATTAATGTATTAAATAGGGGATCTAATTATTACATAAAATAGAAGATTTGATTGGTACTTTGATCATTTCTTGTTGTGAATATTAAATAATTCTGAATAAATAACCAAACCGTAGCAGCCAAAGGATCATTAATTCAAAGTTTCAAAGCAAAAACAACATTGATATTTGGAAGCTAAAATAATAGCTTTCTTTTAGAGCTTGCTATCCACCAACGTGAAACCTTTGAGAATTCTCCAAGCTAAAATAGAGAACTTGAGAGGAATAACATAATACCAGATTATGTCCAAAATACCAATTGGAGGATCCTTCGTCCAAAAATAATGCCAAGTTTTTTTTTATATTTAAATCACCATTAGAAGAAATATTGTACAAAATTTGATCCTTGGTATTCAGACTAATAGGGATATCAATAATGTTGTTCACCAAACTTTGAGGAAGTAATTGAAGAAGACGGCCAGTGGACCATCTCCCATCTTCAATAAAATAGGATACTTTCACATAAGAGTTAGAAGAAAAATTAAAATAAGAGTCAAGAGATCCCACATTAAGCCAAATATCTTGCCAAAAGAAAATATCACCCGTTGGATGCCCCCATTGAATAGTAGGTTCAGCTGCCCATTTAATATTGCAAAGCCTTAATTTTCCTACCCGGAGATTGATCATGTTTAAAGAAACAAAGAGAGGGGTGAATATTGTCACAATACTTTTTATGCATGTAGTTGCCGCACAGAGATTCATTCTTTCTGAAATTCCACCAAAGCTTAAAAGAGATGCTTCTAATTAAATCATAAATAGATTTACAATACAAACCACCTTCCCCAAAAGGACCCATACACACATTCCACTTGGTCCAATGAATCTTTTTGGAAGAATAAGAAAATCCCCAAAAATATTTATTAAACCTTTTCTCAAGTCTCTAACAAAAGGATTTAGTATGGTTGACAGTTTGTAATAATTAGACAGGCATATAACACAAAACACTTTTAATAAGCAACAACCGGGCACCCATAGATAGCATTTTAGACTCCCAACTAGAAATTTTCATGGTTATAGAATGAAAACTCTTGTCTAAAAGAAAAGAACGTTTGTGCCCTTTGAATAAAGGAGTGCCAATGTAATAAAGAGGCAAAACCTGACTAGAAAAACCCGTAGCATTACAAATATTAATACTTTGAACATGAGTAAGATCCTTCAAATATTTATTAAACTCTAAAATTTAATTAAATAACTATTATACATACAGTCTTTTGAAGCTTCCCAAATTATAAAGTACATTTGATTATATTAATTATTTAAATTTTTGAGTATTTCTCAAATAAATATTAATACATTTGAATACCTAGAACTTCTTATTAAAATAAATAATATGTTGATATATACAATAATGATGATTTATATGCAACAAAAGCAAGTAATAAATTATATAAAATACTATAAATAAAAAATATAATTAATAACGAGAATATATAATAATGAGTATATGAGAGTTTCGACTACCAACTAAGAGGTCCTGGGTTTGAAGCTTGCGTATGTGATGTGTGTGTGTGTTTACTTTAATTGAGGTACCTAAATGTCCAAAAAAAAGTATAAATTTTTACTATAAATACTAAATATGTTCTTGTTGGGGGTGGGGAAGAGTAAATCACACAACAAAACAACAATAACAACAATAACAACAACATCAAGCCTTTGTCTCACTACGTGGGGTCGACTATATGAATCATTTTTCTTCATTGTGTCCTATTAAAAGTCAAATTCTTGTTTAAATCTAATACAGAAAAATCATTTCTAATGTTTTCTAACCTAGTATTTTTAGATTTACCTCTACCTTTTTTAATATAAGTAAAATCTAATTCCTTTACTTTCCTAACTGGGTCATCAGTAGACCGTAGTTTTCTCTCCACTGCATTGCTTCTATTTTTTATGTGTAATTTGTCATGATTATTCGACAAGTTTTACGCTGGTTGTCGAGAAAAAATCCACAATGAAAATGAGGAGAAAAAATCCTATGGGGAGGACCTTCGTGAGCACGAGAAATGACTTGAAATCCGAGATAACAATACAACCTGATTGATCGACACAATCAAATTCCACTTGGACTAACAATTCTAATTAATATTTATATAACAATAAATAATTTTGATATCTTTAATGAAACTGAATAATTCCAATATTTGTAATATGTTCCTTCATGCTGAATTTGCTCACAATACCTTCACTAAGCTAATTTAACATTAGAGCTCTCTTAATTCTTCAGTTGAGTTTTCACATATTACGTACGCATCTCTATGCAAGCAATCTTCCTATCATCATCATTATCATCATCGTTACTAGCTATTAAAATAATAAATTGTAATAACATACTTAACAAATTATTAGAAGAAAAAATCTATAAAAAATAATTTGTTACTATTTTCCTTTTTGTCGTAACAAAAGTATTTTTAAAATTATAAATCAAATAATGAAATTTTAAAAAAAATTCATTAAATTTTTGTTATATTAAATTAATCAAATTATGTATTAATTTCAATATAAAATGGATGACATTCAAATTAATTTTATGATAACATACTAATATATATATTTTTTTTAATTTTATAATGCATGTAATAATTAGTCAAGCATTGGAATGTTTCCAATAGGCACACGTTAAATTTTAATTTTTCCATGAACACTTAGGTAAATTAAAATAAAATAGTTTACGCAGAAAAAGTACTTGCAATATTATGAAAAAATAGGAAATTCATCCATTAAAATATAAACTCTTAGTCATAATATTTATATGGTAGTCTTTGAAGTTAGTAGTTGAACTTGATTGATCCTTTGTTGGCGGGCGGGCATATAGAGTTGATAATGTTCAAACTATGAAATAAAAGTTCCTACAAATCATTAATGATAGTTGTGTTGAAATTGAATCTCAAGCGAATGGGATACTACATTTTAGAATATTCAGAAACCTTGTTGAAAATATAAATATATTGTAAGTGACTTTAATATTAACTAGATGATAGACGCATTGAAAGAAAATATTAACAAAAAGGGGTCAAATATTTTCAAATATCTCTACTCCAATAGAAATGAAGAGTATTTTGTGTCAAAAACGGGTTCGCAAGTCAGGTTAGGGTCGAATCCGGATTTACCCGGGTATTAACGGGTTAACCCTAACCTGACCTGATTTCTCAAATTGGTTAGGATTGTCAACCCGGACCTGACTCACACGAGTTAGCAAGTTAACACGACACCCTCGACACGACTCACGAACTCTGGTAAGAGCAGGTGTGCTGGAGTCAGATAGGTGCAAAGTGGGGGATTGGCTAGTTGAAGTAGGAAGAAGTATGGCATGGGGAAGAGGGGGAAGAATTAGGAAGAGGAAATTTAAGAAGTTTAGGAGAAGTGTAGGGGAATAAGGGAAGAAAAAAGAAGAATAGGGGGAAGAAGAGGAGGAAAAAAAAAGGAGATAAGAATTTAATATTGTGCATATAGGAAGAAATTATATGGTTAGTGTATTTAACCTTTCTAATTTAACAGTGTTCAGTTATTGATTGGGGCATTCATACTGTGAGGGGAATTGATACCTATAATCATGTATACTATGTGAAAATTGGAAAGTATTTTAGCTAGAAAATGAATTAATTGTATGAGTTAGATAGGAGATTGTGTCAGCACTTAATGATTTGGGTTAGTTTAAGTGCCCTAAATATACAGGCGGATGCTAGGTGTCGAAACTTAGTGAGTTTGCTATTGCGTCGAAAAATATAATATATTAATTTTGAATACAACAAGAAAGTCTAATTGTTTGTGCAATTAAACTAGTTGAATGTGAAATTTATTTTTATGCTCTTATGCATTGATATTTAGCCTAAAATGGTGATTCATACAGTCATTTCATGTGTAATTCTTTTGTGATCTATGATTCTATGATATTGTGATGCCATGTATAATTATATAAATATTGTGATATTTGATGCATACACACGTGTCTTATATTATACCGTTACCGCCTACATATATATTTATATAATAAATTAGAATATTGCAGGTTGTAAGAATAAAGTGAAAAAATAGTGATCAAAGAAGCCTAAGAAAATGTCATGTGAGGTGATATGCAGGTGGAGGCTGTGCGACTCCGATGGGCAGTGCGTCCCGATTGAGGCAATGCCATCTCGATATGATGAAGTCTATGGGCTATGATATGAAGCCTATGGGTTATGATATGAAGCCTATGGACTATGATATGAGGCACGCAGTCTATAAAATCAGTACGATCTCAAGAGCTTTTGGGTTGTAGACCTAGACCTAGACATCTAGACATGATACCTTTGATGCTGGAAAAAGGAAGCTAGTTATATGACAAACTGATATATATAAGGATGATTACATATTATAGGGATGACTACATATTATAATGTTTGATTTACTTATTGAATGCATTTGGACCGATTGATTATGCTGCCATTAGATGATATTGGCCTTATGAGACATACTTAAATGTTTATGTTAAATGATTACATACTATGCATATTTCCTTTAAATGATTATATGTAGTTCTTGCTTTCAGTTGTTGATAAATATGTTAATTATTTCTTTCATATACTTGACTACGATATTAGAATTGTATATCTCTATAGGCATCATGGTTCACCATATTTTCATTATGGTTGTTCTTACAGGAAATTAAAGAGGACGGGAAAAGTTGAACCAGATTATTGTAAGTTCAGTTGTTATTTTAATTTTACATTTGTCTTTAAAATAAAGATCTAAGTTGAGGTCAAGAGTTATTTAATCGTTTCATGTTTTAGTGTTTACTTGCAGCTGCTTTGTGTATGAAAATTTTTTGAAATGAAATTTTTGTTTGCTTCAAACTTTGATTGATGTTTTATATTATGATGTCCTTTATAATGGTTCAATTTGAAGGGGTTGAATTATATTGGAGTGTAAATGGGATAGTGTAAATGTTTTTTGATATCTCCTATGTTGCATCTTACGTAACCTATTAAGAGTAGAGTCGGTATGGGGCATAACACAATCCTTGATGAAAATATAAGTATTTCATAGCGAGTTTAATGTTAATCCAATAATAGCTATGTTGAATGAGAGTCTCAATCAGAGGTAACCATGCATGCTAATTAACAAAAAAATTCCTCAAACTCCAAAGTTACCTATTTGGGGCTTAAATCTGAATAAAAATTAAAAGATTAAAAATATATTAAAACTCAAATATTCAAAGTCAATACAAAAAATGCTAAAACAAAAATAATCTATCTATCATCCTCAACTATTTTTCTAAGATGATAAATTTGAGAATAACTTCAGCTCATAAATAACGAATATCCATTCGAGTGTACCACTTAAATTCATTTTTAAATATTTTCTATTAGTAAGGATGTGGCACATGTCTTCTAACTGATTGCCACCAAATTGCACCACATGCAAATGATTATGATTGGATGATTTTGACGTAAAATAGTACTACTAAATTATGGTAATGGCCAAAGACCATATATTCCCCAATGACTTTAAACCATTAAATAATAAATCATAGGATATATTTGATAAATAACAAAGCCTTCTGACTCAAATGTATCTCATTTGAAAAATATTTATCCATAATCTATAAGGTCCCCTTGGATGAGACATCCTATAACTAATGATAAGGATCCTTCAGTTAGGTTCAGTCGACTACCACTTCTAACTTAGTAGACTATGGATCATGATGGCCTTGGACAACAGAACCATGGGATCTTACTAGAGTCCGTTATCATTCCCCCATCATTCACTTTAAGTGTTCGATGATAAATTTCAAATTCTAAAAACCCCTGAAAATATGAAACCTTGAAGTTGTTGCTAATATTCATTGGGAACTTGGTGTCTATCTAACAAGAAGCCTTAATTGAAAGTTCTCTCTCGTTATCAGTAGGGATAATTAGCCATAAGAGTTTGCGCTTATAGGAAACTAGATCTCATATCATAAAGTCCTCTCACAAAATGAGGGCAAATTCTCTGGATAATCTCTTATCTAAAATTCAATACAGCTTTTGAAATTTTATCCCGAAACATAACATCGTTAAAACCCTCTTCATCGTCAAAAGGACGCAAGGAGGTCAGGGCAAAAATTTTCAAAGCCCTTAGAGCCAATTTGATTTTGTCAAATAATTCTCTTCTTTATGCCATCAATTTCCATTACAATCATTAATTTGGATGTGCGCTTTATGCTACACTTTCATAGAAAATTTTTTAATTAATTTATTCCTTAGCATAATTCTGTCGATTTGCTTTTTTTCAAATAAATCTCTTTAATTTCATATACGCCAGTTTTATTATAGTCATTAATTTGAGTATGTCAAATAAGCTTGTCTTTTTTGTTCTTAGAATAATTTCTGCTTTTTTTTTTTTTTTTTTTTTGTCAAATAAGTATCTCCTCTGTTAAATATTGGGATATGAGATCCTTTAAATAGTTAAAGCTCTCCATATCTAATATCATTAACTTTTACCTTGAGAAAAAAAAAAATGTCATTAGCCATGAAAGAAGGTATTTTTTTCATTACAATGCTT
Source organism: Dendrobium officinale (assembly GCA_019514585.1). Taxonomy (NCBI): domain Eukaryota; kingdom Viridiplantae; phylum Streptophyta; class Magnoliopsida; order Asparagales; family Orchidaceae; genus Dendrobium; species Dendrobium officinale. The sequence continues at coordinate 5,028,702 of CM033700.1, forward strand.
CTTTGCCTTAAATTAGCAACTTCAGATACGGCAAAAGCTTTCTACTACACTGGACCTTACGTTCGAGTGTGAACATTTCTTATTTAAAACATTTATTTACATTTTAAATGTTAGAGATATTACTTTATGCATTTATAAATACTCCTTTGTGAAAATCCATTCTGGTCTTAAACTATTTTAGCTTTTTCAAGCGAATAATTCTTATAATCAAGGGGTAGTTTGAGATCACATTCTTTTAAATTTAAGAATTTAAAATTTTTATTTTGTTTTGTTTATGTATTAATTTACAATAAAACATGTTTTGTTTGTGAAGAACATGTTTTCACCTCAATTAATTATTGAATAAATTAATTTATGTGAAGATGATGGCTATTTTTAGTAGAGTGGCAATGGCCATAAGTGATGGTCCATGGTAGCCAAAGATGATGGCTAAACATAACAGCTTGAGATGGTGGTCAATAGTGGCTAGATGTAGTGGCTGGCATAGGTTGGAGGTGGATGCAAATTGTGGGGTCGGAGTTCCGCCCGTCTTTCAAGTGACGCCGGAATTCCGCCAGTCTTTCAATTGACGCCGGAGTTCCGCTTGACTCTCAAGTGAGGTCGGAGTTCCACCCAACTTTTAAGTGACGCTGGAGTTCCGTCCGACCTCAAAGTAACATTATACTCTCTCGGACAAATAACAGACACTAGTTTTCTGATATCAGCATTCAGATATCCATGTGCAACTGAATTTCAACCCGGGAGTTGATTATTGTAATCTAATCGTCCTAAATTTTAAGGACGAGTCAGCCTTTTGTAACCGATGAAGAAGAGTTATGTTATTTATAATCATTAACAACTTCCTATTGGAATTCAGTTGCTATAACTCATCTTGCATCATTCTTTTAAATAACTCTTAAAATATTTTTTGTGAATCTCTATACATCCTTCTAAAAAGTTGATAATTTCAAGTGAATGTGAACTAATATTATTAATATGCAGCTTCTTATTGCTTCAATACCCCGCAAAACGAAGAGAAAATTGTCAAGCTTGGTCATCAATTATGGAATGAACATTCTTGCTGGAATGTATATAAAGTGTGGTGTAAAAATAATGTTATATCGCAACCGTGTGCTGATCCACGAGGAACAACTTTTGGAGAAATTGTTGAAGTTGTAGGTCCTTGGGATGACTGTAATGGTGTTGATATGCTTCTCTCACAAAGTGCTTTCTTCAACATAACAACCTCAACAATTCCATTTGAAATTACTTATTCGAAATTAATTTGATGGGGTTCTTACCACTCAATAATCTTTATCATGGTAATCTCTTATTCTTCTTTTTTATTTTGACTCTAATTAGATTATTGTTGAAGTGTCTTCAAAAATTATTTTGATTAGGCACAAATCTCCATGCAAAAAAAACGGGCATGTGATTTATTCTTTATAATTTGTGTTTATTGTATTTTATCAAAGTCTTTCCCAACTAAGTGAAATGGCGTCATTTGTAATCAATGATAAAACTATTGCATTCGTATTGATCAACTAGGTAAAGCATCGTGATTTTTCTCTTTTCTTAGATTGTACATATAAAAACTCTCGTGATTATTGCAAATACTGTAACTTTTATCTGGTGTTTGTTGAATCTTCATAAACTCCTTGACTCTACAATCATAAATGTTATATAGCATTAATTATATTTTTACATAACTCTTAATTCAATATCATCTTAAATTTTGTAACTTGTTATTTATATCTCAAAAGTTTTATGCCGTTTTTTTTTCAAAGTACAGAAACTACAATTGTTTTTCATGACATTAGGACTAAGGATTTGCTTGGGATGGCTTTTTTCCTACTTCATAAAGTGGCTTTTCAGTACAAAAATTAGAAAGTTGTTTTAAGAAGCAGTAAGAAAGCCATCCTAAACGAAATCTAAATTTCAAGTCCCTCTTACATTTTATATGTACTTCAAAAGACTCGCTATTGTCACTTATGTGATCAATCAACCTTCTAACAATTGTTTCTTCATGATTAATATTTGCAGGAACTTTAAAATGTCAAAGAATGTAATGCAGAAGAAGATATCAAATTTAAGAAGTTGTTGTTTCTATATATCTTCCTATATGTCTACTATATATATATGTTTGTAAGGTGTTATGCTTGATATAATTTGTTGTCTTACTAAAATAAATTTGTAATATATTTCTATATATCCTTTTAATATTATAACATTGTGTTCTTATGTTTTTGTTGTCTTTGGGTGATAAACTCCGCTCTTCTTTCTGCTCTGCTAAAGACCTTTATTTATTAGACAACACTTATAGCTGTATTGAACTTGCAGGAGGGAATTCTTTCATATGATATGAAGAAGAATATACTGAAGTGAAATCTTCATGAATAAACGATTTCCTTTCTTTGCCTACTAGTGCTTGTAACATAAAATGATCTTATATTTACATGCATAAATTATAATTTTGAGAATAACTTCCGCTCACAAATAACAAATATCCAGTTAAGTGTACCTCTTAAATTCATTTTTAAACATATTCTTGTTAGTAAGAACGTGACACGTGTCTTCTAACCAATTGCGGCCAAATGACACCACATGTAAATGGTTATGACTGGATGATTTTGTCATAAAATGGTACTACTAAATTATGGTCATAGCCAAATCTCATATATTCCCCAATGACTCTAAACCGTTAAATAATGAATTATAGGATATACTTGATAGAGAACAAAGCCATTTTTATGTAAGGTTGACTCAAATGTATCCCATTAGACAAACATTTATCCCTAATATACAAGGTCCCCTTGGACGAGGAAGCCTATAACTACCGATAAGGATCTTTCAGTTAGGTTCAGTTGACTACCTCTTCTAACCTAGTAGACTAAGGATCATGATGGCCCTGGACAATAGAACCAGAGGCGGATTTTCGCTAGGGGACGTTGGGGCACGGGCCCCCACTGACCATAGTTAATACTTAATTAAAGTAATTTATGGCTCTTTAATTACCGCCTAATGTAAATTATTAATATTAAAATTTTCTTTTCTTCATCCTCAATCCCGCCCAACTTTTTCGCGCACGCACGGACACGGACAAGACGGAAGGGCTTTCTTTGACGAGCTCACGAACTGAAGGCAAAATCCCCATCTTCTTTCTTCTTCAAAAGCCCACACAATTAACCACACTTCACCTTCTCATGCCGGTGGTTGGTGACTCTCTCTCTCTCTCTCTCTCTCTCTCTCTCTCTCTCTCTCTCCCCCCCCCCCCCCCCCCCCCCCTAACTCTACAAGCTACAATATATACTGCGAATTTGAAAGTAAGAAAAATGGTTTGCTATGAACTACAAAGTTTCTTCTTATTTCCCTAATATGCTAGTACTTTATGCAGTTAAGTGGCTATTAGCATACCGTGCCGTTTTAGTAATTGTGTTATAAAGTTCGAATATGGGGTTAATTTTTAATGGAATCAATATATTAGGTACTTCAAATTTAATTAAATGTACCCAATGTAATTGCCTTAGGTTGATTTCAATTTCTGCAATAGTTTGTTCATGCATGGTATTATTAAAATAGTTTAAAACAAATTGCTCAATCATTTCTAAAAAATAATAAATTTGTCTGAATTAATGTTTGTTGTTTGATGTCAAAATTTTGGTACATTAACATTTTTTTTATAAATTAAGTAATAGATTGGATTCCTGAATGCTTTCTTAGGGGGAGATCGGAGTACAATAATCAATTCCAGAATTGAAATTTAACTACAAGAAGAGATAAAAAATCCGACGATATTTGGTGGTCGAGCGGATATCCTGCTTCTAATGATGGTCAGGCAGAAATCCGGTGCTAGTCGGTTGTCAGGTAGAAATCCGATTATTTTAATTTTTGAAGTTTCCAACTTGAATTTTGCCTCGAGATTCATGCCCAATCAAGATTATTTTTTGATGATATATCAATTATGTATTTTATATGTTTATAATGAGTCTAATGATTTAAAAAAAAATAATAATTGTCTATACCGGTCACAATCTCGAATAAAAGAGGTTAAGAATTTTTTTCTTAAACTTAATAATTTGTGCCCCCACATGAAGAAAATCCTGGCTCCGCCCCTGAATAGAACCATGGGATCTTAATAGAGTATATTATCATTCCTCCATTATTCGCTTTAAGTGTTCGATGATAAATTTCAAATTCTAAAAACCCCTAAAAATATAAAACCCTGAAGTTGTTGCTACTATATATTGGGTACTCAGTGTCTATCTAACTAGTAGCCTTAATTGAACGTTCTCTCTTAATGTTTCACTTTCTTAGCATTTTTTTTAAATTAATTTATTTCTTAGCATAATTGTGCCAATTTGCTTTTGTCAAATAAATCTCTTTCATGCCAGTTTTATTACAAACAATAATTTCAATGAGCTATGATGCTTCACTTTCAGAGACTATTTCTGTTTATATTTAATTTTCTCATCATAATTTGAGCCACATTGAATTTGTCAAATAAATACTATCTCTTTCATATACGCCAATTATATTACAGTCATTAATTTGAGTATGTCAAACAAGCTTGTCTTTTTTTATCTTATAATAATTTGTGTCATTTTAATTTTGTCAAATATTGGGATATGAGATCCTTTAAATAGGTAAAGCTCTCCATATCTAATAGCATTAACTGTTATACCTTGAGAAAAAAAAATGTCATTAGCCATGAAAGAAGGTATTTTTGTCATTACAATGCTTCTTTGCCTTAAATTAGCTACTTCAGGTACGGCAAAAGCTTTCTACTACACTGGACCGTACGTTCGTAAGTGTCAAAATTTCTTATTTAAAACATTTATTTACATTTTAAATGTTAGATATATTACTTTATGCATTTATAAATACTTCTTTGTGAAAATCCATTATGGTCTTAAATTATTTTAGCTTTTTCAAGCGAATAATTCTTATAATTAAGGGGTAGTTTCAAATCACATTCTTTTAAACTTAGGGGCTGTGTGGTAGCAGGATTTAGGCCGGATTTGAGGTGAATTTGAGTGAAATCCAACAAAACGGCCTAAAATGCAACACCAAATCTCACGGCAAATGAAAGACGTCGTTGATGAAAAATTTCTCCTTTTCATGCTAAATCCCGGATTTTCGAATTCCTCTTTTTTTCGGATTTATGAAATCCATTGCTCGAGAGGAAGAATCCGCTCGTTAAATCCGCTCTATAGCCAAACAGTCACACGATATTTAATAGGATTTATCAATAATGTTACCAAACAGTTTTCAGGATTTTCCAAATCCGGATTTAAACCCCTCAGGATTTTCCAAATCTGGATTTAGATGATTTATGAGATCCTACTTACACCAAATCCTAGGTGCTACCAAATAGCCCCTTAGAATTTAATTTTTTTTTATTTTGTTTTGTTTATGTATTGATTTACAATAAAAACATGTTTTGATTGTGTAAAACATGTTTTCACCTCAATTAAATATTGAATAAATTAATTTATGTGAAGGTGATGGCTATTTTTAGTAGAGTGGCAATGGCCATAAGTGATGGTCCATGGTAGCCAAAGATGATGGCTATACATGATAGCTTGAGATGGTGGTCAATAGTGGCTAGATGTAATGATTGACACAGGTTGGAGGTGGAGGCAAATTGTGGGGCTCAATGTTGTGGCTGGTTGTGGAGGTCGTAAACAGCTGATAGTGACTAGAGATGGTGATTACAATTTTTTTTTGGGTACATTTAGGTCAATTAAGGAAAACTCAAACACCAACACATAGGATACGCAAGTTTAATTTCAAAACCTCTTAATTGATAGTCAAAACTCCCAATCAACCGATGAAGATAAGTTACGTTAGTTACAACCATTAACAACTTCCTATAAGGAGTTCAGTTGCTATAACTCATCTTGCATCATTCTTTTAAATAACTCTTAAAATATTTTTTATGAATCTCTATACATCCTTCTAAAAAAGTTAATATATAATTTCATGTGAATGTGAACTAATATTATTTATCTGCAGCTTCTTATTGCTTCAATACCCTACAACAAGGAGAGAAAATAGTCAAACTTGGTCATCAATTATGGAATGAACACTCTTGCGGGAATGTATATAAAGTGTGGTGTAAAAATGATGATATATCGCAGTCGTGTACTGATCCACGAGGAACAACATTTGGAGAAATTGTTGAAGTTGTAGGTCCTTGCGATGACTGTAATGGTGTTGATATGCTTCTCTCACAAAGTGCTTTCTTCAACATAACAACCTCAACAATTCCATTTGAAATTACTTATTCGAAATTAAGATGATGGGGTTCTTACCGCTCAATAATCTTTTTATCATGGTAATCTCTTATTCTTCTTTTTATTTTGACTCTAATTTGATTGTTGTTGAAGTGTCTTCAAAAATTATTTTGATTGGGCACAAATCTCCATGCATAACGAATGGTAACATAATTTATTCTTCATGATTTGTGTTTATTGTAGTTTATCAAAGTCTTTCCCAACTAAGTGAAATGTCATCATTTGTAATCAATGATAAAACTATTGCAATTGTATTGATCAACTAGGTAAATTAAGCATCGTGATTTTTCTCTTTTTTTAGGTTGTACGTGTTTATTGCAAGTACCATAACTTTTATTAGGTGTTTGTTGTATCTTCATAAACTCTTTGACTCTACCTTCATAAATGTTATATATGCATGGCATGCATCAATTATGTTTGTACATAATTCTTAATTCAATATCATCTTAAATTTTGTAACTTGTTATTTATATTTCAAAAACTTTATAGCATTTTTTTTTCAAAGTACAAAAACTACAATTGTTTTTCATGACATTAGGACTAATGCTTTTTTTGAAACGGCTTTTTTCCTGGTTCCTAAAGTGGCTTTCCAATGTAAAAATTAAAAAGTTGCTTTAAGAAGCAATAAGAAAATCGTCCCAAATGAAATCTAAATTTCAAGTCCCTCTTACATTTTATATGTACTTCAAAAGATTCGCTATTGTCACATATGTGATAAACCAATCTTCTAACAATTGCTTCTTCATGATTAATATTTGCAGGAACTTTAAAATGCCAAAGAATGTAATGCAGAAGAAGATATCAAATTTAAGTACTTGTCGTTTCTATCTATCTTCCTGTATGTCTACTATATATATATATATATATATATATATATATATATATATATATATATATATATATATATATATATATGTTTGTAAGATGTTATGCTTGGATGTAATTCTATGTCTTACTAAAATAAATTTGTAATATATTTCTATGTATCCTTTTAATAATTATAACATTGTGTTCTTATGTTTATGTTGTGTCTTTGTGTGATAAATTTCCTTTTCTTTTTGCTCTGCTAAAGATATTTATTTATTAGATAACACTTCCAGCTGAATTGTACTTACAGGAAGACATTCTTTCATATAATATGAAGAGGAATGTACTGAAGTGAAATCTTCATGAATAAGTGGTTTCCTTTCTTTGCCTACTAGTGCTTGTAACATAAAATGAGCTTATATTTACGTGCATAAATATAAGAAAGCAAGATAAAAAATACTTCTCATTTAAGAAATTAGGGTTTGAGCAACCAAGCACAAAATCAGGCAAGAGAGATAAATTTTAATTAATTTTTAGTCAAAGGAAATTTAATGTTATGGAAATCTTTTCATATTGGTTTCATCTTTGATTTGGAAAGAATTTTGTGATTAATAAGTATTAATTAGGGGATCTAATTATTACATAAATTACAAGATTTGATTGATACTTTGATCAGGAAGTTTGCTTATTATATTTTGTTTTCAAAGAAATTTAAAGGGCTTGAGGACTGTTGTATGGGAGTATGCAAGAAAGAGCCAATTGTATTCATATTTGTTTCTGCAAAATAGTGAATTCATCCCATCCATGTGGACGTAAATAATTCTTAGCCGAACCACATAAATCATATTGTTGTTTATACCTCACTTGTAATTTTAAACTAATAATCAAGTTAAAATATCTTTGATATAAATCTAAAGTTATACTGCCCTATGCACTAAAAATCTTAAAAACTTTAATAAGAAAATTCATAATTAAAAAACTTATAAATAAGAAAAGAACTTGTTAGCATATCAATTTTCATTTGTATTAATAATTATCTTTAATTATTTTTCACTATCTTTATTATGGCTAACATGTCTAAATCTTATGACTTTTTTTTTTAACGATGGATGACTGGATGTATTGCTTGGTATATATATATTCTTTATTTGTTTTAGGGCAAAGCTAACATAAATAGAAAAATTAGGGTTTGTAGGAGTGTTCAAGGTTTTCTCCATGAGTTTTTGTCTCTTGGTTGAGTGAAGTATCTAAGTTCTCCTAAAAAAGAATCAAATGGGTGTAAGTTTTCTCTAATCTTGAAGCTTGATAGAATAAGGGTATTTTGGGAGAGGATGGGATGGTCACCAAGGGTGTAGAAAAAGTAATTATCTTATTTTATTTATTTCTAATTAAGAAGTTTTTTTATCTAACAGCCCCACGTAGTGGGATAAAGGCTTCATGATGATGATGATGTTGTTGTTGTTGTAAGATTTTTTTGCCATTAATGACCATGTGGCATGTTTACCACATAAAACTCTCGCTCTACTAGGGATTCTCCCTAGCAGCCATTCTGCTAGGGTTTCGCCCTAGTCTCTCTCCCTCTCCCATTGGCGCTTCTCTCTTATCTACTCTTCTACCGAGGGGAGATCTCTTTGCCTCTTGTGGACCTCCGAAGGAGCACCGCTCGCGGGGGTTCGAACGCAGAGGGTACGGCCGCACTATCCCGTAGGACAAAACGATCGCAGGCCTCTACGCTCGACACGAACGGGTCGATGGGAGGGCAGATTGGATCGCGCATACAACTGACCATTGGGGATAGAGGTTGTCGCCAACACACCCCGATGGGTAGCAATATACACGACCTAGTCACGGGTTTCCCCCACCCGATCCGAGAGATCGAGTGGGGTAAAGTAGATTGCGGGGCCAAGTTTCCCACGGGCGCAAGCCCCCGTGGTTAATTACATCCCGGGCCGGAGCCCAAGAAAACTCTCGATTAAGGATCATACATTATCTTTTTCCAAATTGGGATTAGCACATGGGTATAGACTAGGAAATCCTACTCAAAAGGAAGAAAGGTCCGAAGGGCTAAATCAAACATGCGTGGCTCAAACCAGCATTCGGAGGCTCTGGGGCACTAAACAGAAACTGGAGAAAATAAATCAAGCACTCGATCACATGCGTGAGAGAAAGATGGAGGTGGCGTCATCCTGTGATGCAGATAAGTAGAATTTAGGGTCCCTGAAAAGAAGGAACCTACCTACTATTTAAGGCATACTACGAGACCGAATGTAGTAGCCTCGAATCCTAAATCTAGGTTGGGATTAGTGCTCTACGAAACACTAGTACCCGTGTCCTAGCTAATGCAGTGCAAAACCTGGACTTATCCCGGCCTGGATTGGGGGAGCCAGCTAACCACCTAATCGCTTTAAAACCATGCTGTCAAGTCATTTATGATAGATAGGTGGGTGGTACAGTTCTTTGGAAATAGGACCGACATCTAGAGAATTTCCTAAGTGGTCCTGGACTTATGGGGGTTAGATGCTCCTAGCTAATGCAATTAAATTTTAATTAAATTGATTTCTAATGCAGTGCATGCTAGTTGAAATGTCAGCTCATGAATGCTATAGAACTTTAAAAACAGGCTTATAGAAAATAATTTTTTGAAAAGACTGAGTCTCCCTAGGTCCGGCACTTCATCCTCATAGGCCAGATTATCCGGACTCAACCCGCAGGCAGGGAGATGTCTTATAACAAGGAAAGAAGGATGCAGTAATATGCATGCGACCCCGGACGGCTCCGGCAATTCCCTAAGTTCGTTAAGTCTATATTATTTAGAACTTAAAATTTTAGGAATTAGTTATGAGTAGAAAAATTTTGTAGTCCTTAAAGAGCCTAACGAAAATCCAGGCGAAAACAAGATCGGCATGCAAGAAAAGAAACCTAAGAAAAGCAGGCAATTTCTACTGCGCAATCAGGTAAACATATCAATATAAATCAAACTAATCAAGTAAATGTCCATAGGCCAACTGCCCTTTAATTACAACCCAGGGTATGCAGAAAAGTAAAGTGGCCGGGCACCACTGCCAACAACCTGGATTTCTAAGCCTATGACAGACGCCAATAACTTTGAGTGGGATATTGGGTCTTCAAATCTTTAGTCTTCTGGATATCTTCTCCTTGGACTTCTTGGATCTCTCTTCCTTGGACTCCTTGGATCTCTCCTCCTTGGACTCCTTGGATCCGTCGTGGCTTGAATATCCAAACGAAGAGACAATTCCCCCAATATGGGGGTATTGCCTTTTCTCTTTGGATATCTAAAGCCATCCAGCTCGATCTTCCAAATGGAAGAAGACTCTCCTCTTAAGGATGCCTTCTTCTTTTAGAATCCGAGCTGGATAAGAAAATCCCAACTCAAAAGTTGTTTTCACAACTCTTAACAATTATTATATATAAATTACATTAATTGAAAGCAGTAAATCTAAGAATCCCTGCAAGGTTATCCTAATAAAAATCCCAAGCAGTTTATATAAAAATGAAAATGCTAACACCAGTGACCCTGTGCCAAGCCATGCTCTTAATTTTGAGGGCTAAGCGCTCCACCTGTGCAGTTATAATTAATTTAGCCCTCATTTATTTAGGGGGGCTGAGCAAGCACCTGCATAAGACAATATTAGAAAATATAATGGTGCCCCCCCTTTTATTAGCTTGAGCATGGCCACCTGCACGGAAGAACAGTATATATATATAGCGCTCCTAACCTAGGGGTAAATCTAGCGCTCATCACATCACAGAGTGCAATAAATTTAAGCAAACACACCAATCATTTCAACCAGCATGCAATGAAATCCACGAAAGCTCCGGCACACAGCAGAAAAGTAAAATCCAGCGGCCTAACCTAGATCTAGAAGTAGTGCCCTAGCAAACAATTCTATGTGTGTGTAAGGCCAGTGTGGTTTGGATAAGTCCTAAGCAGGGTAGTTAGTTAAAGTTATCTATAGTTTATGTTTGTTGGGAGTCTGAAGAGGATATCTTAGTTGAAATTCAAATATTAGTGAATTAGGGTCCATTTTAATTATTTCAGTTTGTTGATCAATTTTAGGAGCTTAGAGTACTGACATTTAAAGTTTAAGTGATATTAGCCAATTTTAAAAAGTTCTAGGGTCCTCCTATGAACTAAGCCAAGGGTCCAAAAAGTCACTATGGGAAAAAGGCTAAGTCTGGGATTCCTAACACCTTAGGAAAATACTAGACCTTAATACGAGTAGTTAGACAGGTAGTAGGCTAGAATCGGAGTTTTCTAGGCAAAGTTATGAATTTTCTAAGTTTCGGGCCCTAAATGAACTACGGTTGACCAAAATGTTGACTTTCTAATCTAAGCCATTTTCTGGAAACTTAAAATTTTTAATAAATACTAGGCCCTAATTGGCGTCTAATGCAAGTGAGTTTACCTAATTTGGAGTTTTCTACAATTAGTTATGGATTTCTAAAGGTCGGGGTATTTATTGGAATTTTCTAAATTTCCTACTAAATAGCCTTTTTTATTGTTTTGCTCCAAATCAGCTCCAAACTGATTGGAATCACTCCCAAAGGTCATGAATGGCCAGAAAAAGTGTTCCCAAGTGTTTGGAGGAGGTTTGGAATTTTTAATAATTTTTAATGAATTATTAGGGGCAAAATGGTAATTTTCACCTATGGTCAAATTAGGGGTCGACCTGAGGTCAAACTAGGGAGCCCTATTTATCTAAGGTCAAGGATCAGATTCTGGTCAATTCAAGGTATTATGGGTAATTTTTCTGACCTAAGGTGTATTTATTGTATTTTCCGGAAGGTCTCGGGGCCTTAATTAACCAGTTAATTAGGGTTAGTAAGCTAAGGGCTCTAAAAGCTCCTAAAAATTCCTAGAAAATTCAGTGATATTTTAGGTGTCACTAAGTTTAAGTGTTGAAGTTTTCATGTCAATCCGGGATCTATCCTAGCTCCTAGAAGACTTCTAAGTTCGCTAGACGAGTCCTTAATTTTTGTCCTTAGGGTGTCACTACGTTATATGGGTTTGAATCGAAGTTTTAGCTAACCCTCAAGGTAATAAATGCATGGGAGTACAAAAATGAAATAAACACACCATTTCCTTAAATCTAGGAGAGCCTAGGCTAAGTGCTCGTGGTGCAGTCCTATACATGCATTCTACGAAAATAAAAAGCCAGACACCTAAAGAACGGGTTAGTGAATGATTGGGACTCAACCATTCACTAACCCACTCCCCCATGATTGCTCTTCACATCTAGAATCTATGTCTAAAATTTCATACGATAGCGAGTCTCCCAAAGTTAGGATTTATGTATAAGTAGTTTTAAAATAGTTTCAAAATACTAATAAATATAAATATATTTTTGGAAAATAAAATAATTGAAAATAACTCAATTTATAATACATAAGTATAGGGAAACCCGCTGACCACCCAATCGAAGTCTCAAGCGATTTGAAAATAGTTTGTATCCTGAAAATACTATTATAATTAATATTTAATATCCAAAATACTCGAATAATCGAATCCAAATAATGATTGATCAAAACAGCCAAAATCAAGGGCTGGAAATGGCTTCAAAACATAAAGCTCGCTTTTCTGAAAAGAACGAGGGGTTATACGCAAAAATCCGATTTGAAATGGCGAAGATACGAATTTCCGAAGTTTAAATATCATAAAATAGTATTTTAAAATATTGTCAATTTACTGTTTTTATAATAACAGAACATATAGACAAACTTTTTATCTGAAAATAGTTTCAAAATGTGCAGAATTCAGAGTACATACAAAACAAGATGCTGTGCGTCGACAGCGGACTTAAAACGACAAAGTTATGTAATTTCGAAGTTCAAAGGCAATAATTAAATATTTTTAAACATTGTTATTTTACTGTTTTGAAAATAATTTCACACAGACCCAAAAATTTCAAGTAAAACTAATTCCAGAATGTGCAGAATCCAAATACATTCAAATCAAGGTGCTGTGCGCAAAAATACGAATTGAAACGGGAAAGTTATCAATTTTCGAAGTTTAAAGGGCATTAAAGGCTTATTTTAAAAAAATAATTTTAAAGAAAATAATAATAATAGTAATAGTAATAATAGTAATAATAATAATAATAATAATAATAAAAATAATAATAAGGCTGGTATTTCAAAATAATAATAATATAACCAAATAATTAAATAATAATAAAATTGTATTAAAATAATACTTTAAATAATAATAAAAAAAAGTATTCTACTGTTTTTAAATTAATTTAAAAAAATAATTCTTAATTTTGAATGAAAATAATTTTAAATAAAAGAGGATAAAAATCCGAGCAATTCGGTATATTATACGTAAAAAACGGAGCGAAATTGGATTTTTGGCGAATTTTTGAATGAAAAAAAGGTTTTAAAAAATTAATTTTTATATTAAAATACCAGGCGGCGACACGTGGCGCACTCCGATTGGATCCCGTGGTTTCTGGCCAATCATTGGCGGCGGCGCAATGATTGCGCCGCCGGCAAATGATTGCGGCAATCATGCCGCAATCAAGCCAAATCCACTTATCCACGTCGGCTTGGAGGAGAGCCGTCCGATCGGCGCCTGATCCGAATGGACGACCTAGATCGCGGCGGACCGAGACCTGTGCACCCGATCGGCATACACGGTCGCACCGAAACGCGGTGCAACCCGATCCAAGCCATTGATCGGCGGATCAACAGCTCAGCACGTGTCCAACCTGGGCGGATGGAATACCGAAACCCTAAGAGGGTTTTTTGCTTCGTTCTCTTAAACGACTAAACCAAACGCAATGAAACTTTAGATCTGAGTTCTACGAGTGAAGAGCATTCATGGAGGGTATTTGGTTCAACTTATAAAGTGCGTTTCAAAAAGCTATTTAACCCTAAGAATTGTGACCTATTCTAAGAGATTTAGAGAGATCTAACCGTCCAATTTTCTCGTTCTTGGGCTCGTTGGATTCGCTGAAACGGCAGGAATATTTCTTCTGTTGACCTCAAGATCTGGTTCTCCTTGGATCGAGCGGTAGAAGCCCCGAAAGTTTCGTGGCTACGGTTTCGCCGGAGTTCTCGCCGCCGGCGGGCCTAGGACACCGGAATCTGGTCGGGGAAGATGAAGGGAGGTAGTGGGAGTGCTCTCTCAAAATTTCAAGGCCTGAGGTGGTCTCTAGAGAGAGGGAGAGCCAAAAGATCCAAAAATAGACTAAGGATTTGATATTTAAACTCCCTAAACCTAAGTGGAACGGCTAGGATTGTATCAAGGCTTGATTAGGAGGGAAATTAATATGATTTGGCCGTGGTTTTGAATTTCTAAAACGTTTGGAAGAGTTAAAGGCATTAAATAGGCTCTTAATTGGGTATAAATGGGTCATTTTGACCTATTTATGACTAGGTTTGACCAAGTCAAAATTTGACTTGGTCAAACCAGTCAAATAAGTCATAGGGAACAACAATTTGAGTCAAGCCAAGGTTCAAGTGCATCCAAACTTGATTTGGGCTCTAAATAGGCTAAGTGGTCAACCTTGGTTGACTTGGTCAACCGGGTTGACCCAGGGTCCAAACTCGGGCTCAACAGACTCGACTCGACCCCACGAGCCTATTGGAGAGGGTCTTTGGGTCTGACTTGGTCAATTTGACCAAGTCAACCCTTCAGGCTCGGGTCTAGGCAAAATCGAGGTCAACACCTCTCTTATTATTTTCATTTTTTTTCTCATTTCTCATGTGGTTTTCGTTAGTTTTGTTTCAATTTTTGATGTTGTCTTTTTGACGAATTTTCTCAAGCGAAGCGATCCTGGTTTTCTTGCTTGTAAGAACCCATTGAAATCATTCAAAGATGTTCTATCGAGCTTTGATTCTTTGAATGCTTTTCCTGATCTTAAAGTCACTACTATTTAGAGTGTGCTGGCTTTATGGAACTCGGAGGAAGAAGTTCAACATCTCGCAAAGCCGTTCAATTTTGCCCTGGTTGGAAAGTTCCCTCTTTGTAGACCTATGTTTGATTCTATTCGGAAACTTTTTTATAACTTGGAGCTTACGAGTGAGTATACAATCACCCTCTTGGATTAGATAGATGTTCTGATCAAGCTATACAGTGATCTGGATTATAGTAGGATTTTTGCACATAGATCGTATTGCGTTAACAATTGATTTATGAACTTGATAAAATGGTTTCCTTTTTTCGATATATCGGATGAGCCTCCGTAGAAATTATATTATATTTAGAAGGTGGTTTTGGAAGATTTCCCTAATTTTTGTGTTCATTGTAAAGCGGTGGGTCACAAAAAATTGGAATGTTTCCACTTACACCCTAATTTGAGGAAGGTTGTTGTGCTTAAACCTTCTCAAAATATTTTTGACCCTATTCTTGTTGTGGGATTTGACAACTTGGTTTTAAATGAACTTAATATTCCAAGTGATAATGTGTATTTAGCTAAGGACCTGCAGATTCTTCCCTCTCCCTCTGAGATTAACCCCTCTGTAGATATTGGTTACGATGCTAGAGGTGTTAAAAGCCTTAATTTGGTTACAGCTATTAATCTGGATCCTATTTATGTTAATGTTTGATTGTCATATATTTCTCCTCCTATGACTAAATTTGAGAATCTGCAGGTTGATAATAGTGGTTTGAATGTGCCTTCTATCTCTTTATGTAGTTTATTCTACCCTTCTGCTCGAAGGAGTGGATGTCTCTAATAGTGTCCTTTTTATTAACTTTCCTGTCTCCCCCTTCTCTAATAATGTGCTGGAAAGTTTGAATGGTGGATTGCAACACCTGATCTCTGTTGACCCTATTGATCATTTTGATTGGGTTTATGAATTTTTGGGTAATAATTGCTATGATGGGGAAATCAACGATGGTTTCTTTAATGTGTTGTTGGATGCTCATGATTTGAATGTTGTGAAGATTGATAATGCTGGCTTTTCTTTGGTGTTTGGAAAGAAAAATAAGAAAAACAAAAACAAAAATCTAAAGCAAAATTTTAAATATTATGTTGGTTGCTCTACTAGATCTAAGTCCTTTGATTAGATTTTTGGTGTTGCTTGTTGTGTTATTGGTTTTTCTTTTGTTGTTTGTGGGTTGGTTTTGATGTTGGGCTTCTTTACTCTATTGTTCCTTTTATCCTGGTGCTGAGGTTTGCATGCCCTCTTGGGTGGGTTTGTTTAAGTGTTGTTGGTCATGGGGTCTTCATCGGAGTGTTGGGCTTCTGGTACTGTACTCTGGTGGTGGGGTGTTTGTGCTTTAGTGTGGTTTTCCAGTGGTTGTTACTTGGGTTGGTTGTATGGGTCCTGTTTGTTTGTTGGTTTGGTTTGCTAAGGCGGGTTGTTGTTGTGTTTCTCCAAGTTTTTGATATTTATGTTCACTTCTCTTATTATTTTTCTAGTTGTTTGAATGGTGTATGCTGGCAAGAGGTTCCGTGTGGGCTTATGGGGTGCAGATCTATCTGTTCTCCTTTCAGCTTTGTCTAGGACTTCATTGAAGATCTAGCATGGGCTCTTTTTGAGGGTTGGCTTCTTGCCTTTTCTTTTTTCCTTATAATAGATAGGATCATTGGCTCACTAGGTTTTTAATTTTTGAATGAGTGTAATGTTTTGGTTGTAGATAGCATTTGATCCTTTAAGAAAATGTAATCTCTTTTTATTATTAATGTGTAGGCTCCTTCGTGAGTTTTAACCCCAAAAAAAAGTTCTTTATCTCCTTATGTGATTAAGCTTTTGCATAAAGACTTTATTTCTAGTTGTATATTATTCATATCTTGTGCAAAATGAATTTCCAAAGAGAGTTTACAGAGATACATGCAATTTGTCGAGCTTTGAGTACAAATCTCTATTTGTTCTTGTGTTCTGCGGTCGTTCGATTTCTGTTTTGGTTATATTAGTTTAATTCAGTTAGCTTGCAATTATTATGAGTTAGGTTCTTATGGTTTGCATAATATAACTTATTTCTTTGAAGTGTACATCAGAATATATAATAGAATAGCTTATGTGATAATGATGATCTTGGAAGCTTCATGTGGAGAGAACGAACATTTGTTTGTAGTAAAAGACATATAAGATGTAAGTAAAAGAGTGAAAGTGCGATGAAATCAATATAAATAAAAGATAAGATGAAAGAGCAAGGACTTATCAATGAATGTAAACAAGATATAATATTAGATGAAAGAGCAGAACTTAACCAAAAAAAAAACATACTACTTGGCTCACTGTTCTAACCCTCTAAAGTTCTAATTATCCTCATATTTTATTCACAAGAAAATTTATTGGGCATGATCTGATTTGCTCACTTTTCTTCTAAAATGTGTTCATACAATGTACATATTGATTGGGCTTCTTTGGCAGGTGATGAAAGTTTTGATGTTAAAAGGAAGTTAAATAAATTGATGTTATTTATGATCTGAGAATGATCTATATTAGACTAAGAAGTCGACTTCTACAGAGGGCGATGATGAAACTTTAAAGTTCTTGTTAGGATGACCAGTTTTTTAAAAAGGGGATACTATTTAAGTGGGGGAGACTATGAAACCCCTTACGTAAAAAAAAAAAATCTAAAATCTTAAACATCGAGGCACTTTTTTGTATGATGGTTGGAATTGTATTAAAACTCCAATTTTAAGTGTGCTCGTATAGAGCACTCTTAGGAAGGGTGACCTTCTAAGAAGTTACACTAATGAGATAATATCGTAAGGCCATTAATTAGACCAAAACATATAATATCTTGATAGTCTAGAATTTGAACTATTATAGATGGTGTCATAGCAATACACTAGCTCGAAGATGGGAGCTCTATCCATAGTTAGAATCATATTTGCCTAGTTGATGATTCTAGGCTAAGAAAATTAGGGAGGTTGTCAATTATCTAAATGGGAGAAAATGTGAAACCCTTTAAAATAATGAAACTAAACACTTAAATATCGGAGAGCCTTTTTGTATAATGATTAAAATTTTATTAGAAAATTCAAAGTTAAACATGCTCATATAGGAGCACTCTTTGAATGGGTGACCTTCTGAGAAGTTGTACCAACGGAATAAAATTATGAGGCCATTAGACCAAAGCAACACCAAAAGGTGCCTTAATATTTAAGAGTTTAGTTTCATTTTACTTAAGGGGATATCACATAAGTGTTTTTCTTTTTATAACCATAATAAGGGCAGGTAAATATGATGTTTTTCTAGAGAGAAACTTTCATATATATTTTGCAACTGTGGATGAGAGAGTTGTATAAGTCAATCACTGAAGAGTATCAAAAGTATTTATTTGATCGTAGTGTTCTTCGTTTTTTTGAAAAAATTCTTAAAATGATTGCCTTCTACACAAAGCAAGAGGTGTTTTTGATAAAATTATTGTTGACAGATCAAAGAAAATGCTTCAGAAGTTCAGAGGGCTCATTAAATTATTGAGGATTTTCTTTCTGGGCATAATGATGGAGCGCCTAGCAGCTATAAAGTATTGATATAGGTTTGAGGCCATCTTAGGCTTCATTTGGGACAGCATTCTTATAGTTTGAACCTTGTCGGAATGGGGTGTTAAAGGATGGCTTCAATTAGGGGTGATGACTCCTGAAAGTCTCGTTGACGAAAAGATTGTCTTATATCTCCAATAGGGAACTCCTCTCGCATTAGTCTTCGTAATTCATGTCGTAGGGTATTACGGGGGAGTTTGGCGATGTACTGTTGGGCTAAGTCCTCATGGACGTTTGGAGGAATGTGATGCTGGCGACCGGCGCGCGAAGGATGGGTAAAGCTTTTCGTGTCAGCAAGCTCATTCTTTGGATGTATTGGATGGCGCATCCTTGGCGGCGGAAGGGGAACCTCAACATGAAGAACATCTTCGAATCCTGGTGGATCTCGAGGGAGAAGAATATCTTCTTAGGGTGCTAGTGCCGGTCCTCGAGTCTCTCGCAAGAGTTGAAGGATCTCATTCTGAGACTCCTCCATCTTTCTGATACGATCTTTCAGGGATGGTCCTAAAGTCCCTTCTCCGGTAGGGTTTTGACCACCGGGGTAAAAAGAGGCAGATATCTCGCGTCCCTGATTCAAGGACTGATTTTGGGATTGATGTGAATTGGAGCAGGAGGCTCCCAAGATATGATTACTGCGCCTGTTGTTCATTATAGTGGTGCTTTTAGGATAGTGGGACTGACAATCCAATAGACGACGTCAAATTGTTGCGGGCTAGAATATACGCGGCAATTGAGTTAGAATACTATGTCTTAGCGTTGCACGGATATCCAGCTCACACACAGAGAACACAATATTTTTTACGTGGAAAGCCCTAAAAATAGAGAAAAATCATGGGGCCAGGCCAAGTTGGAAATGATTCTACTAGATCTTGAGTTGGTTACAATGGGCTGACTCGCCTCCAATGGCGAGCATATTACAAGTAAAAAATGTACGACAGAAGTCCGGGTGTCAGGTGATGGTCCGGCAGAACAACTACTAGATCTTGAGTTGGTTACAATGGGCTGACTCGCCTCCAAGGGCGAGCATATTACAAGTAATAAATGTACGACATAAGTCCGGTGTCAGGTGATGGTCCTGCATAACTTCGGGCTTCAGGTGGTGGTCTGGCAGAACTCCGGGCCTTAGGTGATGATGCAGCGAAGGCGAGGGCCTCAGGTGGTGGTTCGCGAAGGCAAGGGCCTTATGTGGTGGTCCAGCAAAGCTCCGACGATGGTCCGGCAAAACTCCATCGGTGGTCGAAGAGGAGCTTCTTCCTTCTCTTCTCTTCTTCTCTTCTTGCTTGGATCCCTTTTTAAGAAAAATGAGGGGTCTATTTATTGATTTATGGAGTGGCATGACCATAAATATGTGAGAAATCAAGGGTAAATGGGGAGTGATTGGATGGGCATTCGATGTTGAATCCTTTTGTCATAGACCGTTTGATGGACATTTGAATATCTTAGTGATGTCGGATTTTGGTGATCTTGGGCTCTTTGGATTTGTCTCGTCGATCCGCTCGATTCAAGTATAAGAGCATTATGTTTGTAAACCGTTTGGCAATCTAAATTGTGGTTCGAACCTTTCAACAGTGCTTCTAACCCTTGATTTAGACCTGTTTGGGCTCCGATTGAGTTGATTTTGGTATCGTTGGGTTCGTATTTCTGAGACGCTCAGTATGATTGTAAGTTTGCTGAAATCGAAGTTCGGATGATCCCAATTTTAATTTTGGAAGTTTCCAATCTTGATTTTGCATCGAGATTCATTCCGGATCAAGATAATTTTTTGACGATGTGTCATCTTTAATCATGTTAGTTATATAATTACGAGTCAACTTACGAGCTGTGTCTTATCAAATTTGAATTCAAACTCATTTAAAATATAAGTTTGAGTTTCAACTCGAGCTCAATAAACTCAGCTCCAAAATTTTTTATGGAGTTGAGCTTGGGCGGTCTCTTGCCCTACTAATTAATCAAACTTGTGAGACAAGATAATGACAATAAACTTTTTGAAGTTGCAATCTACAACGTGCGGTTCATATACCTTCTTCTCCACTTGAAGCCCCACGCGCGCTCACGGCCTCTCGCCACTGATATATGCGATAAGGATCAACATAACACAAAATTCGACCAAAACCTTCCTTCTCCATCCTCCGCAAGCTCACTAGCTATGGCTTCTGCGGCATCTCCGGCCTCTTTTTCACTCCTCCCCTCAACCTCTTCCTCATCATCCAGTCGCCGTCTCTCTGCACCGGCCGCTGCTGCCGTAGTGCTGAGATCTCCGGTACGGCGTCTAGGCTTCGCCGGTGCAGCGGCAGACTCACTTCTGACGGCCCACGTGGCGTCTAAAATCAGGGAGGTGGCGGGCCGGAGAGGGCGGGGGCCAAGGGGGGTTGCCACGATGGCGAAGAGGAGCGTCGGGGAGCTCACCGCGGCGGATCTTAAGGGGAAGAAGGTCTTCGTTCGCGCTGATCTCAATGTTCCTCTAGATGAGAATCAGAACATTACAGATGATACGAGGATCAGGGCAGCGGTGCCTACTATCAAGCATCTATTGAGCAATGGTGCCAAGGTCATTCTATCGAGTCACTTGGTTAGATTCTCTCTTCATTGATGTTCCTTTTTTTTCTTGATGTCTTAATGTTATTGGATTCTTCTAGGTTATGTGCTGAGATGCCCTAATTTGGAAAAGATGATTTGGGACCTTGTTGATTGCTACATTTCATTCGGTAATATGGGGAGCATGTGGTCAAACTTTATTTTTAGCAATTATACTTATAGAACAAAAATATCAAATCAAACCATCCCAAATGGTTGAAAATCACTTAAAACCAAAGTGAACCAAATTGAATCTATCCGAAATTGAAAAACAAATTCCTTAAGATGCATGTTCTTAAACCAAAAATTTTGGTTTGATTTGATTTGGTTTGCCTTTGTCACGCTGAGATCTGGTAGGGGGTACACCCCCACAATAAGAGACCCAATGAAGGGATATAAAGATCTATTTTGTATTCACAAAGTGAAGCATGAATATATAAGTGGTCTAACAGAATATGTATACACCAGAGTAAACCAAGGAAGGGAAATTAAGAGATCATTTCATTAATAAAAAAAATGCAAATTACTAGTACATCAAGTATCAATAGTTTTGAATTTCTGATACAAGCCAAAAGGAATATAAGTAGAACAAATAACAAGAAAGAAATTACACTAACCGCCAAAATCAAACACATAATAAACTACTACAAAATATAAAATACCAAAAACAATATACTGTTGATAACCCTGCTCTTATGGGGACAGTATGCTAAAAACACTTGAAGGGCATGCTATAAGAAGTGATAACGGGTGAGCTTGATAAATTAAACTCAGTAAGTAACTCCTATCTATCAAAACATAAATGTCAAATGAGTGGGGCATGCAATGTAAACAACCAAGAAGTGGGAATAACAACCTATCATCATTATATCAAAGTAACAATGACATGCCATGTCTCCTACAACAAATTTTAATATGCTGGTGAATATGCCAAATAACTACTAATTTCAAATCATCTCAATGCTTACAAAGGTATACTTGTACCTCAAATGACTTATCAGTCATTATCATTTTCAATGCATGTCCAATTACATTTAACATTCATATGCATATACTATAATTTGTTTATGAAAACCCATCATCGGGAAGTTAAATACCAACCCGAGGAAATCCAGTATTTCATGTAGAGTGTTCACTTTGAGGGCCCGTCAGACTCGACAAGCCAATAACCAATAGGGTTCTAACGACATACACATCAATGCAGCAAAGCATATGATTTTCCAAAATTTTTAGAAGTATCATTTAATGATTTTTTATAGTTTCAATATGGTGAATATTCTTTCATAATAAAATATGAATTGTCAATAATAATATTCATTGCATTCAATTAGAGCATGTGTATAAAAATGTAATATATATATATATATATATATATATATATATATATATATATATATATATATATATATATATATATATATATATAAGAAACTTGCTAATTCATTACAAGCATATCTATAAAATAAAAAAATTGTAATTGTTGCGTCATGGAATATCGTGACGATAGAGAAATATAAAACTTAATGTCTTAGCTTTGCACAAAGATCCAGCACACATACAGATAAGAGAGAGGGTGCAATATTAATAAGAGACAAAGATTTTTACTTGGAAAACCCTGAAAAGGAGAAAGTCTATAGGGTCTGGCCCAGTTTGAATGAATCCACTATTATTTGCAGTCGAGTACAAATGAGGCATTTCCTTGGGGGAAGGCCTTAGCTTGATGTAACAAATATACATCATATAGAGTGTGTTACATGATGAGACTTGAAAAAATTAGTATTGATACATCTATTTGGTCGGTAGAACCATAGTCGGCAGGCGACAGAGGTCGGAAAAACCGTAGTCTGGTGACGGTGGTCAGAGGTACTGTAGTCGGTGGGCGATAGTGGTTAGAAAAGACTGTTGTATGGCGACAAAATTCAGAAGGACCACAATCTTGTTATGGAGGTCGGAAGAACCGTAGTCGGCAGGCGGCGAAGGTCGGAAAGATCGTTATCTGGCAATAGATGTCGGAAGGACCGTAGTTAGTAGGAGACAATAGTCATAAAAACTATTGTCTGGTGAAGGAGATCAGAAGGACCGTAGTAGGTTGGTGACGGAGGTCGGAAGTTCGGCGTTGAGTAGAAGTCCTACGAATGTCTAGCGACAGGAAGAAGTCCGACGACGGGCGGAAGTCCAGCGTCAGGTAGAAATCCGGCGACCGGTGGAAGTCTGATGTCAAGTAGAAGTCCACTGAAAGTCCAGTGACTGGAAGAAGTCCAGCGACAGGTGGAACTTCGGTGTCGGGTAGAAGTCCAACGAAAGTCGGCGGACAGGCGGAAGTTCGCCGTCGGGTAGAAATCCGGTGATGGGCGGAAGTTTGGCGTCGAGTAGAAGTCTATGATGCACCGACACGGTACTTAGAGAGGGTATGCAGTGTCGGACACGGACACGCGTCGGACACGGCATGGACACGTGTCCGACACGGCATTGGAGTGTCGCAATTAAAAAAAAATTAAAATTAAAATTAAAATCGGACACGCGTGTCCGGTTATTAAATGAGGTATACCGCTAAGTACATGCTCGGTACCGCTCAGTACATGCTCGGTATTGCTCAGTACATGCTCGGTATTGCTCATTAAATGCTCAGTACCGCTCAGTACATGCTCGGTACCGCTCAATACATGCTCGATATTGCTCAGTACATGCTCGGTGCCGCTCAGTACATGCTTGGTACTGCTAGGTACATGCTCGGTACCGCTCAGTACCGCTAGGTACATGCTCGGTATTGCTACGTATATGCTCGGTACTGCTAAGTACATACTCGGTACCACTCGGTATCTTCCCATACAAACAACTTACTCAGTATATGCTCGGTACTGCCCCTTGACCCCGCGACCTGACCGGGCAGGTCGAACCCTGCCAGGGGGCAGCGCCCCCTTGGACACCCGGCAGACTGTATATTGTTGTATTCATGTTGTCTTATTATTGGGATATGTTGCTATGCTACTGGCAGGGGTGGATTAGGTGAAGGTTCAAAAGAGACATCTGTCCTCGCCGTGTCCGTGTCCTATATTTTTAAAAATTATTATATTAAAAAAATATTATGCCGTGTCCACGCCGTACCCGTGTCCTATATTTTTAAAAATTGTCGTGTCCCGTGTCCGTGTCGTGTCGTGTCCGTGTCGCCGTGTCCGTGTCGGTGCATCATAGGTAGAAGTCCGACGAAGGTTTGACGTCAGGTAGAAATTCGACAACGAGCGGAGGCCTAGCATGGGGTAAAAGTCCGACAGCGGGCGGAACTCCAGCATCGATCAGCTGTCGGGCAGAACTCTGGCGTCAGTTGGCCTTCGGGCAGAACTCTGGCGTCAGTTGGCGTTTGGGCAGAACTCCGGCGTCAGTAGGCTGCCGGGTGGAATTCTGACAGTGGTCGAGAAAGAGTATGGTGACAAGAGAGCTCTCTCTTATTTCTCTTTTTTTTTTTTCCTTCTCTTCTTGCTTGGGCCTCCTCCCCCTTCAAGGGTCCCTTTCTATGAGAAATGAGGGGTTTATTTATAGTTTGTTGAGAGTAGCATGA
The DNA here is from genome assembly GCA_019514585.1 of Dendrobium officinale. NCBI lineage: Eukaryota > Viridiplantae > Streptophyta > Magnoliopsida > Asparagales > Orchidaceae > Dendrobium > Dendrobium officinale. Next base: position 5,053,379 of record CM033700.1, read on the forward strand.
CCAGTAAATAGGAGGAAGATCAGGGGTAAATTGGTAGTGGTTTTAATGGACGGCTAATGTTGATTCCCTTGATCATAGATCGTTTACTAGATATTTGAATGTCTTAATGATATAAGAATTTGGCGATCTTGGGCTCGTTGGATTCGTCTCATCGAGCCGCTCGATTCGACTATAAGCATGTCACATTTGGAGACCGTTTGGTAATCCAAATTATGGTTTGAACCTTCCAAATGTACTTTGGGTCTTTGATCTGGACTCATTTTGGCTCGGATTGAGTCAAATTTAGTGTCGTTGGGTTCGTATTTCTGAGACGTTTAGTTCAACTATAAGTTTGCTGAAATCGGAGTTCAAATAATCCCGGATTTAATTTTTGAAGTTTTCCAACTTGATTTTTCTTCAAGATTCGTGCCCGATCAACATAATTTTTTGATGATATATCAGTAATAATAGGACTGATAAATTAGAAATAGCACAGATTTATGCCCTTTAATAAGGAAGGGTATGCTTACATCAAAATAAATAGCAGTTACTTCTAGGCGAGCGCACAAAATTCTAAATCTATTAGATTTTTAACCCATCAAAGCTAGGAGGACAACGACTCGAAGATCCTAAGAACAAAATTCCTAATTTAATATTCATGATAACACTAAAGGAATCAAATGCATAAAATATAACGCTTATATAACTTGATCGTAAATATATACATTTAACATAAAAAATCAAGTCAATAAGATAACATAGAGTTAGACCTATGGAACATGAAACTTAAATAAGGCTTCTTTCTAAAGCTAGATAAAACTCTCCCAATGAGAAATTTAAAGCAATTCAAAACTTGATGCAAATCAAAATTTAGCCTTCCCATAGAATTGAAAGAATTAAAAACATAAGAAGAAGAAAGAGGAAAACTCACTGTAGAAGGAGAGGAGATTGAGAAGAGTTCGTCAAGAGCTGTTATTGTGAGAAAGAAATAAAAGAGTAGAAAAGAAAGTTAGACAACTGCTGTCGTAGAGAAAAAAAATGAAGATTCATTGTCCTAGGTTTCCTATTAGGTTTAAATTACATGAGAGGGATGTTATAGACGGGAGTATTCAATCAATTAGGGAAAGAATCAAGTGGTTAGAGAGAGGATCGCTACCTACTTTATTCGGTCGCATGCGGAAGCAAGAGTTGGTTGGGTTTCGCAAGTTGCGGCTTTGTGTGGAACACCTGGACTGGCTTTTGATCGTGGTTCGCGAAAGGGAACGGGAGAGGGCAGCCGGTTTACGTGAAATCCTAGACCGAACGGTCCAGGCTATAATATCTTTAACTGTAGTTTTGGTTTTAGTTTCATGTTTTGTTAATTGGTTCAGTTTTAAATTTGGTTTGATAGCATACAAAGTGGTGGCAAACCCTGATTCATTTAGAGACGGAGACCTAGCAATGAAACGAAGAATTAGAGTATGCTGATCTAGGCTTCTTGTTAAGGTGTGGAGTTTAGCTTTCATGAATAAATATTCTCTAATTTTTGGATATTTTTTGGTCAAATATCTACTGCTAAAATTCAATGAGTTGTTAGGAATTACCTTCATGGATAATTATTCCTACATGCTTGCATACCCTGATGGAAAAAGCATCCAGAATCAAGGAAGTTGAAAATTACACCTCCATGATTCTCTAAGTCTAAAGGAACAGTTACTTGGAATGCTGGTTTGAGTTTTCATGCATAATTAAATCTACTTGATGTAATTGGGTGAGGTTTTCTTTCAGAAGAACGTGAAAACCACGAGGAGAACTAAAGGAGATATGAACAACATACTAAAGGATGTATGTCTGCAGAGAATAAGTAATTTTGGGCTCACTTCTATTTTGCGTTAGGATCCGAAAATAAGTTTTCCAGCAATCTATACCTTTTTAAAACGAATTATATAGCTCTTGTTCTAGTTGTTTGTTTCAGACAATTTAGATCATGCCATATAGTTTTTTTTTTTTTTTTTTTGCTTGAATGAATGCAATCAGCACTTACAGATCGATCTCTTATGTCAGAAATTTCTGTAAACTTTCGAAGGAATTGAGCTATTGACTATAATATTTCATTTTTCATTTATATATGGACTTCAGGGCAGGCCTAAGGGCGTTACACCTAAATACAGTTTGTCTCCTCTTGTTCCCAGGCTATCTGAACTCCTCGGGATAAAGGTATGATATTTTCCTATTCATATATTGACGTTGGTTGTGATCCGGCTAATTATAATCACAATCTTTAGTTCTTTTGTTGCCATTATTGATCAGGTTCAGAAGGCTGATGATTGCATTGGCCCTGAGGTTGAAAAACTGGTTGCTTCCCTTCCAGATGGCAGTGTGCTACTGCTTGAAAACGTGCGTTTTCATAAGGAAGAAGAGAAGAATGAGCCCGAATTTGCAAAGAAGCTTGCATCTTTGGCTGATCTCTTTGTGAATGACGCTTTTGGAACGGCACACAGAGCACATGCATCAACTGAAGGAGTTACTAAGTTCTTGAAGCCCTCTGTTGCTGGCTTTCTCTTACAAAAGGTGAGCTTTTCTACTAGATTTATTATTGGTTTTAAAAGAAAAATTAACTAAAATGGATGTTTGACAATTTAGTAATTTACTATCACTTAAAATGGGTTTTGTTTCCTATTCTCACATATTTTTATATTTCTTATATCATTCAATTAGTCATCTGGATTGTAAAGCTTTTTATTTACTAAAATATTTTCTTTTTTTCACTTTTTTAATTCAAATTTTATAATAAAGCATTCTAGTTGCATTATGTTTTTATACATATCTTCTCTCCAAAAGAAGTTATCCATTTTTTCAGGAACTTGACTACCTGGATGGAGCCGTTTCAAACCCAAAGAGGCCTTTTGCTGCTATTGTGGGTGGTTCAAAGGTCTCATCTAAAATCGGTGTTATCGAGTCACTGTTGGAGAAAGTCGATATCCTTCTTCTTGGTGGAGGCATGATATTCACCTTTTACAAGGCACAGGGACTTTCTGTAGGTTCTTCCCTGGTAGAGAATGACAAGCTAGATCTTGCAACATCACTTCTTCAGAAAGCCAAATCAAAAGGGGTTTCACTTCTATTGCCTACTGATGTGGTGATTGCTGATAAGTTCGCAGCTGATGCAGATAGCAAGGTATGCTTTTCTTTCCATTCTTTCTTAGCTGCAGAATAAAATGTTAGTCATTGCCTAGAAATTTTGGAATTCTCAGATAATATGGTTGAATTTCTATCTCAGATTGTGCCATCATCAGCCATTCCTGACGGTTGGATGGGCTTGGACATTGGCCCAGATTCAATTAAAACATTCAGCGATGCTTTGGATGCCACAAAGACAGTTATCTGGAATGGTCCTATGGGAGTATTTGAATTCGATAAGTTTGCAGTTGGAACTGAGGTATACAATCACCTCATTCAATATTACCAGGGGTGTCAATTTTGGATCATGGGTCGGGTTCGGGTCGAACCCGAAACTGACCCGACACTATTCGAGTCAACCCCAACCCGACCCGTTTTTGCAAACGGTTCAGTTTTCCATACCCGAACCTCTTCGGGTCCGGGTCAACCTGACACGGCCCGAATGACCCGGTGCCAACAAAAAACTGCTAGTTTTCGGGTTCAAAAATGGGTCAATCTCCGCTTTTTGGGTCAAAACGGGTCAGACTCGGGTTGCCGAGTAAAAAACGGATTTTCGAGTCAAAGGGTCAACCCGAACCCAACCCGATTTTTGAAACGGGTCAAATTATTGAACCCTAACCCATAATTTTCGAGTTAGGTTCAAGTCGAGTTTTCGGGTCGTGTCAAATATTGACACCCCTAATACTACTAATGCACTGGGAAGTAGACAAAACCCATACAACTACAAAGAACAAAATAAACAAAAAATTAGAAACATATAAAAGAAGATTATTAGAGAAGACAGGAGAATTTTATGTATATTTCATCTGATTGCTGATTATGTCATGTTATCGTTATAGATTTCACTATTAATTGAGGAGAATTTAAATTTTGTCAGCCCAAATATAATAAAATTTTCGATATGCCCTTTATGAAATAAATGTAAATATTATATTAATTTCATGGAAGGAGCCTGTGAACTCTGGGGAAATATTAAACATGGCCTCTCTTCAATTGCAGGCAATTGCGAAGAAGCTTGCGGAGCTTAGTGGTAAAGGTGTAACCACCATCATCGGCGGTGGTGATTCTGTAGCTGCTGTTGAGAAAGTAGGAGTTGCTGATAAGATGAGCCATATCTCTACCGGCGGTGGGGCGAGCTTGGAGTTGCTAGAGGGCAAGGAGCTTCCCGGAGTTGTCGCTCTTGATGAAGCTGTTCCAGTTGCTGCTTGAGCCAGGTTCTGCTTCTCTCGTCAAAATTACTTATTATATTTTTTTAAAGATTCCTAGTATTTAAGAGCCTCTTGTAGCTAATCTTCTGAGGTTTACGAGAATGAGGATTATTTTTCTGTCCATCTATATAGCCTGCTGTGAATTTGGGAAGAACAAAATCCTGAGTGAACTTGTACGTTATGTAGACTTTGCTACTTCACCTTTATTTGTAACTGGTTTTGTTATTATGAAAGTCCATTTGGAAATAAAAGCAAGATTAGATTTTGGGGGAGAAGCATACAGCAATGAACCTCAGTTGGCTTTATCATTCAAGCCTTTTTAACCTTCTGAAGTTTATTTGATTTTCTATGTCTGATTTTTCAAAAATTTTGATTATTGAATCTCTAAAGCAAGTATTATCATGATATGCCAGAAGATTTGATTAATCCTATATAGAATAGGCATTTAGTTTGAAATGAATTTGACTGCTTGTGAAAGTATTTCCCTTCCTAATGCCAAGCATATATTATAATTTGTATTGCAGGATTTCTCTTCACATTCTCCGAGTTTTTTTTTTTTTGGGTCCTATGGAAGTTAGTTGAGCTGACCTGTGAACGGGCTCGGGCTCGGGCTCGGGCTCGGGCTCAACTAAAAAATTAACTAATGAGCCGAGCTCGAAGAGCTAATGAGTCAAGTTTGAGTCAACGCTGAATTGACTGGTTAGTTGCCAGTTATCTTATTTAAAAAATATTATTATATAATGAGTTTAAAATATATTAGCATTCAGGACTTTTAAGTACAAAGTTATTTAAAGTATTTAAAATTTCTATCTTTTTTGTATATTAAGTAATTCTTTATTATTTTTAATAGCATCTTATTTTTTATCATTTTATTATAATAATTATTTTAGTCATATTTATTTTCTATCTTTCATAATAAACGAGTTGGTTCATGAGCTGGATAGAGTCGTAAAATAAAGTTGGAGCATGAGCTCAAATTCGATTAATAAATTAAATTCAATTCAAGGGTGACTCAAGTTCGACTTGTCTCGACTCATTTATATTATTATGCATGCATTAGCACAAGGAGTCATGATTCCTCTTTTAATGGTTGGGTCAACAGTGTAGTTGTAAAATTATTATGGTTGAAATAATTGTTTTTTTTTAATTGATATGAGTATCATAATATTTTTATTAAAAAAAGGTTGGACATGTCTCTTCTTATTAGTAAGCATTATTTTATTATAGAAAACTTTAAAAATAATAAATTGTTATGGGATAAAATTATGATTATTTTCTTTAATATTATAAAAAAGTTTCATTCACAAATAAATTACAAATATAGCATATAAAATATATAAACATAAAACGTTTGGGAAGACAATCATTTGACTTGTCCAGTTGAAATAATTTTATTAGTATGAGTAAAATTCTGGAATCGTAAAATGCCGAAGTGTCATGAGTAATGAATATTCAATAATAGTTGATAATGAATGTTAGAAGTCAAACAATGAAGAGCAAACGATTTAATTGTTCTCCTAATAGTAGGGGAGTTCAAATAACCAAGAGGATGGGAGTTGCACATTAGTGGCTAGCAAACCTAGACGGTTGATAGGCAATGAACAAAAGTTAAGAAGGAAAATAAGAGTCGAAGGATGATAGAAAATAATTTTTGTAGTTCTCCTAATAAGATAAGAAATTGGGCATACAAGATGAGCATTAGGCATCGGTGAGCGGCAAATGGCAAACATTGGCAAACATCAAATGATTGTTGACATGAAGTTTCAAAAGCAGGGGCAATAAAGGGCGATCATATTTGTCGATCTCCTAATAAAAATGGGTGATGAAGGACAATTTGCTTGATCATTTTCTTGATATGAGAGAAGATTATGTGAGGAAGTCCAAATCTACGAAGGAAACAATAAAGGCTAAAGAAGAGTGTAATATTTACTTCACTTTTCAAAGATACTACTAAGCTAATAAAACGCTTTCCTAAAAAAAATATTCTTCTTTTCATGTTTATTACAAGTTAACAATTTCAGTTTATTAGTTTGTATGCTTGTAAAATTGGATATCATCCACTTAAGCATTTGGATCCAACATAAAGATTTACATGCATAACCCTTAATTTTATCTTATTTACATATCTACTATCTAACATTTTATATTTAGTCATATACACTCAAATCTTTAAATAACTTAAAAAATACCACTCTAACATTTCCCAATAGATTATCATTGTGGAAGAGTTGGATATTAAAAATGTAAAAATATGATAGAATTAAACATGATATATAAATTTTTTTATGTATTTATATATCTAACATTAAAATATTTATATTTTTTAGCATACCATTCAAATCTCTAAATCACAATAAAACATCACAAATATTATCTTATTTAAATTAAAAGATTTATTTCATGTATATGTTGGACGTGTAAATAAAGATGAATTTTATAACATGTATTTAAGTGTCCATAGAATGAAATTGGGGGATTGACATATATAACACTCAAACATATATCATTTACACACCTAACACTCCAACTTCACTATTTAGATGATATGATATTTCATTATGTTTTGTTAATAGCATTGCAAACGCCTCATCACAATCCTCGTTGAACTTTCCCGACTGCCAAAGAGAGGAGGAAGTTGCCATGAAATCTAGCTGGGCCTAACAACAATGGAGTCAACAACATGCATATGACAAAGAAACAAGCAAGTTACTATAGAAACTCACTAGATGGGGCTAGCCACAAGTAAAAGATGAAGCAATTGGTAGGGGATTCATGAGACCAATAGAGCGGCAAAGCCGTAACAAGAGATTCATGGACAAAGAGGCCAATATTTAATGAAGACGATAGGACTCACAAGTCACAATAATGGATGTTGGTGAACCAGTGAGAATATTGCAATGAGTGATTCACTTTATTGATAATGTAAGTAAAAGAACAAAGATTGAAGATGTGTGAGGGATGATAGGACCAACTACGTGGAAAAAAAGGGTTTTATTTATATTCTTAATTAAAATTTTCAGTGGCATATATATATATATATATATATATATATATATATATATATATATATATATATATATATATATATATATATATATATATATATAAACCCCCAAAAAATTGTACGAAAATCACCCCCTCCCTAAAAAAAAAAACATCGGGTTCACAATCACTTTGATAAAAATTAATTCATAGGACTTCCGAGTTCCGACCAAACGTTTCGGTTTTGGATAAGAAGGAAAGCTCATAGGAATGGACGCAGGGCAAATTGCCCTTCCCATCATCGGCATAGCAGCCGCCGCCGCTGTTACCTTTTACGCCGTAAGCTTTGCCGAGCTGCGTGAGGTACTATTCTCTTCCTTAAACCCACACCGATTTCTCATAAATTCCATTTTTTTTCCTTACTTGCATTGATTTGGATGCTTCTTCTCATCAACAGAAATCTTTCAAAGAGTTGGAGGAGTCGGATTCGGAAGCTAATGGTGGCGGTTTCATATCTTCAGCAAGTTCTAGAGAGGTAAGGGCGAGGAGGAAAGCTGAGAAAGAAGCTAAGAGAAGAAGTTAGTCAAGTTAATTAGTTTTTTTTTTCTTTTTCTTTCTTTTTATTTCCTGCTGTATTTCTGTTCTGCTGTTTTGTCATGAACAAGTATTTTTATTTGAAGGGCAAACTGTATAATAGAGCTTCCAGATATTGTTCGAAACTGATAGATTGAACTAATGTCGACTAATATGAATTCGATGAGAAGAGTTGATTGTAAATATGGTTCCCCCGATGTTCTTGGAAGAGTTTATGTGCCAAAAATATCTGTAGTATGTCCTCCTAAATCACGAATGATATGATGCTAAGATCGAAGCTTAAGAGGGGTTAATTTAAGATTTATGAAGACAATTGGGGATAAAATATCCACTGAACTACGTTTATCAACCAAAATATTTGTAGTGTTGAAAATAGATATCCCAATTCTAATTGAGTTGGCTAGAAATTCTGATGTGGCAATGGTAGTCCACAACTCCACACACAGAAGGAAACAGAACAATGGCAAAGCTAAACCAAAGAGATACTATAGAACTATATTAATAAAAGCGGTTTTGCTAAGATGAAATTATGAAAACAACTGTCCTTTCCAATTCTCCTTCTCTTCTATTAAAAGAGGTACAAGCTGAAAGTAAAAGTGAAGAATAAAATGAAATAATAGAAAGTTAGGTAATAGTATAAGTGGTAAGATGTTCCTCTTTAGTGTGCCAAGCGTCAGTTCCCCTCGGTTGCAAGAGGTTCTGTTATTATCTGAATGTTTGTCAATGTCAGCTCATCAGGAGGATGATAAGTATATATATCAATGACGTTGAAGATAGATGATGAGTTGTTTATGTGGGATGGAAGATCAACCACATAAACATTATTATTGATGCATTGAAGAATGGGAGCAGATCCAATCTTGTGTGGGCTTAACTTGGAATAAGTGCTGACGGGAAACCTCTCTTTGTGTAAGCGAGCCATGACTAAATCGCCAGGATTAAAAACTTTGTTTATATTTTTCATTAGATTCAAGGAATTTGGTATGTACCTCTTCAAGAATAGATTTGTAGTTGGCAGCCAATGCTTCAACTGTGCTATGACGGCACTTGGGAATCACAGCAACATCGAACAAATGATTAGGCATCTTCGTGTATACAATACTAAAGGGTTGCAACCTATAGAGCAGTTTGTCATAGAATTGTATGCAAATTATATTTGTACTAACACATAATCCCACTATTTTGGATGTCGTAGTACCAAGCAATGTAACATGTTGCCAAGTGTGTGATTAACCACCTCTGTTTGGCCATCAGATTATGGATAATATGCTGAACTAAGATTGATTTTAGTGCATAATTGCTTCCACAATGCTCTCCGAAATTGACTAATAAACTTTACATCGCGATCAGAGGTTAAACTACGTGGTATCCATGAAGCCATGCTATTTTTTTAAAGAATAATTAAGCAATATTGACTGCATCGAAAGTTCGCTTACATGCTACAAAATGAGCCTTATTTGAGAATTGATCTACCATGACCGGAATGGAATCGGTCCATTTCTTTGTCCTCGACAATCCCAACATGAAGTCGATGCTTAGGTCCTCCCAGATCGAATATGAAACGCGTAAAGGATTGTAGAGGCCAGTGTTTTGTTGAGTGCCTTTGTATTCTTGACAAATAAATATATCAACGTTCTATAAATCTTCTCACATCCCACCTATATAATCTCGGCCAGAAGAAGTGTGCCTGAAGTTGTAAGGTGTTTTTTTCTCGACCAAGGTGGTTTCTAGTCCCCCACAATGTGCATCCTTAATTAGTTGTTCTCACCATGAGGAATTTGGAACACAGAGCATGTTCCCCATGAATAAAAAAATCATGTTGTATTGAATAGTCCTCTCAATGATTGACAATAGAACATTATTGCCAAATTTCTACAAAATCACTATCATGGGAGTATAATTCCTTTAAATATTTTAGGCATGTAAACTCAGTTTGGAATTGAATCAGCAATGGAGCTTGGTGGCTAAGTGCATCAGCAACTTGATTTTGAGTTTTGGGCTTATGTTGTAAGACGATTGTGAACTTTTGCAAAAAAATGAATCCATCATGCATGCATTCGGCTAATATATATATATATATATATATATATTGATATTGATAAATCGTAAGGCTTGATGATCAGTAAGTAGCAAAAAATCCTGGTGTAAAAGATAATGCTCCCAATGTTTGAGTGATCGGACCACGACATACAATTCTTGCTCACAGACACTTCACTTTTAATGAGCCAGACTAGATTTCTCACTAAAGTGTTCAAAAGACCGTTCTAACTGAGAAAGAATAGCACCAACACTTATTGCTAAGGCGTCGGTGTCCACTTGAAATGGTTTCTCGAAATATAACAATGCCAACACATGAGTTGAACTCTCAAGGCAATTTTAATACCTTCAAAATTGTTTTGTTGTTATGTATTTCAACTGAAACTCTTCATCTTTAAACAATCAGTAATTGGAGCCATAATAATGCTAAACTCATGGATGAAACGTCGGTAAAAATTGGCTAGACGATGAAAGCCCCACACATCAAATAAAGTTTTAGAAACTGGCTACTGAATTATAGTCGAAACTTTTCGTGGATCTACTGCAACACCTTTTGTCATGATTATAAAACCCAAGGAGTAAACTCTGGGTACAACAAATTCACTCTTTGATATATTGAGATATAGTTTATGGTTTCTCAAAGTGTGGAAATTTGAGTAAGATGGTCCATGTGTTCTGCCATGGTATTGTTATTTACCAAGATATCGTCAAAATAAACATGACAAAATTTACTTAGGAATGATTTTAATACCTCTTTCATCAAACACATGAATGTGGAAGGGGCACTACACAACCTGAATGGCTAACTTTTCACTCGTATAGACCGCGTCACATTTTAAAAACAATCTTCCACTCGTCACTGGGGCCGATGCAAATCTGATGATACCCACTACGGAGGTCTAGTTTGGAAAAAGTGCTAGAACCCGTCAATTTATCTAGCAAATCATCAAAACGAGGCATCAAGTAATGATATTTTATTATCATTGTATTGATTGCACGATTGTCTATACACATTTGTCATTAACCATCTTTTTGGAACAATTAAGACTGGAACATCGCAAGGGCTTAAGCTCGGCTGAATGACTTGTTTTTGCGTTGGGTCTTCAACCAATTCTTGTAGTATGTTATGCTCTTTGGGGCTCATTCCATAGTGGGTTAAATTTGGCAACACTTCCCTAGATATGAAATCAATATGATGTTGTTTGGACATTAGAGGAGGCAGACCAAGTGGAAGTTATTATGGGTTGATGTCTTCAAATTGCTTAAGGCTTGAATTACCTCAGGTGGTTTAGTAATAGAGTTGTTGGTACGTTCTTCAGTAGCTACCAAAGCCTATAGCTTGAAGGTCTCATGGCTAGGATGCATTAGTGTATATACATACACAAAGTTAAGGACAACTTTCCTTTGGGAGTACTGGGAGTTGGTTCAATTGAATTTGGTAATAATCAAAGACGTTTTCCCTTCCAATCAAACGGATATGTATTTTGTCAGCCATCATATAAGACTCCACTATCGTACTGCCAAGGAGACACCAGGATGATATGACAAACATCCATCTCAAGCACGTCACATGACTTCACACGAGTTATGTTTTTCGATAGATAGTGTAAGTTTGCACATGTCTGTAATAGGAATATCAATACCTCGTTTGACCCATATCATTTTATATGGTTGATGATGTCTGGTAGGTTTTAGCTGCAATGCATGAACCAGCGATTGCGAGACAATGTTCTTAGTGTAATCATTGTCAATTAACAATTCACACACCTTACCGTTAACAATGTACCTTGTTCGAAAAATTGAGTTGTGTTGGGAGTTGATGGGTTGTCATGGGGCTAAGGGAAACTTCTCTAAAACATATACTACAGCCTCCTCTTCATCAACCACAATGTTTTCAGTTCCAGAAACTTCACCATCCTTTGGCATAGCTAGGATGTATTCAAATTCTCTTTTAACAACCTGAATCTGAGGTCGATGCGGAAATTTGTTCGATTTATGACTTGGTTGGAAGCACCTAGCATTTTAATGTAGTTGGTTTTGAATATGAGTTGTCTTTAGTCGTAGTGCAGGGTTTGGCCGTCCCTGTGGCATTAGTTGTCGGATTACTTTTGTGTGTACTTTGTTGCACTTGTAAAAGGGTTGGCTTACTTCTAGGTGTTGGGAGTTTGGATTAAGCGACCGACTCGCCCAATTGATGCTAATGAGAGTGAGTTCGGGAGTGTCTAATAAAGTTGCATTTCCATCCTCAAAGCAAAGTTAATGGCTTGTGAAAGAGACCAAACATAACTCAACTTCAGCTTGTCTTGAATTATTTCTTTCAGCCTCCCTATATATCGAGTGACCAATTGATGGTTCGATTCATTAAGATCATTGCAAGAACTAAACCTGTAGAACTCCTTCGTGTACTCATTGGCGGTGCGAGTTCTTTGTATACAATGCTGATGTTTCTCATGTAGAGCATTTGCTGAAAGTCGGTGGTTAGAAAATGACCATGTAAAAACTGTTTCATTTTTTATACCAACTTCGAACACAACCTTTTTCTTCATGGTGTCACATCTGTAACAACTACAACCATCATGCACTTGCACCTCCTTTCAGCTGGCAGACGGCATTTTTCACTTGTTTTTTTAGTGCAATGTTCATACACTCAAAGAAAGTTTCCATTGACCTTTCCCTAATCTTCAATGTGCATGCAATCATCAAAGAAATGGATATCCAGTTTAACCCAAAATTCGTTGGGTTGTCTCTATGGTCATTGATGTAGTCATTGTTGTGGTGGTTGAACAAGGTACTCCTCGCCGTCAGAATCAGTAACCTCCATATGTCGCCTTCATGTCTTTGGCTCTTTTCAATCAGAATCCGATAATTCTGGGAACATTAATGGTCTCCTTCTTATCTCACGTTCCGGCATCATGTTGCCGCGAGGCGCAACCGGTATGTTTGTTGGATGTGCTTGCTGAGGATTTGGATTGAATCCTCCACCTAGTTGAATAGCCTGCAACTCTCGTCTCATTTCCACGGCGAATAAAACAAATTCAGAGTGGCAAGTTACCTTGCCATGTTATTTTGCGTTACCCACAATGCATCTGAGTTCCGATCGTCATCGGGAGCTCCCCGATGGCTTCCTTCTATCATTGTCTCTTCCCATATCAGGGGGCTTTGATATCAACTTGATGTGGCAACAGTAGTCCAACAACTCCACATCCAGAAGGAAACAAAACAATGGTGAAGCTAATCCAGAGAAGATATTATAAAACTATATAAAATTAAACATGTTTTGCTAAGATGAAAACAATTGTCCTCTCCAATTCTCCTTCTCTGCTATATGTATTTTCCATTTGTCCTCCCTTTTTCATACAATATCGATCTCATCCTCCTAAAAGTGAGACTGTACTAGTGTAATAAAAAAATGGACAAAAAGGTGAAAGTAATAGTGGAGAACAAAACAAAATACAGAAAGTTCAGGAATAGAATAAGTGGTAACATGTTCCTCTTTAGCGTGCCAAAATCTTGATATGGATAATATATCCATTCGAAATCAAAACATATACAATATGAATAAAAATAAATAATCATTCTTTACGGTTTTTTTTTTTTTTTTTTTTGCTATGTAATTCTCCCTCAAGATGAATATCGTTTGTTACTGCTAAATCTAAAACTAAGGACATATCAATAGAGGCGGTATTGACAGAACTTGAGGCAGAGATGATCTGAGAAATTAAGAGAAACACCTTTGTCTATTGAAGCTCCTCATCCTTTGTCTCTGAAAAGCACTATTCATTGATGCAGGACTACGTACGAATGCAATGTCATGTAAAGATTTGCACAACTCTTGATTAGAATAACAAAGAAGACACCATTAGCATTTTAAAACAACGAATAAAACAAGTAAGGGGTCACACTCGCTTAGGCTAAATTACATAACCAGAGAGTTGGAAAAACTTTCAAAATCAATTAATAAATCACTTGATGCCAAAGTAGTAGTGTCAATACAATCCCTAATCTAACAATGAAAATTAGTAAGCATAAAGGCACGCTCAAAACCCTACATTTACTAAGCTTAGTAGTAGCAGGGGGAGTCATCCTTCGTGACTACAATCAAGCACAAGAGAGAGTTAGATCTAGCGAAGCCGGTCTCCGCTTGGTCTCGCCAGGAACAGGAAAGGAACCTGAGGGAAAGGAAAAATCCAAAGCTGGTGTCTCGATAGCTGAAGTAACAACATCAGACCTATATTGTGTTGAAATCTATATGATCCGATCGATTGCGTAAGGGCCGCGGTAGCAACGGAACCAGGTAAAGTATACAGAAAAGACAGTTCTTTTCTATTATGACATGCGCTCATGAGAGCCCTACCTATTCACCCTGGTTATGGAAATGCTCAGCCAAAAGTTCTCCGAGGCAACAGTAGAGAAAAGACGGATTTCATGGTCAAGACCACAGGATCTGCAAGTCTCCCATAAAGTTTCATGAACTTCACTTGAAAGGGGAAAAGAGAACCTCTCGTCAAGGAGCGGTGGAGATCCTCCACTCGACGCCTTTAAAGTGTTCATCGATTGCCTCCACTAAGGTGTCAAGAATATGCTCTAGGTAGTCCTCGACGGTATGATCAACCCTTGTATTCACGTCGAAGAAGGTTGACTGGAGAATATCAGTGAAGCCGTCCTCGTCGAAGGTTAAGCCGTATTCAGTTTCCGGATCCGACATTCATAGGTGCTAGTTAGCAAGTCCTCAAAGGATTATTTTCCCTCTTGACTCTTTGGGAGAGAAAGAAGTTTCTCTCCAAGGGAAAATCGAGAAGAGGCTAAGAACGAGTTCCTTTCCAAAAATCTGAAGTGAAATTTTAGATTTTAGAAAATCGAGGATTGAAATTCTAGGAGGAGAATCCAATCCTTCAAATCCGGTGGAGGAATTAAGTGTAGGGAGGAATAAGAGAGAGAGAGAGAGAGAGAGAGGCGGTTGGATAGAGAGGGGGCAGCGAGATGATGGGGGGTTGGGAATTAATTTTCCTAAATCAATTATTTGATTTAGGAAATGATTTGAGGAATTAGGGGATTTGAAAAATTCGGCCAAGAAGGGGGAAATAGGATTTGGAATTATTTCCTAAAGGAAGACTTGAGTTTAGGAAATAATTAAGGGAGCATTAATGGGCTAGGAGAGAGGGGAGGCCGGCGGCATCCATGGGCTTGGGGTTTAATGCCAAGTGTCCAAGCTTGCTTAAATTAAATTTTGGATTTTAGGAAAGCTTTACTTAACTCCTATCTGAATTTAAATTTCAAATAGTTTAAGTTTAGAAACTTTCCAAAAATAGATTGACTAACTTAGGAAAGATTTTAAAATTTTAATTGCTTGAATTTTAATTTCAAATCAGCCCCAATGATGTCAATCCCAATTTGGCAAGGTGGAGAATGGAGGGAGGGGATGGAAGGGGTCCGGCCGGCGGCTAGGGAATTGGGACCGGCGGCATTGGGGGTTCGGGTAAGGGGTTGGAACCGTGGGATTGAGAGGGGGAGGAGGGGGCTCGGGTGAGGTGGGGAAACCGGCGGCTAGGTGGGGTGGAGGAGAAAGGAAGAAAGAAAAAGAGATAACAAGAAAGGAACCACGAACCCGACTTATCTAGGTTGGTGGGTATTGCGCCAATCTCCCTCTTCTAGGGATCTCTCCAAAGTTCTCTCCAAGGACTCTCAAATGCTCTCAAACACAAGTGTAGGAAAATTTCATAATAATCATTCATTACTCAGAAAATAGAACAATGTGTTATAAATAGCTTAGTATAAGAGACTCAAGAAATAAAAGACTAACATGCCCTCACGGCTTACATACAACACCCCTTCACTAGAAGGGTACAACGGGAAATAAATAAAATAAACAAAGTATACAACATGAAAATAAAAACAGTACATGACATAATCAGAAATACAATGAATCGATTGTGGCCGTAGATCGGCGACCACGTCTCTGATAAACCTTCCACGATTTGATGTCCCCATCATTCATCCTTTCGAAAAACCTTACTCTCTTAGATGCTTTGAGATTAAGGGATCCAAAACTCGTTCCAATGGTTCTCCCCGTAAGATATATATATTCTAGATCTCCAATGAGATCACTAAGACACCTGAGATCATTTAGACACCCAATCGACCGGATTATGCTTCTCCGTCAACTTATGAATGAAAGTATTTTATGCTTCTTAAAGCAGCTTTCTAGTATAAAAATTTAAATTTTTATACTAAAAAATTATTTTAAGAAGCAGTAAGATAGCCGTCCCAAATGAAGTCTAAGTCGATAAACTCTTTCTCTACAACCATGAATATAAAGTTTGCCTGAATCCAAATTATTCTTACTTACAATGAAGATGGCGAGCACAAGTATAAGGCTTCACTCGTCCTCCCTGCATTGCTCTGCAACCCATCTAGTGATTGTTCTCTCCTCAACACTGAAATGTTGCAAACACGAAGGGAAAGCTCCATCACTTCCATTCCTGTTGACAAAAAGAACAAGCAATGTCTTCGCCACGCTTCCACTCACTCGAAGACTGCACTGCAAATCCGACCAAGCTCGCAATCTCCCATTCTTCTGGACAATGCCATCACCTTCCTGAAGAACAACCACAGCATAATCAGAATGCACAAGAGCTGGGTGATGACGATAAGCCACAAAGTCCGCACCATATTGAGCTCCACTTCGAACCACCCAATTCTTCCTTCTGAGATGAGCATATGCCATGTAGAGCTCTGGAAATCTTTCCTTGTTAACTTTCATATAATTCCATAGCTCCAATTCACTGAGAGGGCTCTCGGTCTGGTTTATGATTGTTAAGGATTGGAGATCATGAAGCATATAGAAGGTTTCTTCCGAACTCAGCTGAAACCAATGGTTGGCCTTCTCTGATGTAGTGATCTGGCGGCCGAAGCAAGAGCGGTTCAAAAGGTCTGCAAGTTCTGTCTTTGCCTCAAGGAGAGAGACACAGCCGGAAAGCATAGCTGTTGCTTTAGATTGAGTGAGAAAATATTTGAGTTTCCTTTCAATTTCAGACATGGGATTCTCTGCAGCAATGTCAGCAAAACCCTTCCCCTTCCATCTTGAGCCACTTAACTCCATTAGAAAGTTCTATGAATAAAAAATATAGCTTAATAGCATGAAAAATTTCAGAATACGAAATAAAGAGCCCAAATTCCTTGAGGGACATGCATAACAGATAGAAGAATGCAAAAGGAATATAGCTGTTTAGTCAAGCATTTTATCAAACACCTTGTGGACTTTGTTATTCAGTCATGCCTATTTTGATTCCGCCGCGTAGGGTTGGTCGCCGCGTAGGTGTTCCGGTGACCTTAGTAGAGAGAGAGAAAGAGGTTGACGTTGTCTTTGTATAGCCCGAGCTGCCGGCTGTTCCTCTGGATCTCGAGAAGGGAAGTGTCCAAAAGAGACGGTGGCGCGGCCCTACAAAAGCGCGCCGGCAACCGGCAACCGGCGACCGAAGTATGAATCGCGTGTCGGAGATTATGATGAAGGAAGTGATTAAATATTTGTGAAATTTAAATACGCATACTTTTTTTTTAAATAATAATCAAATTTGATAACTGTTTTTATTATTTAATAAATATTATTTTTTGTTTAAAAGTTGGCGAAGGAGAACTTACATGTTAGGGTTCATTTTTTAAAATAGTTCATTTTACAATATTCTGTGTTTTAAAAAATAATATAAGTTTTAACATTTAGAAATTCCTTAAAATCTTAAATAATAATAATAATTTAAATTTCATATACAAAAGTTTAACTTTTTTAGGCATTCTTTTGCCTGCAATTAAGCAACCAAATGATACATTAGAAATATTCTTAATTATTTATTTGAGTAATTTCTGACGTGGAAATGTATCATTTATTGGTTGTAAAAATTTATTTTTCAATTACACGTTTGATAAGCAGCCTCTCTTTTGATTGTGGGTAAAATAGGATTGTGAAGTGCATAGTCTTACGTATGAAATAGAAATTGATTTTTTTTCTTAGAATATGGCAATTGTATTTATTGAAGGTGGGCAAAATAGTTAAAATAATTTTTTTCTAAAAAAATTTTTTAGGGTGGGCAATTGTCCACTCTGAGCTCTTCCTAGTTCCACTTTGTGATATATATGCTAGTTTTTGCATTTTGCTTTCTAATGCATGTTAAAGTTGATTTGGATTCATTTCCAAACCATAATAAAGTTTTATTTGTAAAGCTTTAAATGACCCATTAATTAGGAAATATATTATATTTCTAATTTAGTTGATTTGATTGGAGATTTAATTGATACATTAATTAGTTGATCTAATTATTGCATTAACTAGGAATTTGATTGATGCATTAATTAAGGGGATTTGATTATTGCATTAATTAGGGATTTGATTAGGATTAGATTATGAAGTTTTTTTTTCTATTTTACTTTGGCTCAAACCTATAAATAGATCCCTAGGGGATGCTGTTGAGTGTATGAGAGAAGAAAAAGCTTGAGAGCTATTGTAATTCTTTATTGTTCTTCAATATAGTGAAATCATCATCCCCTCCCCGTAGATGTAGACATCTTCACCGAACCATGTAAATCACTGTGTTTATTGTGTTTATGTTATGTGCATTTTATTTTCGATGTTATTGTTTGCGCAACAATTAGTATCAGAGCTATATTTCAACAAATTTTGACAACAACGAACAGGAAGATTTTCTGTTAGTGTGGTTCGACCGGGCTTGTAGCAACATTCGGACGGATTAGACGCACTAGGCTTGATTGATTGTTAAGCCGTATTAGTGTAATTATGGCATCATTAGGAGATTGTAATTTGGTGGAGGCTATAAGATCCGGTGGAGCCATGAATATATCCACCTCATCGGTGGAGAAGGCATTGATTCATCAGGTGATTATAGATCCCATCAAAATTAACATGTCTAAATTTGATGGCAAATGAAACTTTAGCATGTGGCAATGTAAGGTGATGGATGCATTATGCTCTTTGAATCTAGAGGATATTTTGGATGCTAATGAATGTTCTAAAAAAATTTTGAAAGAGAATGGATCAAAATGAATCATAGTTCTTGTGGCTTGATCAGAAATTACTTATCTCAGGAGATCAAGTATGGAGTGATGATGGAGACTTCTACTGTGAAGCAGTGAAAGATTTTGGAGAATGAAAATTTGACAAAAAGAGTGGAGAATCATCTCCATATGAAACATCGGCTCTACTGGCTTCAGATGAAGCATGGGATTGTAATTGATGAGAATTTGAATGACTTCACAAAGTTATTTGCATATCTTTTTAAATTGGATGAAGATCTTAGATAGAAAGACAAGTCACTCCTGTTGAATTTGTTCCCAGATGATTACGAAAACTTCACAATGACATTCATTCATGAGAAGGAGGTCATGGGTGAGGTGACTACTGCATTGTTGAACCATGAGTTCCGCTGTTGGGACAAAGAGTCTAAAAAGATAGATTCAGTTGAGATTCTCACACCCCAACAAGGAAGATATGAGAAATAGAAGAATAAAAGGGGCGATAGTGACAAGCAGGGCAAGTCTAGTGGGCACAATCTTGGGAAGAATCAGTGTGTTTTCTGCTTGGAGACTAGTCATTGAAAGAAAGATTGACCGAAGCTGAAGGAGAAGCGAAAGTAGGAAAGTGAGTTTGCACTTAGGCTAATCTTAGCATACAAGTGCGTGATGAAGATTCATATATATCACTATTTGTATGTTCTTAAATATTGTATTCAGATGTTTCCTGCTAGATTCTGGATAATTGTGCTACCTATCACATTTGTTCCATTAAAGAGTGATTTGGTACCTACAAGAAGCTTGATAGTGGTGCTGTGACCATGGGAAATGATCAAGCCTGTCATAAAGTTGGTATAGGGAACATCTTCAAAATGCATGATGGTATTGTGAGAGAGTTGACTGATGTGAGGCACGTTTCAGATATCATGAAGAATTTGCTATATGTTGGGGCTTTAGAGACCTCAGAACTCGTGAATAAGCTCGATAAAAACTCGATTAATATTTAATTATAAATTAATAAATATACATAATATAAATATTTTAATTTATTATAACATAATGATATAATTATTTAATTAATAAATTTTAAAGTAATTAAATATTATAATATATGTTGTAGTTTTAATTTCCTTACAATTGCTAATTTATTATATTTCATCGTTAGATCTTGCTCATTTGATAGCTCAAGAATACTCGTTAGATTTGTTTATAAGCATGCTTGTTTGATAGTTAAGTGTTGCAGAGATGAGGATGCTCAGGTGGATAAGTGGCTTTACTCCTAAAGACAGGATACGAAATTAGTATATACATGAAAAGGTTGGAGTAATTCCAGTGGCAGATAAGATTAGAGAGAGTCACATTAGATGATTTGGTCACATAAAACGACGGCTTTCCAATGATCCCTGTTAGGAGAGTAGATGTATTAGATTTAACCGATGTTAAGAAATGTAGAGGTAGACCTAAAAAGACTTGGTTATAAAATATTAGAAATGACATTTTTTATTAAATCAAAATGAGAATTTGATTCTGAACAGGACACAATGGAGAAAAAGTATTCATGTAGTTGATCTCGTGTAGTGGGCTAAAGGCTTGATGTTGTTTTTGTTGTTTGTGAAAATTTAAAAAATAATAGGTATATTGTGATAATTTGGGTTTTTACCATTAGAGAGTAATTAGTAGTTAATTGATCTTAGGAATTTCAACAAATTTCAAGTTATTTTCACTTCAGCTTCTCCTTCAACGCAGAACAACGTTTGCAATAGATATTTATTATCATAATTTCAAAACCACCATGAACATCCTGATCAACTTAGTGAAATAGATTTGATTTGAATAGTTCTCATCTTCTGAAAACAATTTCTGTTTATCATCACACAAATTCATTTCACATTGAAAGTATATATTCAATCTGTAAGAAAATTGAAAGAACTTCTTTTAATTTTCAATGAAAAAATAGAACACATGTTTACAATCTTCCTCAGTCTTCAAATATAGCCGTTATTCCATTACACGGAGATTTAAAATATCTGAATCTCAAAGCCATTTAGCTTTGATTTAACTATTAAAAACAGCGCAGTTCTTTCTAATTTCACCTACATTGCCA
The DNA here is from genome assembly GCA_019514585.1 of Dendrobium officinale. Classification (NCBI taxonomy): domain Eukaryota; kingdom Viridiplantae; phylum Streptophyta; class Magnoliopsida; order Asparagales; family Orchidaceae; genus Dendrobium; species Dendrobium officinale. The sequence goes on from CM033700.1 coordinate 5,074,460, forward strand.
GTCTTTACCTCAATCTTATTCATCTTCTCCATCGATTGAGCAAACGCATTGAAAAATACTTCAAGAGGACCCCCAGCAAGCTTCGAGATCTGAGCTTTAATGGCAGAAACAGTAGTAAGTGCTGCATCAGATTGGAATAAACCTCTCCTTTTCAACAGAAGCTTATAATAATCAAGATCAAATGTTTTGAAGCTTCCTGGATCCATTTCAACTGTGCTTGTGTTATCATTTGGATTTTTGCATTTTAATTTCTTGAGATTGGAAGCATAGACCTTGTCTAGAGATGGATCTTCATCACCTTTTCCACTGAAGTTGTAGAGGCGATTGCTGAAAGATGAGCAGTGAGAGATTCCGATTGTGTGTGCACCTAATTAAGAAAGTCAATTGAACCAATTATATATAATTTAGCTAAAACTTATTGGTAACTACAAAATTTTCATGAAAAATCACTGTTATATTAAGACTTTGTTTAGGATAGTTTTTGGTATAAAATGTTCAAAATTCAAAAAAAAATTATAATAGAAAGCTGTTTTATAAAACATTAAGAAAGATGTCTAAAAAAAATCAGAAACTCTATTATATTCTTTTTTATTCTCTTTGAAAAATAATCTGTCCATTCTCGTAAGTAGGGTTGTCAATTTTTGAGATGACTCAAAATCCGACCCAGAAAAATTCGGGTTCGGGTCAACCCGTTTGTGAAACAGATTAGGTTTGGTTTAGCAAACCGACCCGTTTAAAAAATAGGGTCAAGTTCGAGTTGACCCAAAAATCCGAAAAATGACCCGGGAACAATTTGCCCGTGTCTGTTGCTCGCCCTGTCCGCGTCGAGTGTCCGGCTGACCGGGTTGCCCGATGAGTCGAGTCGCTTCGCGTGCGTTGCCCGACAAGTCTCTGCCGATGCACCACTTTTTCAGCCAAATCTCATAAATTCGGGTCGGGTCATGTCAACTCGGCAACCTGCGCGAGTCGGGTCTGGGTTGAAATAGCCAACCCGTTTGCAAAAACGGGTCGAATTCGAGTTGGCCCTTTTAGAACCAGATCAACTCAGGTTCGACCCAAATCCGACCTGTCGACCCAAATTGACACCCCTACTCATAAGTGTCCTTACTCACAAGCTGTTCTTCCCAACATATTTGTGATAATTATATCCATCTAAATGATAGAATTAACAATTTCCATTATTTTTCAAAGCATAATTTTCAACTTTAAGCAACCAATTGAGCCCTAAAGGATGTTTAAGTTTTTAATCAAATTAATTACCTGATAAAAGAACCAGATCAGTCAGATTAAGCCCTTTATTAGCAAATGATTTTTGTAGAGCAGTGAAATTAGATGTTGGAGGTGGAATGTTGTTCAAGGCCTCTGTTGCATTGGAGATCAATCCATCTCTCCTCCCAGTAGGAACATGCCAAAATGGACCTCCCTGTTAACATTAATTAATAATTTCATCCAATCACTAATGGAAATTAAGGACTTAAGTACTATGTAACAGGATAATTAAGAACTTAGCTGAGATAAATCTTACAGCAACTGCGACTGCATCTCTAGCAGTCAAAGCAAGAATATCAGCACAAGAAACAACACCAGGACATTCTTTTTCCACTAAGCTTTTGATGATATCAATGACTCCAAAGCCTCTAAGGGTTAAATTTGGTGTTGCAGCTTTCTCTGCCTGGTTTGTACTGGTGGAGTTGATCAGAACAGAAGCATCACAACCCTAAATGAGGAAGAAAGAAAAACATAATTATAACTTAAAAAGTTGTTAGGTTAGGTTAAAACAGCTCTGAAATTGATAAACTATGTTGTTATTGTTAAGTTAATTATAACTGGAAAAATAGATTAAGATGAAAAATTAAATTAAATAAATACATAAGATAGCTTCATAAATTTTATGTGGTTTGATGAGATCAACTTATATTCATTGTCGCAAAAAATTAAATAATCTACTAAATTTCGAAGTATATAGATGAAGATATTATATTTCATATAAAATTTATATGAGATAAATATAAGCACTATTATTAAAATAAACTTTGGCAGCATTTTTTCATCATATGGCAGCGGTTAAAACACTTACTGTTAGCAGCAGTTTATAAACCGCTGTATATCCCGTATTTATTATCGATGCAAATGACTTCCACAGCGCTTATTTTAGTTGCGGTTTTAACACCCACAATTATGCTTATTACAACGTTTTTTTTTTTTTTTGGGACATTTAGGCCATTTAAGGCAAACTCACACATACAACGCATACACATGGACTCGAACCTTAGACCTCTTAGTTGGAAGCCTAAGCTCTCAACCAATAGGCCAAGGGGAATTGTGTTTTACATTACAACGGTTTTAAGACCTGCAAATTTGGAAAATGGGTCTATAGTAACGGTTTGATGCTGGAGTACAACGGCTCGATTGATGAAGAGTAGTTGGCCGCATATGTGCTTCTTTGAGATGCGAGCTAGGGCACGTCGGAGAAGGAGGCCAACAGAGACGTATGCAAGCTGGGAGACGTTCGTGAACCTGAGACGGACAGATGCGAGCCTTGGAGATGTAGGCGATCATGATAAGGAAGCTAGAAGCAGAGATGTATACGTACGCAAGCCTGCTGAGAGACACTGGATTGCGGGAGCTAGCTAGGGCACGGGCGATGATGAATATCGAGGGAGATTACAAAGGTAAAGAGCTCGCGGGAGAGGGAGATTACAATGGGAAGGAGCTCACGGGAGATTAGTAGCTAGTCAAGAAGATTACAAACCACGGTTTACACGGCTTCTAAAAATCCTTTTAGCAGCGGTTATAAAAAAAAGGTGCTATTAAGCGCTATAAAAAATAACAATTTCTAGTAGTGGAGATTAATAACACATTCATTCAATGAGATTGGATGATGAGAAGTTGTCGCCATTAACTATTATTAATCTTTTCTTATGACTAGTGTAGGAGTTTATTTTGCAATGATTGAATGTTTCTCCTCTTGATAAAACTAAAACTTAGATATATATATATAGAGAGAGAGAGAGTTTTTACTTTAGTTTAATTTATACTTTATCGAACTAGAGCTCGGCTCAAGTGAAAAATATGGCTCAAACTTGAAACAAATGCTTAAGTAGATAAGAAAGCTCGAATCCAATTCCTACACCTTCTTGCTGTATAGTTATGATTGTAGAATGCAGGGGTGGATCCAAATTCTTTTTTTAGGGTGGACCAAAAAAATTTATTTTTTTGGAGATGGACAAAGATGCTTAGTATTAATTTAAGCTCGGAAAAAAAAAAATTTGGGGGGGGGGGGGGGGGGGGCGCGGAAAAATGCCCAAAATACCCAAAATATTTCAAAATTTTCACTCTAAATATTTAAAAAAAAAATTGAGGGTGGGCTAAGCATGTGGTGGATCCACCCATGGTAGAATGTCAAATTATTCCTTCACAAGCTCTATTTATAATAGTTATTTAAAATTTTGGAGATATATAATTTATAATATGAACCCACAAGCTATGACAATCTTTTAATATTGAAAAAAAAGATATCACAATATCAAGAAATTATCTCTTCAAGATATTTTTCATTTAAACAAAATCTCCAAAAATATTTTCATAGCTTGCACACAAAAATTAATAATAAAATTAGTCAATAATTTTCATTTAAAGAAGAGATTCAATTATATCTCTTAAAAACTTAATGATATAAAAATTTGGCTCCGCAGTTGCAATAATTAGAAAATATCAGCGGTTTAATTTGCTGAAATTTATTAAATAATTATTTCATAAATTACATTTATGTCTTAGTTTAGGGTTTAGAAATATTAAGAATGATCTTTTCTTTTTTAGATTTAAATGAGAATTTAACTCTTATTAGATTTAAGAGAAATTATTCTATGGGGAGACCAGACATAAAACGCTGTCCGAAGACCAACCAAAATGCGTCACGTCAGCAATATCCAACCGCAGTTTCAAGCAGTACCGAGCCGCTGTACCGAGTAAGGGGTAACATGGCACATTCTGGTTGGCCTCCGGATGATATTCGACACCCGCACATAATAATTAATCTTTCCTAGCAAGATGCAATAAAGAAAAAGGATTCATGTAGGTGACCACACTTGGTTGGATAAAATTATAAAAATTTAATGTTCTAATCACCGATGGCATTAAATAGTATAAATAAGATAACAGTAATTAGGAGACAGTAAAATACATTAATTCATGGACAGAGAAGAGTTTAACTAAGCTTACTCTAACAAAGCAATCATGGAAGTGCATTCTAAGAATAGGAGCAGCTAAAGCTGGTGCGTTTGGGAAATGCTTCTTCACATAATCGAACACAATCTTCTCTGCTTTAGGACAGCTCTTATCATAGAACCCTAACTTAAGGTCTGCTTCAACAAAGCTGATCAGAAACCCTAACAAGGCGAGGAAGATAAGATTTTTGAAGCTTAGTATCTCCATTTTTCAGAACAGAAGTAAAGCAGACAATCAAGCTATAGCTTGGTCTTCTGAGCCTGCTTTGCTGAAGTAGTTTTATAGGCCTGGATTGGTTTGATCCATGGCTTGCTTAGCTCTGTCATTTAGTGTTAGGATTCTTTTCATGCATGTTAGCTGGGAACTGTCACATGGTTTCTTGTGACTTGCGATTTAATTATTGGGCTAATCAGAGACCTATTTTTATTAGTGATTTGGTGTAGTTTAGTTATACAAAGGACAAGAGAAGGTATCATTGTGGGGGTCTGCCTTGCTGATTTTTCAATTAATCTGGGACTCCGGGTCGACCCTAACTTGACAAGTTTCTACAAACGGGTCAGGAAATCCAACCCTGACCCGATTTGTGCGGGTTGTCGGGTTGACCCGACACGACCCGCGGACCATCTCTATTTCGAATTTCGCGGGTGAGTTAGGTGAAGCTGATGGGTTAGGTGAGACGTCGCATGTCGTGTGGCTTGCAAGTGGCGAACCAGATGGTGAACCCTTTCTGAAGGTGGGTTGGAGTTCAAATCTCTTGCAAGATAGAAGAGAAACTTAAACAAAAGTGATTTCAAACTTCGAAAGGAGAGTTTAATTATTAAACATGAAAGAAATCAAGTCACTTTCAGATCATTTTTCTAGAGTTTTAGCTATTTATAATCAATTTAAAAGAAATGACAAGAACACAACAGATGTAACGATCAAGAAGACATGCAATACTTTGATCTCTAGATCCAAAGTTAAATAGTGTCATTGCTATCATAAAATAATAAACATCGATCGGGTGTCAAATAAACGATCGAAAAAGTTATTTTTCTACAACAACTTTATAATCATCTTTACAAAAAACTACAATCATCTCCTGCAATAGCTTTAGGCATTAAGAAAGTAATAGGAATTCTATATTCTTCAGGTATATTCTTATGAGAATTCCATCTCTCTTTCTAGCTACTTCATTCCTAAGTAGATCAGAAGAATAAATATTTTCAAATGACTTAATAGCAGTTTGAAATCTGAACCAACTTTCACCTACTCCTACATCGTGCTTCATCAAATAATAGAGATACGTTTGGAATCTTTACTGGTATCACGTTGTTCTTAAAGAGATGGATTTAATTTATTATTGCAATAAGCTAAACCTTAAAAAGACAGCTTAACATGTATGAATATCATTAGACCTAACTAAGGACGGACAAAGTTTATAAGGTTTGTTTACTGTTTTATTCGCTGGCATATATCAGTCGTGCTACGTGCTAGAAAGTGATTTTGATACTATCTTATGGATTCGTTTGGGACGATTTTTTTCTTACTTTTTTTAAAACAGGATTTTAGTACAAAAATTATTCTGTTTTAAGAAACAATAAAAAGGTTGCCCCAAACGAAGTCTAAATCTATTAATTAAGGATTGGTTGGCTTGAAGTAAAAGGGGTGTGACACATTTCAGAGCTTTGAAAACTATGTGTTTGATTTGCAGAAAAAGAAATACAAAATAACATTTTGAGAAATTGGACGCTCATCATCTAGTTCAATTTTGTTATATGTTGAAATATTAATTTAGATTTGGTCTATTTCCAAATGTAATGTAAATTTTTTTGTCATTGTCGCCATATATGTGCTTACCACCTCCCATTGTCTATCGCCTGGCTCGTTGGTCACCTTCTACCGTTGCCACCAGCCTCTGACCGCCGCCTGACACCCCTACCGCATCCTACCATCTGCCACCTACTGTCTGCCACCAATAATGTTAGATTTTAAGTAGTATTCATTTTACTTAAATCCAAACTAAAAAAATAATCATATGTATTTATTTTTCACTCATCCAAATAATTCAAAAAAATTTAAATGCATTACATTTTTTTATGTTGAAATCCATTTACTCTATTTTTCATAAACTAAATGGCTGCTTAATATTATTGTGATGTGTTGTGTTGTGTTGTGCCAATATTTTGGAGCCAAATATATAACTATTTAGTAAATTACTGCCTAATTAAAATACGATAAGAGTTATTATTATTCTATAATAAATAATATTATAAATTCATATATAAACCTAATTAGTTTTTATTTAATTAAAATCATAAATTTATTTAGTTATTAAATATAACATATGAGATTTACTCTCTTTTTTTGCTGAGAGGCCATTTATATCTCTATTCTAAAAAAGATTTTTATTCTTTTTTATACTTGGAATTTTTTTCAAACCATTAAATTAAATCAATCCCCACAAAATAACTTCTATCATTCAATAATTGAAGGTTCATTTAGGACGATTTTCTTACTGCTTCTTAAAGCAGCTTTTTAGTATAAAAATAAAAAATTTATACTAAAAAGTTGTTTTAAGCAGCGGTAAGAAAGCCGTCTCAAACGAGGTTTTGTTTGGGATGGCTTTCTTATTGGTTCTTAAAACAGCATTTTAATACAGAAATTTTATTTTTTTTATTAGAAAACTATTTTAAGAAGCAGTAAAAAAATCGTCCCAAACGAAACATCTTTCGAACAGTATAACATATTTGAATATGCTTTAAAATTAGTGCAATACATAAATAATTAATATTAAGCAAATTTCAAAACAGATCTAAGGATTTTGAAAAGTCCCGTCATAATCATTTTTTTAATTAGATTATCCAAACACAAATGTTTTTCAAAAGCCTGACCAAACAAAACCCTAAATTCGGGAAGGAGAAGACTTTCAATTTCTTCATCGCAATGGCCGGCCGGTTCTCAACTTTGTCCATACTCTCCTTGCTGGTCTTAGACGGCTAACGGTCGAATTTTTAAATAAAGTCGGTTGACTGAAGGATATCATGAATTCATTCTTTTCTGACCTTCAGACGATCGATGAGGATGCTTTAGTATCAATCAATATAGAGTGATAGCCATTAAAAAAGTGAAGAGGAGTGGTTCACCCTCACGAAACTAATCTAATTGCTTGCAAGATTCAGCTGAATTATGGAACTGTAAAGGCAGGAGTGGATGGCTTGTAGGATTTGTTACTTTGTTGAGAGGGGACAAACTGAATTTGTTAGCTAAACCACCAGTGCAATAGTTTATTTATGTTTACGCTGCTCATCTTCGTCTGTTGATTGCAAGTTTTGACTACCGTTTAAGATTTTGTTTGTGATGGCTTTCTTACTGTTTTTTTAAAATAAATTTCAAGTAGAAAAATTTTAATTTTTGTATTAGAAAGCTGTTTTAAGAAGAAGTAAAAAAGTCATTCCGAACGAATCATAAGAGGTTTTGGGTTTGAGACTTGCCTATTGATGTGTGTGTTGAGTATGTTTTAATTGGTCTAAATATCCTTCGAAAAGTTTATTTTTAGTTTACCTTTTTTTTTATTGATAAAAATAAGAGATAAAAATATTTTTTTAATTTATTTTTTGATTAATTAATTTCTATAAACTTTAAATTTTATATGCATTACATATATTATATCACTTACGATCTGATAAAGAAGATGGAAGAGGTTTTTGTTTTGCCCTTATTTATCTCATAATTATTAAATATTTTTTATTTCAAACAAAAGTAAAGATAATTAACATATAAATAATAAAAGTGATCACAAAAGGCCTTGAATGTTTTTTATTTTATTGTATTTTATTTTTTTTTATATTTTAATATGAAATAAAAAGATAATTGATATCCTAAATTAATAAATATTATTTTATTTTTTATTGCATTTTGTATATGACAATGATGGCGAGCGACATTTGTATCCGAGGATGACGGTGTTTGGTGGCTAGAGGTCGAGGGAAGTATTTAGGATAATTTTTATTTTTTAAAAAAATGTTAACACCTAAAAAACAATATGAGCATTTACAAAAATAACTTATCTTGGTTTTAAGAAAATAAAGATAATAGAATTCTTTTTATATTTCTTTTTATATAGAGAATTATTAAGCAAACAATCTATTAATTCTATAATATAATTCTTATAATATATGTGTGTCTGTAAGATTTACGTACAATATAAAAAAATATATATATTCTTTTTTTTATATATAATTATTTCAGCACACAATAAATATATATAGTTGTTGCGTGTTAGAAAATACGCGGCGGTAGAGTTTGTAAATTCGCGTCTGAGCGTTGTACGTAAGTTTAACACACAAACAGGAAAAAGGAATGAACACGAAGAGTTTTTACGTGGAAAGCCCAAAAATGGGAAAAACCACGGGGCCTCGCCCAGTTGCAAATTTCCACTAGTGTCTTCGTAGATTACAAATGGCGGATTTCTTCCCACAAGTCGGGATAATCCAAATACAACTTGTCTTTTCCACGAAATTCCCAAAATCCTGCGAATTCCCTGAGTTTCCTGAAAATCCGGCAGAGTTCCGGCGTCTTCAAGCGGCAGGAAAAACTCCGGCGGCGGTGGTCGAGGAGGTGAGGAATCTCCTATTCCCCTATTCCCCTTTCTCCTTCTCCTTCTCTTCTTCCTCTCTCTCTTCACTTGAGTCCCCTTGGTGTAGAATGAGGGCTCTATTTATAGTTTTTATGGAGTGGCATAGCCCGTAAATAGGCGCGAGATCAAAGGCAAACAGGGAGTGGTTTGAATGGACGGCCGATATCGAATCTTTTAATCATGCACCGTTCGTTGGACATTTGAAGGCCTTAATGATTTCGGAATTTGATGATCTTGGGCTCGTTGGATTCGTCTCGTCGAGCCGTTCGATTCGAGTATAAGCTCGTCAAAATCGGAGACCGTTTGGTAACTCAAATTGCGGTTTGAACCTCCCAACAGCGCTTCGAACCTTTGATTTGGACTCATTTGGGCTCGGATTGGGTTGATCTTGGTCTCGTTGGGTTTGTATTTCAGAGACGCTCAGTTTGACTGTAAGCTCGCTGAAATCGGAGTTCATATGCTCCCGAAATTATCTTTTGAAGTTTCCAACTAGGTTTTGCCTCGAGATTCGTGCCTGATCAAGATAATTTTGCGATGCCGTATCAGTTGCCCCCCTATTTTCGGACGTCGTAGCTTCAGAGGTCCGAAAATATGTGTTACAAATTTCGGAAAATTTTTCTAAGTGACCCCGAACTGATATGGATTGTAGAAGCCCCGAACGGCTCCGAAAATGCCAAAATTGAGTCCGGAACGTCGAAAAACATGTCCGGGGACCCCAAAAACGTCCGATTTGGTCTTCCCGGGGCGGAATTTGGGCCCAAAAGGATCGGGCGGCCGAACTGGCCGGACTGCCGGCCGGCAGCCCGCCGTGCCGGCGAGGAACCGCGGCCGCGCGCGCGTACCAGCGGCCGAACCCGCGCGCGCCCGCGCGCTTGCGGGCGAACCGCCCGCGCCCGCGCGCCTGCGGGCGAACCGCGCGCCAACGCCTGGGCGCACCGCGCCCGTGCTGGGTTGCGCCCGTGCCCGCGCCTGCCGCGCGTGGCTGCCGCGCGTGGAATGCCGCCGGCAGTTGCCGGCCGCTGGCAGCGTGCGGCCAGCCGCAATCCGCGCGCTGTGGCCGCGGATTGCCGCGCTGGTCGCGCCTTTTCGCGTGGTCGGTTCAATGCACCGACTTAGGTGGGTCCCACCAATCGAGAATAAGAGTTTTTTTGCTATTTTTGGGTCAAAAAATTTCCAAAAAATCCAAAAAAAAAAATTGCAAAAAATTTCTAAAAATTTCTAAAAATAGATAATTCCGAATTTTGCAATAACTTCTCCCCTTTCTTTCCAAAACCTATAAATAGGCCTCTTAAGCCCTTAGGAAGCTTGCAACTCCTCCTTCTTTCTCCCTCCGGTTCTCTGGCGATAGGAACCTACGGGATTTCATCTTCTCCCTCCGGTTTTCTGGCGATAGAAACCAACGGGATTTCATCTTCTCCCTCCGGTTTACTGGCGATAGAAACCTACGGGATTTCATCTTCTCCCTCCGGTTTACTGGCGATAGAAACCTACGGGATTTCATCTTCTCCCTCCGGTTTACTGGCGATAGAAACCTACGGGATTTCATCTTCTCCCTCCGGTTTTCTGGCGATAGAAACCTACGGGATTTCATCTTCTCCCTCCGGTTTTCTGGCGATAGAAACCAACGGGATTTCATCTTCTCCCTCCGGTTTACTGGCGATAGAAACCTACGGGATTTCATCTTCTCCCTCCGGTTTTCTGGCGATAGAAACCAACGGGATTTCATCTTCTCCCTCCGGTTTTCTGGCGATAGAAACCAACGGGATTTCTTCCTAGTGAATTCTTGCGAGGCAAAAATGGGAGATCAAACTTCTACCAAAGATGTGTCCGTCGTGGAAAATCGCCCAGCTGCGCGTTCAGAGGGTTCAAAGAAATCCTCTAAGGCGAAAAAAGTTGATGATGTGATTTCTACTATTACAGAAGACTCCTTTATCGCTTTTAGGAAAAAGTATCATTTTCCTAATGATCTGGTGATGAGAGTTCCAGCAAGATCTGAGCGCGCCTGTTTCCCTCCTCGAGGATATGTAACGGTGTATGAGTTTAGCTTAAAGGCGGGGTTGCGATTTCCGCTGCCGTCCGAACTGGTTGACATTCTGGTGGCTTGTGGATTGAGTTTATCTCAATTCTCTTATCGGGCCATGTCGGTGGTGGTGGGTCTAATTGCATTTTTTAGAGCACGTGGAGCGGTGCTGTCTGTGGATTGCTTACCCCGGATAGGGCGTATTTACAACGACCCACAGGGTCGAATTTCTTTTAGGTCAAAGTGGTTGGAGGTTCGTACTCGGGAACCTTCCAAAGATTGGATCAGTGATTTCTTTTTTGTGAAGAATGATTGGGGTCTCCAAGAGAAGTGGGGAACGTTGAAGGAGTTACCCATTCCTCTTCATCTAGGAGCGGATGACTTGTTGAGCATGTTAAAGCTCCCTACTATCGAAGCTCTTCGTTGCGAGATGCTTTCTCTTAGCAAGTGCTTGGATGAGGAATATTTATTTAAGGTGGGAATATCCACTCATGCAGGGAGGTCAAGTGCACATAAATTAAAGATATCCACAAGTCTCAGAAGTCCCGATAACCCAACCCAGGAGACCTGGAGGTGATGGAGACTCTCATACTCCGAAGAAGAAAAAGTCGAACGAAGTTTTTGCGGTTGGCGGCAAAACCCCTCGCTTTTCTCCGTCCAGGATATACATCCCTGAGGAAGTGCTGAAGCATAAATGCATCAGTCGTCGACGGCTCGAAGACTTGGTGAGTTGACCTTCTTTTCGTTTCTATCATTTTTTTTTTTTTTGCATTTAATTTTGAGGATATAATTTTTTACTTATCTTCTCCTTGCGCAGTTCCTTGAGGCGAACAAAATGTTGGATGTCTGGAACGATGAGTTCGTGAAGGTCAAATACCTCCAGGGAGAATACAAGAAGAAATATAGCAGCAGGGTGAAAGAAATGGAGTCAGTGGAGAGTCAGCTTCATGAATGTAGAGCAGAATTGGCGAACAAGATTGCTTCATCTTCTTCTCAGAACGAGTGGATGGATCGCTTGCATATTCAGTTAGTGGAGGCAGAGGCAACAAACAACCAACAACTGAAAAATATACAAGCCCTCGAGGCCAAAAATAAGAAACTTCTGGACAAATTGTCGGAGAAGGTAGCTCAATTGTCTCCATCTTCAGCCGTAGAGGAGTTCAAAAGGTCTTATGGTTTTAAGATTTTTATCGAGGATCAAGTCCAGGAAGCTCGTGATTATTTCTACGACGTAGAGGTGAAGGCCTTAGAAGAGGAGCTTATGCAGGATGGTTTCATCAAAGGCTTTATGAAGGGTGTTCGTGCTGTGAAACGCAGAAATGGAGGGGACATCGAGGGGTTGACCCCAAGCCAAGCTTCTGGTGATCCTTCTCCAGATTCCGACGACGAAGAGTTGGAGAGTGAAAGGCAAAGGATCTTTGCGTTGGAAGAGGACGACGAGGATGATCTTGAGATTCTGTAGAATTATTTATTTTGATGCTTTCCGTGTCACTTTTATTTTTGTTACGATGATTGTTCGTGTGTTGCTGCCGCTCGCGTGTTGCTGCCGCTCGCGTGTTGCTATTTTTGGATGTTGTACTTGATGTTCGTGGGTTTATATAAAAAAGACAATATTCTTTCTTATATATGTTACCTCCTGTGTTGAGGAAGTCTTTTTAATTTGCATGAATATGAGAGATATCCGCTTTGGGATACTCTGACCTATCCGAGGTTGTTAATCAAAGCGTTTGCTTGATGATTTTAACCTGTGTGGAAGAGGTCGGACCGGATCCCCCTGGGATTGGTCGTTTACTGATTGAGATACAACATAGGTTGTGTTTTTCTCGAATCATAAGAGGAAGTTCAGAATAGAAGAGACAATGTAATGATAAAGCAAATATCACATCACTGTATTATATATAGAAAACAGCACGATAATTCCCTATTAAACTTAGGGATACAAAAAACAAGTGTTCTTCTACACTGACGTACAAAAATCTTAAAGAAAATAGCATGCGTAGCTACAAAACAAAACGAAAGTTACGAACGACATTACACATAACAAGTAGCGACATCAATCTACTACTGATAGTATTTGCGGAGGTTGTCCACATTCCAGGTTCGGGGAAGCATTTTTCCATTCGCGTCTTTTAACTTGAAGGTTCCAGGCTTGACCATGGCTGCTACCAAATAAGGACCTTCCCATAAGGGGGAGAGCTTGTTACGTTGAGGGCCTTTTCCAGCAGCTTCAAGGCTTCGCAGAACTAAATCTCCAATGGAGATAGTTCGAGGTTTTATCTTTCGATTGTAGTGACGAGCGATCCGTTGTTGGTAAGCAGCGGCCTTGAGTGAGGCTATATCTCTTGCTTCGGGGAGGAGGTCTAAATTCGTCCTGAGTTCTTTCTCATTCTTGCTGAAGTCGAAGGTCTGAACTCTATTGCTCGGGACCCCTATGTCCACCGGGATGACTGCTTCTGTGCCGAAACAGAGGTTAAATGGAGTCTCTCCTGTAGGTGTTCTGGCCGTGGTGCGGTAAGCCCATAGGACACTCGGGAGTTCTTCAACCCACTGCCCCCCAGCCTTCCCTAGGCGTGTCTTCAGCCCTTTCAAAATTGTTCGGTTTGTGACTTCTGTTTGCCCATTCGTTTGAGGATGGGCAACAGCTGTGTGGACGAGCTGAATGTGAAAGTACTTACAAAAAGATGTAAAGACTTTTTCGGTGAACTGAGTTCCATTGTCGGTGATGATCTTGGCTGGAATACCGAAACGACAAATTATATTCTTCCATAAGAATTGTTTGGCGTTCGCCTCAGTGATCTTTGCTAAGGGCTCTGCCTCCACCCATTTTGTAAAATAGTCTACAGCCAGGATGATGAATTTTCGTTGTTCTGTGGCCATAGGGAAAGGCCCCATTATGTCGATTCCCCACTGGGCGAAAGGCCAGGGACTTTGAAGAGATGCAAGTTCTAGAGCTGGAGTGTGGGTGAGGTTGGAATGCAATTGGCAGTTTGCGCACTTTCGTGTAAACTCAAGTGCGTCTTGTTTCATTGTAGGCCAATAAAACCCCTGTCTCATGATCTTATAGGCCAAAGCTCTTCCCCCCAGGTGCTCACCACATACTCCGGAATGTACTTCCCGAAGCGCATAATCGGCTTCTGAAGGTGGGAGACACTTCAGATATGGCCCGGTGAAAGCGCGCTTGTATAATTCATCACCAATAATGGTGAAATTTGCTGCCCATCTTCGAAGTCTTGTTGCAGCCATGGGTTCTTCAGGCAGTATCCCATTTTGTAAGAAAGACAAAATAGGATTGATCCAAGACTCCCCCTTTGTTTCGTTGATCGATTGTATAACCCATGGATCTTGAATGCTTGGAAAGTGGATTTCCTCAACATGTTTCCTCTTGTAGATGTCTGCGGTCGTTGATGTCGCAAGCTTTGAAAGAGCATCTGCTCTCGCATTTTGCTCTCGAAGAATGTGTATGATCTGATATTCTCTTATTCGGGTGAAAAGCATTTTTGCGATCTTACAATATTCAGCCAGTTGAGAATTGTGGATCTCAAATTCTCCCTCTACTTGGGATGCAACTAATTGCGAATCGGTGTGAACTACCAGATTCTGTACTTCACAATCGATTGCTAGCTTTAGCCCAGCGATAAGAGCTTCATATTCTGCCACGTTATTTGTTGCTGGGAACTTGAGCGGAGTCCATACTCAAGAGTAATCTTCTGCGGAGATATTAGTAGAATTCCAGCTCCCGCACCAGAACTTCCCGAGGATCCATCGATATACAATGTCCAACGCGGAGGAGAAGGTAAAGTATTTGGCTGGACATCGGATGCTGGGACGGTGCATTCAACCACAAAATCTGCGAGTGCTTGAGATTTTATATCGGGTCTAGGCAAGTAGTGAATGTCGAATTCGCCAAGTTCTACGGACCACTTGACGAGTCTACCCGATGCTTCCGGTTTTTGCATAATACTCTTCAGTGGCAGATTTGTGTAAACGCCTATTGAGTGGGCTTGGAAATAGGGACGTAGTTTTCTGGCGGAATAAACCAATGCTAATGCTGTCTTATCTGCTAAGGGATAACGCCCTTCTGTCTCAGATAGGATTTTACTGACGTAATAAACAGGACGTTGTGTGGCATTTTCTTCCCGTACTAGGACGGAACTGATGGCTTGGGCCGAGACAGCTATGTATAAATACAACTTTTCTCCTGACGTTGGTTTGGAAAGTAATGGCGGGGAGGCCAGATATTTTCGCAGTTGTTCGAAGGCTTCTTGGCATTCGTCCGTCCATTGAAAACCAGAGTTGCGAGCACCTCTGAGTATTTTGAAGAAAGGGAGATATTTGTCTCCTGAACGCGCCAGGAAGCATGACAATGCAGCGATCCTCCCGTTCAGCCTTTGGACTTCCTTGATGTTTTTCGGGGGCACCATATCTCTTAATGCCTTGATCTTTTCGGGATTGGCTTCGATTCCCCTGTGGGTTACCATAAAACCCAAAAATTTTCCAGAAGCAACTCCGAAGGCACATTTGGTGGGGTTGAGTCGCATATTATAATGCCTCAGCAGACAGAAGCATTGCTCCAAGTCGGAGATATGTTGAGACTTTTCGAGACTTTTAACCAACATGTCATCGACATATACCTCCATGTTATGCCCAATAAGGGTTTTAAAGATTTTATTCATGAGGCGTTGGTAAGTCGCTCCAGCATTCTTCAGCCCGAAGGGCATTACCCGATAACAGTACAGTCCTTTGTCTGTTTGAAATGCCGTTGCTTCTTCATCGGTTGGATTCATCTTGATTTGATTGTAGCCAGAATAGGCGTCCATGAAACTTAACATTTGGTGACCAGAAGTGGTATCGACTAATTGGTCGATACGTGGAAGGGGAAAGCTGTCTTTCGGGCAGGCCTTGTTGATGTCAGTATAATCTATGCACATTCTCCATGCACCGCTTCCTTTTCTAACCAAGACGACATTTGCCAGCCAGTTAGGATGATGCACTTCTCGTATGAACCCGGCTTTTAGAAGTTTGTCCACCTCTTGCTCGATTGCCTGCTGACAATCCGGTGCGAAATTTCGCTTCTTCTGGATGATTGGTTTGTTTGCAGGATTGACCTTAAGGGAATGCACAATTACTTCAGGGTCAATTCCAGGCATATCTGCCGGACTCCATGCAAAAACATCCTGATTTTCTCGTAGAAAATCAGTAAATATTTTCTTTTCGTCTTCTGAGAGAAGCGACCCAATTTGCACCGTCTTTTGAGGATGTTCTTCAGAGATAGATATAGTGGTGAGTTCTTATACTGGTGAGGCTCTCTGAGGTATATCCTCGCTTCGAAGATCAAAATCCTCTATGCTTAAAGTATCGGCCGGGTGTGTTTTGACTTGCCTGAGATAGCAGGTTTGTGCTACTTGCTGATCCCCGCGTACCACACTGATTCCTGCTGGAGTATGGAACTTCAACTTAAGGTGAGGGATAGAGGTGATAATCCCGAAAATTGATTGGAGCGGCCTTCCAAAGATAGCGTTATAAGCCGATTCAGATTTTACAACAACAAACTGAACGGAGTGTGTGGATTGCCGAGGAAATTCTCCAAGTACAACTGGGAGATTAATTATCCCTTCTGCTCGTACAGGACGATTATCGAACCCATATAGAGGGCCTGCAGCGGGCTGGAGTTTTTCTCTTGTGAGTCCCATGTTGAGGAAGGTAGAGTAGAATAAGACATCCACAGAGCTGCCGTTGTCTACAAGAATCCTCTTAACGTTGTAGCACGGGTCACCTATGCCTGCATTTATAACAAGTGAATCTTGGTGAGGGGTTTTTACTCCCTCCAAGTCGGAATCATCAAAAGTGATGGAGTGATCTACACGGGCTTTCTTTGGAGTTGGGGTTTTGTCCACAGCCAGAAAGATCTTGTCGGATAACAGAGGGCCTCCAGCTATTGTCTCAATCTCTCCAACTACGATTCGGTTGTTTACTGGTGGCCTCTGCTGTCGTTCTTGCCCCCCAGTGGGACGAACTTCCTCTCGGAGAGGGGGATTCTGAATAAACTGGCGGAGATAACCTTGGCGGATAAGCCTTTCGATCTCCTCCTTCAGTTGTCTGCAAGCTTCGGTAGTGTGACCACGGCTACGATGGAAATGACAGTATTGATCCTGATTTCCTGTGTTCGGTTTCAAGGGATGTGGCCACTTTACCGTATCCTGATCCCGAACAGCCATTAACACATTTGTTCGAGAAGTGTTGAGAGTAGTGTATTCTTTCTCTTGTCGAGGTTCTCGTCGCGGCAAGGGAGGCCTCAGGGGTAGATTATTCTTTCCTTGCTTCTTTCGTTGCGAGGAAGAATTATCCGCTCCTGGTGCTCCCTTGCGTTTTCCAGTAGATTGTTCGAACTGTTTCCTATGGGCGTTTATAGCCTCATCCGCGGAGATCTGTGCTTCTACCCGGTGAATTAAATCGGCATATGATGGAACGGTGTCGCGCATAAGTGCTGAATAGAAAGGGCCAGGGCGAAGACCTCCAAGGAAGACTCCCCTTAATAGTTCGGGATCTACTCCCGGGATTTGTCGAGCTTCATTGGAGAATCGCTGAAAATACTCCTTTAAAGATTCTCCTTCGTTTTGGCGGATTCCAGAGAGGTGGGAGGAATCCTTAGCAATTCTTCGGTTGGCTACGAATTGCTCGACAAAAGCTTTTGCTAATTTTACAAAGGAAGGGATTGTTCCTGATGGAAGCGAGTAGAACCATGTGCGAGCCTGTCCTTTGAGAGTGGCAGGAAAGACTTGGCAGAGGAGAGCGTCCGAAGCTCGCTGAATGTGCATAATGGTTCTGTAGTGGTCGATATGCTCGTACGGGGTCGGACGTCCCATCGTACGACTCGATGCTAGGTAGCTTAAACCTAGCCGGAATCGGGTGTTGCAGTATGGCCTCAGTTAGAGGTGAAGATTCCTGAAAGTCTCTCTGTCGGAGAGTTTGTCTTGTATCTCCTTGGGGGAATTCTTCCCTTACTATTTTTCGCAGTTCGTGGCGCAGGGCGCCGCGAGGGAGTTCTGCTTCATGTGGTTGAGCAGAGTTTTCAGGAAGATCTGGGAGGATGCGAGGCTGTCGAATTGAAGGTGGAGGATGTGTAGAACTTGCCGTGTCGGCAAGTTCGTTATCCTGTCGAGACGGGGGAAATCTTCTAAGTGGGGGGAGATGAACTTCTGCTTGAGGATGTCCGAATTGGATATCCTCAACCCGTGGTGGATTTTTGGGGAGGAAGACTTCCTCCTGCCGTGCTAATCCAGGCTGTCGATTCTCCCGGAGGAGTTGAAGAATCTCGTTCTGTGATTCTTCCATTTTCCGAATCCTGTCTTCCAAAGAAGGTCCTGACGTCCTTTCACCGGCAGCATTTTGCCCCCCGGGGTGCAAAGATACTGAGATTGGTCGTCTATGGTTAATAGACGAGTTTCTGGATTGATGAGAGTTGGAGCGAGAAGCTCCAACCAAACGACTGCTGCGCCTATTCACCATCGTAGCAGTACTCGAAGTAGTGGGACAGTGTTTCCCACAGACGGCGCCAAACTGTTGCGTGTTAGAAAATACGCGGCTGTAGAGTTTGTAAATTCGCGTCTGAGCGTTGTACGTAAGTTTAACACACAAACAGGAAAAAGGAATGAACACCAAGAGTTTTTACGTGGAAAGCCCAAAAATGGGAAAAACCACGGGGCCTCGCCCAGTTGCAAATTTCCACTAGTGTCTTCGTAGATTACAAATGGCGGATTTCTTCCCACAAGTCGGGATAATCCAAATACAACTTGTCTTTTCCACGAAATTCCCAAAATCCTGCGAATTCCCTGAGTTTCCTGAAAATCCGGCAGAGTTCCGGCGTCTTCAAGCGGCAGGAAAAACTCCGGCGGCGGTGGTCGAGGAGGTGAGGAATCTCCTATTCCCCTTTCTCCTTCTCCTTCTCTTCTTCCTCTCTCTCTTCACTTGAGTCCCCTTGGTGTAGAATGAGGGCTCTATTTATAGTTTTTCTGGAGTGGCATAGCCCGTAAATAGGCGCGAGATCAAAGGCAAACAGGGAGTGGTTTGAATGGACGGCCGATATCGAATCTTTTGATCATGCACCGTTCGTTGGACATTTGAAGGCCTTAATGATTTCGGAATTTGATGATCTTGGGCTCGTTGGATTCGTCTCGTCGAGCCGTTCGATTCGAGTATAAGCTCGTCAAAATCGGAGACCGTTTGGTAACTCAAATTGCGGTTTGAACCTCCCAACAGCGCTTCGAACCTTTGATTTGGACTCATTTGGGCTCGGATTGGGTTGATCTTGGTGTCGTTGGGTTTGTATTTCCGAGACGCTCAGTTTGACTGTAAGCTCGCTGAAATCGGAGTTCATATGCTCCCGAAATTATCTTTTGAAGTTTCCAACTAGGTTTTGCCTCGAGATTCGTGCCTGATCAAGATAATTTTGCGATGCCGTATCAATAGTGTTTATTTTCTTTTACATAAAACAATAAAATAGAGCCTTAGTGCAATATTATTAAATAAATAGTTACAACTTACAACCATTACCTAGTAGCAGGCCTTCTAAATAACGGTACCCACGTCATCCCTTACAGGCCTTTGAAGCCCATGGACCGATCTTATTATGATTCTTTAACGATTATTAATTGTTAATGACCAAAAGACAAACATTTCTGTGTTAAGTATTCGAAACTGCAATAAGATTTCGTTTGGGACGATTTTCTTCCTGTTTCTTGAAGCAGCTTTTTAATTTAAAAATTAAAAATTTTGAACTAAAAAGCTGCTTCAAGAAGCAGTGAGAAAGTCGTCCCAAACGAAGCCTAAACCTAAGAAACACAGAGAAAAATGTAGGAACAGATTTCTATGTTAGGAGTAAGCCTAGAAAGTATGATATGTGAGTTTCTCTTTGTTTGTTGGAGCTGCGGTTTGATTTTTTTTTCCTTGAGCTTATTGGATTTGGGTAGTGTTATCTTGGGTTGTGTTGTTCTCCTTTTTTCTTCGATCTTCTGCTACGTTTGGTTTGCTCCTCATTGCTCCTTGTGTCAGGCTGATGGATTTGTTGCTGGTGGTGATGTCATGGATGATTTTTTTGCTATTATTGTGTTACATTTTTTACTGTTATTCTTTGCTCTTTGATTGTTCTTTTATTAGGTAAGATCAATTGCTCTTAGGTTTTGTTTCAAATGATGTATTTTAGTGAGTTTTTGTTCTTTTAAAGACTTATAACCTCCTTTCTTTTATATCAACCGTGTGAGTTCTATCAAAAACAGATTTCTATGCATGTGGAGAGGTAGTAAAACAGCAGCAAAAGCAAGCAATTCATCCAACGGTTACTATAGATAATTGCAGTTAAGAATGAGAGGCTCAGATTGAAAGGTCAGCGGCAATGACTGAGAGCAGAGAGAGTGGACGAAGAACTGTACTGCTGCAGATATCATTAGAGTTAACGGCAAGAGTATTTCTCTAATCAAAGTTGGAAAGTAAACCAAACTATAAAATAAAATTAGCGAAAAAATACATCAAAATTTGATATAAAAAAACTAAAAATTGGAAAAACAAGCTTATGGAACTGCATCACACAAAAAATTTATTATGAAAATTAGGAAAAATTGTACGGATATATCTTCTCATTTATCTCTTTTGTCTCGATCTCTTCATTGTGTATTTCTCTCTACACTTAGAATTTGAGAGGGGCGTCAAAATAGGTCCGCAGGATGGTTTCGGGTTGAACCCAAATTGAGTTGACTTTAAATGGGTTGACCATAACCCAACCCAATTTTGTAAACTGATAGAAACTTCAGGCCAGGAGCTGACCTGTCAGGTTACTAGGTTGAATTGGCCCGACCAGCTAACCCGAATTTTCTTGGGTTGAGTGAACAGGAACGAGGAAGATGAAATCCAACGACTTGGCATCGCTGATCTGATAAATCTTGCATTTCGGCAGGCAGGAAAAGCCGCTACGCCCCTTGGGCTAGACAAGGCCATAGTCTTCCTTGTACTGGAGCAACTTCAACATGTAGAAAAGCTCATCGTTGGCCCAATTACAGCCGCGACATGCGATTTCTGTAAGCGAAGTCATTCAGATTCAAATACTGTATTTACGTTTATACCATTCTCTATCTATTTATACCTTTGTAATAGCTCTAATAATAATAGAATATACATTCCTTTATTTCTCCTCTTCTTGCTTCCTCTACCTGCGTCTCTCTCTCCTCTGTCAATTTCGACAGTGGGATCAGAAAGAAGCGCTCGGAGCCAGGGGAGGTAAAGGAAAGCGACGGCAAGAAGCACTGACCTGGCGATGAGGTGAAGGAGCCTGTGGTTAGCCGATAAGGAGAAGGGCTGACAAGCTCGTCGCAGGGAAGCTCTGCCGCAGCTTGGCCATTGGATCGTGCGCAGCGAGGCCTTCATATTTCCGGGTCAAATCAGATCCCTTTCAGGTTTTCGGGTCAACCTAACCCGATCCGATTTTTGAATGAGTCAGATTATTGAAGTCAACTCGACCAGTATGGCAAACGGATTGATCTGTTTGGATGAATTTGTTAAACCATTAGAATAAAAATGATTATAAAAGAACAAATAAAATTAATTAAATTTATTTCAAAAATATATAATACATTTATCATTTCAAATGTAATATTCTTAACTAATAATTATGTATTATACATATGATTTATCAAATGATAATAGGTAACTTTTTTAGATAATATTAATTTCATACATTATAAGATTATCATATAAGAGAATTAAAAATGAATGAGAGTGAGAGGTCAACTCTAATCTAAGTGATGTATTTTTTTGTTCATACCCTATTTTTTAATTAAATATTTAAAAAATTATATAATTTATTTAATAATCTTAAGTACTTATTACAAGCTCTATTTAGGACAAAAAAAATCAATTTTCTTATGAAAATATTATC
Source organism: Dendrobium officinale (assembly GCA_019514585.1). NCBI lineage: Eukaryota > Viridiplantae > Streptophyta > Magnoliopsida > Asparagales > Orchidaceae > Dendrobium > Dendrobium officinale. The sequence continues at coordinate 5,096,249 of CM033700.1, forward strand.
ATCAATACATCAAATATAGTAGCCATCGCAATCGGTCCAATCAGCCATTCAATTAAGCCAAATCAAGAATAAATAGCATCAATAAAATCAAAATAGGTGAGAGAACAAGGGTAAATGGGGAGTGGTTGGATGAACGACAGATATTGAATCCCTTGATCATGCACCGTTCGTCAGACATTTGAAGGCCTTAAAGATATTGGAATTCAGCAATCTTGGGCTCGTTCGATTCCTCTCCTCTAGCCGCTCGATTCGACTATAAGAATGTCATGTTTGGAAATTGTTTGATAAACCAAATTATGGTTTGAACCTTCCAACAGCGCTTCGGGTCCTTGATTTGAACTCATTTGGGCTCGGATTGAGTCGAATTTGGTGTCGTTGGGTTCGTATTTCTTAGACATTCAGTTCAACTATAAGTTTACTGAAATCGAAGTTCAGATGGTTCCCATTTTAATTTTGAAAGTTTCCAACTTGATTTTTCATCGAGATTCGTGCCCGATCAAGATAAGTTTTTGAATAAGTATTATATATATATATATATATATATATATATATATATATATATATATATATATATATATATATATATATATATAATTTATTTAATAATCTTAAGTACTTATTATAAGCTCTATTTAGGACAAAAAAAATCATTTTCTTATGAAAATATATAATAAATACATCAAATATAGTAGCCATTGCAATCGGTCCAATCAGCCGCTCAATTAAGCCAAATCAAGAATAAATAGCATCAATAAAATCAATCTATTTCAAGCTCTTTTCCAAATATCCCAATGGCCATTAGGGTAATAGATCCAATGTGATGATAGTAAGGTAAAATTGTTAATTTAGGATACTCTATGCACTTTCCTTGTTGCTTTGAGAATAGATATAAAGGAGAATTGAAAGGCCATCTCACTCACATAGTTGTTGATTGTTAGGTTTTCAACATCAACTTTGGCAATTGTTATATATAACTCAATAAATGCCACATTGAAATTTATGCAAACTTACTTTCTACATTTTCAAAGTGAAAAGAGACTCTCACTTTACATCACAATCAATTAATTTATTTCTTGAGTGTATTAGTTCATAAATATGGTAAAGAATCTCATTTTATTTTAGTGAATTTTATATTTAAAGCAACTATTTTAGGATTTGTGTGAGTGGTGGAAGCAATGTAGGAAAGAATTAGCATAAAATATAGCGTTTGCATTGTTTCTTATTTTGCTCAACATGGCAAAATCTTAAAGTATTTTGCATAGTGACGTAAGTGAGTCAAGTCGACTCGTGAGTTAATTCAAGCTTGATTCAATAAATAGCACATGAGATAAGCCTCATGAGCTAACGAGTAAAATTTGAGCTTGTCTCGACTCAAAGAGTTTGCTTGAGAGAAGACTTATTTAGAAAATATTAATATAAAATGCACATAAAAATATATTAAAATGCATGTGTTTAAATATAAAGCTATTAAAAACATTCAAATTTATATCTCATTTGTTTATCTCATGTTATTATTTATCATTTCTCTTCAAGCTTCTCGTTTGTTTAGCATTTTATCATCTTAGTTTTTTTTCTTTTTTTTTTAAATCTATAGGATATATTTCATGTGTAACAACAACATAGCTAGAGAAGTTTATCAAATCATTATGAACAATGAGAAATCAAGGATGTGAATTTGACTTAGAAGCTCACTCAAAAATAGGATTATTTTTTTATTATATATATTATTTTTGACTCAAAATCAAATTAAAATCAAATTTATAACAATTAGATATGAGTTGAATCATATGAAACTAAGACTTCATTTGGGATAGCTTTAGTACTACTTCCTAAAACAGCTTTCTAGTATAAAATTTTGTAATTCAAGAATTATTTCTACTAGAAAACTGTTTTAGAAAACAACAAAAAAGCTGCTCCAAACGAAGTCTAAGTTATGTAAAACTAAGGCTTCGTTTGAGACAGCTTTCTCACTTCTTTGTAAAAGTTATGCAGAGAAAATAAATTTTTAAAGTTATTGTAAATTTTTTTTGAAAGATTTAAAAAGTAGTGGTCAAACAAAGCATTAAGAAAGATGTCCCAAATATTTGAGATTAAATAAAAATTTAAAGCTGTTATAGAAAACAAAGTACAAATTTTTTTGAAAGAATTCAAAAATTAGAGGTTAAATAAAAATTATGATTACAATCATAAAAAAACTGTCCTAAATGAAATCAAATCCATCATAATTACGTGCATCATTCGATAGTTTAATGCATGTCTTTTGAATTTTTTAAATTATTTTAGCGGGGGCCACCCCAACAAAATTTTCCATTTTCTTTTCAATAGTTCAAACTTCAAGCTACTTGTTCATATCATCCATTTCTTTCCTATTTTCAAAACTATGACGCGAACTTCCCATGTGATAATCATGGTCAGAAAATTAAAACCCATTGAGCCATCAATCACAAATAAAATATTAATAGAAATTATATATTTATGCATCGATTAGTCATATTTACTAAGGAACTATATATATTAGCCAAGTTAGGTGCTTCTAGAGAGAGAGAGAGACAGAGAGGGATAGAAAGCTAAAAGATAAATTCCTTTTTGATTCATTCCTCTTTTCCTTATTTTTACGCAACCACTCAAGCAGTATGTATTGCTATCTCCATTATTCTTTTTTGAAGCGTTGAAGCTACGTAAAGCATAAAGATTCAGAGCTATCCATGCTGGCCTCCCACCACCAGCATAATGACATGTTTATATCTGTTTTGTGTGGAGTAATATGATTGACCTCAATTCTAACTATCAAGTTCGCTGGAGGATTTCAGGGGGTCCTCCCCCTACTTTGATTCAAGTGCTTTGCACACATTTTTTTTTAACATATAACCATACAATATTATGGCCTGTATTACTGTATACCTAAGTGTTGTGACATTGTATTGTTTGGTTGAGGCATACCAAGAGCAGAGCATAGCGGACTTTTATAACCCTGCGTCGCAGCGCTATGAGTCAAGTAGAATACATAGAGTGAAGTGTTGTGATGTTGCAAATCCTAGTGTTGCGGCGCTGCTAGACAGATTGGAGCATCGTGAGGCTCCAAACCTAGTACCACGACACAACGAGACAGATTGGATAATTTTCTTTCTCATTTTTTTATGAAAGCTTGCATCCCTATGATGTTTTAATGTGTATCTCTTTGTTAGTTCAAGAGTGAGAACAAAACTAGTGTGAATAGAAACAAGGAGAGAGTAAGAGACAGAGATATAACAAATTTTTTCCCAATTTCCAAAGTGAATTTCTTGGTGTGGCTCCCAGTTTTTTCCTGATTTCGGCAATTTTTCAATTTAAATGTTATTGTTTTTTTCTTTTTACTGCCTTTTTTCTTTCTTATTTGTATATGTTGTGTATTATACTTTCCCAACAATACTCACACACACAGACACACATGAACGTTAACTTTAGGCTGTCGTTAGGGCTGCCCTCCAGTTTTAACGTACTTCTTATGGATGATTCATAATTTATTTTTATGATTGTTCGTCACCAAGAAACATCTTGTTTTGGCATTAGTTTTGATGCATAGCTTAATTGAAAACTTTTAAAATTAAATTCAGGATCATCAAAACTCTGATTTTAGTAAACTTATAATCAAATTGAAATTCTCAATGAGGCAAACCCAACAACACCAAAATTGGCCCAATCCGAGCCTAAATGGTATAAATCAAAGGCTTTAAAACATATTTGAAATCTTTAGAACATTAATTGCATTCTTATAGTTGAATATATTAAGCAGCTTGATGAGATGAATCCAACGAGCAAGAATCACTTAATTCTAACATCATAAGGAAATTAAATGTTGAATGATGCTATATGATTAGAAAAAATCAATATGGGTTGTTCAATGGAGTACTCCAAATTTGTCATTGATATTTTCTATATTTATGAAGCATGTCACTTTCAAAATTTATAAATAAACTCATACTCTCAACACCATTTGAAGGCTTGGAACCATGGCTATAGACTCAAAAGAGCTATGAGGCTTGAAGAGTCCTAGAGCTCCACCTAGGCACCACCATCTACAAATCCTAGCCGCACAACCACTATTGTTGGATCTCCGCTCGACCATCTTCATTTGAACTTTGACTAGCTAGCTTCCATCACCGAGTTTTCATCCAACCTACGTCGCCCGTCGACTACAATCCCTCCAACGATTGTAACCCTACAACGGTCCCTTCAACCTTAGTTACCCGATTATAGTTCATCAGACATCTGTCACCCAATAATAGTCCATTTAACCTCCATCGCTCAACTATGATTTCTTCGACCTCTGTTACTCAATAATTATCCTTTAGATCTAAGTCACATGACTACAGTCCCTCCAACCACAATCGCCCACCAACTATGAAGCCTCTTACCATGGTTGCCCACTGATAACGACCTTTCCAACCTACGTCCCTTGCTTACTACGGTTCCTCCGACCTCTATCGTTCATCGATTACAGTCCCTCTGACCTCTAACACCAAACAGCAGTACTCCCTTCGACATCAATCACCCAACTACTATCCCTTCAACCATAATTGCCCACCGACCCTCTAACCACCATTGCCCGTCGATAATGGTCCTTCTAACCTACATCACCCACTAACTACGATGGATCCAACCTTCGTCGCCCATCAATTATAGTCCCTATGGCCTCTGTCACCCAACAAGGGTCCCTTCAATCTCAGTCGCCCAACTAAGGTCCATCCGACCTCAATTACCCAACTACGATCCCTTTGATCACAGCCGCCGTTCGACTATAGCCCCCATTGACCTCAGTAGCACGACAGCAATCCCTCCGACCTCTATCATATGGTAATGTTCTTTCCGACCTTTGTCGCCTGGTTACTACCCTTTTGACATCTGTCGCTCAACTATGCTCCCTCCGATCATAGTCGCCCGTCTATTATGGTCCCTCAAACCATTGTCATAGGACAGCAATACCTCCAACCTTTGTCACATGTTGACCATAATTTCCACGATATTCATAGTCCGACAAATGGGCCCTCAGATCTATATCACTTGACAAGGGTCTCTCCGACCTCTATCGCCCGCTGACTACAGTCCCTTCAATCTTCATCACCCAATAAATATACATTTGACATCAGTCGCCCGACAACTACAGTCCCTTCGATCACTATCACTTGACAATGGACTCTCTAACTTCCATCCTTTGGCCATTAATAGAGGAAGCTAGGAATATTTGCCACATAAAATATTGCACGCTGAAAATCATAGAGAGAAAAAATTCCATCACCTTAGTTAGACATAGCTTCATTACATAATCAAAAAAGTTAAAAAGAATTAGAGACCTGTGAATTTTTTCCATTATAAACTCAGCAGAAGAAACTATAGAGCTAATTTGCCCAATTAAAATTAGCTTACATCACTAATAAGAATCAATTATAAAAAGCCATCATCTTCATTTTAATTAATTCTACGGAAGCCTCTTTTTTTTTTCCTTCTTCTTCTTCTAATTTTTCCAACTTTCTGCATTGTCAAGCCCCATATATGTTCCACAAATAAGTTAGCAGAATCAATTGTCTGAGCACTGGAGGCCGAATCACCCACATTTTCTCAAACAAAATTCCCTCTTTGCCCTCGCAACTGCTTCGGATTCGCTTAAAAGGACACAAGGCGGAAATGGAAGACAAGTGGAGACTGGAGAGACTGCACTCCTGCTACCTTCTTCGCCCGCGAACTGTTCGATAAAACTCCCAGCTTATTCTATCATTTTTTAGGCTAATTCATCGCGTGGCAAGTAGAATAATCAGTCAGTTCCATGGCGGAAACCCTCAATGTGGTGAGCTCACTACAGTCCGTTTCTCTCTAGTTCCTCTGCCTTTCTCAAACTGTTCCATTCCTCGATTCTGTCGCACGATTCTCACACATTCTAGGTTTTGATACTCTAAATAAGGATTTCACCGAAGAAGGTAAATCCGGCATGCACTTTGATGATTGGAAGAGTGAGTTGGCGCCGGAGGCGAACTCCAATGGTTACGTCGCCCTTGATGTCGCCAATCTCTCGCTTCACGCGACTGGCGCCGCCGGTGAACTTGATATCACCGCCGGTGCGCGAAATTTGGTAATTTCTTTTCCCCTCCTTCCCCTATCTCCAATTGCTATTTTCTTAGTACAATTTAGGAAACGTCTGTTTATTTTGTCGTTTTTCATATATAGGCTAAGAAAACGCTCTCTCGAAAGGGATCGCAGCGTGGAGGAGAGCTAAAGTCGCCAAACTCCGCCGTCGCAGTCACCGCCGGTAAGTGCAATCCGTCGATTTTACTCGAAGCTGGTTGAGGAACGGATTTATAAGATTTTTAAAGATAAAATTAAGATGTTATGGTAAATTTGTTTTCTTGCCCGATCGAGTCTAAGAAAAACCTTTTCGAATTTAATAATTAATTATTGTAGCTCTTTCTCATTTTGTGGGATTGGAAATTTACGTGATTCATGAATAATTATTTTATTTATCAAATGCGTTATCTTAGGTTTTTTTTTAATAAAATAATGTTGCCAATAGATCAAATATCACCTGCGAAATTGATTAATCAAAATTATTTAGAAAATTTTGCTTAATCAAAAGCCTCCGTCGATCAATACACTGTATCCCGTATCTGTTTGATTTAATACGGCAGTTTCTAATGGGATGGGTTGTTTTGATGCGAAGGCGCGGAGAAATTGGCTGCTTTGGTACACGTGATAGACGATGGGGAAGACGGAACTCTTCGTCATGCAATGACCACAACAGCGAGAGCGGCCGCAGTTGACGGCCGTCTCCGGCGCGTCGCCTCTAGGCGTCCGGCTCCGTGGCTCGATCCCCGGCGAGTTCTTGTCTTCTTCGCAACTTTGTGAGTCCTTCGTTAAAGCCGTAATTGTTTTGGCAATTTTATATATAACATTCAAATTTTTATTATTTATAAATTTAATATTGTCCTACGCTCCTACCTGCAAAATCTCACACAATATTTGAAAACGATAATAAATTTTAAAATTTTATTTTTTGTTTTGTTTTGTTTTTCAAATTTCAAAGATTTTATCATTTAAAAAAATGTCATAAATTTTAATTTTATAAATAAATAAAAGCTATTATTATGTATGTTAGGGGGGTAAACGAGTCAACCTAATTGAGATAAGCCTGATTGGTTTTAACTGAGATCGAGTTCAAGCTCAACTTGTCAAAAAATTTATAGGTTCGAGCTTGTTTGGAAAGCTTAAGCTTGACTCGATCGTTGAGCTTGTTTTTTTAGTTTTAAATATTTACTATTTTTTATATTAAATTAAATCAAAGTATTAAAATATACTATATAATATTAATTTTATAAAAGATTTATAAAGATGGGGGATGCCTATTGTCAACATTAGTCGACAAAGATTTTCTATATTAGCCGATGGCAATCATCAACATCAGTTGATTGTTATTGAAGATGGTCGTCAACGTTAGTCCATAAGCATTGTCAACATTAGTTGATGGTGGCAAATGAAGGTAGAGCTGTGACGACTTTAAATGCCAGCATCAGAAGTCAAGTGCTAGAAGATTGTTGATGCAATTGTCCTCCTAATAGGAGGGAGAATTGGATGACTAAGAAAATATAAATTGGGACTAAAGAATTATTAGAACTTATTAAAATGGTAGCTAAAGCTCTTGAATTCTTCAAATCTAAAAATTCTCTCAACATATGGTCCTCCTTAAGTTTAAAATTTATTGCTATTTAGAAATTTTTGAGGCTGCAATAATTTTTTATCAAAGATATGAACTTATCAAACATTTGAAATCAATCCCCTTTAATCATGTTATGAATTTTAGACATCTTGGTCCTTTAATGAACTCAAATTTCAATAGTATTGAACCCATTAGATTTATCATAATAAAGCACTTATACGCAAAATTTAGAGAACCGTTGACTCTTTAAATAGCCTCATGAAATTTATGTTTGATTTAAGCTCATTTGGACTTTGATCTAAACATTCTTGATATTATTGCCATTATTTCAACAAAATGATCAGTTTGATTATAAAACTATTAAAAATGATGGTCATGTCATCATAAATCAATTCTCAAAGTTCATGTCCCCAATTCTTGTGTGCTTTGAAATACGAAAACAACAACAAAATATGTGCTCGATTATATATAGTTCATAGCCACTGCTTAACACCAAATGATAATTGATAACTAATGTTAATAAATTACCATCATTTATCTATCTTCTTTTAACTAACTCATTTACTCTTAAGAATGAATAAGTTCATGTGCCAGCACATGACATATTACATTCTTCATTGATCGTCATCTATCAATGACGAAAGTTCATTAGACATCAATGTTCGTCAACCACTGACATTTATCAACTGTTGACGCTCATCAACTACTGAAATCTAATACTCATCTTGCTAATTGGTCACTCTCCACCAAAAAGGAGAGTTAAAAAAACAATAAAATGTTATCACCCAAATTCCAACGTTTCTCAGCAATCGCGACCCAAGCAACACAAACTTCTAACTTTTATCAAAAACATACATTGATCCCCATCTTTCTAACCATCTAATCTCCCTTACTAATATCTCCTTATTTATGGAAACCAACCAAGCCGACCACCCCTCATAATTATATGGAAATCTCATGGATGCTTCTTCTACCATCACAAAAGATATCTTTCATAATTCATATTTATAACTTTAAATTAATGCCTTCTTTATTTATGGAGAAGCATTCTCTTATGACACTTGATTAAATTAGATGGCATTTTTTTTCCTCTTTGTCATGTTTACGCTTTAACACTTTTGTGTCACCTGTGTGATGCTTTCAACTTATTATATAGTGTGGAATTGTTATCTAATGATGATGATAAACTCTTAACACTTTTTGTTACTATAAATATTCTGGCAGACATCAATAGGATTAAATGATTCACATTTATATATTCATTTATTTATTTACTGTACATTTTTTTTTAAATGATGATTAAATATGCTACTCTAATTTAAATATTTTTAGCCACAATGACGCGGATCGGTCCTTTTTTAGTGTTGTACTAATGGATCTGCTCAATAAGCAGTCATCTCAGTCTCAGCTGTTCCCCAAACTTTGTTTGTTCTGTAAAAAAAAAACGCTCTTGCGAGATTCAGGCTTTAAAGTCTGGAGAGATTATTCTGAGCGAACATCGGATGGAAGAATCGTTTAGTACCGTTCGGTATCGAATGCGGTACTGAGCGGTGCCGGCGCTCGGTACAGCTCATTACTGTGCTCGGTACTGAGCAAGTTACACTTTTGGGGTGACTTGATATATTTTTATTGGCCTTTGGACGTCATCCGGACTCTTAAATCTAAAGTCTGAGCTTGAAACAAGTATTATCATCTAAGTCTAACTTAAAGACTTAAAAATGTTAAGCCTCAAACAACATAATAACTTCCAAATTATAATCTCAATCAAAGATGGTCTTCAGCAATCAGCATCTCGCAGAAGTCTCTAACTCGAATGCTATCATTATGCGCTAACTTCACATTATTGTTGGAATGAAACTTATAGTTATTATAAACCCACTTATTTTTTATGATCAGTTCATCTGATTTGGAATTTTGACTATTAATCAAGAGTTTTTAAGTTTAAAATTTACAATGTGATTTGTATGTGAATTTATTTTAATTGGCCTAAATATCAAAAAAAAAAAAATTATGCCTTTCATAGGTTATAAATTTTAGTTAACAAATTTTAAGTAATTATTATTATTTTTATTTTATTTAACTTTTTTAATACTAAATATTCAAAAAGTTTATGATGAACGTTTGAAAATAAATGGTTTGATCCTTGTAAATACATAATAATCTCTTTCTCTCTTAAAGTTGCAGCCTTGACACAAAACTGATTCCCCCTCTCCCTGATCCCACAGGTACCCACACTGTCCAACTTTGTCTTTGTCGCTTGCTCTTCTTCCCGTCATTTTTGCAGCAGGTGTTCTCCACATGTTATCTTTAGCTGGGGCTTTTACTAGGGGCGTCACTCCTTAGCATCCATGCGCCTGCTGTTTTACCAGTTTCCTGTTTTGATTATTAGAAAGGGATGAATCATAGCGTGTGTGGCTCGAATCAAGAACTGAAAAATAAACACAAATTCTTTCTTGTTTACTTCTACTAAATCATTGGATATCATTTTTCCCAATCTGTTGTTGTAGCCGACCTAGCCTGATTCTGGGTGCCCAAAAAATCAGAAAACTGTGATAACAGAGATATTGGATGATTATAAATATCATATCTAAAGCAAGTAATATGAACGTTTTGTTTAGTATAAATTTTAGATTTTCTATTCAAATTTGAGTGCTAACTCGGATGTTAATTTCCTCAAGTGTAGTGTAAATGTGTTTGCTAAGTTTTTTGGATTAGCGATCTTCTTGTATGGTCATGAGGCCTAATTTTTCTACTTGTGAATTCTTTCCATTACAGTTCTTCTAAATAATGGTTGAAGCGGAGGAATGCATCGTGCTTGTTGTGTGATAGAAAAGTCCCCTTCAAACTTAAGGGAAAATTCTATAAAATAGTCGTGGAACCTGTAATGCTTTATGGTGCTGAATGTTGCAGAGATGAGGATGCTCGGGTGAATGAGTGGCTTTATCATTAGAGATAGGATTTAAAATGAGCATATACGTGAAAAGGTTGGAGTAGCTCTCGTGGAAGATCAGATTAGAGAGAGTCGTTTAGATGGTTTGGTCACATAAAATGGAGGCCTTCCGATGACCCGGTTAGAAAAATAGAGGTATTAGAGTTGACTTATGTTAAGAAAGGTAGATGTACACCTAAAAAGACATGGTTAGGAAATAAACGAGAATTTGACTTTTAACAGCATACAATGGAGAAAAAGGATTCATGTAACCGACCCCGCGTAGTGGGACAAAGGCTTGATGTTGTTGTTGTAATATTTTATTGTATGTTGTGTGCAAGCAGTTTTTAATTTATTTGCTGAATTAATTTATTTCGTCAACCATTAAATTACTATTTAGTCCAGATTCTTTGCATTTTCTTTATAGTGCCAAAAAAAATTAGCGAATAATTATGTAATTAATGGTCTTTCAACAATGGATTTTCAATTCAAATTGTGCTAACATCATCTAATTTTATTAAAATCCCAATATCCTAAGACAGTAAGACGCGACGTTTCATTCAGATTGCTGGTCGGCTGCATTCATTATTTGATGAACTATTTGGTTGCAGGTCCAGCGTGGGAACACTAATCCTGCTATATTTTACACTCTTCATGGGAAATATTCCAGCCGGGGATGGCCATGCCAGGTGACCTCAGCCCCACAGCCACGTTAAAAGTACTCTTTCTCTACCTCTCCAGAACTCAAAATAAATATTTGAAATTATTGAATGGAGGAGATAGTGATATTAGACGATTTCATTAGCTACAGCATGCGCTTGAGCTTTTCTCCAAAGCCAACAACAACGAATATGGACTCTTTTTTTAATGTAGAAGTTGGAAAGAGTAGAGCCAAAGCCTGAATGAAGATGGTTGAGTGAGTGGCGGTCCCTAGACTGGGAAGCAATGGAGTATGCATTAGTAGGATAGAAGAAATGTTATAGCTTTAGCTAGCTTTCTTTTCACGGAGAAATTATTCTGTGTGGATTCTGCCCGTTCGGAGACAAATCACAGTGCGCCATGTCACCCGATACACAACGGTACCGAGCACCGCGCTGTGATTCTCCTTTGGACGGTGTCTGGAATCCGCACAGAATAATTAATCCTTTTTTCATGGGTATGCATTGATGCTATACCCACCCTCCGAGGCTTTGTGATTAACTTGTGAGCTCATGAACAATTACTCTTTGATTTTTGGGCTGGTTAGTGGCAATGCAATTGTGTTCATTCCATATAAAATTTGAATTTGTTCACAACATCTTTAAATGGCACGCTTGCAACTATATTATTATTATTATTTGGGAAAGTTAAGAGCAGGTCCCAAAAGTATATTAAAAGGAAGATAATAAATACACAGAGTGCTTAAGATAACTCAATTGGTTGGCATGCCTCTGAAGAAAAGAAAAAGGGAAGGGTGGGTGCGTGGGTGGACGACAAAAACTTACTTTGTTCTATTAGCCTAAGTAGGAAATCAACTAAAACACCAACACTAATATTGTTATGGGCGGAATCTAAGGGGCTGTTTGGTAGCACTCAGGATTTGATTTAAGTAAAATTTCATAAATCCTTTAAATCCGGAATTTCGAAAATTTTTCGGTATATAAATCTTAAAAACTGTTTGGTAACATTCTTGATAAATTCTATTAAATCTCATGTGACTGTCTGGCTATAGAGCGGATTTAACGAGCGAACTCTTCAACCCTCCCTCTATAAAGGGCTGAAACGCAGAGGTACAAAATAAAATAGCATGAACAAACGAACAAAGATCCCAACTAAGCAAAGAAGGAAAACGACGACCCTAAACCCTAAAGACGAAGATACTTTATTTTATTGATCTCAGATCTAGCCAGTCAAGAAGTCATCTTTTGTGTTCCATCGATCTTAGATCAGGCCAGAGTATTGTCTCCCTTCATTCAGTGTTGATCCGGGTCTAGGTAGCTTTTCAATAATCACTTCCGTCTAACTCGATTACGGTATTATGGCCTTGTCGAGCAATGATTAACATGATCACTTGGGTTTTTTTCTAATCTCCATCAGCATTCTCATGACTCCTGCCCACGGCCGCACCGCCAAACTCTATTTCCTGTCAACATTCATTGGACATCCACAGAACTGTGAAAACAAAAAAAAATGTATATAAGCTAATCATCTTAAGGATTAAGGATTAGGGGTGTCAAAAATGGAGAAATTATTATTACATACGGAGTCTAGGCATAGTTTGCATCTAAACTCCCATCAAAATAAACAACGTCGCATGTACACAGCCTACGTACGTACAATTTGTATAGAGCCTATGTACAATTTATACGTTGTGTACATGCGATGTGGCCTATTTTGATTGGAGTCTGGACACCTTCCATACTCCGCATGTTATAATTTCTCGTCAAAATGGGGTTAACAGGTTAAGTTTGGGTCCAATTCGAAATAGACCCGACCGGAATCTGATCAATCAGAACTTACCCCCTAGTAGCCCAAATTACACTATTTTCATTTTTATTTTACCGTCTAATTCTTTCTATAAGTGGATGGAAATCACTTTCTTTAATATTTGTGCGTTGATGATAATGGCAATTTATAAAGATGATGGCATGCTGCATCAGAGAAAAAAAAAATCCTAAATAAATAAATTGTCATAATTGCATAAACTTAAGGCATACTCTTGTTTTGTATTTAAGAGAAAAAGCATAAGTCTCAGCAATGAACTTAGAGAATTGATCGACAAAATAAATACCTAATCTTGACTCGACGTAGCTAACTATGTAGCGGGCAAATCTGGCTTATAGTTGGCTACTAGCTTGGAACTTTGTACGAGTTCAAGATTGAGAGTAGGGGTATAAGTGAGCCAAGTCGGCTTGAGAGCTAGCTCGAGCTCGACTCGTTTATGGACTCGCGAGCTGAGCTTATCGATCTCACAAGTCGACTTTGATCTTGATGTAGATCGGCTCGAATCACTATTTAAATATTATAAAAATTAATAGAAAATGTTATTTTTTTAAGTTCTGCCGAAGCCTTGATTCAAATCCCGCCTATACCTAAATAAAATCCTGCCTGCGATTCAAATCCCACCTGGTGGACATCACGCACTGCGTCGCTCTAGGTGGACATCCCATGTGAGATGGACCACGAGTAATAGGAGGCAGATGATCGAGAGCTGGGATGTGAGCGGAAGAGGACCGCGAGCTCGCGAGCCGATTCGAGCTTGTTTACTGTGGGTCGAGTCGAGTTCGAGCTCATTTTTTGAGCTCGAGTTCGAGCTCACCTTCTGGATGACGAGCCAAACTTTATAAGGTCAAAACTCGACTCGTTTACACCTCTAATTGAGAGCGAGTACCCTTGTAGAGTTCTTTAGCCTACCCATAATTCCAAACTTTAGCCATTACAAACTCATATTAGTTTGGGGAAAATCAATGAGAGAAGAAAGAGTTCAACATCATCCCACCTCTCTCTCTCTAGAGCTTTTTTAGAAAGAGAAGCTCTAGGATGGCTAGAGGGGGTGGCTTTAGGTCACCTTCTCCAAATGGGGGAAGAGGCTACAGTAGGCAGGATTATCGGCAAAATAACTATTGGCATCTGATTGCACCCATATGCGACGAGAAGGCGGAGCCTTCCATGTCCCATTCTCCTCCTAAGGCTCGAGTTCCTATTTCTAGGGAATCTTGGAATGAGGTTGTTGCAAAATCACAAGCCATCATCAGGCGGGGTAAGGAGGTGGTGTGCAAGAAAATGCAGCTTCCATGCCCGCAAGGTTCGGCTAACTTTGTCAATCAGCAAGATGGTAAGGTCAAGCCCCTCTCTATGGATTCCGCCGGCTCACAAGGTGCGATCCCTCTGCCCGATCAGCCTTCAGGTTCCAAACCAGCCCAGCCCGGTCAACCCTCGCAAGGTGCGATCCCTTTGCCAAGTGTGGATGCTCAGCTCAACCAGCTCAGCCAATCAATGGTTTTGGTTACTCATAGCGACTACAGCTTTGGTGGCGAATCGGACGACTCTGAAGACGAGATGGAGGAGTCGGATGCCGTGTATGATCCTAATTCTGAAATGGAAGATGATCAGCACATTAAGGATCGATCAGATGATTCTATGGGGTTGGTTAGGCAACCTGATTCTCCTCCTGATTTCTCTGCTCCCTCCCCGCAAGATGGGACGACCAATTGCGTCCAGTTGGCTTCCGTTAAGGATATGTCTGTGGAGAAGTCTCCCATATGCAGGTGTATAAAGCCCGTGGATCCCTCCCCCATTTAGCAGTTTGCTACTAGAATGCACCCTCCAAGTGTTTGTATTAATGACGCTGAGTGCCTCGAATCAGCTAGCTTTATTTGCCAGCCCACACAAGCTCCTTCATTGCAGCCTAGAGGATTGTAGTCAGGCCCTTTCGCTTGGGACAAGGTCCAATTCATCAAGTTGGATAAAATGCCAAGTGAAATCTTCTTAGCCAAGGATGGCTAGTCCATGGAGCCGGAAGTGGCAGTTGTGCACGAGAATATTGCCAAATTGGATAGAGCATTAGTGGCTAAGCTCATGGGACGGAGGGTTGCATTTCCCTTCCTTCTTGGTGAGCTCAGACGTAGGTGGTATCATTTTGGGGAATTCAACATTATTGCTACAGTTCCAAACTCTTTTATTTGTATTTTCTAAAGCATAGATGCTAGGGATGCGGTGCTCATGAGTGGGCCGTGGATCATAGTAGGGAACATCATTGGTATGAACAAGTGGTCTCTTACCTCCTCTCCCAACTCTCTTCATGGGATTCACTCTCCTATTTGGATACGTCTCCCACAGCTCCCTCTCATGTACTGGGATAAGAACAACATCACTCGTCTTGCCAATATGATTGAATAACCCTTGTGGATGGACTCACATACGAGTACTTGGGGAAGATCATCCTATGTAAGGATTTTTGTTATGATTGATCTCTCTCAAAAGCTTCAAGTTTGGGTTTGGATCAATGGGCTCCATGGATGATTTTTTCAAAGAGTCGAATATGAAAGGCTTACAAACTTTTGCTTCGACTGTGGTCTAATTGGTCATGCCAATGGAGCTTGCTTTTCCAAGGCTTCAACCCGTGCTCCTCAATCCCCCCAAATGCAGTCGTCAACGCCAACCAAGGTGCAAGCCACAACTGAGTGTGCCCCCCAAGCACCCTCCCCTCCTCAAGAGCCGAAGCATATTGTTGTTGAAGAGCCCTCTCTTAATGAGAACAAGGAAGAATCCTCCCTTGGAGCTTGGAACCTAGTCACCCAGAGAATCAAGGAAAAATCAAAGGCTCCTAAAGATCAAGGCACTCGTCCACAAGCCGATCCCCCTATTCTATTCTCGGCCGAGAAGTTACAACAAGTGGAAGAAACTTCTAATAGGATTGTGAACTTTTGCAAGCAACAATGAAGAGTATCCAAGTCTCGATTGGACAGAGTGCTCCTTCGACTTGGGCCTTTATGCGCTTTGGCCACCTCCCCTAGGAAGAGGAAGAATATTACAACATATTTCACAGGTGGGGACTTGAGCCCCTCAATTGCTGAATGAGTGACCTCTTTCATTGGTTCATATTGGGTTTATTGCATAATACGAACCAATGAAAGGGTTCACCTTCTCATTTGAGAGGTTTCTTTTTCTTTTGTTTCTGTATGTGGCTTGATTTGGGATGCTTTTCCTGTTGTATCCTTACCTCTTTTGTCCTTGGGAAGTGGAAGCTTTTTCCCCACAAGCTTATTTCTCTTAGTGCATCCTTCTTTTCTTTTTAATATATTTGTGTTAAAAAAAAAAACTCATATTAGTTTGGGATAACAGCAAAAACCAAACCAAAACAAAAGGATAAGAAATAGCTTGGAAATAGTTTTACTTACATATTAAAAAAAAAAAGGTTTTTATTTTAAATTTAGACTACAAAAATGAAGTTATTAGAATTTAACACAAACATTTAGTACGATAACCGTGTATTAATATCAATAGCACTTCAAAATAATGTACTTTCACTAATATTTAAAGTATTCCATTAAATATAAATATTTTATATGCCAAAAAAAAAATTTATTTTGCTTTTAAGTAAGACCGTTCTTAAACATAAATACAGAGAAAGGCTCATAAAAATTATGCATAATACCATCTAGCATTTGTAAATTTTATTAAAGCTTCGTTTGAGGTAGCTTTGTTAGCACTTTACTTATTCAGACCGTAACCATAATTTTCATTTGATTGTTGTTATTTTAACTATTTTTAAGAAATTTTTATACTTGGAAGCTGTTTTGTATAATATTTTTTAAGGAAATTATTTTTTCCCACAACAGCTTTGTACCGAACTCTAAAAAAAGCTACAGCCATCTCAAATGAACTCTAACTAAGTGCTTTGGGCGGTTGTAATTTTTTATAAAGGTGATTGTAAAATTGTTGTAGAGAAATTAACTTTATTGAAAATTGTTGTATAAATATGCTTCATTGTACAAAAATTTCTTGAAAACAGTGGTCAAATAGAAACTGTGGTAGCGATTTGAAAAACGTAATAGTAAGAAAGTTGACCCAAACAAAGCCTAAGAATCATCTCCAACAATCATCCATACTACAATGAGAGAGAGAGAGAGAGAGAGAGAGAGAGAGAGAGAGAGAGAGAGAGAGAGAGAGAGAGAGAGAGTATTATCATTTTAAGAGAAATTATTCTGTGCGGAATCCGGTTATAGAGCTGTGTTTGGATGCCAGTAAAATCATTACGCGTGGCGTGCTTACGTGGAAAGTTAGGATATTCATTTGACTTCTTACTCGACCCGTTTGTCTTTTCGGACTTACTGCAGACGAAGAGAAATCCGCAACAAATAAGCAGTAATTAAGCAGAAAATGCGCAACATAGACGCAACAAATACTCAACAAATACGCAATAAAATATTCAATCAATACGCACATTTTACGCAATAAATACTCAATCAATACGCACGTCAAATAAATATCGCGGACTTTTAACTTTTCATGTAAGCATCCGAACACAGTTCTATAACCGGATTCCGCACATAGAATAATAATTTCTCATCATTTTAAAAGGATAGTAGCTTTTCTCCTCAAACAAAATTTTATGATATCTATAACAATTAGCAAATCCATCCCAGGAAAAAGCAAATATTGCATGTCAAAGGCCCTTGGAATTTGCACAATTTGCCACATACTAAATTTTCTGTCCTCCACTAATTAAGTAATTATTATTCCAAAACGTTAACAGTAGCAACAAAACATGAACATAGCCAACAATATTAGCCTTCTCAACTCTACAAACATGTAATAGTAAAACGCCTGATTGGATGGAAATTGACATTCTTTGTAAAACAGCACATTTTGTTTCTTATGTTAAATTTTCTCTGGATGGAGTCCTGATTGAAATGGACAAATGCGTGAAAGATCTCTCTTTCAATCTCTTGCTAATATGACTTTCAAATACAAATATAAATTTATGAGATAAAGATCACAATGGTGCGTTGACTCCGTTTGAAAGATTAAAATAATCTCTAACTATATTAAAGGATCATTTTTATCGCTCAAATCTTTCAAGAAGAATCAAAATAATCTCATAGTAGACTATTTTGATTCCTCTTTAAAGAATTGAGAGACCAAAATAATTATTACAGATTATTTTTATCTTTCATAATGAATCATTTTGATATTTTCTCATAAATTTATCATTGTATGCATTTATCTTTTTCTTATGGCCAAGAAATATCCGGTTTATGAGGTGATTAAGCAAATAGAGCAAATTATAAATATTATTTAAAAAGGATCAAATTTGTAAAATAAAAAAACTCTTTTAATTAAAACGCAAATGTGTTTTTCGTTTTAATTAAAAACGCAAAATGGATTTGTGTTTGTAATTAAAACCTAAATTCCTTCTGCTTTTTCTTAAATTTAAATTTATAATATTGAATATTTTTATAATTTGTAATATAATATTATATGTACTTAATATATTTATAATTTTAATACAAAATTAAGAAAATTAAGTTCAATTTTTTGGGAGCTTTTTATGCTGAACATTTTTAAGTTAAAACGCAATACTACTTTGCATTTTAATTAAAAAAGCACTTCCGCTTTGCAATTTTGATCAGTTTGAAATAATATTTATAATTTGCTTTCTTTCCTTAATTATCTCTTAAACTGGATCTTTATGAAGATTTGGCCTTTTCTGACTGGTTAAAAACATGAGAGCTGGAGCTGTGCATAAGTCATAACGTAATTCTGAATGCTGATAGCTAGTTTTTTGTTCTGCTTTGCTGACATTTTCCTTCATTTTAGCCTACCGATTCTTCTCTAACAGTTTGTTTCTGCTGCAATCCGATCTTCTTCTTCCCTCTCTTTTCATTCTTTTATTTGTGATCTGGACGTCGGTCTCTTAAGGAAGAGCCTTTCAGAACCTCTAGCAGTTTAGTCTTCCCCTTCGTCCTCCTTCCTCTGCTTCCAGTTTCCAATTCTCTTAGTTGTGAAAATGAATGATCTTCTCAAGGTAGAACCTTTGGTTTTTCGCTTTGTTTATAGTTATACTTGTTTGAAGCTACTATGTAATGGCATGTTCGTGATGCTTTAATATCTGATTAGTTTGATGAAGTTACTCTCAGAATATGATATGATTTAATGTAAAACTAAAGAATATGGCTGGTTTGCGACTGCCAAAAGAGCCTGTCACTGGATTTACGATAAGCCTTTTTTTATCTGTCGCAAACTAATTTTAAACTGTTAAGGGTCACTTGCTCTGTTCCGACAGTTTTCGGGCTTAGAGCATCTCCAACCGATTGCCAAACATCCGTGTGTCGTCGTTCCATCGTCAAATCTTCCGCTATTGCTTGCGGGTTTGCCAAAGAAGAGCTCCAAAGAGGAGAAAGACGGTTACCTTTGCAGAAGCGCGCAAATTGGAGTTCGATTGGAGATGAATCATTAGATTTTTTATTTTCACTACATTTTGGTGTGAAAAATGGGATTTTCGCTTGGAGATGCTCTTAAGCCGTTGCAAAGCTGAAGAAACAGAGACTGCAGGCTTTTAATGAGATTTGAAAACCTCACCTGAGAAATTATTTTCTAATCTTTCATGATATTGCTTCACTTTGCAGGACTCTTTTGTTTCTGGCACAGAGAAGCAAGACAGGTCTCCAAGGGAAAGAGACATAGAGTTGGGATTTCCAATACAAAGCTTAAGAACAGATTATGGAATGGAAGAATTTTTCAAACAGGTAAAAGAAGTTGAGGAGCTTATGATAAAGCTCTCTGATAACCTCAAGAAGCTCCAGGTATGTCTTCATCTGCAGAAATGTTAAAAGCAAGTATATCTTGATCTCTTCTAGATTATAAACTTTCTTGATTAGATCATAATATCACATGAACTGTGAAAATAATTCCAGGAAGTCAATGAGGAAGCCAAGGCTGTTACTAAGGCCTCTGCAATGAAAGGTAGCTCATATCAGGCTCATCATTATTATATTTTCTGCTATTCCAATCGTACTAATCTGACAAAATGTAAAATTGGATTTCTTCCAGATTTTAAGAAAAGGATGGATAAGGACATGGATAAAGTGGGAATAGTTGCACGTGCCATCAAAATGAAATTAGAAGAAATAGATCGTGATGTAAGCATTGTTTCTAATCCAATTTGTTTTGATTAGTGTCGGAAGATCTGTCTTATCTTACTGCTACTTGGTTTTTTAGAACTTGGAGAACAGAAAGAATTCTGGTTGCGGAAAGGGTACGGCTGTCGACAGATCAAGAACAGCCATGACTGTGTAAGTTTTGCTTCTTCAGCTATGCTAGCTTATCTTATCACGCTTGTAATCATTCTTGACTGCCATGGATTGCAGTTCCTTAAAGAAGAAATTGAGGGATAAAGTGAACGATTTTCAGGTATTTATTTTGCTTCTCTGAGCTATCCTCCATGCTAAAATAGTTGCTTAAATTGCATAACCCATTACAGAATCTGAGACAAACTATACAAGAGGAATACAGGGAAATTGTACAGAGAAGATTTTTTACAGGTTCTAAACTAGCATTCTGTTATAATTTCATCCAAGAAATGTGAAAATATCTATTTTTTCATTGCAAAATTATGTGTAATGATTCATTGCAAAATTATGTGTAATGATGTTAAAATTTTCCCTTCCTCTTTGAATATGTTGCGTTGATCAGTCACAGGGACCACTCCAACTGAGGAGGTGAGCATTAAAAACATATTTAGTCAATGGAAAACTCCTACATTATGTCATTAAAATAATGAAAACATATATAGATGATCGACGAACTGATCGAGACCGGTGATAGCGAGAAAATCTTTCAAAAGGCGATTCAAGATATGGGACGAGGGCAGGTTTAACTCAAAACTGCAGTTAGATTATGAAAATGGTGTGTAGAAAATGACTTGTTAATAAGAAATATGTTTATAGGTTATTGATACCTTGGAAGAGATTCAAGAAAGGCATGATGCAGTGAAGGAGATTGAGAAGAAACTGCTTGAACTGCATCAAGTATACTCCTAACTAATTCAGTTTAGCTGATATTATATATATGTTTCCAAAGTTGTGCTGCCACAACATACTGTTTTATGGAATTTTTGTGTGATTATAGGTTTTCATGGACATGGCAGTGCTAGTTGAAGCACAAGGAGAGATGTTGGATAATATTGAAACACAGGTTTGATTTTCTGCTCTTTATATGCAATTGGGGAGTACATAAGTCGAGCTAAGCTCGAGTCAACAATGGCTCGAGTTTGAACATGATCAATTAATGGAATTTGAGCTTAATTCTATGAGTTTAAGTCAGCTCACGAGCTGACTTATTTATAATAAAAGAGAAAAAAAACATTCTTATTGAAGTAGTTATTATAATAATATGATAAAAAACATAAAAGATTAAGTAAGAACTAGTAATTAATTAATTGACACAAGTGAAATATATCTTTAAAATATTTTTAGGAACTTTATACTGAACTTGTTGAACTTTAATATATTTTGAGTATATCTCTTGTTAACAGTAGCCAACTAATTTTTCATCATGCTTCCATGAAATCGTCTTCCTCAAGAGAAAATCATTATTTAACAAATTGAAACTAAATTTTCAGGTAGCAAATGCAGTGAACCATGTACAGAACGGAACAGAGGCCCTTCAAACTGCAAAGAGCTTGCAAAAGAAATCAAGAAAATGCATGCTCATTGCAATAGTTTTGCTCCTGATTATAGCCATTGTCATTGTTCTCGGAATCCTTAAACCTTGGAAGAAATGAAAAATATGAACATTCTTTCACTGTTATCATTCTTATACAGGAATCATTCACAGGATGTACATTTGTTTATCACTCGTTGGCACAGCTTGCTGAACTCCTATAGTTCATATCTCTTTTTCATTGATTTGCAGCTTTGAGGTGGGTAAAATAGTCAGATCATTAGCTACCAATGATACCTCTTTTTTACTTACCTTGGTTGTATAATGTTCTTCCCATGTATGCTGTAAAATGAACAGAGACTTCTCTTTTTTATTTTATGTATCATTGCCTAATATATATATATATATATATATATATATATATATATATATATATATATATATATATATATTTTCCATCAAGTTACGTACATAGTAACTCCTTGTTTTGATTTGTCTTGTAAAAATACAAATTTAATCTCAATCTCCTTTGATTCATACTCCCTGAAATAAAATTCCTGAGCATTTTACTCGCAAGATTCACAACTTATTTCCATGAATCACCCAAAGAAAGGGAGCATATTCAAGCATCATGACACTTAAGCATTGTATATTCTATTTTGTACTAAATATACGAGTTATATTTAAGTCTAGCTGTTGACCCCTATAACAAAACCCATGAATCTTAAATTTGACAAAGAGAATTCAGTTTGAATGTGAATTGTGTTGGATTTTGTTATGGAATGGTTAAGGAAGCCATCAAACGAGCCTCGAACAAGTTGGTACATAAACATTTCTCTTTTATCTATAGTGTACCGTGGTGGTAAAGGAAAGAAAATTCCCCTGCAACATATTTATGAAGATGAAATAGCACAGGAATTTTATCTTAAAATGTGGATTTTGTGTTTCCAACAATTACGATATATAAAAAAAGGGGGGTCATTGCAGTTATGTTGGAATATATTAAGAAGGAGAAGCCTCGTTCAGAGACACCTGAGGCATTTCAAGATAGTCTTCGGACTAAGACAATGTCCAAAAAGTTCTTACTTGTGCTGATAACATTTGGGAAGATGATGAGAAACAAGATAAAAGTAAATTGGAGAAGGGTGCCCATCCCTTTTAGCCTATGGGAGTTTTGGTAGTAGAGTTTTGGTAACAACTCAGATAGGCTCAATTGTATTGATGATTGCACAAAATTGGGTCAAAATGACATATTTCCTATCTTAAGATTAAGTTACATGTTCCTCCCAAGGCATCTACAAAATTATCTTGCACTTTGTGGTACGTTTCCACAAGATCATACATTTTATAAAGATAATTTAGTTTGAATATGGACTGCATTGGGTACCATTCAACCATCTCAAGGAATGACTAAGGAGGATATCGAAAGAAGGAATGTGGTAAACTTATGGATGATGGAGAGTCATCTCTCGAAATTTTTGAGATTATTTTACACTTGCCCGTTCGAACTTCAAATCCCAAACAAAAAAAAGGGAGAGAGAAGAAACCGGGACGTTTAAATATTTGCAATCCTTTGTCTTGCTCAATTGGGGAGTCAGAGCGTATGAATGATTCTTTCCACTTGAGAATCAAGCTTCTTCAAAGTACTAAAAATGTCGAGGAGGCTTGTAGTGTCAAAATAAATACCAAAGGGAGTGAGGGAGAATCACATATTTAATCTTATCTTCAAATTTTATTAATTTCAAATATGTTGCGAAGGCACGAATCTTCAAGGAATTTTGCCTATTCGAAAATGACATGACATCCGATTATGAAACGGATAGCGCCATTGCGTCCGGAACGTCGTCGGAATTAAGAGTCTACATTTTATTTGATCAAATTGGATCATTTAAGATAGCGTCGTAAATTTCAAAGGCGACTCAAATATAATATAAAGGTCTGCGCTAAGACAGAAATGAGGCCTCGAAGATGCCCAGATGACGTCCGATTGACAAACGGACAGCGCCATTACGTCCGTAACATCGTCGACATTCAGAATATACATTTTATTTAATAAATTTGGATCATCTGAGATGGTGGTGAATTTCTAGGTGATGCAAATACGATATAAAGGCCTGCGTTACGACAGAAACGAGGCCTCAAAGACGCTCGGACGACATCCAGAATATACATTTTATTTAATAAATTTGGATCATCTGAGATGGTGGTGAATTTCTAGGTGATGCAAATACGATATAAAGGCCTGCGTTACGACAGAAACGAGGCCTCAAAGACGCTCGGACGACATCCGATCGACAAACGGACAGTGTCATTACGTCCAGAATGTCACCGACATTCAGAATATATATTTTATTTGATCAAATCGGATTGTTTGAGATAGTGTCGCAAATTTTGAAGGCGATCCAAATGTGTTGCGAAGGCACGCATTACGAAGGAAATTAGCCTCGTCAGTGGCAAAATGACGTCCGATTGCAAAATGGATGGCGTCATTGCATCCCGAACGTCGTCGATATTAAGAATATATATTTAATTAAAAGTCATTGTTGGAGAAATAGTTAAAAATCTTTTGAGATCTCCATTGGCAACTAAAGTCATCAGTGGTGTTCTAGAGGATGGATGAAAGCCATCGAGGGCAATTCTAGAAAGCAATTTATTGGGTTTTATTCTGCCACATTGTCTTC
Organism: Dendrobium officinale; assembly: GCA_019514585.1. Classification (NCBI taxonomy): domain Eukaryota; kingdom Viridiplantae; phylum Streptophyta; class Magnoliopsida; order Asparagales; family Orchidaceae; genus Dendrobium; species Dendrobium officinale. Next base: position 5,120,685 of record CM033700.1, read on the forward strand.
GAGAAGAGGCTACGGAGAATATTGGACAAAGTTGGAATTTAAAAGTGCTCAAAAGATTGGAAAATAAAAAAAAAAAAGAGAAGGAAATTTGGTACGCATTATTTGTGTTATAAAGAAGATACAGATTTTGATGAAGCACTTGCTCTAATTTTTAAAGTATCGAAAATCATCTGTTTGTTTTACATGTATGCGTTGTGCCTAAAAAGGATATCTGAGACAATTGGATATTTGTCACGTCTTCGATACTTAAAGGTTCTTCAAACTTTACTACCGGAATCTCTAAGCAATCTATATCACTTGCAACTCATAATTTATGAATATGGGCAGTTTATTCATCCAAATTCCTTATCGAAAAAAAAAAATGGATAACTCCACAAATGTGTGTTACATGCAACTGCCCTCGGATGATTTCTATGGGACGCATAGAATTGAAAAGCCAAATTATCTTCAACAACTTGATGGATTTTATGTTAAAAATGATAACGGCTTTAGTTAGAGCATATGAATGAGCTTCGCCATTTAAGACTGAAACTTCTTCAAAATGTGAAGGATGCCGAGGAGGCTTGTAGTGCCAAATTATGAATCGAGAAGTGCAAATTTTATTTCGCCAAGAACATGCTCGACGACCTTCAACCACCAAAATGTCTAGAGAATTTAAGTAAAAATAAATACATTGGTGCAAGGTCTACCATATGGATGAACAATTTGTTGGGTTGTCCACACATTAAATATCTTCCTTTGGCTGGTGAGATAAGCAAGACTTGCAACATTCAAATATCTAAATATTACAAACTACCCAACCCGATCTCTCTTGGCGGACATGGAAAAATGAAGTTTACTAATAGTTGCTATCTTGCACTCAGTAATCTTATTACAAATGATCCACGTGTGTTCTTAAAGTCAAGTGGTTGATTATCATTACTCATAGTAGCAGAGCTTTGATATTATTATTAATTTAGCAAAATTAATTTGACAAACTAAAAAGATTAGCCAGCTGAAGTCAAACAAGAAAAATCTCAATCGCATTAAATGTTTACCTCGTATCAACTTCAAAAAATCTGGTACAAATCTCTGTTTTAAATCCCGGAAATCCCGTAGAAAACCTCGGATGTCCTCTCTGAAAGGCTGGCACTCCGCTCCAATCGCAGCTTAGACGTTAAAAACAAGAGCAAGCGAGCCTTTTGATTTTGGCTAGTTTTTTTTTTTTTTTTGCTTTGGTTATCCTGCTCTCTGGAACTCCCCAATCAAATTTCTACTTTGTTCAGGCTCTGTCCGTCTCCCACAACAAGCAGAGCACTTGTTCGTTTGTTCTCATAACCCGACCGATCTACTTCTCTCAACCAAAACCTTCACGACAGCCTTCCCTCCTCTCCTTTACCTACCATCCAAGGCCTCCAACCGCAGCATCTCCCACCTCACACCTCCCAGTACCTTGTCGCCACCTCCGAGCAAGCCAAACCGCTTGAACACAGCTGCTTCGAGGCATTAAACCACCTGGTCCTCTAGCCGACGCTTTCTCTGAACTAAACGTCCACCTTCCCGTCCCCCTTGCTCGTCACTCAACAAGCTGCAAACTCTAGCCTATACTCCAGAGTAAGGTTGGATATTTCCTCAAGGCCTCACCCTTGTCGTTGCCTTCACACTTCTGTCAACTTGCCAGGGGTTTGAGCCCTCTTATAAAAAAAAAAAAAAAAATGTAGAGTTTTCTCTAACAATCAGATCTTACACTTTTCTTTTATTCACATGAAAGCTTTTTTTTTTATTTTGTCTTATTCACGTGAGGATGGCAGCTTTCATTTATCCCCATGCTAGTCGGAATTATTAAAGTTTTTTTTTTGTTTTTTTTTAAGCTTTTATTTTTTTAACCGTGCCTCACTCTTCATACAATCATCCTATTTAAATCTCCAATAATCCATACTTACGGCTAATCCATATTAAACAACCATTTAGCATTTTCATGTAGTCAGCTTTTCAAAGGCTGCCATCCCCACTTCCCTCCAACCAAACAAAAGTAATCATAGCCCTTGGTACCTTTTGCTAGCCTTTAGTCTACCCTTTTTTTTATATATGTATTAATAATTAGCAAAAGTAAATAAAAAAAAAAAAAAAAAATCCTACACAGCAAAATTTATTCCACTTTCTTCAAATTCATTCATTTTTTTTATTATTATTTTATTTGTTACTGTTATCATCTTCATTACATATGTTGTATTGTTACTATTCATTAGTTGTATTTAGTTTGAATAGTTTCAGTCGTTAGCAATTTTTTTTTTACTTATATATTATGATATATGTATATAACTGTTATTATATATATTATATAGTTATGTAATATATATCATAACTTTTATATAATTTTTTTTTACTGTAATTATATGCATTTACTGTAAAAAAAAAAAAGATATTTCAAAAAAAAAAGAAGAAAAAAAAAAGAGTTTCAAAAAAAAAGAAGATGCTCTCTTGATTTTCGAACCCTTTCTCTCTCCTATCTCGGCATGCGTGTCGAGTCGGTGGTCTGCCCATGCACGCTTTTCTCTAGCGTGGTGGGAGGGGCAACCGGCGCGACACCTACGGCGAGGTAGGCGAGTGAGACTCGGTTCCAAATCCTATTCTCGACGTTAGTGTTGAACCAGGAAACCAACTCATGCACGCTTTTCTCTAGCGTGGTGGGAAGGGAACCCGGTGCAGTGCCTAAGACGAGATCGGGATATTCATAAGTACCCGCTCGCGGGGAAACAACTATTTTTTTTATTATTATTATTTACCATAAGTACCCGCTTGCGGGGAAACCACTGCTTCTCTTTTGCAACAGGTATCGAAGACCCATGCACGCCTTTCTCTGGCGTGGTGGGGGAACAAAATTTCATGGCCGCGGTGTCCTCGTCCGAGGGCACCTACCGTGCACGCTTTTCTCTTAATTTGGATATAACTTGTGCATAAAAATCAAATTTAAATCAAATTCAATCAAATGAAATTGAAGTGAATCATGACTTGAACAATTTGGACATAAAATTGCACTTGCAAGAACAGCAGGGGACTCGATGAAATGAAGAGGCTCACATTGAGCCTGAACTCTATTTGAACATATGAAGGACATGTGACATATGACTTGAGCTTGTTATTTGGGCTCAAGCAAGGACATGAGTTGGGACTAAGTTTGGTTGAAACATCAAATGAGCTAATTGAAAATTTGAATATAAACTTGACTATAAACTTGACATAAACTTTGAACTTGATTCATATATTATGTAGATTTGATTTGAACTTAAACAAAATAACTTATAAATTTTAACTTATAAGCTTGGACTTGATTAGAATCAAATCCAAATGAGAAATGAGCATATAAGTTGAACTCTATGAAGGGCGACATGGAACTTGAAAATGAAACCATAATTTGCATAATAATGAATTATAACTCAAGTACAAGTGATCATGTATAAGCATGGCTCATTTGCAACAATTAATGATGAATTGAATGTAAGCTGGAACCAAATGCAAAGGACTCAACCCTGAATAAAATTGAGCCCTCACTTGATGAATGCATAAGGAAAATACAAGTGAATGTATGTGAAATTTGTAAGCCAATGGATTTTGCAAGTGTCATTCATTTAATAATAATGTTGATGCCATTTGATGCTCAATGTAACCTTCATGCAAATGACAATGATTGAATTGTAGTATTCATCCTAATTCATACAAATGGTAGATGATATTTTTGATCATCTATTTAAATATCAATGGATGAACAAGGATCTACAAAGGAGGTCCAAGAGCCTACAACAAACAATGATTCTTATGAATTCATGCAAAATATATGTAGTAAAGAAATAGTTGGCTTACAATCATGAATGAAGTGCAAGTGAATATATTAGCTTACAATCAACAATGGTGGATAGATTGTGAATGCATGCAATAATTCCCCTTCAATCAATAGCAATAAATCAATTGGGAACTTCTTTCATCAACAAGCAATGATCAAGACAAATTCACAACTTGATCATGAGTAATGACATGGAATCTCTAATGCATCCATGAACAATTTTCATTTCAATCATAGATGCAAGGTAGGGACGATTGCAATGAAGGGGATATTCATGAATAAAATAAAAAAAAGTGTAATGAATGCAGCATTCCTACAAATAAATGGAAGAGAAAGATGGACAACACATCAAGCATTCGTTAATACCGATTAACTTGTGGAAGACATGTATGTTGCATATACATGGGAAAAGGTACATCCAGTGGTTATGAAAGGTGCCCTCACAATCTAAACCAATCAAGCAGCTATTAAATGCACATATATAGCAATATCCCGCGCGCAATTCATATACAAATAAGATCCATGAAAGCAAAAAAAAAAAGACCTGCAACACATACGATTTCTTTACAAAGACAGATGTATGTGTAATATACCAACCTGTGTAGATACATAAAGACTACAATAAATGCAGTATTCTGTAGTCAACTTCAGTCTAAAGATAAATACATCTCCGGCCGTAGTGGATGTATTGTAAAGACCAAATACCACAATAAAGTGCATGAAAGATACGACAGATGCAAGCTTCCACGAGCTTCTGTTGCAGCCCCGCTACGAATATTACATACAATCTACGAACAAAGCAGGAGATTAGTTAGTGCACTATGATCCGCCCAAATAAAGCAATAATTAGTGCACGACAGTCTACCTGTACGAAGCAGCAAATAACTCTATCCAGAAGCTGCTACAACCCGCCACCGGATCTGCAACCTCCGTACAAGCAGACATAAGGCGTCTATTCTAAGAATACCCCCGCACGTGCACAATAGTTTGTATACACATAGGCACACTAAAAGGGGTAAATGTAATCAAACACCCGCATGGGCCCCGGCGAGCGTGTTATTGGTACACACGTGACGTCTAGGGATGCTGCGTGGGTTGACAAGTGAATTTAGGTTCGAAACTGATCCTTCTATACGGGTCAATAGAAGTCGACAGGGTTCGAACTATTAAGCAAATATAAAGTTGTGGCGACCGGTATATTTGCTTTAAAGCATTCATATTAGGCCTTCAAGACCTACAACAATACGAATTCACTATCAAGGGCATAAAGCATACGAAACCCGATCCTCAGTCAATAACTCGACTGAGTTGATAAGGTTCAAGCTATAAATAGAAATGGCCCCGAACACCCCGATGATGGCCGTGTTGAATGCATATCTCAACCGAAGGGGTTCCCAAATGTTTTCCAAATGCCTCCCAAATATCCAAAGTCTATTCCAAATACTCCCAAGCTCCACCCAAAATATCCATAAAAATCCAAAAATTCAAAGCTCCACCCAAAATCCCAGAAAATTCCAAAAATCTCAAAATCCTAAAAAATATTTAAAATTGGAATAAATCCATCAAACCACTTAAAGCAAAACTCATCCATCCTCCGTAACAATTTGTCGAGGTGGAAAAATTAAAAACTACTTCAGCTCACAAAAGAGCTAAATGCATAATCGAAAATATTACTAGGATCCATTCTCAAACAATCTCTTGCCAGTAAGGACGTGGTACGCGTCCTCTAACCGGCGGTCTGCCGCCAAATGGCACCGCAGGATAAACGGTTATGACCCGGGGCCCTCTGAACCGAGTGGTTTTGCCGCCAAATGGCACCACGAAATACCGGTTATGGCCAGAGCCAATACGTTCCTTATTGGCATCAAATCCTTGAGATATGAATCAATAGGATATGATCGATAGGGCACAAAACCCTCTATTAGCTAAGGTGGATTCAAATTTGTCCCCTTAGACAAATATTCAACCCCGGTCTACAAGGTCCCCTTGGACGAAGCAACCCATGGCTGCCAACAAGGATCCTTCTGTCAGGTTGGGTCGACTACCTCCTCTGACTAAGTAGACCAGGGACCACGATGGCCCGGGATGACGGAACCATGGGATCTTGATCGGGTCTATCATCCATTCCCCCACCATCCGCTTTAAGTGCAAAATGGTGAAGTTTCTATTTTAAATGTCAAATTTTTCAATCTCCAAACTTTCCAAATTCTCAAATCCAAATCCAATTCTCCAACCATTCCATACCTATGCTGCTACTATATGCCAGATAACACGTATATTCTACGTATCTGATTGACGACTAGCCTTAATCGAAAGTTCTCTCTCGTGATCGAGAGGGGTAATTAACTATAGGGGCTTGCGCCTATAGGAAACCAAAACTCAGATCATAAAGTCCTCGCAAAATGAGGGCGAAATCTCTGGGTAGTGTCTTATCTACAAACCCATCTGCCTTCCAAAATTTACCTCGGAACTTAGTTCGTTAAAACTCCCTCGCCGAATAAGAAAAGCGAGTGGAGGCCGGGGCCGAATTTTCGGAGCCCACACTAGCGTGCAACAGATTTTATTTGAAAAAGTTGCTATAAACCTGAACCAATGTAATGACTTAGGCTTCGTTTAGGACGGCTTTCTTACTTCTTCTTAAAACAATTTTTTAATGCAAAAATTTTAATTTATATACTAAAAAATTGCTTTAAAAAACAGCAAAAAAGCTGTCCCAAATAAAGCTTTGTTTCTTAAAGCATTTTTTAGTACAAAATTTTTAATATTTGTACTAAAAAATTGTTTTAAGAAGCAACAAAAAAACCCTTCCCAAACAAAGTCTTAGTTTCAACAGTGAAAGCAATGTCCTTTTGCAGTCATTTAGAAAAAAGACTTACCAAATCAGATTCAATCAAAGGAGCAAAGCATTCTGAGATAAAATTTGAATAGGGTTTGATTGCACGTATTAAATTAGTCAAATTTCATCACTTCTTACCCTACCTTTTTTTTTTTTTTTTTTTTTGGAAAGAGTTGAGAATGAATAGAGAAGAGTCAAAAGAGCGGAGAGAACAAAAAAAAAAGAAGGAAATCGTAAGTTAATTTCTAAGAATTTAAAGTATCACTTCAATAAACTAATGATACATTTTTTCAAGAGCTGCTAAAGGGGATGATTTTTTATATTTATTTAATCTTCTTTCATTATTACCTCTCGTACGCTATCTTTTTAGTTGTATACTAAAATAATTGTGGCATCTCTTTTGCCTTTGTTAAGTGAGAGTGTACTCCGATATCGAAAATAATTGGTTCGTATCATTTTGTTATACACCACCATTATGACTGCTTTGTTTGTGGATTATTTTCTCTCTTTGCTCCAATGGGAAGTGCCTTACTTAAGTCGAATAATGTAAATTTTGGCATTCACTTTTTTGTGTTTGATCTCTTATATAGCCACTTAGGTCTTGTTTGGGATGGCTTTCTTGCTACTTCTCAAAATAACTTTTAGTATAAAAATTAAACTTTTTACTAAAAAACTTTTTCAAGAAGAAGAAGCAAGAAAGTCGTTCCAAATGAAGCCTTAGAGCATCTCCAACGAAACTCCAAACGCTTGAATGCCGTCGCCTCGGAGCTCCAGCCGAAAGGTAAAACTTCCGCTATTTCCTTACGGGTGAACAATGGGACGCCAATATTGACGTTGCACTGTTCATCATCGCTATTTTTTTGCCTCTACCCAACTTGCCAAGAAACGCGCGAATGAACCGAAAGACCGTTACCTTCACAAAATAGAGTTCGATTGGAGATGAATCGTGGCATTTTTAAGTTTCACGGCGTTTTGGAGTGAAAAATGCGATTTTCCGTTGGAGATGGTCTTAGCGGTTCATAGAACTTGATTCTAAGATGATTGTTTGTAGCATAAATAAGGCATGCTCTTCTTTTTTCCTAACAATTGATGTCAAAGAAAAAGTTTATGAGAAATATGATGATCATGAAGCTAGAGACCAAAAAACTAAATGCATCGAAGAGGTTTGAACTTGGGAGTACCAAAATAATTAGTGTTCTGGAATAACAGTGACTTTTTCAAGAACTCATAGGGCATAGCAAAATGCATAAAATCATGAATGGAATATACAAAATAAAGATGGATGAAATTGCCCCCTCAACAAGTCAAATAAGTTTGGAAAATTAGATCTTGATAGATGTCTACCATAAAAAGATTGTATTAACTTGGACATTTGTATATGATCAAAAATATTAGAAGAGACTTTGCTTGCTTCATTCTCGGGTGGTAAGCTTATTTAATTGTTTGCCCGTATACCTAACACACACACACACACACAAAAGAAGAAGAAGATCGCGTACCTGTCCGGCGCCGGTTAACACGAGCACAAATCCCCGAAATCCCGTTCTCCGCAAGAGGCCGGACGTCCCACGCACGTTTCGCCATGATTGTGTTGTTCTGTCCGACGCCTTGCCTCGCGTCGTTAAATGCCAAAGGAATGAGGATTTCGATCGCTCGCATCCTCCCTCTCCTCTGTTCGCAAACCACCGACGCCGCAAGCCCTACCGACTACAATCTCAGATCGCGAGCTCCTCCGACGACTTTCCTGTAGAGATTGCATAGTCGCTTCTTCGCCTCCTTCGTTGCTGATCGACTTCGCTCCGTCGACGGCGTTCCTTTCCCGTTGGATCGGAAGTTACGACATTTTGGTCGGAAATAGGGACGGCGAAATTTTTAAAAGGAGCAAAGTTTATAAATATTTTAAGAAAATGAGCAGGAAAATTAAAAAATTTAAAATGGAGCAGAAAAATGAACAGGAATCGAAATCAGTAGAGTCCTTTTAGTTTCATATTAACTTTTAAATAATTTGGGTGTAATTTATTTTTAATAAATATGAATAAATTGATTTATGTTGCAATGCTACTGGTCAGAAACTAGAGCGATTCATAAGACTATGCCAGTGATAGTGATAATCAATAGAGTGGCAGCATTGATGGGATGGTGGTGGTGGTTGCCAGCGGTGATAACAATCATTAGAGGGGTGGTGTCGACCAACGAGACTTAACGATGGTTGTTGCTGACGGCAGCTGCTAGTGCGATGATGGAGATCACGACGGGTGCTAATGGGGTGAATTACATGGTAATAATTATTTGAAGCTATTTTTAGTAAATTGTATCCTTTCATCTCCACCTTTCATTTTCTTAAGTCAAATAACAAATTCTATATCCAAAAATAAAACCCACCAAAAATAGCTCAATTTTGTATGGTAAGACTTATTTCATGCTATGTCCACTCAACCATATATTTCTCTCTCCGCTTCTCTTCTCTATGCCAAATAACAATTTTCATATTCCAATACAGAACCCTAAAAAATAACTCTCTCCTCCTTCGTCCTCCTTCGTCCTCTTTTTGGAACTCCAATTACCCTTACAGTTACAAATCATTTACCCTCCTAATTAAATCTCCAATTGAAGCATTCTATATCCACCCTTTATTGTATAATTTAAAACAAAAGACCAAAATTCCGCTGGGAATATGTCTTGTTCTTCGTCGCCTCTCATTGTCATCCTCTTCCTTACCTCCATCTCCTTCACCCTCGCACAAGACTACGATGACGACTCGTCATCTACCCCAGCAATGCCTCCCGAAGAAGAGAATTGTAATGGCGCCTTCTTGACATATACATTTATTTCACGAACCAAAGAATTCCCTCACCTCAAAAACGCATCAGCACAAGCCTATGCCTTCAAGGCAATGGCGACTGTGACGAACACCATGGATCATGATCTCAAGCAATGGAAGCTCTTTGTTGGTTTTCAAAATAATGAGATTTTGGTGTCGACTGATGGGGCGGTCGTGGCGGATGGTACTGATTTCCCCGTGAATGTCGAAAATGGCACAAACTTTGTGGGATTTCCACAGTCGGATCTACAAAATTCAATCGACACGGCGGGAGATTTGACGAAGATTAAGGTGGAGATTAACATGGTTGGAACACAATTTGGAGTGAAGCCCCCTAGCGTGCCAATGCCTAAAACCATTAAATTGGTTAATGATGGGATCAATTGTCCAACTCCAAAACATAAAGGTATGTAGTTCTTATTTTTTAATTATCAAAATATCCAATTGAAGCATTTTACATCAAAGAAGACTACTTTTGATAAATTTTTAAGTAATAATCTTTTTTTAGAGATATAGAATGAGCATTAAACAAATATTTATATGTATTTGGACTCAAACATATTTTATTTTAAATTACATATTACATATAAATTTATGAGATGCTTACATTATAATGGATTTGATGGAAAAAATATATATATTAAATATTAATATAATTTATTATGTTCATATTAGAAAGAAAATTACAAAAAATTGTTGAATTTTGAAAAGAAATATTTTAAAATAATCATTTTTTTTCTTCTTTGTGAAAATGTTGAGTCATGGTATATATAACCTGAATAGAATTTGATGAGAATAATTTTAGAATTATTAAATTTTATTTTTGAGATGAATGAAATACATAAGTAATCAATCAACTTATTTATAATATTTAATTCAAATAAAATATTTAAAAAAATTAATATTTTTTTATTAAATTTTGATAAGAATATTTCTCAGCCAAAACATTTAGAGTGAGCTCTTTAAAAAAAAAAAATCTTTTTCTTTATTTCGTTCTTTACAAATAAAAAAAAAACATATCAAAATATCCCCACTAGATTGTCATCATGATGAGCTTAAATATTTTCCACATGTCCATTTTATTATGTATTTTATAAGATATTTCTTATGTTGGTTATATATAAACATATTAACAATTTATTATTTAATCATACTTTTCATAGTATTTATCTTCATTATATCTAAATTCATCTAAGAAATTAAAGTAAAATACCATTTTTCAAAAGTGCTACATCTCCAATTTTTAAGCTCATCCTCACAAAAATTTGATAAGAATATCCTTTCACAAAAATTCAAGCTGTCTAATGGTAGGCGAATTATTACCGGACATCCGTACACCAAATTCAAATACGCCACGTCATTCAAATACATTGGGTCGCGATGTATTTTGGTGACGTGGCGCGTCTGAATTGGTGTCTGGACGAATCCAGACACCGGACGTAATAATTTGCCCTAATGGTGACATGCAATGTTATATATTTAAATTAATCACAATATATTATATCAAACACCTATAAACTAAAAAAAAAATTAGTAACGTAAGAATAATATTTTAAATTCCAAGAAAATCCCAAAGATTTATTACGATCGAAATTTTGATCATATCTTAAAGAAGACTTAAGGGCTTCAAACTTAAAATAAAATTCTTTAAAAAAACTTTTTATTTACATTTAAGAAATCTAAATTTCTAATGTTTTTGCATATGCAGGGAACCTAATGTATGTGTGTTGCATCCAGGACCCAAAATGGAAGATAAAACGAAGCCATATCAAATTCCTCCCTCGGCAACACGGTGACCTCACCATCTCCTACGACATCCTCCAGGCCTACCCAACCAATTATCTGGCTCAAGTCACCATGGAGAATCACCACCCTCTTAGCCGCCTCGACAACTGGAACTTAACCTGGGAATGGATGCGCGGTGAGTTCATCTACTCCACCAGGGGTGCTTACACCCTCATCAAAGACTCCACTGACTGCATCTATGGGCAAGCTTCTAACTACTATCAAAATATCGACTTTTCCAAAGTTTTGAGTTGTCAGAAGCACCCTATCCTTATTGATCTCCCAGCTGAGCGTGAGAAAGACAACGAGCTTGGAAATATACCTTACTGTTGTAAAAATGGAGCTCTACTTCCACCTACTATGGACCCTTCACTCTCTAAGGCTGTGTTTCAACTCCAAGTGTATAAGATGCCCCCTGATATGAATAGAACCGCGCTTTACCCGCCTCATAAGTGGGAGATAAGTGGTGTTCTTAACCCGCATTATGTATGCGGTGCACCGATTCGAGTTAGTCCCGCCGAGTTCCCTGACCCGTCTGGGCTCACGTCAGAATCCATCGCACTCGCCAGTTGGCAGGTAGAAATTATATCATAATATCAGGATAAGGGCATCTCCAACCGAACTCCAAACGCTTGAATGATGTCCCGATGAGCTCCTGCCGAACGGTGAAACTTCCGCTATTTGGCTGCGGCTTGTGCTGTTCATCTCTGTCATTTTTATGTCTCTACTGAACTTGCCGCATGAGAGAAGAGACGACCGTTACCTGCAAAAGGGGAAAAAATGGAGTTCGGTTGGAGATAAATCACAGCATTTTTTAGTTTCACGATATTCTGGAGTAAAAAATGAGATTTTTATATTTTTGTTTGATAGTCATTTTCTTGACTTTTTTTTTGGTAGGTGGTTTGCAACATGACTAGGCCAAAAGCTAGAGCGGCCAAGTGCTGCGTCTCCTACTCTGCTTATTATAATGACTCTGTGATCCCTTGTAGCACGTGTGCCTGTGGATGCCCAGAGGATGCTACGTGCGACACCAATGCGGTTGCAATGCTGTTGCCACCAGAGGCCCTGCTAGTGCCATTCGAGAACCGGACAATAAAGGCTAGGGCTTGGGCTCACATCAAGCACTGGCCTTTACCTCGACGGGTTTCCTGTGGCGACAACTGTGGCGTAAGCATCAACTGGCACTTATTTTCTGATTATAAGAACGGATGGACGGCCAGGATCACCATTTTCAATTGGGAGGATTATACTTTCAGGTATATAAACTTATCTAAATTTTTAGTGTCAATATGACTACAAAAATCTTAGAAACAATTTTAAATTAACATCCTTAATTACTTGTCTCAGGAACTGGTTCTTGGCAATAGATGAAGAAGAACATTGTTTCTGGCTACGAAAATGTCTACTCCTTCAATGGCACCAAGCTGAACAACACTGTGTGGCCCGACCTCGGCGACACCATTTTCATGCAGGTAAGGATGTGAATGAGCACAAAAAATTAATTACTAAATCGCAAAAGGTCGTCATCAAACGAAAACTTCTTAAGCATAATTAAAAAAAAAAAATCAAATTTTGATTTTGTTTGCGCTCACAAAAAGCCAAATTTGAATATTGCAGGGGCTGCCAGGTCTCAATTACCTGATGCCGGAAGTGGACGGGAAGACCCTTTCAGATCCAAGGGTACCTGGAAAGCAGCAATCGGTCATCTCCTTTAAGAAGAAGTTAACTCCGGGCATCAACATCCGCGCCGGCGATGGTTTTCCGGCCTCAGTGTTCTTCAACGGCGAGGAATGCACCCTTCCGGAGACATTGCCAACTGCAAGTGGTTACAGAGCTTCTTCTCCAGTGATCGTTCTCAATCTGGTTTTAAGTGTAGCTTTAGTGATTCTATTGATGAACGTGCTAATGATTTGATGAATTGATTAGGAAAATTTTAATTGATCAATGATTACCGGTAAGCAACCGGCTGTACGTAACAGCAGTTCACCGGTTTTTCTACCACGCCGGTCCTCGTTTAGGCTATCGCCGTACAGCCACGTTCATTTTTAAAAGCTTTACATGGCTGTCTCTGCACTTCTCTTGTTTTTTTTCCATATGTATGTACAATGGATTCATCTTAGTGTACACAACAAAATAAGATGAAATGCATTTAAAAAAAAAAAAGAAATTGAAATGAAGAAATGCATTTTCATCTCTACTTTTTTTATCAGTGGAAGGAATGTGGCATTTTCATGAATTTGATTTAACCTTTTGATTGATTAATTAGTTTCATTTCGTGGAGAAATTATTACGTACTGTCATCATACTGTTCGGAGATCAATCAGAATATATTATGTTATCCAATACACAATAATACATAATAACAATACACATTAAATTGGTGACATAACGCATACTGATTAACCTCTGGATAACGTCCGATTACAGCACGTAATAATTTTGTTATTTCATATGAGGTATGGGAGGGTTAATGAGTCTGAAGTTAACATTTTTATTTGATATTAGCCTTTGCGTTTTGCAGTTTATGCTGATGAAACTTGTACAGACACTAATCATGATTGTTTGCACTTATGATAGAATGCAAATGTTACAATTTTTATTTTGATCATAATTTCTTCTAAAAATCAGAGAAATCTTCTTATCTAAAATAATGATTGATATTAAGGCTTCATTTGGGACGATTTTATTGCTTCTTCTTAAAACATCTTTTCGGTTCAATAATTAAAATTTTTGTACAAGAAAGCTATTTTAAGAAGCAACAAGAAAGTCATCCCAAACGAAGCCTAAAAAAGCTAGATAGATGCCACTTTTATTTATTTATTTGTTTTTGAAACTGGGTATCTACCTACTGCCACCCTTTAGAAGGTGCTTGACGACGTAACTAATCCCTCGGTGAAACCTAATGGCAACCAACCCACTGGCGTGAGGCCCACGCTTGCCTTCGCCCCTCTAAGGAGGCGAGCCGCTCGAGAGAGGAATCTAACGTGTACCAAATCACACTCGCTCACCAACCAAACTAAGCCCGTGAGTGAAAGATGCTGTTTCAGTAGCATAAGGTACACTGATCAGTTAACATAACAGCTAATGAAGGCAACTAGTGCGCTGAAACCAGAGCGAAGTTATACCTTGTGCTTATATTACATAAAAAGAAATTTGTGTATTATAGAGCAGAGATTTATGTGCTATTAAGACATTAACTGGAAAGCACACAGCTCACCTTGGCTTGTTGGTTGAGAGCTTATGCTTCCAACTAAGAGGTCTTGGGTTCGAGTCTTTGTATATGCGTTGTGTGTGTGAGTTTGCCTTAAATAGGCCTAAATGTCCCAAAAAAAAATAACTGGAAAGCATGTCAGTTACTTTGCCTTCCCAAAATAGATGTCAAAGTTTCAAATCTAAAAAGAAAAGGACAAGTGACCCATAAGTTTTTGTACTGAAATTTTGTTTAGGTTGATTGGCAAAATTACTTGTAAACATGTTTCAATCTTAGTTTAGGAAGTATGTGCCAATGCTTACATAGCATTATATAAAATCCTAGTTTGTCAAAGCAGCACTGATGCTGTGAAAGGAGAAATTATTATGTGCGGACGCCGAACACCGTCGGGAGACCAATCAGAATGTGCCACGTCATCCCTTTCGCTCGATACTGCTCAGTACTGCTAAGCACCGCTGACGTAGCTGCACCTGATTCGCCTCCGAACGTAGGGCTGTATCCGGCCCTGCACAAAATAATTTCTCCTGTGAAAGAAATTTGATATCAACAATGGCAACATACATATAATCTGAAGACAAGTAGTGATAAGTATGCCTTCAAGTTTGAAGGATTGCATATTTTATGAAAAAAAAATTAAAAATAAATGGTTACACAAGCTAAGCAACATGAAAGCCTTCCAGCT
Source organism: Dendrobium officinale (assembly GCA_019514585.1). Classification (NCBI taxonomy): domain Eukaryota; kingdom Viridiplantae; phylum Streptophyta; class Magnoliopsida; order Asparagales; family Orchidaceae; genus Dendrobium; species Dendrobium officinale. The sequence continues at coordinate 5,135,840 of CM033700.1, forward strand.
GCTGTAATAAAGCAGGAAGAAGGAACTCATAGAAGCTCATAGTTACAGTTAAAATCAATGCAGATATATTTTCATATGCACGCATTCAACCGGTCTAGCAAACAAAACAACCAACCGATCCTGCAAAAAATAGACTCAAAAGGCTCCAACAGAGAAATTTTGATCAGCAAACTCATTACCTGAATATCTACCTCCACCATGCTTGCCATTGTTGCTGCCAAAAGCTTTATTCGCATAAAAAACTGTAGAAGGTGATTTTGGATATGAAAAAGAATCGGACATCAACACTCCTTAATCAGCTCAAAAGAATTCAGGAAGTTAAGGAAGCATACTTTTGATCTTATGAATGGGTATGTCAGAAACGAAAAGAACTCAGGTAGAGATCAGGAAAAAAAGTGTTGACCTTCGCAGATAAACAAAAAAAAAAAGAAACGAAAAATCAAAATACCTGTAAACCGTTGGTTCCAGGAAATCCTCCACAAATCCTGCCCGAAATCCCGCCGAATCGCTGTGCAGTCGGCGCCGTCCCGGGAATCCTGCGCGAATTATGCGATCCTCTCCTCGATCGAGCCCCGTTCGCCTCTATAAAACGAAGCCGAATCCTCTGCTCACGATCGCTGCTCTTCGAACTCTCTGTCCCGAAGCTCTTCCCCCTCACACACGACTGCTTCCTCCCTCTCTGCCCTAACCAGTCCCTTGCCCGATCTCCTTCAGCCGAGAGAGAGAGAGAGAGAGAGAGGAAGAAAGAAAGAAAGAGAGAGAGAGAGCACCTCATACCCGAGCTCCTTCTCCTCTACCTGCCGCTGCTCCCGATCCAAACTCTTCACCCGTCCGGTTCCTCCATCCCGCAGAGAGAGAGAGAGAGAGAGAGAGAGAGAGAGAGAGAGAGAGAGGGAGGACTTACCAACCGTGCTCCTCCATAGCCGAACCCGCCTCCTCTCCATTCAATCCCGTTCAGAGAGCTCACCTCCCCCTCTTAAGCCTTACCCGATCTCCTCTCATACCCGAGCCCTAACTCCACTTAAAATATAACACTAACTCACTCAACTCATCCACTCAAACCAACTCAGCCACTAAGCCCAACTCAGCCTGACTCAGTCCACTCATCCCACTTAAGCCTAGCCAGCTCACTCACCTCATTGAACTCATCTCGACTCACTGAGTTCACTCAGCCAACCCTCTCTACTACCCAACCCTTAGTTGATTAGGTATTTAATTTTGCTTTATTGTTTTTTTTTTTTTTTTATTTGAGATTATTTATAATTAGTTTATAATTAATCTCAAATTAAATTTATTTAATTTAATTTATAATTAATACTAAATTAAAATATAATAATTAGTTATATATTAAATATAACTAATTGTAATTAATTTATAATTAATTATAGGTTGAATATGATTAGTTTATAATTAATCTTAATTTAAGCATAATTAATTACATAATAAATGTAATTAATTATAATTAATTTTAAATTAATTTATAATTATATTTGTAATTACTTTTAATTTAAATATAATTAGTTAAAGTTTTAAACCTAACTAATTATATTTAATTTATCATTAATTATGAATAAAAAAGAATGGTTCTTTTCTCGACGCTTGCAACGAACCGGCAAAACCCCGAGGCGCTCACGTAGCGTTTAGGGTGGGAAACCGGTGCGATGCTCGCGACGATTTAAGGATCCCTCTTCAAAGCTTGCAACGAGCCGGCAAACCCCCGAGGCGCTCAAGTAGCGTTTAGGGCGGGAAGCCGGTGCGGCGCTTGCGGCGAAGGGGATAAAAAAAAATGTGTGTTTTCTTTATGTTTACATAAGTACCCCCGAACGCCCACGTGGTGCAGAGGGGGGAAATCCTGCTTATTTCTAACACCTGTTTTCTTCTTATAATAAACAAACCTAAAACCCTTAAATGCTCACGTAGCAGGCGGGGATAAAAAAATTTCATATGCGACCACGGTGTCATTTTTGACACCTACCTGAAGCGCTCACGTAGCGTCGAGGGGAATGGTTGCCTCTTGGTTTTTCCCCTAAACGGGGGAGACGCCGGGAGGCTGCCGAAATTTGGATTGAAAATCCAATGACTTGAACAAAAAAATGAGCTTGGACTTGTGGACTTATTTGAACAAAATGAGCTTTAAATTCAAATGAATTTGAAAAATATAAAAGAATTTGGTTGAAATCAAAAGAACAAATGCAAAGAACTTGTACTTGAGATTGTAGTTTGGAGCAACTACAAGGATCACTTGGGCATATTTGCACAGCAGAGGACTTTGACATTGAATTTGAGCCTCAATATGCAATGAATTAAAACCAAACCTAAAATGATTGAAACCCAAATAAAATGTGTAAGAAGCTTAATTCAAACTCAAGCAGTCATAATTTGAACTATTTGGACTCTCATTTGAACTTCAACAAGGACTCAAAATTGGCTTGGATTTGAGCTTGTTACTTGATCTCGAACAAGGAAGGGAACTCATTCTTGAACTTGCAAATGAGTTATAACAAAGATTTGAGTTAGGACATGATCTTGAACTCAAGAGGACATGACTTGGACTACAAGGAGTTTGTGAGGTTGGGTTAGAATGAAAGAATTCATTAAAAGCCAAAGCTCATAATCTTGAGAGAATTAATCTCTATAGCAATTAAATATCTTGATCATGCAAAGAACAAGGAGCAACGAAGCAATAAAAGATTTATATTCAAATCTCATTGAACATGAATTTCTTATGAGCCAATGAGGTATTCATAAAGGATTATTATACAAACATTAATGAGAAAAAATCAACACTCAAGATGCAATCAACTCTCAATGACAATGAAGGACCTTCAGTATGCATATAAATATAATGATATCCATATTAGCCCCATTGGTGGGTCCGCGAATTTGCAAAGAGGAGATGAATGATGCTAATAGAATAGACCCCTAGTGAACATGATCATCTCAAATAGGGCAAAGAAATGATATCAAGTTCATCATGCATATGGCAAATCACCTTCAAAGATAGAGAATTTGCAAGGGGAGACTATTTGCAAGCAAAAGATGGAGCCTCGATGTGTACTATAACTTATCCCATGAATACACAGTGATTGATGCTTCCTTTGCCAATCAACTTATGGGCATAAATGGATGAGTGCAATAAATGCTATGACGCCTCTATACCAATATAAATGTTCAAGGTTAAGCGAACACATTGATTCATTGTAAGTAGAAACGAAAAAATATACAACGGATGCAAGCTCCTATGAACTATCGTAGGAGACTTGTTGCACATTCAATGCATCATCCCCAACCAAAATGTTATATGGCCATAACAAGTACAAATGATAACGAGTCGCTGTGAGAAACTCGTGATCCATAAAACATTCCATTTACAAATATCTACAAGTATAAGGCAGGAGATTAGTTAGTGCACTATGACCCGCCTACAAAAATCAACAAATAGTGTACGACAATCTACCTGTACGAAGCAGCGAACAACTCTATTCAGAAGCTGCTATGCTATGCCACCGGATCTGCAATCTCCGTACAAGCAGACAGAAGGCGTCTATTCCAAGAGTACCCCTGCACATGCACTATAAATTGTATACACATAGGTACACTAAAAGGGGAAAATACAATCCAAACCCGCATGGGCCCCGGCGAGCGTGTTATTGGTACACACGTGACGTCTAGGGATGCTGCGCGGGCTGACAAGTGAATTCTTGTTCGAACCCGATCCTCCTATACGGATCAATAGGAGTCGAAAAGGTTCGAACTCTCAAACAAATACACGGTTGAGAGGACCAGTATATTTGTTTTAATACATTCATATCAGGCCTCCAAAGCCTTTAATCAAAAGAATTCACTTACAAGGGCAAACAGCCTACGAAACCCGATCCTCTGTCGACAGCCCGACAGAGTCGACAAGGTTCAATCCATAAAGTGAAAATGACCCCAAACACCTCGATGATGGCCGTGTTGAATGCAGATCTCAACCGGAGGGGTTTCTCAAATATTTTCAAATATCTTCAAAATATCCAAAGTCCACTCCAAATACTTTTAAATTCCACCCAAATACCCAAAGCTTCTCAAAATTCAGAAAAATCTCAAAACTCCAAAATCCCAAAAATATTTAAAATGAAATAAATTCATCAAAAACTTAAAGCAAAATCCATCCACCCTCCGCAACAGTTTGTCGAGGTGGACAAAGTGAAAACTACTTCAGCTCACAAAGAGCTAATGCCTAGTCGAAAATATCACTAGGATCCATTCTCAAACAATATATTGCCAGTAAGGACGTGGTACGAGTCCTCTAACCGGCAGTTTTGCCGCCAAATGGCACTGCAGGTAAACGGTTATGACCCGGGGCCCTCTGAACCGAGTGGTTTTGCCGCCAAATGGCACCACAGATAGCGGTTATGGCCAGAGCCAATACGCTCCTTAATGGCGTTAAATCCTTGAGATATGAATCAATAGGATATGATTGATAGGGCATAAAGCCCTCTGTCAGCTAAGGTGGATTCAAATTTGTCCCCTTAGACAAACATCCATCCCATGTCTACAAGGTTCCCTTGGACGAAGCAACCCATGGCTGCCGACAAGGATCCTTCTGTCAGGTTGGGTCGACTACCTCCTCTGACTAAGTAGACCAGGGACCACGATGGCCCGGGATGACGGAACCATGGGATCTTTATCGGGCCCATCATTCATTCCCCCACCATCCGCTTTAAGTGCTAGGTGGTGAAATTTCATATTTTAAATATCAAGCTTTTCAATACTTTCTAAATTCCCAAATCCAAATCCAGTTCTCCAATATCCAAACCTATGCTGCTACTATATGCCAGATAACACGTATTTCTATACGTATCTGATTGACGACTAGCCTTAATCGAAAGTTCTCTCTCGTGATCGGGAGGGGTAATTAACTATAGGGGCTTGCGCCTATAGGAAACCAGAACTCAGATCATAAAGTCCTCACAAAATGAGGGCGAAATCTCTGGGTAGTGTCTTATCTACAAACCCATCTGCCTTCCAAAATTTACCTCGGAACTTAGCTCGTTAAAACTCCCTCGTCGAATAAGAAAAGCGAGTGGAGGCCGAGGCCGAATTTTCGGAGCCCACAGATTTCTGGCGACTCCACTGGGGTTTGGTTTCTCTTTCCATCTTTGGCTAGTCATCTCAGTGCTATAGTAGCAGCTATATCAAATCTTACTCAAAGTTCTGAATATTTCAAAATGATCATTCAAGAAATTAAATATTTGAATTTTCTAAAGAATGATCGTTCCAAAAAATTTTCATTGGGATAGCGTATTTAGCAGTATTTTAGATTTATATTATTTGAATTGCTCGCTAATGTTATCTTCTCTTATTTTTGTGTTCTGTGCAAGTCTCTGCATTTTGAAAGTGCAGGGTGATGTATCAGATTCTGATTACTAACCCTTGCCTTTCATTTATGCAGATGGATCTACAGAACACCCCGATGACCGTCCAACTGGGACATGGAGCCAGGATCCAACTGGCTAATGCTATTATTGAGACCGGAAATGCCGGAGCTACCATCCAGTTTGGTAGCGTTGACTTCCCGGCGATCGCTGCAAGGAGTGCCGCCATTCCTGTGAATGGTAGGAATGTTGAGAAGTCTGCCAGAAGACTCAATGCTGATGAAGATGTCACCCGTCGTGTGCATCTGCCGGCACAACGACCTGTTGCTGAAAATTCTCGTGGGAGAATTTCTGTGTTCAAGAGGCTGTCACAGCCTGAAGCCCTTACCACCAGAAGAATTGTGAATGGTGGAAAAGTTTCTGTGGTGGCTACAAACATCACTACTCTGCCGACCAGGTTATCTGCACCTGGAAAGTATGATGTTGAGGCCTCCTCGTCCGGAGGAAGGCCTGCGAGAAGACAAAGAAGGAAGATGAATGCTGAGCTCCGAGCTCAACATCAACAACTCCCGATCCATCCTTCCAATCTGTTGGCCCAAGAGCCTGAAGCCAATGTTCCCACTCGGAACAAGTTTACTGACCTGAAATGGGTCAAAAGGAATAGCTCTACTGGAGAGCTAAAGAAATCTTTTTGGGATCGACGGCCTGAAGCCCCAATCCCTCCAAAGAAGAAAGAGCCTGAAACTCTGTCTGCTCGAGTATACAGAGTCCTGAAGACTGTAAAGGAGAAGGGGCTGAAGAAAAAGAAATTCCAACGGCCTTTGGTGATCGAGGCCAGGAGAACCCCGCCAAAGGAGCGTCTGTCCTTTACTACAGAAAGAAGAGAAAAACAGTATGTTTCACGCGGTGAACATCGGGGCGTGACACCTGAATTACAGATTCAGGGATCCGCCGCTGAAAGGTCCCGGTGGAAAGGGAAACAAGTCTGGAGGCCAAAGCCTCGAAGAAATGAGAAAGATAGAAGAGAAAGGAGGATTGATCTGGGCGTGACATCCGGTGAGGCTTCCCGGAGATTCGCCCCCATCTACGAACAACGTCAGAAGTGGGCCCCAAAAAGGACCCATAATGACATTCCTCCAGACGGTAGACACCTTGGAGAATCCTCCAAGGGATCCCGTCGCCCTCCATCTCCTCCAAAAGAAGAAACTAACTTCGATCGCATCCCACTAATCGAAGAAGTCCCCGTGCCTAATCAAGAACCGGAAATCCAATGGCGTCGTCGTTCGGAGATCCGAGTACTGGAGGAAAATATAGATGATCAAAATATGGAGGGAGAAGAATTCCTTGAAGGAGAAGAAAATATTGATGAATTTATGGAAGAAAATTTAGAAGAAAATATCGATGAATTTCTAGAGGAAAATCTAGAAAAAGAAATCAAAGAAATAAATAATACTCTGGACATGGAAGTTGTCTATATGGTGAGACACACCAATGTTAATGAGGAAACCTATTATGATGAGGGTGAAGATGAAGACGATCAACAATCGCCGATTAGGCGAGTTTATCACCGTCGTCGTGAAGCTGGGTCCACCACTGGCAGAGGTGGTCATTCTCAAGTTGAAGAAGAAGGAGAAGAAGCCGAGGAGAATCCCTTCGCTGACGAGAATGTCACGCTTGCAGAAATGCGGCGACAAATGAGACGACAAATGAGAGCCAAAGATAGAGAAATTTCTCAGTTAAATGAGAAGATGACTGAGATGATGGCTCAGATGGGGGCAATGATGCAGATGATGCAGAGAACTGTTGCTGTTGGCGCCATGCCCAATCCTCCTCCGGATCCTCCAAATTTTCAAATGCCTCAAGTCTCGGGAGTACGAGGTATTCCTGAAGGTGGTCACGAGGCTCATAATGTCATCCGTCAGCCCACTCCACAAAATGTTGCAAGTACTTCTGAACCTGTGACCGCTGCACAGTTGGAAGGAATAATAACAGAAAGGATCAGGGCTATCATAGCCGTTGATCAAGCAGAAAAATTAGTGGGCAAAGGTCGTCCGTATCCTGCTGAATACGACCAAGTACCGTACCCAAAAGGGTATTCTGTACCAAAGTTCAACACTTTCAACGGTAATAACAATCCCAGACAGCATCTGGCACAGTTTAAAGCCACCTGTGGGAATACAGGAGGAAATGACGCCCTACTCTTCCGACAGTTCATTAGTAGTTTGACGGCAACTGCTTTCGAATGGTATGCCGAACTGCCGAATGATTCTGTAAAGACCTTCGCAGAATTGGAAAATATGTTCGTGAAGAGATTCGCCAGTGCAACTGAGAAGATCACGTTCGCTGATCTTGCTTTGGATAAAAGAAAAAGAGAAGAATCAGTGACTAAATATATCACTCGCTGGCGCAACCTGAGCATGAAATGTGAGCAGCAGCTTGAAGAAGAACATGCCTTGCAGTTGTTAATGGGAAACATTGACGACAAGATGCAACCCTTCCTGTGCATGGCTACAATCAATACATTCCAAGACTTGCTCGACAGAGTGGCCAAATTTGAGAAGCTGAATTTCTCCAGATCAGAAAATCACTCTGATAAGCCCAAGAAAGCCAAGGCCCCAGGTGCTAGAAGGGGTGAGGCCGACTCTACATTCTTCTCTAGAGCTGATAGAGAAAAGCAAGTGATTTACAACGTAGACAAGGGCAAGCAGCCGATGCAATATCAAGAAAAGCCCAAACAGGCCTACAACCCCAATCCCCAATCGAAGTTGATATTCGGGGGAAATGATAAGCCACAGACTTATCAAACTGGAGGCCAGAAACAAACAACAGGAACTGGTGATAGAACGTACCAATCCCTTAAAGATAAAATGAATAAAGAGTATTCATTCAAAAGGGAAAGTGTCGCCAAATTATTTCGACAAGTGTTGAAATCGGGTTTAGAACTGCCTGAATGCAAAAGACCCGAAGAGTCGAAGCACACTGGTGACCCAAATTATTGCCCATATCATCGGGTACTCAGCCATCCTATTGAAGATTGCTACATCTTTAAGGATTGGCTTGAAAGAAAATATCAAAAAGGGGAACTAACATTGTCCGACAATGTGTTGTCTCACCCTAAAAAAGAATCAACTCGCGTGGTCACATCCTCTTCCGTACCCCTGGTTGAAGAAAGAAGAAATGAAAAGAAGCCAATTCAAGAAGAAAAGTGGGAGACTGCGGTCTCCAAGAAGACTGTGAAAATGTTGAAGCAGCTTGAAGGAGTTTCAGGTGTAAAGTGGAAGTCTCCTATTGAGCCAATGATAGATTTGAAGGCACTGCCAGTGGTACGACCTTCTACTTCAAAACATTTTTCCAATCAAGTTAGTTCTTCAAAGGCTGAAAAGAAGAAATCATCCAAGAAGAAAACCAAGTTGAAAAAGCCTAAGGAGAAGATGACTGCAACTCAGAGAGTTATCAACAGTTTGGATGAATATTACCAGACTGTGAGGCGACCTATCAAGCTCGCTGATTTCATGACAGAGCTTAAAATAGATGAAGCTGAAGAAGATGATGAAGATTCTCTTCCAACAGAAATATGTCGCGTCATCTCCGTGGCGCCGAGTACCTCGATAAAAGAAGAATACACAGAAGTACCCTCTGAATCCTGTATGATGGTTTTGCCAATGGATTACAGTTCGGAGGAGGATTTATATTTTCCAGAGGGAGACGAATCAGACCCTAGCATAGCGTCTCGGATGGGACATGTAAACCTAGGTGGTGATTCTGAATCAACGGATGAGTCCCTAGACGCAACGATGGCTGACTCTGAAGAAAATGTACAGTTAAATGACTCTGAACCGGAGGAGATTGCTCAAGTGCAGTTAAGAAGCGGAAAAATACTACCGCCTCCACCGAAGAAAGGTGTCTCCAATAAAGATAAGGAGAAAGAGATAATTATCAACGATGACATTATCCCTGAAGATCTTAAGAAAAAGAAGACTTCAGCCAATAGGATAGATTATAATATCTTATCCCATCTGAGAAAAATCCCAGCACAACTCAGCATATACGACGCCTTGGTGATGTCTAAAGACCTTCGGGAGACTCTGATTCAGGCTCTCAAAGATCCCGAAAGATACGAGGCGTATTTCGCTGAACGTAGTTTGACTGAGGTTCTGCAAGCTCGAAATGAACCATTCATTACTTTCTCCGAAGAGGACATGATGCTCGGAACTGCAGACCATAATCGTCCTCTGTACATTACTGCAGAGAGCGATAAGCTGATCATCAGTCGAATCTTGATCGATCCTGGATCCTCCATAAATCTGATAAGTTTGAAAGCACTAAGATCCCTCTGCCTTGATGTGGAACACCTCGGGCCAGATAAGCTGATGGTGCATGGTTTCAATGAAAAAGGACAGAAAACCCTTGGATCATTCATGCTCCCTCTTGTATTTGGAGAGCTCCATACAGAAGCTAAATTCCATGTGATCGACGTGGATACTTCATTCAAGGCGCTACTAGGCCGTCCCTGGTTGCACGAATATGGTATTGTCCCGTCAACATTGCACCAGTGTATGAAATATCTCAAAGATGGAGAGGAATTCAGGATCTCTGGTGACATTCAACCTTTCACAGTTCATGAAGCAACAGTTTATGAAGATGCACGGTATTTCATGCCAAAGAAGCAGAAATCTTCGAGCTCTCTCGAGGCTAGAGCATCAAACTCAAAGGCTACAAAGCGACCTGAACGAGAAGGTGAGAAGAAGCAGGTGGGGAGAAAGAAGGCAGTGCCGACTCTTCCCAAAGCGCCGACCGTTCCAAAAGAAAAGAAATACGTACCTCATCTTGGGAGTGATACGGATGAAGATGATGATACTCCTGCCAAATCTCGAAGAGTATGCCAGTCCACAGACGAATGGAGTAGGCATGTTGAATTTTCAAATGATGATTATGACTACGATTCTATCTATATGAATACGGTGCAGAAGTGTGTTCTCTAGAAGAATTGACAGCCTATCAATTTCAGATAGTGTACTCGTAGTCACACGTGTTCCCTTGCAACACTTCAAAGAAATCATCTCACGCGAGGTGCATAAGGTTGAAGAACTCGCTACTCTCTATCTGCCTCCCCGTAAAAAATGGAACTGTGCCAAAGAATGTGCTATATTTCCACGGGAGTTCGCGAAGAGGAGAATCATGACTGGGATTGCATGATCCTCGACTCCGAAGAATTATTTCCTACGAGGCTACCAAGGTTCAATACCAGAAAATATTCAGAAAATGCTACGAAAACAAGTCAATATTCCTACTACCACCAATGACAACTTCGTACAAGTCTGGGCCTTTGGTATGGAAGGAGTCCGCGTCCGTTACGGTAGAAGGATACAGACGCATATAAAGGTATCGGATTCATCAAGCGAAAATTCCTCCGGAAAGAGATTTGTCGCGCCATCACATGCGTGGAAATTGAATCTGAAGATGGTGATGCTGAAGAGATATACGAAGCTGATGATTATGATGAACAGCCCGTAGAAGCCGAGCCTGCACCAGAAGAGCTTGAAGATGGTGGACAGGCAGCCACTATGGATGAACTAAGAGAAGTCAACTTGGGAACTGAGGAGGACCCTCGCCCAACCTTCATTAGCTCTCTTCTACCCGAGGAACAAATAGAAGAAATAAAAGAACTTCTCTGTGAATTCAGGGATTGCTTTGCCTGGACATATGCTGAGATGCCTAGCTTATCCCCTGACGTAGCAGTTCACAGATTAGCAATCAAACCGGATGTAACGCCCGTCAAACAAGCTCCAAAAAGAATGAGACTGGAGATTGAAGAACAGGTGATCGCAGAAACGAAGAAGCTAATAGATGCAGGCTTCATCCGAGAAGAAAAATACGCTGACTGGATTGCTAATATCGTCCCAGTGAAGAAGAAGAATGGTCAGATTCGTATCTGTATCGACTTCCGGGACCTCAATAAGGCGTGCCCAAAAGATGATTTTCCACTCCCTGTATCCGAACTCCTAGTTGACAACACTTCCAACTACGACATGTTCTCCTTCATGGATGGATCGTCAGGATACAATCAAATCAAGATGGCGCCCGAAGATGAAAAACATACATCGTTCAGGACACCCATCGGCATTTTCTGCTACACAGTCATGCCCTTTGGCCTGAAGAACGCTGGTGCCACCTACCAGCGGGCGATGACTCACATATTTGATGATTTGATACATCAGAAGGTCGAGTGTTATGTAGATGACCTTGTTGTTAAAAGCCTTGGCCGAGATGATCACTTAAAAGATCTCAGAATAGTATTTGAGAGAATCAGAAAGTTTGATCTGAAAATGAATCCTCTCAAATGTGCTTTTGGGGTCTCTTCCGGCAAATTCCTGGGGTATGTTGTTCGTCATCGAGGAATAGAGATCGACCCCAACAAAATTAAGGCAATCACGGAGATGCCACCGCCAAGAAACCTTCGACAGCTCCGATCATTGCAAGGACAACTGGCTTTCATTCGGAGATTCATATCAAATCTATCGGGTAGGTGCCAGCCATTTTCAAAACTAATGAAGAAAGACGTCCGTTTCAAATGGGATACAGAATGTCAGGAGGCGTTTGATAGCATTAAGAGATATCTGTTGAATCCGCCCATTCTAGCAGCGCCAATTCCGGGGAAGCCTCTTATACTGTATACAGCTGCACTAGAAGAGTCCCTCGGAGCACTATTGGCCCAGAATAATGAAGAGGGCAAAGAAAATGCGCTCTACTACATCAGTCGAAGGTTGATTGGAGCAGAAAGTCGTTATTCCCCAATTGAAAAGCATTGTCTGGCGCTGATTTTTGCAGTTCAGAAACTCCGCCACTATATGTTATCCCACAAAATCACACTGATATCAAAGATCGATCCGCTGAAGTTCTTGATGACAAGACCAGCGTTGACAGGTCGTCTAGCCAGGTGGGCAGTATTGTTATTACAGTTTGAAATCATATACATGCCACAGAAGGCGGTGAAAGGACAGGCTTTGGCAGATTTTCTTGCCGCACACCCAATCCCGGCCGATTCTCCACTAAATGATGATTTTCCCGATGAGCAAATAATGCAGGTCGAGGAGAATGAAAGGCTACCACTCTGGGAAATGTACTTCGACGGGGCATCGTCAATTAGACCTGTCCGACCTCCAAATATTGCAAGAGCCCGAGCCGGCATCGGTCTCATTTTCGTAGCACCGAAGGGAGGTATAATGAGATTTTCATTCAGTTTGACTGAACCTCGGACCAATAATGAAGCCGAGTACGAAGCTTTATTAGCAGGGCTGGAGATTGCGATCGATGTCAGAATCCAACATCTCCAAATCTTTGGTGATTCTCAACTTGTAATAAATCAAGTACTTGGAATTTACAAGGTTGGCAAAGTTGAATTGGCCCACTATCACAGACGAGCTCTTGAGCTTCTAAAGCAAGTTTCGAATGTCAAAATGGCTCGAGTTCCTCGAGGACAGAATGCTAAAGCAGATTGTCTGGCCAAATTAGCCAAAGAGATGGCGAACATCAATGAGGAGAGTCCTATATTTATCGGGGTTTATACTCGTAGAGTATTGGAGCCCGCTCTATTACAATTCCCGAGGGCAGAAGGAATTCCAGATTCAAGTCAGCAGGATGAAACTCCAGTTGACCCTCAACCTCTCCATCAGATCGTCATGGAGAATTATCCAGAAGAACATCACATGGCCAAGAGACGTAAAGCCAGTCAAGCTTCAGAATCGTGGTGGCATTGTTTAGATATTGAAGTCGAAAATGATTGGAGACATCCATTCATTGACTACTTCAAGGAAAACAAACTCCCGACAGAAAAATCTATGGCTGCACAAATCCGAAAAAGGGCGTTGCGCTACGCATTTGTCAATGACATGTTGTACAGACGAGCCTTTGATCAAATGTGGCTAAGGTGCCTAGGGACCAAGGAAGCTGAAAAAGTGGTGACAGAAATCCACGAGGGGCTTTGCGGAGCACATCAGTCAGGTCTCAAAATGGCCGCTAAAATTAAGAGAATTAGTTACTATTGGCCAACTATGGTTAGAGACTATATTGACCACGCAAAGAGGTGCCACGAATGTCAAATTCACGGTGATGTTATATATCAACCGCCAAATCCTCTACACCCAACAATAGCTTCTTGGCCATTTGAATGTTGGGGCACAGACATAATTGGGCCAATAGATCCGCCATCATCAGCGGGACACCGTTTCATTCTGGCAGCGACGGATTACTTTTCCAAGTGGGCAGAAGCAGCTCCATTCAGAGAGGTCACATCCGAGCATGTGATCAATTTCTTTACCCATAATGTCGTCTACAGATTCGGTGTGCCGCGCCGTATAATCTCAGACAATGGTACTGCATTCAAAAGTACAGAAATCTACAAGTTTGTTGATCGGCACAAAATCGATTGGCGATATTCCTCTATATACAATCCAAGGGCAAATGGATTGGCGGAAGCCTTCAACAAGACGCTAGTGAAATTGTTGAAGAAGATTATCACAAAAAACAAAAGAGAATGGCATACGAAGATGGCAGAAGCACTGTGGGCATACCGTACAACGTACAAGACGCCAACAAAAGCCACTCCTTATTCTCTAGTGTTCGGTGTTGAAGCCGTATTACCATTGGAGATTGAACTACCGTCACTCCGGGTAGCAATTCAGAATGAGCTTACTCAAGAACAAAATGCCCGCCTCAGAATGGAGGAGCTCGACGCACTTGATGAACGCAGGTTACAAGCCCAACAAAATTTGGAAATCTACTGGGCAAGAATGACAAAATCTTTTGATCGAATGGTGCGTCCTCGATCATTTCAAGAAGGGGAACTGGTCCTGGTGCTGAGAAGACCAATCATCCCACACCGAAAAATTGGTGGTAAATTTGTATCCAATTGGGAAGGCCCCTTCGCCATCGAGAAAGTGTACCAAGGAGGAGCATATCAGTTGATCGATCTGAATGGTCAGAGGCCTATGCCGCCAATCAACGGTCGACATTTAAAGAAATATCACACATGAAAATTTCATATATGATGTATTTTGTGATAATCAAAATTTTATATGCATATTTATTAATGCATGTTTGCTCATATTTTGAAATTCTCTTGTATAGCAAGAATGCATTTCAAAATCCCCCATCAGACTGGGGGCATTTTAAATATTTATTTGGGTCGACATCGCGCTGCGTGCCGAGATCCCCAAATAAATATTTAAAATCTCAAAGACAAAAAGCCTATCTAAAATGTCCCTACGAGACAGGGGGCATTTTAAATATTTATTCGGGTCGACATCGTGCCGCATGCCGAGATCCCCGAATAAATATTTAAAATTATCAATCCAGATATTCTTTTGTGCTAAAGAATACAAATATTTGTTTTCCAAAGTATATGCAGGTGGTCTTTCAAATGTTAGAGACACCGTCTTCTCCAACAAACCAAGACTTAAAGGTCAAGAAAGAGACTTTTGTGGCTACACACTCTACAAAATTGAGTCGAAGAAGCTTGAAGTCTTTCGACAGCCTGAAGCTTAAGGTTCGAATGGGTGTAAAAGGTCGGATCCAACACGCCCAAATATGGCCGGATCGCTGGCAGCTCCGTATACTCAATAAGCCATAAGAAAGGCCGTAGTAGCGGAACCCCCACTTCGTCAACCCGTCAGTAGGGACTGTAGGAAGTACGAAGGCAAATTTGACTCGACAAGTTCAAGTGATCGTAGTCTACAAAATTCTCCTAAATGACTGGAGAATCAAAGTTCCAGTGGAAGGATGAGTCTCAAACAACTACCAAATGTTCGTAGGCTCCAAAATCTACAACCACAAAGGATGACTCCAAATCTACCAACTTCAGAAAAATCAGCATTGGGGAGCGCAATTCCCATAGCTCAAGTCTGAAGCCTGAATGGGTGTAAGAGGTCGGATCCAACAAGCCCAAATATGGCCGGATCGCTGGCAGCTCCATCTACTCAACAAGCCATAAGAAAGGCCGTAGTAGAGGAACCCCCATCTCAGCAACCAGAGGACAAAGAGCTGTCAAATTCTAGCTCTCCCGATCTGATGAACTCAAGTGATTCAGATTAAAGTCTTCTCACGTGGTTAAGGATCAAGATACTACCTACGTTCGGTACTATCAACTGAATCCATAACCTGCAAATCCTTCAACAAATCCGTAAAGCACAAAGTGAGGATTGAAGGAATTTTTCTTCAACAAGTCCGTCAAAGCACAAAGCAAAGGACCGAAGAAAATTATCCCAAAGTTCACAAAAGCCAAGGGCTGAACTAAGAGGATTTCGTCATCAACAAGTCCGCTATGCACAAAGCTCTGGACCGATGACTTTTCGCCATTGACCTAATACAAATCTAAGGATTTAGGTCACCGGCATCTACTCCTTCAACAAGCCCGCCAAAGCTAGAAGCATAGGGCCGAAGGTACAAAAATCATCTGACAAGTCAACAAAGACAAATCAGGTAATTCTCCATCAATGTCCGTAGCACAAAGCATAGGACAAAAGAAATCAGTATCTCAATCATCTATTGATAATTCAAGAGATCTATGGAGAAGGAAAGTTTTAGTGTGACATCCAAGCAAAAATTTGGAGATCCACTAAAGGAAAATCGTAGTGTGACATCCAAATAAAATTTTGGAGATCCACTAAATGAAATCCCTTGTGTGACATCTAGAGTAAATATCTAGAGATCCATAGGGTCAATCAGCTTACAACAAACGTGATTCGCTCTAGACGCGTACCACATTTGTTGGGGGGCATTTGTTGACCTTCGCAGATAAACAAAAAAAAAAAAAGAAACGAAAAATCAAAATACCTGTAAACCGTTGGTTCCAGGAAATCCTCCACAAATCCTGCCCGAAATCCCGCCGAATCGCTGTGCAGTCGGCGCCGTCCCGGGAATCCTGCACGAATTATGCGATCCTCTCCTCGATCGAGCCCCGTTCGCCTCTATAAAACGAAGCCGAATCCTCTGCTCACGATCGCTGCTCTTCGAACTCTCTGTCCCGAAGCTCTTCCCCCTCACACACGACTGCTTCCTCCCTCTCTGCCCTAACCAGTCCCTTGCCCGATCTCCTTCAGCCGAGAGAGAGAGAGAGAGAGAGAGGAAGAAAGAAAGAAAGAGAGAGAGAGAGCACCTCATACCCGAGCTCCTTCTCCTCTACCTGCCGCTGCTCCCGATCCAATATAACACTAACTCACTCAACTCATCCACTCAAACCAACTCAGCCACTAAGCCCAACTCAGCCTGACTCAGTCCACTCATCCCACTTAAGCCTAGCCAGCTCACTCACCTCATTGAACTCATCTCGACTCACTGAGTTCACTCAGCCAACCCTCTCTACTACCCAACCCTTAGTTGATTAGGTATTTAATTTTGCTTTATTGTTTTTTTTTTTATTTGAGATTATTTATAATTAGTTTATAATTAATCTCAAATTAAATTTATTTAATTTAATTTATAATTAATACTAAATTAAAATATAATTAGTTATATATTAAATATAACTAATTGTAATTAATTTATAATTAATTATAGTTTGAATATGATTAGTTTATAATTAATCTTAATTTAAGCATAATTAATTACATAATAAATGTAATTAATTATAATTAATTTTAAATTAATTATAATTATATTTGTAATTACTTTTAATTTAAATATAATTAGTTAAAGTTTAAACCTAACTAATTATATTTAATTTATCATTAATTATGAATAAAAAAGAATGGTTCTTTTCTCGACGCTTGCAACGAACCGGCAAACCCCCGAGGCGCTCACGTAGCGTTTAGGGTGGGAAACCGGTGCGATGCTCGCGACGATTTAAGGATCCCTCTTCAAAGCTTGCAACGAGCCGGCAAACCCCCGAGGCGCTCAAGTAGCGTTTAGGGCGGGAAGCCGGTGCGGCGCTTGCGGCGAAGGGGATAAAAAAAATGTGTGTTTTCTTTATGTTTACATAAGTACCCCCGAACGCCCACGTGGTGCAGAGGGGGGAAATCCTGCTTATTTCTAACACCTGTTTTCTTCTTATAATAAACAAACCTAAAACCCTTAAATGCTCACGTAGCAGGCGGGGATAAAAAAATTTCATATGCGACCGCGGTGTCATTTTTGACACCTACCTGAAGCGCTCACGTAGCGTCGAGGGGAATGGTTGCCTCTTGGTTTTTCCCCTAAACGGGGGAGACGCCGGGAGGCTGCCGAAATTTGGATTGAAAATCCAATGACTTGAACAAAAAAATGAGCTTGGACTTGTGGACTTATTTGAACAAAATGAGCTTTAAATTCAAATGAATTTGAAAAATATAAAAGAATTTGGTTGAAATCAAAAGAAACAAATGCAAAGAACTTGTACTTGAGATTGTAGTTTGGAGCAACTACAAGGATCACTTGGGCATATTTGCACAGCAGAGGACTTTGACATTGAATTTGAGCCTCAATATGCAATGAATTAAAACCAAACCTAAAATGATTGAACCCAAATAAAATGTGTAAGAAGCTTAATTCAAACTCAAGCAGTCATAATTTGAACTATTTGGACTCTCATTTGAACTTCAACAAGGACTCAAAATTGGCTTGGATTTGAGCTTGTTACTTGATCTCGAACAAGGAAGGGAACTCATTCTTGAACTTGCAAATGAGTTATAACAAAGATTTGAGAGTTAGGACATGATCTTGAACTCAAGAGGACATGACTTGGACTACAAGGAGTTTGTGAGGTTGGGTTAGAATGAAAGAATTCATTAAAAGCCAAAGCTCATAATCTCTTGAGAGAATTAATCTCTATAGCAATTAAATATCTTGATCATGCAAAGAACAAGGAGCAACGAAGCAATAAAAGATTTATATTCAAATCTCATTGAACATGAATTTCTTATGAGCCAATGAGGTATTCATAAAAGGATTATTATACAAACATTAATGAGAAAAATCAACACTCAAGATGCAATCAACTCTCAATGACAATGAAGGACCTTCAGTATGCATATAAATATAATGATATCCATATTAGCCCCATTGGTGGGTCCGCGAATTTGCAAAGAGGAGATGAATGATGCTAATAGAATAGACCCCTAGTGAACATGATCATCTCAAATAGGGCAAAGAAATGATATCAAGTTCATCATGCATATGGCAAATCACCTTCAAAGATAGAGAATTTGCAAGGGGAGACTATTTGCAAGCAAAAGATGGAGCCTCGATGTGTACTATAACTTATCCCATGAATACACAGTGATTGATGCTTCCTTTGCCAATCAACTTATGGGCATAAATGGATGAGTGCAATAAATGCTATGACGCCTCTATACCAATATAAATGTTCAAGGTTAAGCGAACACATTGATTCATTGTAAGTAGAAACGAAAAAATATACAACGGATGCAAGCTCCTATGAACTATCGTAGGAGACTTGTTGCACATTCAATGCATCATCCCCAACCAAAATGTTATATGCCATAACAAGTACAAATGATAACGAGTCGCTGTGAGAAACTCGTGATCCATAAAACATTCCATTTACAAATATCTACAAGTATAAGGCAGGAGATTAGTTAGTGCACTATGACCCGCCTACAAAAATCAACAAATAGTGTACGACAATCTACCTGTACGAAGCAGCGAACAACTCTATTCAGAAGCTGCTACGCTATGCCACCGGATCTGCAATCTCCGTACAAGCAGACAGAAGGCGTCTATTCCAAGAGTACCCCTGCACATGCACTATAAATTGTATACACATAGGTACACTAAAAGGGGAAAATACAATCCAAACCCGCATGGGCCCCGGCGAGCGTGTTATTGGTACACACGTGACGTCTAGGGATGCTGCGCGGGCTGACAAGTGAATTCTTGTTCGAACCCGATCCTCCTATATGGATCAATAGGAGTCGAAAAGGTTCGAACTCTCAAACAAATACACGGTTGAGAGGACCAGTATATTTGTTTTAATACATTCATATCAGGCCTCCAAAGCCTTTAATCAAAAGAATTCACTTACAAGGGCAAACAGCCTACGAAACCCGATCCTCTGTCGACAGCCCGACAGAGTCGACAAGGTTCAATCCATAAAGTGAAAATGACCCCAAACACCTCGATGATGGCCGTGTTGAATGCAGATCTCAACCGGAGGGGTTTCTCAAATATTTTCAAATATCTTCAAAATATCCAAAGTCCACTCCAAATACTTTTAAATTCCACCCAAATACCCAAAGCTTCTCAAAATTCAGAAAAATCTCAAAACTCCAAAATCCCAAAAATATTTAAAATGAAATAAATTCATCAAAAACTTAAAGCAAAATCCATCCACCCTCCGCAACAGTTTGTCGAGGTGGACAAAGTGAAAACTACTTCAGCTCACAAAGAGCTAATGCCTAGTCGAAAATATCACTAGGATCCATTCTCAAACAATATATTGCCAGTAAGGACGTGGTACGAGTCCTCTAACCGGCAGTTTTGCCGCCAAATGGCACTGCAGGTAAACGGTTATGACCCGGGGCCCTCTGAACCGAGTGGTTTTGCCGCCAAATGGCACCACAGATAGCGGTTATGGCCAGAGCCAATACGCTCCTTAATGGCGTTAAATCCTTGAGATATGAATCAATAGGATATGATTGATAGGGCATAAAGCCCTCTGTCAGCTAAGGTGAATTCAAATTTGTCCCCTTAGACAAACATCCATCCCATGTCTACAAGGTTCCCTTGGACGAAGCAACCCATGGCTGCCGACAAGGATCCTTCTGTCAGGTTGGGTCGACTACCTCCTCTGACTAAGTAGACCAGGGACCACGATGGCCCGGGATGACGGAACCATGGGATCTTGATCGGGCCCATCATTCATTCGCCCACCATCCGCTTTAAGTGCTAGGTGGTGAAATTTCATATTTTAAATATCAAGCTTTTCAATACTTTCTAAATTCCCAAATCCAAATCCAGTTCTCCAATATCCAAACCTATGGTGCTACTATATGCCAGATAACACATATTTCTATACGTATCTGATTGACGACTAGCCTTAATCGAAAGTTCTCTCTCGTGATCGGGAGGGGTAATTAACTATAGGGGCTTGCGCCTATAGGAAACCAGAACTCAGATCATAAAGTCCTCACAAAATGAGGGCGAAATCTCTGGGTAGTGTCTTATCTACAAACCCATCTGCCTTCCAAAATTTACCTCGGAACTTAGCTCGTTAAAACTCCCTCGTCGAATAAGAAAAGCGAGTGGAGGCCGAGGCCGAATTTTCGGAGCCCACAAAAAGGTATCCAACAACGAGATCTTCCATCTATTTTAAAAGAATCTTATAAATTCACAAAAATGTTCCCAATAAAAGAGACTTGCGCCTCAACTTGACTGGGTCCCGCCTCTATGCAATTCCAACGGCTCAAGGCTTACGCCTCAAACCTTTTTATGAGACTTGCGCCTCAACTTGATTGAATCCCGCCTTAAGAAGCGTCTCGCCTTGCTGCCAAGAGGCGATATGCCTCACCCTACTTGTATATATATATTTATTAAAACTTACCTAATCCTAAACTAAAGCCCCAAACAAATCATGCTTTAATGCACCCCCAAGCCACAACTTCCTCTTGACTGCCTCAAAACTCTAGCCTATCGCCTTCGCTGCAGCCATCACTATCGTAGCCATCATCGGGGATCACTTGAAAGCCGTACAAAACCACCACCTCATCTAAAAATCTAAGAGTATTACTCTCATCATTATATTGATGACAAATATTTATAAAAGAAGAAAATGACTAAAATAAATTATGAAGAAGCATATTGGGAGGCTTGGACTCCACAAGATGAGACGGGAGAGAGACAAATTTGTTATGACGATGCCTCCAATAAAAACCTCCCTCACTGATAACTGTGCTGATGATTTCTGAGTTGTTGACAACTATTTTAACTTCTATTAAGAATTAATTGTGGATGAGTAAGGAAGTGAGAAAGAAGGAATTTGAAATTAAACTTAATGTTACATAATACTTTTATGCAATTCTATATTTATGTTGTTTTGTTTTTGGATTTCAATTCTATTTCATTCACTTGCCACTTTACATCATGTGCAATTTTCTTTCATATGTATGTCAATTTGTTACTTTATAGTTCAATAAAAGCTAATATGTCATTCTTTAACTTATTATTTTGATATTACATAAAAAATCAATTTTAACCTTTATTCTCACTTCACGCAATTATTGATTTTGAGGCGTAAGGCTTACAAGAAATAGGAGTGATGTTCTGAGACCAGTCACTGCACCGAATTGCTTTTGAAGATCAGTACGCCAAATTAAATTAACAATAATTTGTGCATAAAACCTGCAACCATTGACAAGTTAATACTAGCTCAGAGACCACAGTAGAAGATGATGTAAAAGGAAAACAGTAAAACTCATTTTATTTGGTGAGGTGCAAGCCTTTTTTCCTCTTGTGACGCGTCCTGGTCCTAAAAATAAGCTCTCCAGTTCAAGTGATAAGAGATCTACCAACACCTGCAAGTGAGTGTCTGACCAGCCATGCAAGGAAAATTTTCTCCATTCATGAATTTTGAAGTCATTATATTACATTATTGCACCAATTAAGAAAAAAACATAATGAAACTTGTAACTTCTCCATCTATTTCAAATAAGCATTACATGGTTAAAAAAGAACAGTTACAACTGGTTTTTCTGTATCTGTGCATGCCTACCTGATCCAATACACTTCCATGATGGAAGTTTCTGAATCATGAAATTAAATTACTCCTTCGCAAATCATCACGGCTATCATAAGTTGCTTAGCTGATCCAATACACTTACATAATGGAAGTCTATGTATCTGTGCATTCTTCCTGTGGGGATTGACTGTAAGTTGCTTAGCTATTTTTCTTCTCGCAAAGTCAATAAAAAAATGTCTCAAAGGATGCCCAAGGTATTTAGGAAAGCATAATAAAAATTGTAAAACAACAAAAACCTTTATCTAACTACGTGTAATCGGCTACATGAATTTTTTTCTCAATTATGTACTATTAATAGGCAAGTTCTCATTTAAATTTAATAAAAATATTATTTTTAATTTTTTCTAACCATATATATATATATATATATATATATTTCTTAACATAGATCATCATTGTTAGATCCCACGTCCTGGATAATAAAAATAAAGTATTATATTAGGTAGTCTACAGACAACATAAAACTTGTCGAATAATCATGATATAATAAAACTATGATGGAAAAAATCACTTTTAATAGTGAAAAAATATATTTTTATCTTCTAACTAGTTTAAATTTTTTTTCCTTTTACTAATAGTTTATAGCCAACAAAAAATAGGATTTTTATAACAAATGTGCTTTAGGCCGACATTATTATAAAAGGTTATAATTGTAATTCAGTTTGCTGCCTTCTTTTTTCCTTCAATTTTGCACTAAAGCCATATCCATCTCTCAAGATGGATTTTGCAACTTTTCATTGCCTAATCAAATTCTAGTCTACTTTCTGTCCTAGTGTTAAATGCATAACTGAGAGACTTGAGCTTCTATTGGGACATATTTCTTACTACATTTTAAAATAGCTTTTTAGTATAAAAATATTTTAACTAAAAGTTTTTATGCTAAAAAATTATTTTAGAAAGCAATAAGAAAATGATCTCAAATGAAACCTTACTTGCAAAAAATCTAATTGTTTTCATTTTTTATTTCTATTTGACATTGCCAATACAAGTATGAAAGACCTTAATATCCAAAGGATTTTGCTTTATTGAACAGCTGAAAGCTGATGATTAAGAGGTTTGGATAGCAAGACTAATAAATCATGAAACTCAAAAACTTCTTCCTAATCACCCTTAACATTCAACCAAATCATAATGGTGAACTGAAGATTAAGTGTTCTTATGCATTCCCTTAAAAAAAAATCTATTGCATCCCTAAGCTACTGATAGTTTAGTCTTGATACATTTCAAAATTGGTAGATATGCACAAGTTTTGCAGTTGATCATGTATTATGAATGTCTCTCTGCCATGTCTGTTTTTTTTTTTCCTATTATGAATGTAAATGCAAGTCACAAATCTAATGATTTGTAATTAACTGAATAATTTATATCCTAAAGCAAGACTAATAAAAAATGCAAACAAAGAATATGTACCTTCATAGTTAATCCTGCAGCAAGTGTCTATAGCACAAATTCTTTAACTTTATTGTTATTCTTTTGTTAATGTTGAGCACAAAATTCATATCCTATTGCTTCCAAGGTATGCCCTACTGAAACAGAACAAAATCCTTAACTACTGGACCATAGTCGGTAGAAGATAATGGTCAGAAAGACCGTTGTCTGATGAGGGAGGTCAGAAGGATCATACTTGACGGGAGACATTGGTCAGAAAGATCGTTGTCTGGTGAGGGAGATTGGAAGCTCCATATTTTGCTAGAGACAGTGGTCAGAAAGATCGTTGTCTAGCTATGGAGGTTAGAATGACTGTAGTAGGTGATAGAGGTCAGAATGATCATAATCTATAGGAGACAGGGGTCAAAAAGACCATAGTTGTAAGGCAAGGGTCCGGTGTGTGAGACCTCGTTCCCTTACTGTTCCTCTCTGATTTGGATTTTTCCTCTCAGGATCGTCCAGGACGATTTTAGATCGTCCAGGCCGATCGGCACTGTAGAAAATATCGGCCTGAGAATAGTTCTGGGAACCGTCCAGGACGATATTTTTAGTCTGATCGTCCCGGGACGATTTGGCGATCGGCCGGGCCGATCAGACAAATGATTTAAAGAAATCAGCTCGTTTTGAGGAGAGAGAAAATCATTTTAAAATAAAAATATCTGATTTGAGGAGAGAGAAAGAGAAGGGAAAAGAGGAGAAACCTGGTTTTGGAGGCCGCGGAGCGCTTTTCGTCCGACGCTGCTGTTGGGAAAAGTGAAGATCTCGTGGTAAGGACTCCGAACCCTATTTCTGTTTTCAAAGATATTGAGTTTTGACCGAGTTGTGATCTGTTTTGTATTTTCGTAGTCGACTTTTCGACATGATTTGATATTGACAAAACTTTCACCGCACAACTTTTAGTATGTTATAGATATGATTATTGTACACGATTTGACTATATTCTGCGAAGATTTTACCGGTCGGAATTGATCCTATGCGATTTTAATCGAATAAAAAAATATCAGGACTTGATTTGATCTGATTTCTATAGGACAATAGTTTTGTATTGATGTTATTGTGAGACCTCGTTCCCTTACTGTTCCTCTCTGATTTGGATTTTTTCCTCTCAGGATCGTCCAGGACGATTGGAAATCGTCCAGGCCGATCGGCACTGTAGAAAATATCGGCTTGAGAATAGTTCTGGGAGTCGTCCAGGCCGATCATTTTTGGTCTGATCGTCCTGGGACGATCTGGCGATCGGCCGGGCCGATCCGACTAAGGATAAATGAAAATCTGGTCGTTTTGATGAGAGAGAAAAATATTTTTAAATCAAAATATCTTATTTTAGAGAGAGAAAGAGAAGGGAAAAAGAGGAAAATCTGGTTTTGGGGGCCGCGGAGCGCTTTTCGTCCGACGCTGCTGTTGGGAAAAGTGTAGATCTCGTGATAAGGACTCCGAACCCTATTTCTGTTTTCAAAGATGTTGAGTTTTGACCGAGTTATGATCTGTTTTGTGTTTTCGTAGTCGACTTTTCGACGTGATTTGGATTTGGCACAACTTTCACCGCACAACTTTTGATATGTTATAGATATGATTATTACACACGATTTGACTGTATTCTACGAAGATTTTACCGGTCGGAATTGATTCTACGTGATTTTAATCGAATAGAACATTATCGGGACTTGATTTGATTTGATTTCTATAGGGCAATAGTCTTGTATTGATGTTATCGATATTCTACTGTAATTTGGAAAGATTTGGAATTTGTGCCTTTTTGCAGGATTTTTGTGTAAATTTGACCGACTGCCGTTACTCTGCCCGATTTTCGTACGATTTCTGATTTTCCCGAGATTGATAGATTGAATTGCTATGCTATTGATTATTGATATGATTGTTCCAGATTTCTTTATTGTTGCTTATTGCATCGATTATTGCATTGAACTGATTGATACTGAAAGATACTGAAAGACAAGTGGGAACCTAGTTGAACGTTGGTTGGAGATAGATATTGACCTGTACAGGATGGTGGGCCGACGGGCTTTCCTTTAAACATCGATCATGGATTTCTACAACAGCACTATAACGATTGGGAGTTATAAGGAGTTTTTATGCCAACGGGCGGCCGACGGGCAAAAGAGTGACGACTCTTCTTGATAGAACCAACGTGCGGATATCTACAACAACAATATAGATTCTACAACAGCACTATCGATCATGACTAGTGTTTGTGCTTGTCTAGTAAGACCATGGAATGATATGCATCGATTTATTGATTTCCGATTGGATTTATCGAATTGATTTCTTATCGTACGAATTCATTGATTTCATCGATTGATTTCATTGATTGATCATTGAGCATTGATACTACTTGACTATTGATCATTGATATTGATATGGACATGGACTATTGATCATTGATATTGATATGGACATGGACTATTGATCATTGATATTGATATGGACATGGACGGCATAGATTCATAGATTCATTGATACCATTGATTCTGCATTGATTCGACTGCATTGATTCGACTTGCCACTGTAGATTTATCGTATTGTCCTTCCGATTGATTTTATCGACTTGATCGTATAGACTGGATTTGATTGATTGATTGATTTGACGGATTTATTGATTTTATTGATTTATCGTATTGCTTTTCCGATTGGATTTATCGTATTGATACCGGCACCGATATTGATATGGATTCTGCGTGTTGATTCATAGATATTGACATTGATATTGGTATAGATTGTATCGATTGATAGAGACCTTTATAGACATTGATATAGATATGATATTGACATATGGATATTATTGATACGACAGATCCTGATAGGTTATTGATTTATCGTAGAATAGATTTCTGTATGGAGCTGATTGTATTGATTTCAATTGACCTGATGATTTCATTGTATAGAGGTTGATTTATTGAGTTGATTCGATTGTTCGATGGATTTCCTTGCTGATAGATAATTGACTGGAAGAATTAATTGATAAGATTATACGATAGATTGATCTGCTAGTAGATGATCTAATATGATTCCTTTATATTGATGTTATAGATGGATAGATAAGTAAGACGACTAGATGACCGTATTGATATTATCGATAGCAATAGATAGAGACTGTAGAGATTTGATTGAGGTATTGATTTTGAGCTTTATGGATTTCTTTATTGATTGAACATATGATATAGACTTATATTGATTGAATAGATGATATAGATTCGATGAATTGAATTGATGACACGGTTGATTGACCTGATAGTATAGATAGTATAGATTGATAGACACTGCTACGATGATTGGATATTGACTAGGAGTATTTATTGAATTGATTGCTGAGACGTATTGATTTATCGATGTTTCTACCGCTGTATTGATAATCGACTATTGATTTCCGTACTGATTTGATTTCCGCTGTGCAGACTTGATTTCATTGACGACGGATTTTTGCATTGCATAGACTCATTGACCATTAATTGACTTGATTTTTATTGACCTGCATATTGATAGCATTGTCGTGCTTTGATTTCAGTTGTAGGCTTTGGTGACCTGCTGGGATTTGTAAGCTCATTATATGTGGTTTAAATTTTCAGGTCCGAGCAAGGCAACTGGAATGGAGTTCGATCAGAATGTCAGACGAATCCTTTCACTATTTGATTCTGGGGCATCACAGTTGGTATCAGAGCAAGTGTAGTGAAAGGATTTGATTGATAGTTTGATAGAATGAATTCATTCTGCATACATTGACATGTGATTGATTGCATTGTGTGTTTGTTTGGATTTCGACGAGTTTTGTTTTGAATTTGGATTTGGATCGATTTGGTTTTGCGATGTTTTTGTCTCGCACCTGTAGGGAAATGTCGGGACGACATTTTTCTAAGGTGGGGAGATTGTGAGACCTCGTTCCCTTACTGTTCCTCTCTGATTTGGATTTTTTCCTCTCAGGATCGTCCAGGACGATTGGAAATCGTCCAGGCCAATCAGCACTGTAGAAAATATCGGCCTGAGAATAGTTCTGGGAGTCGTCCAGGCCGATCATTTTTGGTCTGATCGTCCTGGGACGATCTGGCGATCGGCCGGGCCGATCCGACTAAGGATAAATGAAAATCTGGTCGTTTTGATGAGAGAGAAAAATATTTTTAAATCAAAATATCTTATTTTAGAGAGAGAAAGAGAAGGGAAAAAGAGGAAAATCTAGTTTTGGGGGCCGCGGAGCGCTTTTCGTCCGACGCTGCTGTTGGGAAAAGTGTAGATCTCGTGGTAAGGACTCCGAACCATATTTCTGTTTTCAAAGATGTTGAGTTTTGACCGAGTTATGATCTGTTTTGTGTTTTCGTAGTCGACTTTTCGACGTGATTTGGATTTGGCACAACTTTCACCGCACAACTTTTGATATGTTATAGATATGATTATTACACACGATTTGACTGTATTCTACGAAGATTTTACCGGTCGGAATTGATTCTACGTGATTTTAATCGAATAGAACATTATCGGGACTTGATTTGATTTGATTTCTATAGGGCAATAGTCTTGTATTGATGTTATCGATATTCTACTGTAATTTGGAAAGATTTGGAATTTGTGCCTTTTTGCAGGATTTTTGTGTAAATTTGACCGACTGCCGTTACTCTGCCCGATTTTCGTACGATTTCTGATTTTCCCGAGATTGATAGATTGAATTGCTATGCTATTGATTATTGATATGATTGTTCCAGATTTCTTTATTGTTGCTTATTGCATCGATTATTGCATTGAACTGATTGATACTGAAAGATACTGAAAGACAAGTGGGAACCTAGTTGAACGTTGGTTGGAGATAGATATTGACCTGTACAGGATGGTGGGCCGACGGGCTTTCCTTTAAACATCGATCATGGATTTCTACAACAGCACTATAACGATTGGGAGTTATAAGGAGTTTTTATGCCAACGGGCGGCCGACGGGCAAAAGAGTGACGACTCTTCTTGATAGAACCAACGTGCGGATATCTACAACAGCAATATAGATTCTACAACAGCACTATCGATCATGACTAGTGTTTGTGCTTGTCTAGTAAGACCATGGAATGATATGCATCGATTTATTGATTTCCGATTGGATTTATCGAATTGATTTCTTATCGTACGAATTCATTGATTTCATCGATTGATTTCATTGATTGATCATTGAGCATTGATACTACTTGACTATTGATCATTGATATTGATATGGACATGGACTATTGATCATTGATATTGATATGGATATGGACTATTGATCATTGATATTGATATGGACATGGACGGCATAGATTCATAGATTCATTGATACCATTGATTCTGCATTGATTCGACTGCATTGATTCGACTTGCCACTGTAGATTTATCGTATTGTCCTTCCGATTGATTTTATCGACTTGATCGTATAGACTGGATTTGATTGATTGATTGATTTGACGGATTTATTGATTTTATTGATTTATTGTATTGCTTTTCCGATTGGATTTATCGTATTGATACCGGCACCGATATTGATATGGATTCTGCGTGTTGATTCATAGATATTGACATTGATATTGGTATAGATTGTATCGATTGATAGAGACCTTTATAGACATTGATATAGATATGATATTGACATATGGATATTATTGATACGACAGATCCTGATAGGTTATTGATTTATCGTAGAATAGATTTCTGTATGGAGCTGATTGTATTGATTTCAATTGACCTGATGATTTCATTGTATAGAGGTTAATTTATTGAGTTTGATTCGATTGTTCGATGGATGGATTTCCTTGCTGATAGATAATTGACTGGAAGAATTAATTGATAAGATTACACGATAGATTGATCTGCTAGTAGATGATCTAATATGATTCCTTTATATTGATGTTATAGATGGATAGATAAGTAAGACGACTAGATGACCGTATTGATATTATCGATAGCAATAGATAGAGACTGTAGAGATTTGATTGAGGTATTGATTTTGAGCTTTATGGATTTCTTTATTGATTGAACATATGATATAGACTTATATTGATTGAATAGATGATATAGATTCGATGAATTGAATTGACGACACGGTTGATTGACCTGATAGTATAGATAATATAGATTGATAGACACTGCTACGATGATTGGATATTGACTAGGAGTACTTATTGAATTGATTGCTGAGACGTATTGATTTATCGATGTTTCTACCGCTGTAT
Organism: Dendrobium officinale; assembly: GCA_019514585.1. NCBI lineage: Eukaryota > Viridiplantae > Streptophyta > Magnoliopsida > Asparagales > Orchidaceae > Dendrobium > Dendrobium officinale. The sequence goes on from CM033700.1 coordinate 5,165,545, forward strand.
TGATAATCGACTATTGATTTCCGTACTGATTTGATTTCCGCTGTGCAGACTTGATTTCATTGACGACGGATTTCTGCATTGCATAGACTCATTGACCATTAATTGACTTGATTTTTATTGACCTGCATATTGATAGCATTGCCATACTTTGATTTCAGTTGTAGGCTTTGGTGACCTGCTGGGCTTTGTAAGCTCATTATATGTGGTTTAAATTTTCAGGTCCGAGCAAGGCAACTGGAATGGAGTTCGATCAGAATGTCAGACGAATCCTTTCACTATTTGATTCTGGGGCATCACAGTTATAGATATTCTATTGTAATTTGGAAGAATTTGGAAATTGTGCCTTTTTGCAGGATTTTTATGTAAATTCGACCGACTACCGTTATGCTGCCCGATTTTCGTAGATTTTCGGATTTGCTTGGAATTGATAGATTAGATTGATATGCTTATGATTATTGATATGATTGTTATAGATTGCATTAATATTGATTATTGAACTGATTATTGATTGATTATTAATACTGGGAAACACGTATAACCTGGTTGAACATTGGTTGGAGATTGATATTGACCTGTACAGGATGGTAGGCCGACGGGCTTTCCTTTAAACCATTGATCATTGATATAACGATTGGGAGTTATAAGAAGTTTATAGAAATGCCGACGGGCGAAAAGAGTGACGACTCTTATTGATAGAACTAATGTATTGATATCTACAACAGCAATATGGATTCTACAACAGCAACATAGCCAGTTGATTATACTTGTCCAGTATATAGTATTGAATTGCATGTTTACTGTATTGCTTATGGACTCATTATTTTTATAGATTCCTGCTTTATCGACTTTGATTGGATTTACTACTAGCTCGTACGATTTCATTGATTTCACGGATTGATTGCTGTGCATCGACATTGAGCATTGATATAGAAATGAATGGATATAAATATTGCATTGATAGCATGGACATGAATAGTATAGAATCATTGATACTGTTGCCTATAGATTCATTGATTTCTGCTTATACTACTGCCTATGGATTTATTGATCTTACATATAGATTCACTGTTGTTATTGTTTCTGCACCGTATTGACTGCTACATGGAATCACTGTTAGAATAGATTGAGATTTATCGTACTGCTTTCCTCGTTTGATTTCATTGAATAGATTGATTTGATTTGATAGCGATTGATTTAACGGATTGATTGATTCGACGACTTGATTGATTTGACGGATTGACTGATTTTCTTCTGTGTACGGATTTCTTCGAGATTGTCATGGATTTATTGAGTTGATTTATCGATTCGCCTGCCGTTGCATTGACTGGTTTTATTGACTATTGGATTTCCGTATTGCATAGATTCATTGACCATTGACTGATATGATTTGATTGACTGACATGCATATTGATAGCATCGCCGTGCTTTGATTTCAGTTATAGGTATTAGGTGACCTGCTGAGCTTTGTAAAGCTCATTATATGTGGTTGATATTTTCAGGTCAGGGCAAGGGAGCAGAAGATAGGAATTGATCCAGATCTTCAGGTTTTTGTCTTTTGATTGATAGTGATTCTTTTGTACTCAGGATAGATTTCAGAACTGATGATTGTAGTATAGTTCCTGAGTTTTGTACATGACTTTTTGAGATATGAATCGACTTGTATATTGGTGTTTTAAATTTTATAGATGTTTGATAGACTGGTTAATTGAAGGTTTTAGATAACTCTGGTAAATTGTTTGAGAAATTGATTGACATTCTTTCCAAGTTAGATCTTAGGGCATCACAGTTGGTATCAGAGCAGTGTTATTGGAAGAATGGATTGTTACCAGAGTTGTAGGATTGAATTGAGAATTGGGTAGATTGGGTAGATTTAAGAGCATCATTGGCATACATCATTGCATGTGTGTATCATTTGTTCTGAACTGTGCAGGTGAAAAGCTGTGAAAAGCTATGGATCATCCAGCAGAATCCAGTGTACCAAATGAGCAACACAGCGCAGCCCCAGTACCTTCAGAGAGTATGATACAGTTGGCTACTGCGATTGCACATGTAATGGGGGATGCTCAGAGCAAAATGAGTGGTAGCAAAGAGGAAGAAGTGGATAGACATATGCAGATGTTTCATAAGCTGAGGCCTCCATTGTTTAAAGGAGCTGTGGGACCCCAGGCTGCTGAGGATTGGATCCTGAGGATAGAAAAAATTTTTGACAGCATGCAGTGTCCGGGGAATCGAAAAGTACCATTGGCTGTGTTTCTTTTTGAGGGTGAAGCGGAAAGATGGTGGGTTGGACAACAGAGAGAGAAATTCCAAGGGAAGACTAATGCTGAGATCACCTGGGATGAGTTCACTGCAGTGTTCAGGATGTGGTTTGTACCACCGTCAGCTCAACGACAGATGTAGGAAGCTTTTATGAGATTGGAGCAAGGCCGCAAGTCAGTGATGCAGTACGAGGCCGAGTTTACTGCACTTGCGAGGTATGCTGCTCATCTGATTTCTACTCCCGAAGAAAAATGCTATAGATTTCTGCAAGGATTGAACAGAGAGCTGAGGCATCCACTAGTACCCTTCCGGATACATGAGTTCTCTGAGCTAGTGGAGCTGGCCCGATTGATAGAGATTGACTTGGCGACACCGGTATCGAGGTACGAGGATACCAGGAGGAGGAGAGATGAGGTAAGACGAGATGATTCTGGTAGAGACAGAGATAGAGAGAAGAAAAGCAGATACGATAGTTCGAGAGGATCTACATCAGGATCTGTATCGCGCTCTGCATCGATAGTATCGTCTGGTAGTTCTGGAGCATGCATTCACTGTGGTAAACGACACGCAGGTCGGTGCTACCTGTTGACGGGGCAGTGCTTTCACTGTGGACAGCGAGGGCACAGAGCAGCAGATTGTCCTCAGAAAGGACTGGGTGGAAGGACTGATTCTGGCACGGGTACAGGACAGCAGAGGACTGTTGGTTCGAGGACTTACAGTGAGAGATTAGGGAACCGGATGGACGATAGAGCTGTCAGAGATCAGAGAGAGACAGTTGCGTCACGACCTCCTGCACTTCCTCCAGTGGTGCCACGTGTTTACAGTCTACAACATCATATAGATCAACAGCGACCAGAAAGTTCTACTGGTAAGATTGATTTGACTAACCGATTGATTGATTGACATTTGATCATGCATATTGATATGTGATTGATTGCATTGTGTGTTTTGTTTGGATTTCGACGAGTTCTGTTTTGGATTTGGATTTGGATCGATTTGTTTTGCGTTGTTTTTGTCTCGCACCTGTAGGGAAATGTCGGGACGACATTTTTCTAAGGTGGGGAGATTGTGAGACCTCGTTCCCTTACTGTTCCTCTCTGATTTGGATTTTTCCTCTCAGGATCGTCCAGGACGATTTTAGATCGTCCAGGCTGATCGGCACTGTAGAAAATATCGGCCTGAGAATAGTTCTGGGAACCGTCCAGGACGATATTTTTAGTCTGATCGTCCCGGGACGATTTGGCGATCGGCTGGGCCGATCAGACAAATGATTTAAAGAAATCAGCTCGTTTTGAGGAGAGAGAAAATCATTTTAAAATAAAAATATCTGATTTGAGGAGAGAGAAAGAGAAGGGAAAAGAGGAGAAACCTGGTTTTGGAGGCCGCGGAGCGCTTTTCGTCCGACGCTGCTGTTGGAAAAAGTGAAGATCTCGTGGTAAGGACTCCGAACCCTATTTCTGTTTTCAAAGATATTGAGTTTTGACCGAGTTGTGATCTGTTTTTTATTTTTGTAGTCGACTTTTCGACATGATTTGATATTGACACAACTTTCACCGCACAACTTTTAGTATGTTATAGATATGATTATTGTACACGATTTGACTATATTCTGCGAAGATTTTACCGGTCGGAATTGATCCTACGCAATTTTAATCGAATAGAAAAATATCAGGACTTGATTTGATCTGATTTCTATAGGACAATAGTTTTGTATTGATGTTATAGATATTCTACTGTAATTTGAAAGAATTTGGAATTTGTGCCTTTTTGCAGGATTTTTGTGTAAATTCGACCGACTGCCGTTACGCTGCCCGATTTTCGTAGATTTTCGGATTTGCTTGGAATTGATAGATTAGATTGATATGCTTATGATTATTGATATGATTGTTATAGATTGCATTAATATTTATTATTGAACTGATTATTGATTGATTATTAATACTGGGAAACACGTATAACCTGGTTGAACATTGGTTGGAGATTGATATTGACCTGTACAGGATGGTGGGCCGACGGACTTTCCTTTAAACCATTGATCATTGATATAACGATTGGGAGTTATAAGGAGTTTATAGAAATGCTGACGGGCGAAAAGAGTGACGACTCTTATTGATAGAACCAATGTATTGATATCTACAACAGCAATATGGATTCTACAACAGCAACATAGCCAGTTGATTATACTTGTCCAGTATATAGTATTGAATTGCATGTTTACTGTATTGCTTATGGACTCATTATTTTTATAGATTCCTGCTTTATCGACTTTGATTGGATTTACTACTAGCTCGTACGATTTCATTGATTTCACGGATTGATTGCTATGCATCGACATTGAGCATTGATATAGAAATGAATGGATATAGATATTGCATTGATAGCATGGACATGAATAGTATAGAATCATTGATACTGTTGCCTATAGATTCATTGATTTCTGCTTATACTACTGCCTATGGATTTATTGATCTTACATATAGATTCACTGTTGTTATTGTTTCTGCACCGTATTGACTGCTACATGGAATCACTGTTAGAATAGATTGAGATTTATCGTACTGCTTTCCTCGTTTGATTTCATTGAATAGATTGATTTGATTTGATAGCGATTGATTTAACGGATTGATTGATTCGACGACTTGATTGATTTGACGGATTGACTGATTTTCTTCTGTGTACGGATTTCTTCGAGATTGTCATGGATTTATTGAGTTGATTTATCGATTCGCCTTCCGTTGCATTGACTGGTTTTATTGACTATTGGATTTCCGTATTGCATAGATTCATTGACCATTGACTGATATGATTTGATTGACTGACATGCATATTGATAGCATCGTCGTGCTTTGATTTCAGTTATAGGTATTAGGTGACCTGCTGGGCTTTGTAAAGCTCATTATATGTGGTTGATATTTTCAGGTCAAGGCAAGGGAGCAGAAGATAGGAATTGATCCAGATCTTCAGGTTTTTGTCTTTTGATTGATAGTGATTCTTTTGTACTCATGATAGATTTCAGAACTGGTGATTGTAGTGTAGTTCCTGAGTTTTGTACATAACTTTTTGAGATATGAATCGACTTGTATATTGGTGTTTTAAATTTTATAGATGTTTGATAGACTGGTTAATTGAAGGTTTTAGATAACTCTGGTAAATTGTTTGAGTAATTGATTGACATTCTTTCCAAGTTAGATCTTGGGGCATCACACGGTGAAAGTCCATGCATTATTCAGTGGTCTGGTTGAACTCCGACTTCTATCGGTGGTCCGACGAAAGTTCGGGCCTCAGTGGTGGTTTGGTAAAACTCCGGCGTCAGGCGATGGCCTGGCGGAACTTTGGCGCCATGCAGTGGTTCGACGGAACTCTGTCGTTGGGCGGTGGTTCGGCGAAACTCCGGCGTCGGACGGTGGTCCGAAGGAAGTGCGGCATCGGGCGGTGGTCCGGCGGAACACCGACATCGCGGGGTGGTCCAACGGAACTCAGGTGTTCGGTGGTGGTTAGGCAGAATTCCAGCGTGAGGCAATGGTCTGACGAAACTCCGAGGCGAGGTGGTGGTCTAGCGGAACTCTGGCGTCGAGCGGTGGTCTGGCAAAACTCCGGCTCTAGGAGGAACTCTGTCGTCAGGTGATGGACCGACGGAACTCCGACGTCGGGCGGTGGTCCGACGGAACTCCGGGTGGTGATTGAAGAGTTAAGAGCGATCTCCGATCTCTCTCTTTCCCTCTTGCTTGGGTTCTCTTTCATGAGAAGTGAGGGGTCTATTTATAGGTTTCTGAGAGTGACATGGGCTGTAAATATGAGGAAGATCAAGGATATATGAGGAGTGGTTTGGATGGATGTTCATGTTGGATCCCTTAATCATGGACTGTTCACTAAACATTTGAAGGTCTTAATGATGTCGGAATTCAATAATCATGAGCTCATTGGATTCGTCTCATCGAGCCGCTCGATTCTACTATAAGCATGTCACATTCGAAAACCGTTTGGTAATCCAAACTGTGGTTTAAACCTTCCAACGGTGCTTTTGGCCCTTGATTTTGACCCATTTGGACTCGGATTGAGTCAATTTTAGTGTCGTTGGGTTTGTGTTTTCGAGACGTTCAGTTCAACTATCAGTTTGTTGAAATCGGAGTTTGGATGATCCTAAATTTGATTTTGGAAGTTTCCAACTTCCTTTTGCCTCCAGATTATGCCTGATCAAGGTAATTTTTTGACGATGTATCAATTATGATCATAGAAAATAGTTTAGGGATCACCAGCAATTGTTAAAAGCTGCGTTAACTAATTAACTCCAGGCGATGCTCGAGACCTCGGAAGTAAGCGTGCAAGGTAATCGCGTGGGACAGTAATAAGAGGCTAAAAATGAATGGAAGTATTATCTAATAGTTCTGCACGGTCATCCTTCCCTATGCTCGAAGCCACCACCTGGGACTATATCTTTTTTTTTTTTTTTTTTTTACCTGGGACTATATCAGAGTGAGGTGAGGGTTTGGAATGAATCTTCGGAGAAAGAGTTAATTTTAATTAATTTGATGGAATTGAACTTAAGTTTGTTTTGCCGAAAGTCGGATTCATGACTATAGATCTCCAAACTGGGATGACAAATCCGACAATCTCTTTCATTTTTTTGAACATTCCACTCAACTTTTGAAATCACACTCCAAGTCAACCTCCATCAAAGAATTTTATATACAAGAGTTTTCAAATGTGGAACAGTAACATCATCATCAACATCAACATCAACATCAACATCACAACAAAACAAACTTAAGTTCAAAAAACACATAAAATACATAAACAACATAAGCATGAAATACATAAAAAACAAGTGCTGTGAAAGATCACGTTTTTTAGTAGTATACTAGCTATGAAAACCTAGGTTCTAAGGACTGAACTTAGGGAAATCGGCCTCATACAAAAATGAGGTCAACATGATACACAACATTGACGCCCGACTTTCGGCATCTTAATATTAATCATTTTAAGCGCCAATTCTAGCTAAATGACTTATTATTTTTAAATGATTTTTAATATTATACTTATTCAATTTTTATGAACTATTTTAAAATATAAAAATTATAATATTGTGTCTAGCCATGCCCATGTTATCGAGCCATTATTTTTCAAAATAAAAGTACAAAAAATTTATCAAATTATGCCTTCAACATGACATCATGGACGAGTAGGAAGACTGCACCTCATTAGAGTAAAGAGGCTCAATTATGGCTCAGTCAAGCCAAATTTTAAGGGAGTAGCCTTCCATGACGTTTTTCAGGAGAATGCAGCAGTAACTAGCCTCTTAAACAAAAGGCCATTTCAAAAATTCTTGCAAGAGTAAGAACAAAAGACATTAATATTTACAAATGATTTAAGCTTCTGAGATCATCAAGACGATAAAACATTAACATGGAGCACTTCATGATGCAAGGATTCATTCGCTGAATGATGAAGTCAATAAAAAATATTTACTAAAATTATTATGTTTGGGAAAATGGTCTTGCATCGGGCTTGTTATGTGATAGAAAAATCCCCCTCAAATTTGAGTGAAAATTGTATAAGATGGTGGTTAGACTTGCAATGCTTAATGGTGCAAAAGCAGAATGTTGGTCATTAAAAGAGAAGCATAATATTAAGTTAATTGTTGCAGAGATGAGGATGCTCAGATGGATGAGTGACTTTACTCTTAGCAGGATATGAACTAAGCATATATATGAAAAGGTTTAGAGTAGATCTAGTGGAAGATAAGATTATAAAGAGTCGCCTTAGATGGTTTGGTCACATAAAACGACAGTCTTTTAATGATCCGATTAGGAAAGTATATACTTTTCATTTGACTTGTGTTAAGAAAGGTAGATGTAGACCTAAAAAGACTTTGTTATAAAATATTAGAAATGACAGTTCTTTATTAGATTTAAATGAGAATCTAACTCTTAACATTGCACAATAGAAGAAAAAAAATTCATTCCCCCCACGGTGGAATAAAGGCTTAATAATGTTGTTGTTGTTGGGAAAATGGCCTTGCTTGCACATTTTGAAATTGTAATGAAATTATAAAAACAAAAAATGAAAGTATAGAAAGTATAAAAGAACTAACAGTTAAAATCACTCACAAGTAGTAGTATCCAGTCTTTCTTCATCCAATTTTCTATGATATTCAATATTGAGCTCTTGCAAGAATTTCTGTGACTAGTGAAGTCAACATTGCTAGAGAAGAAAGAGCATTCCTCTAGGCATATAATCACAGCTTGATCGTTGGTTTGGAGCTACCAATTAAGAGATTTCATATGTGATGTGTTTAATGATAGAACCAACAAAGAACAAAGAAAAATTGGAGAAGAAAAAATAGAACAGAGAAAAAACAAACTTCTGTTCTCTAAATATCTCACGGGATTCAGAACAAAACAGAGAGCACTTCTTCTGTCTTTTCAAAAGGGGTTTGAGATGGAGTACTTTTTGATGTCACCCTATTCAACAAGTACACAGCACAAGACACAGCTTCAGCCTAAAGCAAATTAGGTACTTGCCTCTCCTTCAACATACTCCTAGCCAATCCCATAATGGTTCTATTCAACCTCTCTGCTACCCCATTTTGTTGTGGTGTGTATCTAGTTGTCAATTGATGGTGTATCCCATTCTCCTTCAAATAATTTTGCATCTCATGACTAACATACTCTCCACCTCTATCACTCCTCAACATCTTAATAAAATGATCACTCTCCTTCTCTACAAGTGCTTTGAATATTTTTAAGTATTCAAATACTTGTGACTTCTCTTTCAAAAAATATACCCAGACTTTTCTGCTATAATCATCAATAAATATGAGAAAATAACAATTACCTCCAATAGAAGTAGTGTGCATCGGTCCACATAAATCTGAATGAATAAGCTCCAATGGCTTCAAGGCTCTCCATGATTTTCCAACTAAAAATGGTGCTCTGCTCTGCTTTCCTGCAACACATGCTTAACAGATCTTGTCTTGAACTTCAATATGTGGAAGCCCATCAACTATATTCTTCTGGCTCATATAAGAAAGTGTCTTGGAACTCAAGTGACCAAATCTGCAATGCCATAATCTTGAATGATTCTCTATAGAAGTTTTCAAGCAACCATTCAAACTGCAAATCATCTTCATGGGATACATTTTATTTGGAGTCACCTTCACCTTGGCAATCAAGAATCCATGCTTGTCTTTAATGGTAGAAGTGTCAAAAGAAAATGTCAACACATATCCCTTTTTATTTAATTGCCCAACACTAAGCAAATTATGTTTAAGATTTGGAACATAGAAGACATCTGATATCTTCTTTTCTCCCTTCCTTGTTTGCACCAAAATGTCACCTTTTCCTTCCACAAATAGTTTGTTGTCATCTCCCGTACGTACTTCACTTTGGATTGAGTTATCCAAAGTAACAAACAATCTTCTATTGTCAGTCATGTGATTACTACAACCACTATCAATAAACCATACATCTCTTGAATCACCATATTCCTTACTATGTGTAAGAAACATTGTGTCTTCACTTTTCTCCACTTCCTTTTCTTGCACCAAATCTGCATTTGCCTCTTCACTCTCCTGCCTCTTCCAACAATAACGATAAGTGTGCCCATACCTTTTGCAAAAGTGACATTTGATATTGGCAAGGTTGCTTCTTCCTCTTCCTCTGAAACCATGTCCACGACCACGTGCACCTTCTCCATCACCATGAGTTCCACCTTGAACTTCACCTCCATCACTTTGTGTAGATTCTCCTCTGCCAGCACGGCCTCTTCCACGAGTACCATAAGAGCCTCTTCCTCTACCAAAAGAACCTCTTCCTCTGCCAAAACCTCTTCCACGGCCACCTTTGAAATTCCCACGCAATGCCACTTGAGTTTGGAATGCTTCCTCAAGTGGTGTCGAATCATATTGCTTCATTCTTAATTCATGGGATTGTAGAGATCCAAGCAAACCTTCAATAAACATTTGCTCTATGTTCTTCGCTTCTTCTATGGCTACCACTGTGGCTTCAAATTTTCTTGTCAAACTTTGCAAAATCTTCTCAATAACTCTTTTATCTTCTACAAGTTCTCCATTCAATTTCAATTGGTTAACAATGGTGATTACCCGATTGAAATATTCTTCCACACTTTCTGACTCCTTCATCTTTAACATATCAAACTGGCTTCGAAGGGTTTGTAAACATACCATCTTCACTTTCTCATCTCCTTTGTAAGAAGCATGTAGTGTATCCCAAGCCTCCTTTGCGGTCTTCGCCGTAGAGATCCGCTCAAAAATAATTTCATCTACCGCTTGATAGATGAAGAAAAGGGCCTTCCGATCCTTCTTTCGATTTTCTTTCAACTCTTGAAGAAGTCTCTGATTCAAATCTCTCTCAACTTTGGGCTCCTGAAAATCGCTCTCAACAATCTCCCACAACTCTTGAGATTGATACAACACTCGCATTTGAATACTCCATTGATTGTAGTTCTTCCCCGTGAACTTGGGCAACTGAGGTTGCAAATTGTTACTGCTTGAACTCGCTGCCATTCTCCAATCGTGGCTCTGATACCAACATAAAATACATATCCACTTGTGCTCTTTCTTTCCTCATGATCATTCGCCGAATCACTGTCACAATATCCAAGTAATCTCATGTCTCCACTGCACTGATAATGAAGGCCAAATTCAACTGTGCCACTGATATATCTAAGAATCCTCTTCGCTGCAAGCCAATGAGAGTTTTTGGGAGAATTTCTTATGTTCATGTACCTGATCAAAAGAGAAGGAAGTTGGATGAAAAATCTGAGAAGTGTGTGTTTGTAGGATACAGTGAAAGGTCCAAAGCCTATAAATTGTATAATCCTACAACGAAGAAAGTGGTAGTGAGCAGGGATGTGAGATTTGAGGAGAGCTTGTCTTGGGATTGGCTTGAAAATGGCAATAAGGAAGATGTCACAGTTGGAAGAAATTCAGAAAAAATTATTGATGATGTAGAGCAACAAACACCACCACACACTACAGCAAGATTGGGAGAATCATCTAGTAGTGATATTGAAAGGGTAAAGACTAGAAGCCTGCAGGAGATATATGACACCACAAATTACAATGAAGAGTTATCTCAATTTGCTTTATATGTAGATGAAGAGCCCTTAACTTTTAATGAAGCAGTTGCAGATAAGAGATAGTTGGATGCCATGAAAGAAGAGATTGATGCTATTGAGAGAAATGACACATGGAGTTTGACCTCACTTCCTAAAGGTCAAAAATCCATTGGTATCAAGTGGTTGTACAAATTGAAGAAAAATGTTGAAGGAGGTGTAAACAAATTCAAGGCTAGACTTGTAGTCAAAGGGTACAAGCAGAAGCAAGGGATAGATTATGAAGAAGTTTTTACACCAGTTGCCAGATTTGATACAATCAGATTAATTTTCTCTATTGCAGCTATGAATAGATGGAAGATTCATCAATTAGATGTGAAGTCAGCTTTCTTGAATGGTGTTTTGGAGGAAGAAGTTTATGTATATCAGCCTGAAGGTTTTATTGTGAACGGAAAAGAACATATGGTGTATAGTTTGAAAAAGGCTTTGTATGGCTTGAAGCAAGCCCCGAGGGCTTGGAATTTATGCATTGATAAGCATTTTGGAGAAGAAGGGTTCACTAAATGCCCTTATGAACATGGTGTGTATATGAAGACAGACTCAAATGGCAACAAATTAATTATATGCTTATATGTGGATGATTTGCTTATAACAGGTGATGATGAGCAGATGATTGCAGACTTTAAATCAACTATGTTCAGAAGATTTGATATGACAGATGTTGGCCTCATGTCATTATTTTTGGGTATAGAAGTTCATCAGAAAGATGATGGCATTTGGATATGTCAAAAGAGGTATGCTAAAGAGTTGCTTGAGAAGTTCAGGATGAATAATTGCAATAGTGTGTCTACGTACACCAATGCAAACTGGAGTTCATTTCACAAAAGAAGGAGAAGGAAATTTGGTTGATCCGACATTGTACAAAAGTTTGATTGGAAGCCTTAGATACTTGACAGTGACAAGACCAGATATTGTGTATAGTGTGGGCATCTTGAGTAGATTCATGGAGAATCCATGGGAGTATCATTTAACTGTATAAGTTTGTCATAATGAGCCTAAATGTCAAAGTAATTATTATTATTATTCTGCCCGCTCATCAATTTATAGATTATTATAATTATTCTATAATATTGTTTCTAATTTTGTATATTTCCTATTAGAAGCTCTTCGGATTACACAAATGTTGGAATGAAATACTAAACTTTTTCAGTTTTTCTAGTTCTTGTCATGGCATTAGATTCCTGAGCTTTTTCTGTTATATTTGTTTCCATTATTGTATGTTTTATTGCTACATCACAACAAGCTTGCAACTTTCATTGCTGCACTCTCTCTCTCTGTCTATTTTTTGATAAATGCAGCCTCAATCGGTTCATTTCTGCAAATATTTCTCTTTGTTGTAGCCTTCATCATTGCATTGTCACAAATTAGTCCTATTATTGCAGCCTTTATCGCTGCATTGCTCCATTTATTTCTTTTTCTATTTATTCCTGTGAACAGAATCCCAATTTACCAATTTACCTCATTGTGTACAAGAGTAGCAATCCAAGGTGCTCACAATATTATCTGACATAAGATGAACAGCTTCTCGGATTTCACAAAATTGTGAAGCATTGATAACCTTGTCTACTCGGGGAAATAAGCAGTGGGTCAAACTATTCACAAGTTTTTTTAATGCTTCCCGATGCAATTGAAGCTTTCTTTTTGAACGGGGTATCTACTCGCGGTCACTTCAAACGAAATGCTTGACGGCATAACTAATTCCTTAGCAAAACCTAGCAATGCCACCCACCAGCATCGAGCCCACACTTGCTTTGCCCCACTAAAGAGGCGAGGCCATAGTAGAGGGGATTCGAACTCAGAACGGGAGGTTCCCAACTGTGCTTTCCCACCAACCACCCTAAGCCTCCGTGGGTATGTAATTGAAGCTTCACAAGCCCATCATATGAAATTTTTGGCATTTTGCTATAACTCAACAAGCACAATGCATGTTACATTTATTCTTTTTTTTCATAAAATTTAGAAATTAATTACATCTTAATATTATAATAGTTTATCTTCTATCCTTTGTTGTACATGCCTAGATCCTTTGCCACACATCCAATAGATGCTACTCCTACTACTAAATATGTAAGACTATTACATTGAAAAATAAATGACTTCAAGTAATGAAAATAACTAAATTGTTGCTTGAGGCCCAACCACTCGAAATTCAAAATATCGCACAATTTTTTTAAAAAAAAATCTAATATAGATATTTTTAATCTCAATTAATCATCTAATATTGCACAATTTTTTAATCTGAAGATCTGGTTATATTCTAACTATTTTTCCACAGATTCTGCCTAGACCTTATGAGCTAATTTTTCAGCTTTTAATGTATTTGTTTTCTGGTAGCTTCTCTAAAACTATTCATCTTGTTTGACATGACAACAAATGATTATAATGGACCCTGCAATAAGAACATTTGAGCTGCGTTAGTGCAGTACCAATTCAACAACATTACAACTTGCAACTCTTTAGTTAACTTAGGAATCCCAACCTCTTATTAGATTACTTTTCATATCAATCCTTATGTATAGGTAGTATGTGGTTATATTTTTCTCTTAATTTCAGTTTCTATTTCCCATTCATGTTGGCATTCTTAAGGGGTAAATAGTAAAATTTGTGAAAGAATAAATAGCATCATTTATTAATTAAAGAATGTTCAAAGATTTTGTCACCATTGGAAATCACCTAATACACATACTAAATTTAGTCTTTGTCAACAAATGTTATTGGTATCTTCTTTATGTCAACAAATGGTGATGATAATTGGCGAAGAATCTCTCATCTATAGAACTTCACCACCTCAAAATAGTTGTTACAAGTGATTTTATGTAGATTCAATGCCAAGTCTTGAGCTATGATTAGGTTGCATCAATTCTGATTTACAAGTCACAAGTTTAAGTCCTTGAAACCACTTTATTCCAATGTAGAGAAGGCTACAAACCTTAATCCCTTCCAAAATCTCATATTGATGAGAAGCCTTCCGCACTTACCAAGCCCTTTTTTTTTTGAAAGTTTTTTTTTTTTTAATGTGTACCCTCTTTATTGTACAAACAAAGTTAACCATATGAAGCTTACACTTTATTTTTTCTTTTATATAGAAACTGCGTTTATCATAGATGCATCAAAAGTTCTTTTTTGAAATTATAGGTTTTAGGGCTATCATACTCAACAGGTTATTAGGTGTAAGCTAAATGCATTTCTATTAAGTTTTGAATGTTCTTATAGATTTTAAAAAAATGAATTTCTCGTCCCTATGAAAAAACAGGTACTGCAGTTGTGATGGATATGATGGTGACCACACACTATTAATGATCCCAATTATGCTGAAAATTTGGAGGAGCAACTGGTTCATGGTGTTTGTATTTGCTAGCCTTTCTTTGATGGTGGATTTAACCTATTTTTCCTCTATAATACTGAAATTAGATCGAGTTGGCTAGGTACCCCTTGTGGTGTGAGTTGCCACCTTACTCGTTATCATGTATCTTTGGCACTATGGTACCATGAAGCAGTATGAATTTGTGAAGCATAGCAAGGCATCAATGGCATGGATCCTTAGCCTTGGCCCCAGCGTTGGCCTGGTTTGTGTCCCTGGTGTTGGCTTTGTCTACACTGAGCTGACCAGTGGTGTGCCTCACATCTTCTCGCACCTCATCACAAACCTTCCTGCCATTCATTCTATTGTGATATTTGTCTGTGTCAAGTTTATTCCAGTCTATACAATTCCAGCAGAGGAACGAGTTCTTGTGAGAAGGATTGGCCCCAAAAGCTTCTACATGTTCCGTTGTGTTACAAGATATGGTTATAAGGATCATCATAGAAGGGATGACGACTTCATGAAGTTGGTTTTTGACGGCATCTCCACCTATGTACGCCTTGAGTCGATGATGGAGTTTACATATTCTGACCAGCAAAGCCTTGATATGGGGCAGCAGAGCACGACAAACTCTATCACCTTCAATATGATTGATGATGGAGCATCCTTATCCACTGGTTCCATTGTGGAGCTCAAATATTCAAAATCGTTGGATTCCATAGCAGCACAACAACTTCAAGGACATTGAATTGCATTTCTTGAACCAGTGCAGGGATGCGGGTGTGGTTCACATCCTGGGAAACACAAGTATTAAGGCTTGCAAGGATTCTGGACTCTTAAAGAAGATTGCGATCAACTACATATACGAATTTCTCAGGAAGATTTGTGTAGAGAACAATATGATGTTCAATGTTCCTCATGAGGGCATGCTCTCTGTGGGGCAGATGTCTTATGTGTAGTTTTTTAGTTCTGTTTATGAGAGGGAACTCTATACTTATAAGAAAAAAATATACTTATTTCTATGAATTTCAATAATAAATTGAGCTTTTATATGTATATTTTTTGTATAACTAACATTTATCTATCAAGTTACTATCAAGCTAAGCATAATCAAACAAGCTCTTATTTTACAAAAACATTCTCTTATTTACATCCATCATTCATCATGTGATTCATGCAAATATTCTCAATATATAGTCGATAATGAATGATAAATTAGTGATTTACTATTATTATTTAACTAAAAATTATTCATAAATTTATGTCCTCATAAATTTAGAATCTTGAATCACATGCACTGTTGATGATCAATAGGGACCATGTCTTCAAAAAGTGGACAGATACAACAAAGAGATAAAGCTAAAGAAAAGGTTCAGAATATTAAGAGCATGAAATCCACCACTTGCATGTGGACAATTGCTACAGATGGAAGCAACAAATTTGGAAAATATAGAGAGTCAAAGTTAGTACAACCAATTCTTCATTTTTATGTACAGAGATAGCTACCGTGCATTATTAACTGGCAATGCACCTACCCCTATATCCTTCAATCATATGCAGCCAAAAAGAAATAAATTGTACAGTGGGAACCTTATTTACTGGGAATGTCATGTCCACATTGATCATTCATGGTGTGAGAACTGGTTGGACCGGTTCAGTTGAACTGGCCCTAACCGAAGTACAGGTGAAGAACTGATGCAAGCTGGCGAACAATGCGAGCAAGCATGGAGCACAGAGCGCAACTGGCGAGTTCAATTGCGCTCATGTGCGAAGCAGTGTGTTCGAAAATGAAAACCGACAACTCCTCGTGTGAGATAACTTCAATTCGCTCACTCCAATTGAACTGCACTATTAGAAGAGATTCTGAAGGAGAGGAGGTTGACTGAGAGGAAGAAGAAGGAAAGAGAGAGAGAGTTCTTGTGTTTCCATTACTGGCAACGGGGGAGATAGAGAGAAAGAAAGAAAGAAAGAGAGCAAGGGGATGATACTTGTGAGCGCGTTCCCACTAGAAAGCGATTTCGACTGGAAGGAGTCATGCGTGCGGGTTAGGGCTCGGAGAAGAGGAAGAAGATTAAGTTTATATTTTCTACAATTTAAGTTATATTTTGATAAAACAAATGTATATTGTCACACATGGCATGTTTACACCTTCTAAATTAGTACTTATATTGTGTAGCTCTAAATTTTTTTGAATTTTATCATATACAGATAGTTCAGAGTTGTTTACTGTAAGCAGTTCTTATTTGAATTGGCTTCTTGAATATGAATATAAAAATATCTATTCAAACTGAGATTAGGATTTACTAATGAAAATCTTTGTACATTTAAGTTATTGTCCTTTTCAGGTTAGTTATCTCACTTATTTTTACTTATCATAATTCTTATTTTAATCTATCATTTGGCTATTGATTATATAATGATAGAAGCAACATATAACTTAATTTGCATTCACAAAGAGAAGTATACATATACAAGAGATACAACATGATATATATATGCATCAGAGGAAGTGAAATAAAGAGCCAATTCATTACTAAAGGATTAAATAATAAAGACATCCAAATAGCAATAGTCTTGATACAAGCAACACGAATATAAATAGACCAAAAAGCAGGAAAGAAACTACCCAACTCATAGAAACGCAAACATAATAAACTACTACCAAAAAGTAAATAACGAAAGAACAGTTTACTGGTGGTAATTTTGCTCCTAAGTTGGTGATACATCAAACACGCATGTAAGACTTGTTGAAAAAGATGACGGATGAGTTTGATTTAGCAAGTAACTATTTATCAAAGCATAAACTACAAAGGAGTGAGGCATACAACATAG
Organism: Dendrobium officinale; assembly: GCA_019514585.1. Classification (NCBI taxonomy): domain Eukaryota; kingdom Viridiplantae; phylum Streptophyta; class Magnoliopsida; order Asparagales; family Orchidaceae; genus Dendrobium; species Dendrobium officinale. The sequence continues at coordinate 5,183,072 of CM033700.1, forward strand.
ACAAGCAAAGGGTAGAAGTAACAACCTAAAGTCATCAAAACAAAATAGTACTGACAAATGTCATATTTCTTACAACATAAATTTAATATGCTAATGACATTATTACACGTGGCAATTCACTATCAATGCAATTATTTTAATGCCTTAAAATGCAATCATGCTAGGTATCATCAATCATCATACCTCAAAATGATCTATAATTATTTATTATTTTAATTCATATTACTTATATTTTCTTATAATTAAATATTTATATCTATTATTGGTTCATCATATATCCATCATTGGGAAGGTAAACACCAGCCCCAAGGAAATCCCGTCGACCCTGACTAGCCAAAAATCAATAGGGATATACCGACATACACATAATCATACAATACAAATGTTGTTATAAATAATCAATATGTGTTATATAAATCAATATGACAATTATAATTTATATAACCAACATGATTTACAACATGAGAATCTTATGTTGTATTGAATAAAACTAACGTATAAGAATTTAACCTTTTACGGCAAGAACAATTTCAAATGCTAGAAGCTCGTGAATTCACAAATCAAAATAATATTTATACCACATGATTTCAATCTGAGCCATAAATAAGCTTTTTAATTTTTAATATTAATTTTTACATTAAAATAAAAAACAAAATATTATCCAATGCTCTTTTTTTTTTGGATGCATACACATAGACTCGAACCCTAAACCTCTTAGTTGGAAGCCTAAACTCTCAACCAATAGGCCAAGGAGAACTATGTGTATCCAATGCTCCATAGCCACTAAGCTTGGCCAGCCTTACAGTGCATGGTGGCTCTGTCGCTCAGTCGTTTTATTCCCATAGGCGAATCTATGGCTACCCACTAAGCTTGGCCGGCATAAAGTGCATCGTCGTATTTCTCTCTCTCGCCCCTTTTGTCTTATTTATTATCGTACGCGAATGTGTGAGTAGATAAAGTTTCGTCAACAAAAAAAAGATTTCTAAGCAATTAAATTGCGTCCAAAATAAAGATTTTTTAATCTTTTTTATAACATAATTATAAAAAAAATTTGTATTTGGCAAAAAATGTTATCATGCATGCCAAGACGAGTCCATGATATGCCTAATCGAGCTAAATTTGTTTACTTTTTAATTTTTACTGAGCTTAAACTTGACTCTGTTAAACTTGATTTCTTACTTTTAAATTAAAACTTTTAATATTTTATATATAATTAATTTAAAAATATTAAAACATTTTTATATTATCAAAATTAAATTAATTTCTAAATATATTTTAAGTTAATCGAGCGGCTCAACAAGCTTTCGAGCTCAGCCAGGTTGAGCTCAAGCTGGAACTTATGATTTGATAAGCTCAACTCATGAGCTCGTTAATGAGTCGAGCTCGAGCCGATTCAGCCTGACACACATTATCTAGAAGCGCACAACAAAATCATAAATTAATTAGGAGGATTCATATTCATATCATATGTTTTTTTTATATATTTACATACATGTCCCAAAAACTTTTATATTTATTTATATTGCACTTTAGTTTCTCAATCATATCAAATGGTATGAGTGTATTTCATTTTTTTTAAAAAAAAGTTTATATTAGTAGCATATTTCATATAATTTAAATGCAATATTTAAATATTAGACATGTAAATACTTGAGAGTTTTGTGACATATTTGTAAATCCACCAAATAATTATTAGTATTTGCAGACATATATTTGCCTTTTTACCATAATTGATATGACAAATAATTAAACTAAATGGTTATATACCATAATTATGTGATATATATTGGAAAATTTACATGCATACCACTTTATAACATCTTATTTACATGTCCAACACCTAAAATTTTAATATTACATGCATACCACTCTATATTATTTTAATATCAAATATATCACTTGTACTTCTTTCATACCACTCATATATTTCATTTATACCACTCATATTTGATATGAAAATGAACTATGGTGGTATATATGTATGTAATATTAAAGTTTCAGGTGTTAAATATGTAAATAGAAGAGTATAATATAGTATTTATGTAAATCTCTCTAACATCCTAAATATTAATATTACATGACTACCACCCATAGAACAAATTTGGGTGCATGAAATAAAATATTAAAGTTTATAAGATCGTACGAATGATGAAAATGAATTATATGAGTAATATATTTGATATTAAAGTTATATATGAGTGACAATCATGTAATATTAATAGTTTGAGTGTTAGATAAGTAAATATCATAAAATAAAATGATATGTATGTAAATTTCTCTTAAGATTATTGCGTCCTATTTAATTTTTTTAAATTGCCAATAATTCCAATGAAGAATATAAATTCAATATAAAATCCACAAAATCATTAATGCAAGAATCTACAATTAATGAAAAAAAGATCAAATTAATGCAAGGAAAAGCGACAGTCAACAGTCCAACAATAACAAAAATAATTAAAAAAACCCAAAAAGCGCAGTAATTAATTACCACATGCACCCGCACACTCTTCCTCTTCCATCGTATCACTTAACACCTTCCCCCTCGTCTCCGGCAAGCACGCCGCAAACACCCCACAGCACCCAATCGCCAACCCAAACACCCCAAAAGATAAGACCCTCCTTCTCCTCCCCTCCGCCACTATCACCGGCGCAAACACCCCGCCGAGCACAAGCGCCTGCCTCACCATCGCTATCGCCGAATTCCTCACACACGTCGGAAATAGCTCTATGCTATATATCAACACAAAGCTGAAACCCGTGCACGCCGAAAAGAACGCCGCTAACTCCGCCGCCATCTCTAGCCACCCGCCGCCGCGGCCGCCTTTAGCTGCGCAGGCTAGGCTGAATAGGCCACTAGCCGCCGTGAAGGCGAGGGTGGAGCTGCGGCGGTTCATGTGGCTGATGAGGCAGAAGACGAGGAGGGATGAAGGGAGTTCGGTGATGGCGTTGAGAGCAACGCTTAGGTAGAGATTTGAGGAGAGGTTGCCGAGGTTGAGAGGCATGCCGTAGTACACCACGCCGACGCCGAAGCTGACGGTCATTAGAGCGGTTAGTCGCCGGAAAGCCCAACGGTTATACCATAGTGTTTTGGCGGCGGAGAAGATGTTGTCGGAGGTCTCCTCGTCTGAGGTTATGGGAATTTAAATGGAAATTATAGCACTGACAATGAATATACAAAATGGAGAATTTCCGCATGTTAAAGAATTTTAAGTTGTTGAATTTATTTAGAAATTAAAATTTATATTATATAATTATTTTTAAATAAATTCAAAGAATTTGAAGCTTATTGTGATAAAAATATATATAATATGAATATTTTTTTATTGAATTGCTTGAATTGTAAAAATAATTAGACGAAAAAAAGACTTGTTATATCTTGATAAAATTAAAATTTATAAATTTATTTAACATATATGTAATATAAATTTTGAATAACTCCATATATATATATATATATATATATATATATATATATATATATATATATTATATATATATATATATATATATATATATATATATATATATATATATATATATATATATATATATCTTAAAATAAATTAAATAGTATTGAGATTTATTGAAATGAGATATTTTTTAAATTTTATTAATGAAATTATAGTTTTCTAAAGTACTTAGAAATATAAATTTAAATGAAGAACAATAAATATATTTTTTGAAAAAAAAAATAGAGGAATCAAATTTTAGTTAGAAAAATTTTAAAAAATTGAAATTATTTTAAAATAAATGTAATACATAAATAATTAACTAAACTATAGATGATATATAAATTAAAGTTTTTAAAATCCATCATTAAAAATTTACAAATATCCTCACCCACGAAATATATAACAAATAAATAATTTTATGTATTTCAAAGTATGTAATATGTATTACTTTAATAGGAGATTTACATGAATATCATAAAATTTTTATGTATTTATATATCTAATACCTATATATATATATATATATATATATATATATATATATATATATATATATATATATATATATATATATATATATATATATATAATCTCATTTCTAAATCAAATAAAAATTTTCTTTAATACTAACTTATTTAATTTGATTTTAAATTAATAGAAGGGTAAAGTACACTTCATTAAAAAAAAAGAAAGAAAAAAAAATCTCACAAACCTGCACCAACATGTGGAACCACGAACGCCAAGTTAGAGAAACTGGAATTAATCACTTTATTGCCACCACCCGTCATCTTCTTGATCGTCTCAATAGCTTCAAGCCTCCTCCCCTTCAACAACAACCACCTCGGCGACTCCTTCATCGTAAAATAAACCACCACCGTATAGACAAACGCTGGCGCCGCCGTCAAAACATACAAAGTCCTCCAAGACTCTCCCCGCGCAACATAAGCTATCCCCGGCAACGACAGAAACCCAATGGTAAAACATAAAAAACCAATAATACTAACGCGGTCGCGCCACCGCCGGGAAACGAGTTCGGTGGAGAGAACGAGGGCAGACGTGCCGACTGTGGCTCGGCCGAAGCCGCAGATGAAGCGCAGGGCGGCGTAGACTAGGAGGGAAGGGGAGGCGGCTGTGAGGGCGGCCGAGAGGGACATGAGAAGAGAGGAGAGGAGGAGCATGTTCTTGCGGCCGAGGCGGGAGTCGGCGAGGGTGGCTAGGAGGAAGCCGCCGGTGAGGCAGCCGAGGAAGAAAGAGGAGGAAGGGAGGGCGAGGAGGGCGGGGGAGGAGCATTGAAGGGACCAAGATGAGATTGTGGAGGTGGAAGGAGGGAGAGACCATGACCAGGAGGAAGGGGGGAGGTTGCAGGGGGAGGAGCCGGCAGCGGCAGCCGCTTCTGAGCAGGAAGGGGAAGTGCAGTGCCAGGGTGGCATAGCGTCGGCGAAGACGTTGATGAAAGTTTGTTGGGCGTCGAAGACCCAGGCAAGGGCGGCGAGGGAGGCGGGGAGGAGTTGGGCGGCGGCGGTAGTGGCTCCGATGTGGCTTTCAATGGCCTCGTCGATGGAGTGGGTGGAGGGTTTAGGTATTTGGTGTGAGGAGGAGGAGGCGGAGGAGGAGGAGGTGGTGGTGGTGGGGTAGGGAGGGAGTAAGGGGGTGGTATCGGCCATTAATTTCTTTCTAGCTAGTTCCTTCTCAAGGTAAATTCTCAATGTTTTGAATTGTAAGGGAATTCCTCTCAAAAAAATGGGATTAAAAAGGACGATAAAGTAGATCACATGCCTCAATTTGTATCAATTTAAAATTTTGGCAAAATTAATAATTAATAAGATAATTGTTATTAATTCCCTTTTATTTATTTGAACTTTATTGTGGGCTAAAAATTTTACGTCGATCGATATTAATTTTAAGTTTTAGTTCTGCATGAAAATTTAATGTATAAATAGGTAATTGAAATGTTAAAGAAATACATAGATTTTTATATGGAAAATCCTAAAAAAAGGAAAAATTACTCGTACTCGTCCAATTGAAAAGATTTCACTATTGTTTAAATATGTTACAAAAGTATACCCATTTTTCAACTTGGGGACAATGTGAATATAATATGTTGAAGATCTTGCTAAACTTCGTATTAATACAATAGATATCAGAAATCCTGTATCAACAACTAGGAGAATGTTCAGCAGAGGTACCGAGACGGTCGGAGATCTAGCAATATTCAACGAATAGGAAGAAGTCTGATGATAATAGGTCATCATGAAGAGATCAGGACACAGCCCACGAATGGGTAAAAATCTAACGATGGTCGATGGTAAGGAAGAGATTTGACAGCTGCACATGAACGGGCTAAAACTCGACGATGGTCAGTGGTTGGGAAGAGTTCTAGCGTCAGTCGATGAACAGGCGGAAGTTCAATAACGGTCGGTGGTCAAGAAGAGATCTGACGGTGGTTGACGAACGGACTGAAGTTCAACAACAGTCGATGGTCGGGAAGATTTCTGACAAAATCCGAAGAACAGCCAGAAGTTCAGCAACGATCGATGGTCGCGAAGAGATCCTGTGGTGGTCGACGAACAGACTGGTGTTCGACGGTGGTCATTGATCAGGAAGAGATCTGACGACAGCCAATGAATAGGACAGAAGTCCAACGACGGTCGGTGGTAGAGAAGAGATCAAGCGGTGGTCGATGAACAAGTCAGTTCGCCCATCGACCACGGTCGTTGGTCGGGAATGTAAAACCCTTCAAAAAGCTGATTTTTTTTAGTGCAGTTCGTCTGTACGAACTGGATTTAGTACTGGACGAATTGAAGAAATTTGTGAAGAAATCTGCCATTTTCGTCTGTACGAACCTGGAGCAGTCGGGACGATCCGTCTGTACGAAATCTGTCCAGAGAGCAAGTCGCCCGGGACGAATTTGGATTTCGTCTGTACGAAATTTGTCCAGAGAACCCATCGTACCAGGACGAAATTTGGATCGTCCAGGACGATCAGTGTTAATAAATATCGGATTTTAGATATTTTGGATTCATTTTGGAGAGAGAGAAAAGGCAAGAGAGAGAAAGAGAAGGAAGAGAAGAAGGAAGCTTGGTTTTGGAGGCCACGGAGCGCTTTTCGTCCGACGACGCTGTTAGAAGATTTGTTTGTCTCGCTGTAAGGACTCCGAACCCTATTTTTGTTTTCGAAGATTTTGTATTTTGATCGAGTTGTGCACTGTTTTGTGTTTTTGTAGTCGAACTTTTGACCTGATTTTGTATTGACACGACTTTCACCGCACAACTTTTAGTATGTTATAGATATGAATATTGTACACGATTTAACTATTTTCTACGATGATTTTATCGGTCGGAATTGATTCTACGCGATTTTAATTGAATAGAAAATTATCAGGACTTGATTTGATTTGGATTCTATAGATTGATAGTCTTGTATTGATGCCGTGGTTATTCTGTTGTAATTTGGAGAAATTCAGAATTTGTCTTTTTGCAGGATTTTTGTGTAAATTCGATATACTACTGTTACTCTGCCCGATTTTTGTATGATTCCTGATTTGACTGAAATTGATAGATTGAATCGATATGCCTATGATTATTGATATGATTGCTCTAATATTGATTATTGATTGCTTATTGATACTGAAACACGTATAACCTGGTTGAACATTGGTTGGAGATGATACCTGTACAGGATGGTGGGCCGACGGGCTTTCCTTTAAATCATAGATCATGGATCATGGATATAACGATGGGAGTCATAAGGAGATTATATGCCGACGGGCGGCCGACGGGCAATAGAGTGACGACTCTTTTCATAGAACCAATGTATTGATATCTACAACAGCAATATGAATTCTACAACAGCAACATGACCATTGATTATACATTGTTCAGTATTATCGTATTGATTGCATGTTTAATGTATTGATTTACGGATTTTACGGATTTGATCGGGTTTACTGTATCGTACGATTTCACTGATTTCATCGATTGACTACTGAACATTGATACTACTGAGCATTGATATGGACATTGATAGATATAGATACTGTATTGATAGCATGAACATGGACATCGTACTACTGCCTACTATTTCTGTACCGTATTGACTGTCGTATAGATTCATTGTTCCGTATTGCTTTTCTCGACTGATTTCATTGATTTGACCGTATTGATTTGATTGACGGATATTGATTGATTGAATTGAAATGATTGATTTGCCTGCCGCTGCATTGACTGGTTTTATTGACTATTGATTTTCGGATTGCATCGACTACTGATTTGATTTCCACTGCATAGACTCATTGACCATTGATTAACTTGATTTGATTGATCTGCATATTGATAGCATCGCTGTGCTTTGATTTCAGTTGTAGGCTTTGGTGACCTGCTGGGCTTTGTAAGCTCATTATATGTGGTTTAAAATTTCAGGTCCGAGCAAGGCAACTGGAATGGAGTTCGATCAGAATGTCAGACGAATCCTTTCACTATGGATGCCTGGGGTGTTACAGGGAAGGGATCCGACGACAGTTGACGAACGGGGTGGAAGTCCAGCAACAGTATGTGGTCGGGAAGAGATCCAACGATTGTCGACGAACAAGCTGAAGTCTGCTGATGGTCGGTGATTGGGAAGAGTTCCGGGAGAAGCCAATGAATGAGCAGAAGCAAGTCTAGTGACGGCTAGTGGTCGGGAAGATATCCGGTTTTGATCAACGAACAGGTTGGAGTCCGGTGATGGTCGGTGGTCGACGGCAAGGGACTGGAGTTCCCCAAATTTTCTCATTTTCTTTCTCCTTCATATGAAGAATATGGGGCTATTAATAGTTTTTTTTTTTGTTAGTGGCATAGCTAATAAATATGTAAAAGATTAATAGTATGTTGGGAGTATTCCATCGGATGACTCTTATTGATCCTCTTGATCATGAAACGTTTATCAAGCATTTAGATGTCCAAGAGATGTCATAATTGAGTGATCTTGAGCTCGTTGGATTCATCTCGTTGAGCCACTCGATTCGACTATAAACATGTTATATTTGGAAATCATTAGATCATCCAATTAATGCTCTAAAGTTTTTCAAAAATATTTTGGTCCTTTGATTTGAGCCCATTTTTATTCGGATTGGACTGATTTTAGTGTCGTTAGATTCGGCTGGCTATTCGAGATGTTCAATTTTATTATAAGCGTATTCAAATCAGAGTTTGGATTTTTCTGATTTTAATTTTAAAGCCCCAATCTTATATTTGTATTGGGATTCGTGCTGATCAAGATGATTTTTTGGTGACCTATTAAACATATTACAATATTTTCAGAAAACTTTATTTAAAAAATCCCAAAATCATTAAATTTATTTTAAAATTTGCATATATTATACTCAACTCTTGAGATTTATCATGATGAAAATTTTGACTAGAATATTATGAATTTATTTATTTTTTGTTTTATTCAATTTAAAAATAAAAAAAATTAATTTACTCTTTATAATACTAAATATCATTATCTTCATCCTCAACACATGCTCTACGTGTCACTTACCCATTCCAACCCAAGACTATCTGTTTTTAATTTAATTTGATTTTTTTTTTGAAAGTTTAGGTATTATCTTTATATGTATGATGTTAATATAATATATATAGTATTAATCAGTTGCAATTGTGATAAATTTATTAAATTTAATTAAAAATTCATGTTTCAAAATCTTTGAATTAAATTATTTTTTTAATATATATATATATATATATATATATATATATATATATATATATATATATATATATATATATATATATATATATATATATATATATATATATATATATATATATATATTGGAAGAGTAAAAAAAAGAGAGGCCAACAGCTGATCTCTACCATTGGCTAAGACTGATAATTCTTTAATCATGATTAACATGATAATATTGTTCAAATAAAAATTATATTAAGATCTTATCAGGATAGATTTGCAATACACTAAATTTATTTTAAAATTAATATAATATAAGTACTTTATACATCATATTAATTTAAAAAAAAATCAATAATTTTTAAAATCATCAGGATTTTTTTTTTTCATGTTTGCCCATATCACTTATTGAATTTAAAATCCCTAGTAATTCCTTTTTTATTTTTTAGACTTTTGAAGGAATCAAACGTAAGATTCGAACTCCAAACTTCTTGTTTGGCTGGCTTCGTTTGGGACAGCTTTTTATCATTATTTTTTCGCTCAAAATTACTTTTGAAAGCAGTAAGAAAGCTCTCCCAAACGAAGCCTAAGACGGTCTCCATAACCATTTCTCTTTCCATATGAAAACCATGCCCATTTATTTCTTCCTCAAACCATCGAAAGGTCGGTTCTTTCGGAGAAGAAGATAGGAAGGATTGCGGCCATTATATTATTTTGAAGCTTTATCTTAATGTAATTAGCGTGCTTGTTTATGCTTTTTTATGGCTTTTGATTTGTTTCTCTAGAGGGTGATCTGGTTCACTGATATGGAGAGTTCTTCAATTTTATGGCATTCATGAGATAGGCATAAAACATTTATTGGATTTGTGCTTTCCATCTACTCTGTCAGCTTTGGATTATGATGATCATACACAACCTAATTTTATTTGGACATCTTGCTTGGATATGACAATTGAATTGATTGATAATTGATATTGGATCTAGTTATAGCATATGACCACCTCTTAGGTTTTGTTTGGGATGACTTGCTTAATGCTTCTTAAAGCAATAAGAAAGTCATCCAAAAAGACTTCTTTTGGGATGGCTTTCTTATTGCTTTTTAAAGCAACTTTTTAGTAACAAAAATTAAATTTTTTGTACTATAAAACTGCTTTAAGAAGCAGAAAGAAAGCTGTCCCAAATGAATGCTTAGATTTTGTTTAGAACAATTTTCTTATTGTTTCTTAAAACAACTTTTTAATATAAAAATTAAAAATTTGTTTTAAAGAGCAGTAAGAAAGCCATCCCAAATAAAGTTTTAGACTTGATCATCGTTTGAGATAAAGGGTGTAAACGAGTCAAGTCAAGCTCGAGTAACAACAAACTCAAGATATACTTGTCACTCAAAACAGTTGCTCGAACTCGAGCTCGACACGTCCATTTTCTCTCAGGCTCCAAAAGCTCGAGCTCTACTTCGTTGTCGGTAGTAAGTGACGATTGTGTCTCACTCACTATAGGAAGAAAGCTTTTTTTTTTTTTTTTTTTTTGATATTTAGGTCATTTAAGACAAATTTACATACACAACATATACATAAAAACTTGAACCAAGATCTCTTAGTTAAAAGTCTAAACTCTCAATCAACAGACTAAGGTTTCGTTTGGGACGGCTTTTTTCCTGCTTCTTAAAGTAGTTTTTTAATACAATTTTTTTTAATTTTATTTTCGAAAGCTGTTTTAAGAAGCAGAAAGAAAGCTGTTCCAAACGAAGACTAAGATGAGCGATCCGTACGAAGAAAGCTTGCTCCAAAAAATTAAGAAGGGTGCTATTCTCGAAGAGAGTTGCCCGCAGCTTTTTTGGTGGAACAGTGTACGCATCTTTAACTTCTTTTTTTTCTGTGACAATGAAGTACTGTCCTTAGGCCAGTGTAAACCCCGATCGACCTAACATGCAACCCACACCAATTTACACGGGCCAACACTTAAAATTTTCACTGCTTGCCAAGAGATTCGAATCAGGGTCCTAGGCTTGCCCACGCATCAGTGTACCCATCTTTAACTTGATTAGATAAAATAGGCTCCAACAGCTTTTTCTATTAAAAAAGAAAAAAAATAAAAAACTGCTATTTAATTGTTGTTTTTTTAATCTGCACAATGTTATACAGTGTAATAATTACATGCATTATAAAAATTTTAAAAAATATATATGTATAATAAATTTTATATAATTTTTTGATACATAAAAACTTTATCTTAACTTAAAATTTAAATAATTAATTAATTCAAGCTGTGATGAGTCGAATTTTAACAGGTTTGAATTTGAGCCCATTTAAAATTCTAACTAGAGTTTGAGTTTGAGCTCGAGCTCGTGGCTCGATAAGCTCCACTCGCGAGCTTGTAAACGAGTCGAATTTAAATCGACACATGAGCTGACTCAGCTCATTTATACCCCTAGTTTGAGATGGCTATTAATACTTCTTAAACCAACTTTCTAGTACAAAATTAAAATTTTTGTACTAGAAAGTTGTTTTAAGAAGCAGTAAGAAAGCCGTTTCAAAAAGAAGCCATAGTTTTAATTTGAGATGGCTTTTGACAACTATTTTTTGCTGTTAAAAAAAATTCACTAAAAAGTTGTTGTAGAAAGCGAAGAATTATTACGTGCGAACGTCGAATGTGTCTGGAGGCGAACGTGGAGGCGCCACATCACCCAATGCACACATCACCCAATGCTTAGTGCATTGCATGATGTGGTGCCTCACTCGCCTCTGAACGCGTTCACATCCGCATGTAATAATCTCTTATAAAACACAGTTATAAAACTATCACAAACAAAATCTAAAATTCTCTTTATTGGACCAGCCATAAGTTTTTTTTTTTTTTTTTTTTAATTTAAAAGGACGAGGGCAAAGCCTAATTTCACGATGCAAAAAGAAAAAAGAACGTGAATTGCGTTTGATGAGTTAGAAAAGTGTGACCAGCATAAGAACCACGAAACAATCATGCAGTTATAGCAGTAAAAGAAAGCAAATAGTGTACGAAACAAAAGCTACCAAAAACAAAGCTGAAGCACAAGCACCAGCACAACGTTCTGGAATAAGCTTGAAAAGGATAAGCTGAAGCACAAGCACAGCAACAAACTTGGGAATTCCTTGAAATAAAGATCAACAATAAAACTTCTTAGAAGCGGCCACAAAAGCCAAGAACAACAGCAGGGAATACCACAAAACTGGTAAAAATCAACAACAGTGCCCAACATATACAGCCAGTAGAGCAAGACCAAAAACCGCAGGTAATCCATGGTGATAAGGAAAACAGCCATCAGTCAAAACACAATTCTATCTGTCAACAAAATCCATTTCTACTAAAGCCTCGTTTCAGACAGCTTTCTTACTGTTTCTCAAAATGATTATTTAATATAAAAATTTTATAAAAAAAAGCTGTTTTAAGAAGCAGCAAAAAAGCTGCCCCAAACAAAGCCTAAGAGTTACAGCAACAAAGAGAAGAAAAGCCTTGGCATAAGCCATCCTCCATTACTCGAGTAGAGTTTCAACATTATTGGGCCACAAATTTTTAAACTTAAACAACAATAATAACAACAATAAGCTTTTATCCCACTATGCCGGTTACGAGCCACTTGAGCTTTTGCATCGAATTTTCCTATTGTGTAATTTTCATTTTGGAGGATAAGAATTTTGTTACAAAGAAAACGATCTTCCTGTAGTTAAGATAAAGATTATAAACAACTCAGTGCATCAAGAGACTAATATAACAATTGATATAAAGTATACCCTTTTAAGATTTTTATGAGTTCATAAACTTTCTGTTCATGTAAAATTTTAAGCTGATCATTGTTTTTTTTCTAAACATTATTCCAGTAATAATTAAGTCAAGTTGATGCTCAGTTCGTCTTAAAGCTCAGACATTAACAAACAAAATCTAAAGATAACTTTCCACTTTATTCAACTACATATGATGCAGATACATAACTAAGCAAGAAAGTACATATAGACTAAGGAGATGTGACTTATGAAAAGTTTAATTTATCTTGAACCCTGAATTTTTCAGATTAACTGTGTAATCAATACCATCATTAGCAGCAACAACAACATTAACTTTTAACCCAATTATTTTATGGGTTGGCTTTCTGAATCTTCACTTTGAATTCATTAATGTCTGCTACTTGAGTGTTAGACCCATCCGCAACCGAACATAAGTGTATGCTGCTCGCCAAATGATCTAATCTAACGCGAAATTGTCCGCTAATCTCCGGAGGTGAACAGTGCAATGCCAATATTCAACTACGCCAAAAAAATTGGCTTACAGGATTTGCGGAAGAAGCACGCGAAAGAGGAGAAGAAATGAAGTTCGATTAGAGATGAATTACTGTATTTTGGAGTGAAAAATGAAGTTTTCGGTTGAAGATGCCCTTACATCCATTTAGCGTAATCTTTCATGCTCATAGGTGCCAACTAATCTGGTTGGTAAAAATCTTGAAAGTTGCTAGGATCCTAAATTCGATTCTCGCTTGCATCATATATGCTTTGATCAAACACTTTAGACTTTATTAATCCTTTCATATGAATTTCACCTGTCTATTGCTCATCTTCTACCCTCTTTCCTACAAACCTAAATCTTTTAAATCTAATTTTTATTATTATATTCTTAATAATTGCTCCTATGAATCTCAGGTTTAAATATTTCTCAATATATTCCTCCTAAATTATCAACATTCTCAATTCTATGAATAACCTTTTTTATTGCTTGAGACTCATCCATATTACACAAGGAGACAATTTGATAAAATATGGGAAGTATATAATCCCCTTTAAATTTGTGAAACTACTCCATCCAAAAGGTTGAGATCAAGCTCTGAGCAGCGTTAAAGTGACAATTAGTGTCAGGCTTTCCAGCCATACCTGTAATACCCAGGCAAAAACGACAGGAAGATAAAGGCAAGAGAGCTTTGCTAGACAAGAAAGAAGATAAGCTTAATGAGGCTCCTATAAAAAGTCGAGCAAGATGAAGACAAGCATAAATATATTAAAAGATTACTACTCAGAAACATATTTGATAAAAAGGAATAAGATTGAGATGTACCATGGGACCCACTAGATCCAAATACAAGCATGATTTAATTGATGTCCATCATTCGAAAGTCCTCCCACTTTACTCACCAATAATGCCAGACCTTACATGAGAAGAATAAACAATTAGAAGGGAAATGGCTCAAATACTTCTTAGAGAATAAACGGTGCAAAGCTAAAAGCACATGAAACTAGTTTTTTAGACCTATTTATCATATACATGTCATCCCTGACTAGGCATTTGGAATTGAAAATTGACATGCTTGTGTAAACAAAATTATGAGAAGCAAACAAGATGCATAATAACTTAAATTTGCTCTTGCATTAGCCAAAACATGATTTCCAATAGAAGCTGCAAAGATTAATATCAAGGACAAGTTCATAATTCTTATTGATAATTTTTAAGCTAAATTCATGATTGCAGTGCCGAGAATGCGTTGCAGAAACCAAAAGGTATAATGATTTGTTAAAATCTAACCTACGTTCAATCCTTATATTTTTAATGACAGTATTATAGAAAAAACGCAAACAAATAAGTGATTTCCTACATTAAGGCCTATAATCACAATTATTTATAGTTTCATATTCATGAAGTTGGAAGTAATATTCAAGGATATGGCCTAAACTTAGGAGTTACTATTATAAGAAAATGGTATCTTTCAAGCTGAAGTTAAGTCATCACTATTGACTCTTGATCTGCAAAAATTATTGAACTTAGTAACCTCCAAAAAGCCTATCATGTAGCATAATAGTTTATTTGGAGTAATAAATACAAATGTTTTTTTTTTTTCCTTCATACGTTTAGTGTGCCAAAGCTTTCATTTGATAGATAACAGACTAATAAGAGTTAACATCCAGATAGAAAAATGGTTCAATATTAGTAAGGAATCAAGATTGCATGGCAATTGATACAACATGCCCATATTTAACTGGACGGTGAACGATTCGATTTCAAGCACATTTGACCTTGGTTCAAAATCTGCTTAAAGTCCTATGATTTGATCTCAACTTGACCAAGACACGGCTCACTGATTTTGATGTAGGCAAAAAATTTCAATTTTTTTCTTATTTGGGCATTTATTGGTGGGTTGTTTTTCTTCTATTGGGCTTGACCCATTTTTCCTTCGCTGCTTGGTGTTTGGAAAGCTCGGCTGATGGGTTCTTGGCTGGCCGTGCCTCTCCTTGGTGGCTGTTCGGTTGACTGGCTGCTCAGTTCCTGGTTTGGCCGTGCCTTTCCTTGGTATTTGTGGGGTTTCCTGGCTGTATGGTTCCTGGGTTGGCTATTGGGACGCCTAGCTACTCGATTCCTGGGCTGTGGTCGTGCCTTGTTCTTTGGGTTTTTTTTTCCTATTTTGATTAGATGCTTGGGTGGCACTTGTGGTAGGCTGTTTGGATTCCATTTTCCTATTTAAGGGGCTATTTGCTGCTGTTTTTAAAAGAGAGAGTTATGTGATGATTTTTGGAATGAAACCTTTAGGTTTTCAATAGCTTGCGAGCTATCCTATTCGACCTCCCTATCTTCTTAAACTTCGTCTCGGACTTTTATCTACTTTCATCTCTCCATGGTAACCATTCCATTTGTATCTTTCTTCTCTTTAAAATTTTGTAAGTTATAAGGTAGTTGCGTCGTGTATTGTCCTAATGTAATTTGAAGTGGCTTCGAAAAGTGGTAAGGTGTATCTTTATTTTATAATGGTATTGTCAAGTTTATGTTTAAGGTAGGCGTATAGATTTGTGTTTTTGCAATAATACTTTTAGGTTGCATCAATTTGGTATGGTATCAGAGCCTTAGGTTTTAGTATGTCTTCCTTTCTTTTCCTTAAAAATTAAAAAAAAAAAAAAAAAAACGGACAATCATCAACAATCTGAAAGTCAAGATGATATAGAATATGTTGTTGATGAAAGTCAAATGCCTTGGATTCAAGGAAAAAAAAATTCTGTCATGAATTGGGTACCAACTCAAGGATGTTCAACAGATCCACTCCAGAACGAGTATTACAAAATTCAAGAAATGAGCTTTTGTGCAAAAAAAAAAAATGAGAGTAAGAAGCGTTTACTTCTAGCCGAGTTTAATCGAGAAAAGGAGATGATCGAAAAGAAGTACGCTGCTTTAATTTGCGAGTTAGATATGGCTCAGTCTGCACTTGATGGAGGTTCTAAAGCTATCTCATCAGGAGATGAGATTTCTCCACCAAGGGAGAATTAATGTAGGCAAAAAATTTCAATTTTTTCCTTATTTGGGCATTTATTGGTGGACTGTTTTTCTTCTATTGGGATTGGCCCATTTGTCCTACACTGCTTGGTGTTTGGAGTGCTCGACTGATGGGTTTTCGGCTGGCCGTGCCTCTCCTTGGTGGCTGTTTGGTTGTTGGCTGCTCGGTTCCTGGGTTAGGCGTGCCTTTCCTTGGTGTTTGTTGGGTTTCCTAGCAGTTTGGTTCCTGGGCTGGCTGTTGGAATGCCTGGCTGCTCGGTTCCTAGGCTGGTCGTGCCTTGTTCTTTGGGTTTTTTCCCTGTTTTGATTTGATGCTTCGGTGGCACTTGTAGTAGACTGTTTGGATTCCATTATCCTATTTAAGGGGTTGTTTGCTACTATTTTTAAAAGAGAGAGTTATGTGATGATTTTTGGAATGAAACCTTTGGGTTTTCAATAGCTTGCGAGCTATCCTCTTCGACCTCCCTATCTTCTTAAACTTCGTCTCGGACTTCTATCTTATTTCTTCTCTCCATGGTAATCATTCAATTTGTATCTTTCTTCTCTTTAAAAATTTGTAAGTTGCTAGGTAGTTGCGTCGTGTATTGCCCTAATATAATTTGAAGTGGCTTCAAAAAGTTATAAGATGTGTTTTTATTTTATAATGGTATTGTCAAGCTTATGTTTAAGGTAGACGTATAGATTTGTGTTTTTGTAATAATACTTTTAGGTTGCATCAGATTTTGATCCAAGAAAAAAACTAATTTGATTTTGATATATTTTCAAGAAGTTTTCAGTTCAACATACATGCATATTAAATCATCTCTCTCTCTCTCTCTCTCTATTTATATATATATATACACACACACATAAACATAAACATACACACATCAATATTTATGTTGGCAATTGATACACATAATTAATTCATAGATAAATGCATCACACACATCAATGTTTGTGTTGGCAATTGACATACATAATTCAGTCATAGATACAAGCATATATATTACAACCGTATCTTGATTTGGCTTGATCTAATCCTGGCTTAACTGAATTTAAACTTGATCCAAGTTGGATCATTAATTAACTCATTGAGTTCAATTAAAAAAAAAAGCCAATCCGATTTAAGAGTGAGTTTTGATCCCAAATTCAACTCTTAATTTTAACAACCATGAATTGCAAAACTAAGATAATGTTTGTCACATCTAAATCTTCTATGATAGCCATGAATATAAAGCTACCTTAAGTTAACACATACCACAAGTTGAAAAGAAATAAAATTATTTCAGTGACATGATATAGCTATATGAGAATCTGTCAAAAAAGTTGATTCCCTCTTACTACGCCTAAGCACTTTCTATCACATCATCTCCAAAAGAATGATGCCAACAATATGTTGAAAAGAACTTTGAATGATTGATTACTACAATAACAAGGAAGATGTGGAAGGCTGAAAGGACAACAATGTAAAAACAAATGTCATTTGCGGGACTAAAATATGCAGATAGCATCGACTCTAATTGTTTTAGTTCAGGACTTTTGTTTTAATTCACAATTTCTGAACTACATAATTATATGAGTACATCGTATGATATTGTCAACAATTGCCAGAGAAAAAAACATACATAAGACAAAAAGTGATAGCATGATGCCCAAGGAAACATTTGATAGTAATCCGATCTCCTCACAGCAAAAAACAACAATAACGAAAAGTAAAGGCAGCAGAAATTAGTAAAATAATTTTATTTCGGCAAGATAAATCAAGATACAAGTTGATATCTATTCGAGAGGTAAATCGGCTCTCAACAAACCCTAGGCGCTGCTTGGAACAAATCCAAAGAAAACTAGAGCAAAACACAATTCACATAATGAAAATAAACAACCCAATTAGCCCTAATATAAACCTTCCTATTTTCCTCCCAAATCTGAATTCAAATCATCCCTCTTTCCCTAAATAAACCTGTCCTAATTCCCTCCCAAATCTAAATTCACATTACACTCTTTCTCAAAATAAATATTTTCAAATTCCCTCTCAATTTTGATTTTCTATGGTAAGTAATTAAAAGTGGAATTATTCCCCTTTGAGTCCCCCCTCTTCTTGCTCACTCTACTGGGGTCCATCGGCTCAGTTGCCGATCCATCAATACTCCCCTCCCAAAAAGTCACATTGTCCTCAAGGTGGAAAGAGGGTAACTATTTCTAGATGGTACTGTAGGGCTCCCATGTCACCTCATACTCTGGTAAATCATTCCATTTAATTAGCACCTCCCTGATCCCCTTATATGCTTAGCGCACCATCTCTGGTAGTTTTAATATCACCTCCATATCATCTGACAGTATGGCCGGTAGTGCGGATGAGAGTGCGTGGTTTCCAATGGCTCGTCTCATTTGCAATACATGAAATACGAGATGGAAGACTGAGGCCGGTGACAAACGCAGGTGATATGCTATTGTGCTAATGTGTTCAATGAATATATCATTCTTTTTGTATCAATAAATCAATAACAGTGTCAATAATAAATCCTTACATTAATATGAATAATGCTCAAATAATATTTATTCCAATAGTCACATTAAACAAGTAAGAATTATGCCTATCACAATGTTTTTCAATATCGGTGTAAGTATCAATAGTCATTAGCTTAGTAAATAGACTTGTTACCCTTTGCCCATCGGCACAGTAATCATCTCCTTATAACTCTCAATCAGTGTTTCACGTGAATTAACAACAACAACAACAACATCAAGCCTTTATCCCACTACGTGGGGTCGGCTACATGAATCCTTTTTCTCCATTGTGTCCTATTAAAAGTCAAATTCTCGTTTAAATCTAATAAAGAAAGGTCATTCCTAATATTTTCTAACCAAGTCTTTTTAGGTCTACTCCTACCTTTCTTAACATAAGTCAAATCTAATACCTCTACTCTCCTAACCGGGTCATCGCAAGGCCGCCGTTTTATGTGACCAAACCATCTAAGGCAACTTTCTCTAATCTTATCTTCTACTAGAGCTACTCCAACCTTTTCACGTATATGCTCATTTCGTATCCTATCTCTAAGGGTAAAGCCACTCATCCACCTGAGCATCCTCATCTCTGCCACACTTAACTTAGTATTATGCTTCTCTTTTAAAGGCCAACATTCGGCACCATAAAGCATTGCAGGCCTCACTACCATCTTATAGAATTTTCCCTTAAGTTTGAGGGGTACATTTCTATCACATAACAAGCCCGATGCATTCCTCCACTTCAACCATCCAACTTGAATTCTGCTGATAATATCCCCATCTATTTCACCATCACTCTGAACAATAGATCCAAGATATCTAAAACGTGTACTCTTATTAATGACTTGATCGCCCAAAGTCACAATCCCCTCACTAGGTCTATTACTACTAAAATTGCACTCCAAATATTTCGTTTTAGATCTACTCAAGCGAAAACCTTTAGACTCTAAAGTTGACCTCCATAATTAAAGTTTACCTTCAACTCCCTCTCTAGTCTTATCAACAAGAAGAATATCATCAGCAAAAAGCATACACCAAGGTACATCCTCTTGCAAATGTCTAGTGAGAACATCCATGACTAAAGCAAAAAGATATGGGCTTAAGGCTGATCCTTGATGTAACCCAACCGAAATAGGGAAATACTTGGTCAATCCACCTTGTGTTTGAACACAAGTAATAGCTCCTGTATACATATCTTTAATGATTTGAATATAAGCATTATTGACTCCTTTCTTTTCAAGAACTCTCCATAGCACTTCTCTTGGAACTTTATCATATGCTTTTTCTAAATCAATAAATATCATATGTAGATCATCCTTATTTTCTCTATATATTTCTCCATCAAACCTCTTAATAAATGTATGGCTTCCATAGTCGACCTACCCGGCATGAATCCAAATTGATTTTGAGAAACATTAGTATCACGCCGCAACCTATGCTCCAAAACTCGCTCCCATAGTTTTAAAGTATGACACATTAACTTAATACCTCTATAATTCGCACAATCTTGTACATCACCTTTATTCTTAAAAATAGGAATTAACACACTCATTCTCCACTCATCTGGCATCTTCTTAGTCTTCAAAATAGTATTAAAAAGTTTAGTAAGCCCTGAAATTCCTTCATCTCCTAAGCATTTCCATACCTCTATTGAAATATCATCAGTGTTTCACGTGAATCAATAGAGGATAATATCAAACCATATTATTTAAAGAAAAGCTTATAGGCCTACCATCATGTAAAGGTCAATCAGTCTCTAACCATTAGTCAACCAGTCTTTACTTATCTTTTACGCATACATATTATTATCACATTACTATAATAGTAAAAATGATTAGCTATTTTTCAATCACATACACACATTCATTTTCAATGTATTACAGTAAATAAAATATAATTGAGCTTAATTTAGAAAGTGTCAAAATGTCATAACGGTAGATAACAAAAATCATACTGAGCAAAAATTTATATTTTCAGAATTTAACCAAATTATCAAATTTTGCATAAAAATAATATTCTTAAGCTTTGGTTAAACTAAATATATATTTTTAAACGTCAAAATAAATTTCTGAATAAGCAAAAATAACTTTATTTTTAAAATCATCTAGTGAAAAAATCTCTAATAAATATTCAAATAAACCATATTCCCAATGTCAAATTGAACGTCTCTACTGTGTCCATCTACCTACTTCTTTATAATTTATTGTTCTCTCCATAGATGTTCCCCCAATTCTGCCAAAATCTGATATCTTTCTCCTAAGTACTGATCCACTGATGACACTGGTGTGTTGCCATGCCCATAATGTATTATATGAGGTGGATCCCTCTCATATAGAATTTTAAATGGCGTTCTATGGGCTATTATATGATATGAAGTTTATACCAATATTCCGCCCAGGCTAACCACTTGGCCCACATCTTTGATGTATTTAATATAAAGCAATGAAGATGAGTCTCCACACTGCGATTCACCACCTTCATCTGGCCATTCGTCGGGGCTAGTAATTGTACTCCGCTTCGAGATAGTCCCCTGCATCTGAATAACTCCCTCCAAAAGTGGCTCGGAAAAACCTTATCCCGATCGGAAACAATGGACTCAGGTATGCCATGTAAACGAACCACCTCTCTAATGAATACAGTTGACATTAACACCGTGGTTAATGGGCATATTTACTCAATCTGTCCACCACCACTAGAATCATAGTGAACCCTTCTGATTTAAGTAGTCCCTTAATGAAGTCCATAGTCACCTCTTCCCACACTTTCACGGATAATGCTAAAGGCTGTAGAAGACCAACTCGAGCCATAGCTAAGTATTTATGTCTCTCTAGGTATTTGTGCCTCTGACACACATCACAACTGGCCACCAACTCCTCTACATCCTTCTGCAGGCCTACCCAGTATAGCTCTGCTACCAGTCTATGATATGTGTTCTGAACTCCTGAATGTCCCCCAATAATTGTGCCATAAAAATCATGCAACAAGTGAGGCATGTGTGATGATGTCCTTGAAAGCACAAACTGTCCCTGATAAAAAAGCTTTTGACCTATAAAAGAGTTACCATGATGGCTATTTGTTAGACGCTTGTGAGGCGGAACAGGCTTCCATCTGTGAGGCGGAACATGTTCCACCTGTTTAAGTGGTGTGGGGCCTAGCAGTCCAACAATATTTAAGGCTAGCAATTAAGAGTAAATTAAAGAGGGGATTATGAGGAAAATTCAAATTAGGAGGTTTATTTTGGCATTAACTATATTTTGTATGGTTTAATTATATTGTTTATCATAAGGTTAGATTTTATTTTCTGAAAATTAAAGAGTTCTTAGATTTTGTTTGGGTTCTAGCCGCCGGCTAGAGATTGGGAGAGCTGGATCCTCCTCTCCAATTGAGAATCCAATTGTATCTTGTTATTTTTTTTCGTATTCCTCGCAATAAAAAGTTTGTGGTGTCTTCTTCCTAATTTTTTCATTAAAGTTCGCTGATTTTGTTGAAAGAGCACATATTTCCTATCAAATTGGTATCAGAGCAATTTCCTAGGCAAAAATATAGTTCTTTTTCCTTGATTTCTGTTGCATTTCCTGTCCGATCTTACTATTTTTTGCTTATTGAAGACCAGAACCGTTGTTTTTTTTGCTGTTTTATTTGTTTGGAACCAAGATCCGAGTACTCATGGCAAGAAAAAAGGTAGAAGTGTTGGAGGGAGAGATTGAAAAATTGAAATATGAAATTTCAGATCTCCGAACTCAAGCTTCATATTTCAAAAGTCAAATTTTAGGCATCCATGAGAAGATCGATGGGAAATTTTTTATCCTGGAGGAGATATTGAAGAAGTTGCTCTAGAGCCAAATCAAAACGACGTTGTTAAAGGTGAGGGAGGCCGCTAATAGTCAAAGAAGTGGGAAAAATCCTAATCCGAATAGGCGAAGGGAAGCTCTGGGGGCGGAGATTGTAGAGGGAGAAGAAAGAATGCTTCCCCTAGAGCATATTCCTAGGGATGAGTTTGGTACAGGGCATGGGGAGAGGCATGAAGGGGTTGAGCATGAGCGGAAGGGTGATGAATTTGAAAGGAGAAGGGATGGATTTGAAAGAAGGGGTGTTGAATTTGAAAGGAGA
The DNA here is from genome assembly GCA_019514585.1 of Dendrobium officinale. Classification (NCBI taxonomy): domain Eukaryota; kingdom Viridiplantae; phylum Streptophyta; class Magnoliopsida; order Asparagales; family Orchidaceae; genus Dendrobium; species Dendrobium officinale. The sequence continues at coordinate 5,206,060 of CM033700.1, forward strand.
ATGACAAAATTTGAAAGACAGGGGGCTTGTTTATGATTGAAGGGGCAATGAATTTAATAGAAGAGGGGTTGAGCATGGTTGAAGGATGCTGAATCTGAAGGGAGAAGGTGGGCTTGTAATGAAATGTTTGGGTATGAGCAGAGAAGGGATGATTGACATAATTGGGAGAAGTCACCCCCTTGGGGAATGGAAAATTTTGGAGGAAATAGAGGTAACAAAGGAGATCTAAGGGTGAGGAAGTTAAAGATGCTTATGTTTACGGATGCAAATTGGTGAATCTACGAGGAGGAAAGATACTTTACCGTCAATAGGTTGATGGAGGAGGGGAGATAGACAACAATCAGGATGTACTTGGAGGGGAAAACTTTGGCATAATACCATTGGAGGGATACGAGGCGACTCATACGAACTTAGAGGGAGTTTAAGAAATGCTTGTTGAAACATTTCTGAATCGGTAGGGGAGAGGACTTTTATGAGCAGCTTTTTGCTTTGATGCAATAGGGGACAATAGTGGAATACCATGAGCTGTTTAATCACCAGGCCAGCTGACTAGACCGGCTTCCAGAGACTATACTAGAGGGGAACTTTATAAAAGGGCTCAAACCAGAGATTCAAGAGTCAGTTAGAGTTATGAGGCATCGTGATTTGGGAGAGGCTATGGAGCTAGCCCAGTTAGTAGAGGATCAGAGGCACCACTGGAGAGAGAGAGGCTGGAGGCAGCAGCTCAGAAGGATCATACAAGATGACCACCACCTTTTTGGCATCAAAGGAGCTAACACTGCGTACTCATAAGAGACCCCGAGAGAGAAAATTATAGGAAGACCAGGGGAAAACTTCAAGAAACTCATAAAGAATGAGGTACATGAGAATAGGGCGAAGGGGGTTGTGTTTTAAATTTGAGGAGATCTATACACCAGGGCACAGATGTAAGGATCAAACTCTTCAGATTCTCACTATTTGTGATGACGAGGAAGATGAGGAAGGAGCCATTTTTCTACCTTGCAGACAATGAGAGTCTTTGGGAGGGGGTATTGTTAGACGTCCGTGAGGCCGAACAGGTTCCCGTTTGTGAGGCAGAATAGCTTTCACCTGCTTAAATGGTGTGGGGCCCATCAATCTAGCACATTTAAGGCTAGCAATTAAGAAAAAATTGAAGAGGATATTAGGAGGGCTGTTTTGACAATAACTATATTTTGTATGCTTTAAATATATTATTTATCCTAGGATTAGGTTTTATCTGGTGTTTTTTTTTAAATTGGAGAGTTCTTAGGTTTTGTTTGGGCTCTAGCCACCGGCTAGAGATTGAAAGAGCCGGATCATCCTCTCCAATTGAGGATCCAACTATATCTTATTATTGTCATTCATATTCCTTACAATATAAAGTTTGTGGTGTGTGTTCTTCCACATTTTTTCATTATGATTAGCTAATTTGGTCGAAAGAGCACCTACTTTCTATTACTATTCTTGTCATGCAATAAGTCTCCTTTGATCTTACTCAGCTCATTATCCTGCTGGCTCTAAGGCTTCAAGGCCTCCCAATACACCATCATGGGAACAAATAGAGCCATAACCTGTGGGTCTTCATCACATCTAGAGAGAGAATATGTAGCTTTATTTTTCAGCCAAGGCATGTACTGAATTTCAAAGTCATAACCCAATAACTTGGAAAGCTAGGATTGATGTCCTCTGTCACCATCCACAACTCTAACAGAAACTTCAAACTCATGTGGTTGGCCCTAACAATGAAGTGTCACCCAAACAGGCAAGGTTAACACTTATGTATTGCCAACACTAAAGCCATCAGCTCCCACTCATACATTGATTTCAGTCTAACCCTAGCGGTCAACACCTGATTGAAATATGCTATGGATCTCTAAATCTGCATGAGAACTGCACCTAACCCATAGCCTGATGCATATGTCTCCACTACAAACGGCTGGATGAAATCATGTGATGCTAACACAGGAACATTCATCATGGCTTTCTTCAACTGCTCAAATGCTTGGGTGGCTGCCCCCACTTTTAAACTATCATTCTTTAGTTGCTCTATCAACAACCGTGCTATAGAACTGTATCCCCTCACAAACTTTTTGTAGTACCCTATGAGTTCCAAAAAAAACCCTCAACTTCTTTAGGGTTTTAGGGAAGGGCTACTATAGCCTCTACCTTGTAAAGATCTGCAGACTCTTGATTTAGACACCACATGTCTCAAATACTCCGTCATTTATTGTGCAAAGAAACACTTCTTCAAATTGGCATATAGCTGATGCTCCTTCAATGTCACTAACATGACCCTCAAATGCTGCACATGCTCTTCCTCAGACTAGCTATACCTCAAAATGTCATAAAGAAAATCAATACAAACTTGCGAAGGTAGGGCTGCAATACCTTATTCATAAGCAACTGAAAAGTAGCTGGAGCATTGATAAGCCCAAAAGGCATCACTAAGAACTCGTACTAACCTTTATGAGTCTTGAAAGCAATCTTGTGGATGTTCACAGGCCACATTATGATCTGATGGTGTAGCAATTTCAGATCAATTTTAAAGAATATCACTGCTCCATATAACTCATCTAGCAACTCATCAATAATTAGTATAGGAAATTTATCCAACATTATTTCTTTATTCAGAGCATGATAATCTACACAAAATCTCTAACTATCGACCTTATTCTTCACTGGCAACACAGGACTGGAGAAGGGACTAACACCGGAATGAATGATCTGGGGTCCTCCAACATCTCCTTAATTAGTTTCTCAATTTCATCCTTATGAACCTGTCAATACCAGCAGGATCGAACACTGATAGGGGATACCCCTTCCTTTAGGAAGATGGCATGCTCATGCTCCTTAGGAGAGTTAGGCCTGAGGGCAACTAGAACATCTTACTGAATTGTTGCATAAGTGGTTGGACTATCTCTAGAACCTCCTCTTCTTTCTCCATCCATATCCCTCCCTCAAGGCTTTGGAGTTATACTAAGAATCCCATCCCAGCTCCCTATATTGTCCGCAACTTGATCTTAAGAGAAATCCTGATTTTGAACAGACAAGGATCCCCCTAATCCTCACGGACCTCACCTTCCTCCCTCCCACCATGAATTCTATAGTCAATGTCTTCCAATCCACGTTAGTCTCTTTTAGGGTTTGCAACCACTTCATGCCCAAAATTACATTTGTGCTCCCTAACTCCAAGGGAAGGAAATCCTCCCTCACCTGGATCGTCTCCTACAATCTCACCATCAGCCCTGGGCAGATGCCTCTACTCTTCTCCACCTTCCCTATTCCCATCATCACCCCAAAATAGCCTATGTCGACCAACTTTAGCCCTAACATGTCTATCACTTAGTTGGAGATGAAATTGTGGATCGCTCCACTTCCACCATAACTACTACTGATACTCCTCCTATCTGTCCACTCACCTTCATGTTGTGATTTGAGATAAACCCACCATTGAGTTCAGGGAGGTCTCCGCCACATCTAGGTGCAAATGCTCCTCCTCCTCAATCGTCTCCTCCTCATAACAAATTCTAAGTACCTGCAATGAACGATCCATGCAGCAGTGGCTCGGTGTAAACTTCTCATCGCAATAGAAACAGTCTCCTAGCCCACTTCTCTTAAACCTTTGCCTCAGTCAGCTGCTTGTAATTTCCCTCGGGCTATACTCCTAATCCCCTATGCTTGGGTACTTCTCTCTAAATGGGCACAAATTGTATCTTTAATGCCAAAAAAGTAGTATTCGTATGGTATGAAGCTCCCAGACTGCTTGCCTTATTGCTTCTCTCAAGTGAGTTTTTGTCCTCCACCAATTGGGCTACTACCTTTATAACCTCCCCCAATCTCAGGGCCCCAATAATTGGTCAAGAACCCTAATCAGTGGCTTGAGCCCCTTGTTGAAATTCCCCTTCAACATTGTCTCAGATAGCCTCTCCAATCGATTAAAAAGGTACTCAAATCTCTCCCAATAATCCATCATTGTCCCTTTCTGAAACAGAGCAAAGAATTGATCTTAGAAGTTTCCTTTCCGACTGGTTCAAAAATATTCTAATAAACTATCTTTGAACTCCCTCCACGATCGAATTGGATCTCACATGACTCTCTACTGATACTAAGATAAGACCTCCTTCAAGCAAAAAGCTACCGCCATGAGTCTTTCCTCCTCTGTCAACCCATTCACCTCAAACCACCTCTTCACCCGATAGATCCACCCATGAGCATCTTCCCCCTCAAAAACAGGAATCTTCAGTTTTCTCACTCTCAAATCCCCTCAGCCCCAACTTCCTCTTCCACCTTCAGCTCCTCCCATGAGGCAATTATTGTGATCTCTCCATTATTCTCTCCCACCCCTCCTCCTTTCATAAATATCCTCTTCCTCAAAATTAGCCTTTCTCGTTTCTTCCTCCTTATTTCTCCTCATGTCTTATGCTTCACCCATCTCCCTCTTGGTTACAGTTCTAGAGATGATGTATTTTCCCTGTCGCCCAAGATTTCTACTTCTTGATCATCCCCCATTATGTCGATACTGGGGTTTCCCTCACTTTCTTGGCCATCGCCTGTGCTCTCGCCTCCGATGTTGTCAGTTGAGTGTGAAGCTCTAATATTTTCTTCATTATGTCCTGTAGATTAGAAAACCTTCCTTCCATGGATGAAATCCATTCCTCAACTTCAGATTTGAGTTGGCCAACTTCTCATTCTAGTTTCACTTCCAAATCATCCACTTTCTTCGGCATCATAGGTCCCGAATCGTGTTTGATACCAATTTGATAGGAATCCGATCTCCTCACAGCAAAAACAACAATAACAAAGAGAAAACATGGCAGAAATCAGCAAGCAAGATTTTTATTTCGACAAAATAAACCAAGATACAAGTTTATATACTATTCGAGAGGCAGATTGACTCTTCACAAATCCTAGGCATTGGTAGGAACAACTCCAAAGAAAACTATATCAAAATATAATTCACATAATGAAAATAAAACAATGTAATTAACCCTAATATAAATCTTCCTATTTTCCTCCCAAATCTGAATTCAAATCAGACAACTTTCCTTAAATAAACCTTTCCTAATTTCCTCATAATTTTGAATTTAAATCAAGCCTCTTTCCCTAAATAAACATTTCCTAATTCCTCACAATTTTGATTTTCAATTATAAGTAATTAAAGGTGAATTATTTTCCTTTGAGCCCCCTCTCTTCTTGCCCACTGCCCACCCTAGTGGGGTCCATCGACTCAGCCACCGATCCATCAACATCACAATGGGAAAACAACTTATTTAGACAGCCAAGTATGAAGCTTGCTAAAAATTAGAGAGTGATAATAATATTTTTATTTTTTGACACCATTTGCTGACTAGAATCTGAAACCTCAATCCACCAAAGTGTCATCATTCAAAATGCTCTCAGAATCAAAAATTTGCTGTGAATCATGGTTATCAATGTCTTCAAAAATAGAAGGATCACTATCTATGATATTACTATAGATGATGCAAAGAACATTTCTATAAGGCTAATAGAGGTAGCCACAAGTACTAGGACTGTAAATGAATCAAATCAAGTGAAGTACTGCATTATTCAGGCTCTTTCATTCTTTTTTTTTATCAAATACTTGTTCAAATTTATTTATTAAATTTTTCATTGAGTAGGAGCCAAAATCAAGCTTTAACCAAACCTAACTTACCATCCGTTTGATGCTTAATAATTTAAACATATAACCTAATTTCTATATTTAACTTGTTCGGTGAAGTTTAGAAATTAATAAGAAAGGATTTAAATTTACCTATTTGATTATTTATTTGATATGTTCATTATAGATATACATTTAATGATATAAATGACTTTTAACATTTAAATGTATAACTATAAAAAAATTAAAACAATAACACAGAATAAATCATCAACTAAAAAACTATGCCATCATTAAATGAGCATTTCATCGTGTTTTTACCAATTTATTTGTTAAACAACAAATGATCATGTTCAAAAACAAAAATGAACAAGCTAGTCACTATTCAAACTAATTCATTTATGTGATGAGTTTCTAAATTGTATTCTAACTTTTTAATCATGTAGATAAACTAGCATTATATAAGTGAGTATCAAGTTGCAAAATCTGCGAGAAAAATTCGTGGTTTTTGTTTGTGGGGGGCAATCAAGTTGCACAATTACCTGAAAAGAAATGGTTTAGAAAGAAAATGAATATGTAACACCGGCCATAAAAGTTAATGTTGACTATTAGACTAGATCAATCCAAGACATAATATGATTCATAAAATCTATATGTAATTTAAAGCATAATTATATTCCTCGCATGCTCAATAAGACAATTAGCAAATTCTACCTGATCAACATGACAATTCCAACAGAATGAGATCATGTAAGTTAAAATTGATGCCCTAATAGCGATCAGCATGATTCACAGCACCCATTCTTGACCAACCATGGCATCTACAATCCATATATATATATATATATATATATATATATATATATATATATATATATATATATATAACAACCACTGATAAGAGAATATAGACTACTGAAACTGTGGTGACATGCAAATCAAAACTAAAGTTCATGACACTAAGCAATGTAAATATAATCTTATAACAATTAGTTAGAGAAACAAGATTAAAAAAACCACAAAATCATATGTTTATTTGGAGGAAAGAGAAGAATATATAGGCTAAACACTTGCAGAAACTGAATTGAAATGGGAAAAGCAAGATTAATGCATTCAATCCTACAATTAAAAAAATATGATTCCCTACTGATGATATAGTTTACATAGATTTTTTTTTTATTACATACCATTAAATGCTCTATTGGACGCCTACCAGCATACTACTCAAGGTGCCAACCGATGCATATTGTGTATTGTAAGCGGTGTCACCAATAGTCTCCACAAGAACAAGATCCATCCTTAAAATGATGAAATCTTCTTACATCTCTCAAAATGATCTCTCTCTTTACAATTTTAGAGATGAACTTGGTGGCCTCATGACAGTCATTGCATACTCTAAGGTTTTTAGCTACTCTAATGGTTGAACCAGCAGGTGTGTTCAGCAAACCAAATGCTATTGCCAATTTCTCACTATGGCCACAGAGAAGAATCTCTTTCTCATCCTCATCAACATTGTGAAGGACACAAGACGTATCTGGCACATAGCCTTCCTTCCTCATTTTTTCCCATAAAGCATCAAGGTGTGCATGGAGTTGTGGACTCTGCGGATGTAATGAGTCCCCAACAGTGAATTGGTGGACTTTGTCACCAACTTCAATCCAGCTGCAACCTGGCTCTTTTCTTACTCCCATCTCCTTCATCCTCTTCCTAACTTCATTTGCCCTGTCCCATAGGCCAGAGGCTGCAAATATGTTAGAAAGTAGGATATAGTGACTTGCCTCATTGGGTTCTAGCTCAAAGAGTTGATTAGCAGATATTTCACCAAGTTTAACATCTCGGTGGATGCAACAAGCACCCAACAAGCTGCTCCACGCTCCTGTTTTGGTTTGAGTCAGGTTCCATTGTCTTAATGAGCTGATATGCTTTCTCTAATTGCCCAGAACGACCAAGCATATCCACCACACAAGCATAGTGGTCTGGACTGCGCTCTACCCCATAGTCCACTTTCATCCTATTAAACAGTTCCAAGCCTTCATTGACCAAGCCAGAGTGGCTGCAAGCAGCAAATACTGCAATGAAAGTAACCTCATTAGGCCTAACTTCCCTTCTAGCCACCATATCATGGAAAAGCTTGAGTGCTTCCTCTCCATGTCCATTCATTCCATAAGCCATGATAAGCACATTCCAGGTAATTACATTGCGTTTGGGCATTCTCTCAAACATCCTTCTAGAAAGGGTAAGGCAACCACATTTAGCGTACATGTCAACCAAAGCGCTACCTACTGCAATATCATAGTCTAATCTGTTCCGAACTGCATAGCCATGGATCTCCTTCCCCTTAACTAGTGCTGTGAGAGAGGCACATGATGGAAGAAGAGTCATCAGAGTTATGTTATTGGGTTTTTCATAGTCAAGCCCTACATAATTGCTACGTTCATCTTCTGCTTCTTTACATTCTGCAGTTCTCTTTCCTGTTCTTTGCATTTCTGACAGAAGTTGAAATGCTTCTGTGAGTTGGTCAGCGACAATACAGCCTGAGATCATAGTGTTCCAAGCAACTACATCTCTAGCCCCCATACAGCTAAATATCTTCCATGAAACCTCCATCTTTCCAACCCTTGCGTACATATCCATAAGAGCATTCTGTACATACTTGTCAGAACCTAAACCCTTCTTCACAACATAACCATGAATGCTTTCCTTAGAGCTAAATGCCTTGGAACGGACACAAGAAGGAAGGACACTTGCTAAAGTGGTAGCATTTGGACACAACCCTGCAGCCTCTTCCATCACAATAAAAAGCTCTAGGGCCTCTTCATCAAATGCATTCTGTGAATATCCAGAGATCATTGCATTCCAAAGCCCCAATCTAGGTTCTGAAACTCCGTCAAAAACAAGACGGGCCTTCACAATCTCTCCAAAGTTGCAATACATGTCCACCAATGCACTTGCAACAAATGAATTCTCACATAAGCCATTATTTCTGACAGAGAAAGCATGAATTTCCTTCCCAAAATCCAACAAGTCAGTCTGGGTACAAACTGGGAGAATGCTTGACAGTGTAACACCATCTGGTTTAATCCCGCCAACAACCATTCGATTCAGAACATCCATTGCCTCCATATATCGTTCATTCTGCGCTAGGGAACTGATCATCGTATTCCAGGTCACAATATCACGATTGTCAAACCTATCAAACAGAGCAACAGAATCCCCTATACTTCCTAACTTAGCATACAGAGTTATCAAAGAATTATATGCGTATGTCTTTCCATCAGAGTATAATCCCACCCTAAGCCCATGGCCGTGCAGCTCCTTAGCAAGCCTTCTTCCATCGCGCTTCCCAACGCTCGTACAAGCCTGCGAGACACTAACAAGTGTAAACGAGCTCTCATCAAAACCATGCTCCTGCATAATCCTAAAGCCCTCTAACGCCATCTCCCACTCCTCAAACATGCACAGTGCGGAGATTATAGAATTCCACGAGACTTGATCTGGCTCAGAAATTCGATCGAACACCTTGAGGGCGTTGCAGATGTCGCCGCACTTGGCATACATTGTGACGAGTGAGTTGGGGACGGCGGCTGGGGATGATATATGGCCGGATTTGATGGAGGCAGCATGGAGCTGGCAGCCTAACGCGAGGTCATGGAGGCCAGCGGCAGATTTCACGGCGGCCGGGAAGGCGAAATGGTCCGGGAGGGCGCCGGCGGCGGTCATGTCGACGTAGGTGCGGAGAGCGGAGTGGAAGCAATTGTTGCGGGAGTGAGAGCGAAGGGTTTCGACCCATGATGAGGACGGCGATGCGGGCTCGTCGGCGTCGGCAGTGAATGGTAGAGGTGCTTTTTGGAATTTGTTAGGTTGACGGGGTTGTGGGGGTAAAAGTAGGTGGTGAAGGGTAGGGGAAGAAGGTACGATTTGGAGAACCGACATCGCTCGTTGGTTTTGCCTTCGCGGGGTTTCTGCGGATAAATGTTGTGCATAATTATTTTTTCAAAGAGCTAATTATTTCGACACCTAAATTAAATAAAAATTTTGATTTAAGTTTATATTATCAATATTTTTTTTTATTTCTAAAATTAATGCTCAAATAGTTAAAATGAATTAATTGATTTCTGTATTCATTTGTTATATAATTAAATCATTTAAAATTTAATAAATTATTGAGGATGAAAAATGATAATTATATTTTTCTCTTTGAGATATGCATTTATTACTATTATTAAAAAATTTAAGGAGTTATTTTTTGAAGTATGTGAGATTTGGTTATTATAAATGAAAATTAATTAAAAATAACTTCTTAAAATACTTTGAAAAAGAATCTTAATTAAAGCTGCCCTAAAATGTAACCCTCATTTTGCATACCCATCTTGATCGTTCACTTTGTGCTAGCTCATCGCTCGGGTCCAAATACACTCGATATAATCTTCATCAGCTCTAATTTTGGCTTCGTTTGGCAAGACTTTTTTACTGCTTCTTAAAGCAACTTTTTAGTATAAAAATTTTAATTTTTGTATTAAAAAACTGTTTTAAAAAACAATAAAAAAACCGTCCCAAACGAAGCCTTAGTTGGATCTATCTTGGTCAGCCAAAATGCCTCACCAAGTTACTCGTGTTGAAGCTTCATTCACATAGCATGGCACGTCACCTATCTGAATGATATAAAGCTTCATCAGGTATAACATAAATTACACTATTTACACGTATATGATAAAAAACTAGTACTTTGATTTGAGTTCCATCATCTTCCAAGAAATATCATATCGCAAATATCAACATATCAAAATCTCTACCTAAATTGTTAAGAATTATTCATGTTTATTGAATGCTTCCTTTGGAACAATTATTACATCCTCCGACCGAATGTAGAGGAGCGTTCGGTTTTAGACAAAAATGCGCCTATACCGAGGTGTACCGAGTTTTTTGAAAAAACTCGGTACACCTCGGTATAGGCGCATTTTTGCCTAAAACCGAACGCTCCTCTACATCCTTACACCGAACGAAATAAAAGTTCCTTCCTTTGTTATGGAACACGCCCACTCTTTCCAATGTTGAATGTTTTTTTCTGAACTTTATGATTCGTCTAGGAATTTTTGTGGCGGTAAAGAAATATAAAGTTTAACGTATTAGCTTTGTACGAAGATCCAACACAATTAGATAAAAAAGTGAGGGTGTAATATTTATAAGAGACGCTAAAATTTTTACGTTGAAAACCCTGAAAAGGGGAAAAATGACAGGGTCTTTATCTAGTTTGGATGAATCCACTAGTATTTGCATCATATAGAGTGCATTGTATGATGAGACTTGAAAGAATCACTATTGATACATCTATTTGGTTGGTATAACCGTAATCGGCGGGCGACGGAGGTCGAAAAGAATGTAGTTTGGTGACAGTGGTCGGAGGGACTGTAGTTGGTAGACGATAATGATCAGAAAAGACCATAGTCAAGCGACAAAGGTCGAAAGGACAGCAATCTAGCTATAGAGGTCGGAAGGACCATAATCGGCGGGCGATAGTGACCAGAAAGATTGTTGTCTAACGACTGATGGTCTCCGATTAAATTTTAGAAGTTTTCAACTTGGTTTTGCCTCGAGATTCGTGCCCAATCAAGATAAATTTTTTATGATATATCAACGATTATTCTCTCTCGTTCAACACTTCAACATAGCGTCAATTGGATGGTTATTTATGTTTAGCTAGATTTTAAGTACATTGCCGCCCTTTGGGTTCATGAGAAATTTTGATCTTGTAGATTTCTATAATTGTATATAGAGCCTCCTATTAGAGAACGATCAATTAGCTTACACATCACCATAAATTACATTTATAGAGTGTTTACAACATTAATAAAATTATTTGTCAGTGATTGTTATTGTCAAAATCGATCTAACCATTTTTAAATAAAAAAGAAAATTATTGAAACCAAATAATGCTTAAACATAAAAGGTAAATATTTATTTTTTAGAAATTTATAGTGTTTTGTAAAATTTTGATAGGTCATCGAAAAATTATCTTGATCGGGCACGAATCTCGAGGTGAAAATCAAGTTGGAAACTTCAAAAATTAAATCCGGGATCACATGAACTTTGATTCCAATAAACTTACAGTCAAACTGAGCGTCTCGGAAATACGAACCCAACGATACCAAGTTCAACTCGATCAGAGCCCAAATGAGTCCAAATCAAAAACCCGAAGCGCTGTTGAAAAGTTCGAACCACAATTCCGAAGTCATTAAGACCTTCAAATGCTTGATAAACGGTCCATGATCGAAGGATTCAATATCGTCCATTCATCCGAACCACTCCATATTCGCCCCTGATCTATCATCTATTTACGAGCCATGCCACTCTAGAAAATCTATAAATAGACCCCTCATTTCTCTTTTGGGGGGGGGGGGGGGGGGGGGGCGCTCGGTTGGGGAAGAAAGACGAATAGGAGAAGAGAAGAATAGGAGGGAAGAGACTCCTCCTCGACCACCGCCGGAGTTCCGCTCGAACTCCAAATGACGCCAGAATTCTGCCTGACTTCCATGGACACCAGAATTCTGCCCGACTTCCACGGGACGCCAGAATTATGTCTGACTTCCACGAGACGCTGAAATTTTGCCCAAGTAACGACAGAGTTCCCCCCTGACGCCGAAACTCCGCCCAAGTGATACCGGAGTTCTCCTCGGCCTCCAACAGACGTCGGACTTCTACCTGATGCCAGACCTTCACTCATCGCCAAGTTTCTACCTGATGCCGGACTTCTACCGGTTATCAGACTTTTGCTGGACATCTATCCGAAGATGGATTTCTTTCCATTGTTGTACTTCTACCTAACGTCGTCCTTTTGACCTTCGTCGTCAGACAACAGTCCTTCCGACCTCCGTCGCCAGCCGACTACGGTCCTTCTGACTTACGTCGCCCGCTGACTACAGTCTTTCCGACCTCCGTCACCTGCCGACTACGGTCCTCCTGACTTAAGTCGCCCGCCGACTAAAGTCGCCCGCCGACTAAAGTCTTTCCGACCTCCATCGCCCGCCGACTATGGTCATTCTGACTTATTTGGCCCACTGACTACGGTCCTTCCGATCTCCTTCGCCCACCGACTACGATCCTCCTGACTTACGTCACCCGCCGACTACAGTCTTTCCGACCTCCGTCGCCCACCGACTAGGGTCCTTCTGACTTACGTCGCCCACCGACTACAGTCCTTCCGACCTCTATCTCCAGTCGATTACGGTCCTTCTGACTTACGTCACCCGCCGACTACAGTCTTTCCGACCTCCGTCGCCCGAAACTACGGTCCTCTTGACTTATGCCGCCCGCCGACTATAGTCTTTCCGACCTCCGTCACCCGCCGACTACGGTCCTTCTGACTTATGTCACCCACCGACTACAGTCTTTCTGATCTCCTTCGCCCGTCGACTACGGTCCTCCTGACTTATGTCGTCAACCGACTACAGTCTTTCCGACCTTCGTCGCCCACCGACTACGGTCCTTCTAACTTACGTCGCCCACCAACTATAGTCCTTCCGACCTCCATCGCCAGCCGACTACGGTCCTCCTGACTTACGTCGTCAGCAGACTACAGTCTTTCCGACCTCCGTCACCAGACTATGGTCCTCCCAACCAAACGAACACGTCAATAGTTCTTCTTTGTATTTACATCATGTAATGTACTCTATAAAATGTACATCAAGCTAAGGTCTTCTCCCAAGGAAGGGCTTTATTTGTAATCAACTGCAATACTAGTGGATTCATTCAAACTGGGCTAGACCCCATGATTTTTCCCCATTTTCAGGGGTTTTCCACGTAAAAATATTAGTGTCTCCTATGAATGCTACACACTCTCTTATCTGATTGCGTGCCGGATTTTCGTACAACGCTAAGACGTTAAATTGAATATTTCTCTACCGTCACGAATACTCATGGACGCAACAATTTTAAAATTCATACTAGTTTTAACCATATTTGATTGAATAACAAAATCTAACAAACACTTTATTTTGTAAGAAAATATTTTCTATAGTTTGAATAACCAAAAAATGAATCTTATGAAGGAATATAATATCTTTTAGAATGCCTCTTTACCATTGTGGCAATTTAGACTTCTTTTGGGATAACTTTTTAATGCTTTTTAAAACAAATTTCTAGTTCAAAATTTTAAGGTTTAAAATATTTTTGTACTGAAAAATAACTTTAAAAAGCAGTACAAAAATTGTCTCAAACGAAGCCTTATGCAACCACGTAGCACATAGGTGCATCACATCTCATAGCATCATATAAGTAAATTTATTTTCATCTACATAAAAATATATGTATTTCATGCATTTTTTTCCTAAAGAAAGAATCTTTTAGAACTATTACTCTTCTTTTTTTTTTAACTTAATAAAATGTAATCACAAATAAATAATGGCAAGATTATAAGCAAATTATCTTAATTTAAAATTATTTAATTAGAATGAATTATATATACATTACCAGATTACCTCAAGGCGAAAATCAATGTCAGAGTTAGGGGATATGTCTCCAGGTAGAAGATAGAGATTTGTCCACAAAAGGAGGGAAAACATGTTCGTCGCCCTATTTCATCAGGCAAATGGGGTGGGACAGCTATAGTAGATAATGAAATCTCGGGCACCATTCATGAGCACATCATTAATGGGACAATCTTTCTTTTTTTTTTTTTTTTTTGATATTTGATATTTAGGTCATTTAAGGCAAACTCATACATACAACCCATATACAAAGACTCGAACCCGAGATCTCTTATTTGGAAGCATAAGCTCTCAACCAATAGACTAAGACGAGCTGTGTTTAATAGGACAATCCACCAATAAGATTTTTCATTCATTGATTTTAGCAACTCAGATGTAGCGGAACGAAAACGATTATTCGGATAGGAGCAATGGTAAATAAGATTAGAGAGAATCGTCTTAGATGATTTGGTTACCTAAAATGTTGGCCTTCAAAAGTATATGTATGTATTACATCTGGTCTATGTTGTAATTTTAAGTTTCGTTTGGGACAGCTTTCTTACTGTTTCTTAAAATAACTTTTTAATACAAAAAATTAAATTTTTATATTAAAAAACTGTTTTAAGAAGCATTAAGAAAATCGTCCCAAACGAAGTCTTAATTATGAGAGATTTCTTGTCTTCTTGCTATTCTAACATTTATACTGGAAATTATTTTGCCTTTGTGATGTAATTTTATTTTATAATTTTATGCGTATTGGGTGCTTTAGTGTAAATAAACAACTTGCAAAATTATTTATTAAGGGAAATCAAAAATCAGCACGCGGTATTGAACAATGAAAAAGACCTTTCAACGCTCAAGTCTGAACTCAAAAATTTTATTTGTTTTCTTCTTTCTTTTTATTACTCGCAAACGACATTTTTGGGGAAAGAAATAATAGAAAGATGATAAAGAATGAGGTGTAATATTTGTTGCAAGTGAACCCATCGATCTGCCTATCTCTTTCGTTTTTCCATCCACTAGCCAAAATCTTCCTCAAAGTAAACGTGCATTCCAAAATAAAAAAATAAAAATATATATAATATCTCTTGCAAAATTTATCAAAATAAATTTTAAATATTTTAATTTATGTTGATATTAGTGTTATATACATGAGCGGATTTGGGGGGGGGGGGGGGGGGGGCGGCTCAGTTGGAGAGATTTTTCTGTGCGGATATCGGGCGCAGCTCTACATCCGGAGGCGAATCAGGTGCAGCCACATCAGCTGTATCGAGCCGCGGTACCAAGCGATACCGAGCGAAGGGATGATGTCGCGCATTCCGGTTGATCTCCGGACGGCGTTTGGTGTTCGCACAGAATACTATCCGCTCGGTTGGGGGAGAAATTATTAGGTGCGGAGTTCGAATGTACCTCGCATCTGGACTCTAATGTGTATAAGCCACATGGCTTGTAAACACCACGTGTATAACTTGTACATAATATGTATATAATATGCATCCTATATATAAGTCAGATGACTTGTATACATTCAAAATCCACACGTAATAATTTCTCCCATTGGTAAGGGGGGGCTGAGGGGCTCATTTTCAGAGCCCTGCATTGGGTACCCATACCCACACCTACCTACGTACCCACCCATACCCAATGGGCATGGGTGGGTATGGGTACGCCCATGACCTCGTGGGGGTGGGTATGGGTGGGCACTCAACATCAATGGACAAATCGATTTACATTAATAATCATCATATGCATGCAGTATATTATAGTAATCCTTACTACGCAGTGCGCAGCACTGAACCGCGGCGCGATCACGATAAAATTTGATATGTGGCTTAAAAGTTTGCAGTCAGAGAAAAATGCAAAAAATCTCAAAGCCATTAATCTGTGGTAGATTGCATTCAAGAAGCATGGTGGGTGGGTGTGGGTGGGAATGACATCCCGAAAGTCACCATAAGTGGGCATAGGTGGGCAAAGCCTGCCAGCGCAAAGCGTGGGTACTCAATGGGTAACCAACCAGGACCCATGTAGGGCTCTGCTCATTTTCCCCACCCCCACAAAACATAAAAGATATTATAATCTGCTTGAACCCTTGTGTTACAATAAAGTATTTTTGTGTTTTAATGACAATTATTTTTTATTTTGATTCTTTTGTTTCGAGTTCAGACTAGAAATTATTAGGCAAATACTATTGGAATTTTGCCCAACAAAATTTTTTTTATTATTTTTAATTCAAAAGTTTAAACAAATACTAAAAAAAAAAAAGATATTAGAAATTTTTTAATAGTATAAAATATTTATTTTACAATTATTATGTAAATATCTTATATTTAAGTATGAACAATAATCTTATAATTATCTTCGATTTTGTTCTTTAGAAATTATTTATATAATTATGTTCTATAATTAAGAATGTTGTACTTTTAACAATGAAATTTGGGGAATTATTCCAATCGGATATAAATAAGATTTTGTTTGAAACAATTTTTTTACTACATTCTATAATTATTTTATAGTTAAAACGTTTGAAGTTAAAAAAAAAAAATTTATATTAGAAAATTGCTTTATAGAGCAACGAAGCCTAAGTCAAGTGGGTTAAGCTTGAGGAATTCTTAAATGAGTTTAGCTTAAAATATTTTCATATTTTATTTATTTTTCTGCAATATTTTATGTTAATACTACTAAATTTTTAATATAAATAACAATATCTTAAAACTAAATATTTATCATAAATTAATTGCTATAAATTATGCTTATTTCATAATCTCTCTAATTTTGAGACAATAAAAAAACAGAACAATAAAGATTATTTTTGTTTTAACAATAATGATTTAAAAAATTGAAGGTAAATTTCAGAAATTAATTAATTATATATATATATATATATATATATATATATATATATATATATATATATATATATATATATATATATATATATCTATATAAAAGAAAAATTTTATTCCAACATTAAAGGAAGAGTACAACATGTGCCAGAACAAATAAAAGTCAAATATAAGAATATATAACAATTAGGGAGGTCGAGAGGATAAACAAGGCAGCAAAGGCCAACGGGCTCAGTAATTGGCAAAGACTTCCAACCCAAGCATTTCCATCTCGCACACAATCTTGCTGATCAAAACATTCAACTTCATCAACCTCCGAGTAGGAGTGGGACAAGCACTCAAGCCAATCTATATTTGCATCCTAACACTCTCCCCCTAGCTGACACCCACATGGGAAAGCAAAGCATCAGGTGAAATTAAATTCACAGGAACCTCAACCAGATGGCCAGGCAACTGAATAGTAGGTGTTACCGGGGTAAGAACCGAATGGTCCACATCACAAGCACAAACCTCACCCACCGACGCCACATTTACAGCCAAAGCATCAAAATTTAGATGAGAGATAGTATGAGCTGAGCCAGAAGATAGTTCCTGGCAAACTACCCTATTAATCTCACAGGCAACAAAAACCTCTACCTTTGAACTGGACACTGCCAAAGGAGTAGAA
The DNA here is from genome assembly GCA_019514585.1 of Dendrobium officinale. NCBI lineage: Eukaryota > Viridiplantae > Streptophyta > Magnoliopsida > Asparagales > Orchidaceae > Dendrobium > Dendrobium officinale. The sequence goes on from CM033700.1 coordinate 5,223,652, forward strand.
ACCTCCATTGGGGAAAGATCGGTACATAAAACACCATCACTCAAGTCCTTAAGACCACCCAAACAAACTAAGTTAGCAAAACCATTACCGATCAAAGGGACAGCCACAACAGGAGACAAGGCAACAGACCCAACTAGAAACAATGCCTCGCAAATAGGAGGCATACGATCCTGTAAATTAACCTCAGGAACAGACAAATCACCCACAGAAACAACCATAGGCTTAACAGGAAGAACATCAACAGAAACTGCAGAAGGACCCGGATTAACAATTAAATGGGGATGTAAAATCAGGCAACTAACATTAGAATGACCCAAGGCTTTGCAATGAGAGCAATAGAAAGGAAACTCTTCCATTTCCACCTGTTGAACATAACCCATCTTCTCAGAACCAAGCCACACATGGTTCGGATAGCTCTTAGTAATATCTAACTCCACCAGAATGCGAGCAACCGAGGGCCTAGTCCCAGTAGAAGTAGCATTATCGATACGCAAGGGACGTCCGAACAAAGTTCCGAGACCATGAAGCACACGAGGGGAGAAAAGGTGAGGACGCAAATTTGGAAAGGAAACCCCGATAGGGATGACAAGGGATTCAACATTGATGCCAAATTGGGGTGACCACTTAAACAACTTCATATAACAATTGTTAACGAAGTAAGAACGGTGCAAAAAATGCGACAGTAGTCTAGGTCGTTCATCAGCTTAATCAAAATATTCTTCGAGTTAAGCACCGTAATAGAAAATTCTCCGTTCAACTTAAGCTGGAAAAAAAATTTACGAATTGAATCTAGCGCTGGACGACGACTAGTAAATTTACCAATCAACGCAAATTCAAAAGGAGCAGCCAAGGCCAACATCTCGTCATCAGAAATCCAAAGAGACGGAATACCATTGCAAGAGGTGATTTTAAGATCAGAAAATTCCGACAGGGAAGAGGACCTCGACAGAACCTCCTGGAAAGAATGAGATTTCGCCTTATCAGCCAGAAAATTGGGGTCAATGAGCCGATTAACAGCAATTTCCACCAGGAAAATGAACGAGGGAGAGAAAACGTAAGAAAAATTGGGAAAAACTATGAAGGGATTACCCCCGCCCCCCCCCCCCCCCCCCCCCCACCACCCCTTCAAAATTCAAGGTTAAAATTGTGTTGGGAACCATTTGAACTCTGATTTAGCAAAATTATAGTCAAACTGAACGTCTCAAAAAGACAAACCCAACGACACCAAATTTGACTCAATCAGAGCCCAAATGAGACCAAATCAAACACCTGAAGTGCATTTCAAATGTTTAAATTATAAATTGGATGACCAAATGATTTCCAAACATGACATGCTTATAGTTAAATCGAGCGGCTCGACGAGACGAATCCAACGAGCTGAAGATTGCTGAATTCTGATATCATTAAGACATTTAAATGCTTAGTAAACAGTTCATAATCAAGGTGGTCAATATCGGTCGCCCATTCAAACTACTCCTAACTTAACCTTGATCTCCCTCCTATTTACCGGTCATATCACTCAAAAAACTATAAATAGACCCCTCATTTCTCATGGAGGGGGACACCAAGTTTGGAAGAGAGAGAAACTAAAGTTCTCTTAGCACCAAAATCTTGGACTATCGATAGAACACTAACCATCGTCGGACTATCGTTGGGCTTTTGCCTGACTACCGACTGATGTCATGTGAAACTCCTTAAGTAAAAGAAGTTAAACTCTTATACATCGAGGCATCTTTTTGATGTAATGGTTAGAATTTTATTAAGAAACTTTCACAATTATGCAAGCTCATTCCGGAGTAATTTTGGGATATGTGACATATTGAGAAGTTACACCAACAAAACAAAACCGTGAAGCTTTTAGGCCAAAAAAAAACAATATCTCGAAAGTTAAGAGTTTGGGTTGTTACACTCCAGACTTCTGCCCTGCCACCAACTGCTGACGGACTCCTGCCCGATCATAGACTGACATTAGACTTCCACCCAACTACAAACTATGGTCTTTTTGACATCCGTTACCACATAATGTTCATTCTGATCTCCATCGCCTACTGACTAAGATCATTCTGATCACCTTCGTCGTCAAACAACAATCTTTCTAACCAATGTCGTTTGTTAATTATGGTCCTTCCGACCACTGTCGCATGTCGACTATGATCCTTTCAACCTCCGTCACCAGACAACGATCTTTCTGACCACTATCACCCGTTGACTACGATCCTTCTGAACTCCATCATCAAACAATGATATTTCTGATCACTATCAACACAAACTAAGGTCCTTCTGACCTTCGTCGCCATATAATAATCTTTTTTACTACTATTTCTTGCCAACTATCGTCTTTCTGACCTCTGTCGTCAGACTATGATTCTTCCAACCTCCATCATATGCCCACTACGGTCCTACCGACATCCATCATCCGATAACGGTCCTTCCGACTTCTATTACCAGACTACGATCTTTCCGACCTCCGTCACACATTGACTACAGTATTTCTAATCTCTGTCACCAGACAATGGTCTTTTCTGATCACTGTCGCTCGCCAACTATAGTCCTTTGTACCTCTGTCACCAAACAATGATCTTTCTAACAACTGTCGCCTGCTGACTACAATCCTTTCGACCTCTGTCGCCAAACAACGATCTTTTTGACCATTGTCGTCTGCCAACAACGATCCTTCCAACTTTTGTTGCTAGACAATAGTATTTCTGACCATTGTCGCCCAACGACTACGGTCCTTCCTCCATCGCCAGACTATTGTCCTTCCAACCTCCGTCGTCAAACAATGGTCTTTCTAACCTTCGTTGCCTACTGATTACTGTAGGATCGACCTCTGTCATTAGAGTACGGTCTTTTTAACCTCCTTCACATGTCAATTACAGTCCTTCTGACCTCCGTCGCCCGATAACGTTCCTTTCGACCTTTGTTGCGCACCGACTATGATCCTCCTGACCACCATCACCCAACTACGGTCTTTCTGACCTCCCCCGCCGACTATGGTCTTGCCGACTAAACAAACATATAAATACTTATTCTTCCAATTCACACCATGTAATGCACTTTATATGATGTCTATATGCTACATCAAACAAAGGCCTTCACTGAATGTAGGACTTTATTTGTAATTGACTGCAAACACTAGTGAATTCATTCAAACCAGGCAAGACCCCGTGGTTTTCCATTTTTCAGGGGTTTTGACGTAAAAGTTCTGGTGTCTCTTATGAACGCTACACCCTCTCTTTTATCTGATTGTGTGATGGATTTTCGTACAAAGTTAAGACATTAAACTTTATATTTCTCTGTCGCCATGAATATTCCATAACACAACAATGCTAAAATATTACCGTAAAAAGCAGTAAAAATGTTGTTCCAAACAAAGCCTTACAAATATTTGTAAATGACAAAGGATTAAACTTTTAAATAACATTGCACATTATATTTTATATATATGTTAATTTATTTTAGAAGCATACGATAATTATATAAAAAGGTAAAAATAAAATAAAACAAAATATATTTGGAAGATTCGCATAGCAAAGAAGTCCCCATTCTAACTACTCGAGACACAATCAAATAAAATCATAAAATACTCACTCCAGCTTGCAAATTTTGGACCTTATATGAGATACATATATTACCCATGCATTGTGTGAAAATAAAATATTATATTTATAATTATAAGCCTTATATATATATTTATAACAAATAATAATGATTTAAAAACATCAAAATATTTCTAAGATCGTGAAATAATCCTTAGTATTTAAATTATTTCATAAATAACCTCAAAACATTATATAAAGTATTGAAAAATATTGGCTTAGAATATCCTAATAATTTTTTTTTTGCAAGAACTTCGAAATTACTAAATTTATTTTGAGATTATATATATTATAATTATCTATAAAATATTATTATCTTTTGATGGAATGTTATCTCATTATGTCTTGAATAAATATTTCTTTCCATTTTTTCCCATTTGTGCTCGTCTATAAATAGAAACAATTTCCAGTGGTAGCCATTGCTCTCATCTTCAAAAAGAATGGCGAAGATAACACGAGCAACGCCATTGCTTATCTTAGCAGTGCTATCCTCCCTTCTCCTCTGTTCAGCCTGCCCAACCTGCCCTTATCCGGTTCCTTCAACTCCACCACCAAAACATCATCACCCGCCGCCGCCGCCGCCGATCCATCCTCCCCCTCCTCCACCAAAGCCCTCACCGCCGCCGCCACAGCAAACCCCCTGCCCGCCGCCACCGAAGCCAACCCCATCACCACCGAAGCCAAGCCCGCCGCCGCAGTCCACGTGTCCCATCGACGTGCTGAAGCTGGACGCATGTGTGGACGTGCTTAGCGGGCTTATCCACATAGGCATCGGGCCGTCGGCCGGCGAAGCTTGCTGCCCGGTGGTGAAAGGGCTGGCCGGGCTGGACGCGGCTCTGTGCCTTTGTACGGCCATAAAGCTCAACCTTTTGAGCATCAGCTTACTAATCCCACTGGCTCTCGAGGTTCTCGTTGACAACTGCGGCAAGTATGTGCCGGCTGATTTCCAGTGCCCGGCTTAATTAAACCCGACCGATCGGCCGGACCGACCGCTGCTGCTAATTTGAACCGTTTGTGCTTAGTGAGTAGTGACTAGTCACCAATGAGTGACTTTTAAGAGAGAGGTAATTAGTCCATAAGATATGGATGGAAATGAATTTGCTTTGCTTTGTTGCTTGGAGTGTAATAATAAAATGTAATAAATCGTGCATCATAAATGTGTGATTTCTAAGATTTTGAGCTCATTTTCTTCGAGGGTGAAACTGTGTAGTGCTGAGGGGTTTCCCCTCTGAAAAAAAAAAAAAAATTCTTAGTATAGTAAAGATCATATGTAATCTATTTTATCCCCTATGAAATTTATTTTTTGCCCCCGTCCCACCTTTTTTTTTTACTTAATTTGTTCCTTCAAAAATCAAAAAGCCCCTTGAACTCCCGTTATTTTCATTCGATTATGTTGAATTTTTCTAACACTAACAAACAAGTTTGTAAAAGCAATTATGTGATAAATAAATTATTTTTGCATCCTTATATATAATTTTATTTTATTTTATAAGTTTATCGCTTTCCCTCATAAGAACTAAATTAAGCTAGTTCCGCACCTGATTATCTCCAAATTAATCTAAAATAATATTAACAAATAAGTCTGTAAAAAATGATTATGTGTAAAATAAATTATTTTTGCACCCTTATATATATTTTTATTTTTTTATAAGTTTGTCACTTTTCCCCCTGAGAACTAAGGCTAGTTCAGCCCCTGATTATCTCCAAATTAATTTAAAATAAAAATAATGTGTGAAAAATGAGGGGGGGGGGGGGGGGGGGTAGGGATTTTACATGAGTTTTTGAAGGATATGTTTTGACAGTACGATTCTTGCAAGTGATAATCAAGTTACTATCATAATTTTTTTTTTCTAGTTTTACAAGCAAATTTAAGTTACTATCATAATTTGTTAGGTGGGTGTATATATTTAAGGGTTATTTGGTTTGCTGAAAAAGACATGATATTTTAAATGTTTGAAGTTGTTTGCATTAGAGTGAAAAGAACGAAAAAGATTATTATTATTTTTCTAATTTTAAAGTAAAATAACTGTAACGTAAACTCAAATGATGATGGTGGTCGACGATAGTTGGGTGGGGGGTAGCAGTTAGTGGTAGAGGTAGTGATCAACGGTGGCAACTAGCAGAATGGGTTGTGATAACATAGTCCACTTGCAATAAAAAATGGAAGTTGATCAAAATTGAGTGGATTGACCGCACAAAAAAAAAAAAAAAAGTAGAAAAGATTTCACTAAAATTTTACATATTATTTTTTTAAGCAATTAGACGTCCAAATTTTGAAATCTCATATATTTTGAATACTTCGAACTCCTCTTTTAAGCAAGCCAAAAAGACCATTGATCAAATAAAAATTTTATAATACTTTTAATAATTTTGATCAATTAAACTAATTGATATCCACAACACGCTTGCACTATTTATAATATGTGTTATACTAATGGTATATAAAATTAAGATTTTGACTTTGCTAAGAGAATTAGGATGTTAAATTCTTAGTTAAATGTAATTAAGAAATTTAAGATAAAAAAATAATAAAAAAAATAACAAATTTATATAAGATGGAAAAGGCGAAAATGAAAATTAAGAGTGTATTGCTATTGCATATTTTTAAAATCTGAAATAATTAATGATTTTTTCAAGAAACATTGAATTCATATTTTTTCTAAATAACTGATGAATAGAATATTAAATGAATTAATCAAAATCATTTTAAAATAACAAATTAACTAAATTACATACAAGGCACCTATAATTAATTATTTATATAACTAACATTCATATCATTTTTTTTTATATTTGAATATGTTTATTTGTGCATATATATATATATATATATATATATATATATATTATGAATTTTTGATATTTGGATACAAATTAAGAAAATAAAAAATATGAAGTTGTTAATTTTATAAATAATTAAATTTAATGGGAAATATTTGTAACTGTGCCAAACCATATAATAATAGTAATCTAGATTTAGGTTCCACATAAGTTTGTCTGAAGTTCATGTCGGCCGGCTAGAATTGGCCTTTCTTTCTGCTGATGGGCCCACCGATGTCGGCCGTATTTTCTCTAAAAATACAAAAAATCTTCGAGATACAGAGGGAGAGGGGATTTACTTGCTTTGCTTTGTTGTTTAGGACCGTTTTTTTTTTTTTTTTTTTAAATATAAATTTTTTTTCATATAAAATTTTTTTAACAAAAAGTTTTAATATAAAAATTATTTTTGTTCATATAAAAAGTCTAATATTTTTTAATTAAAATTTTATATTTAGTAATATATTTTTTTTTTATGTAATTTTAATCGTTCAAAAATAAGAAACAAATAAAGAAATAAAATATCAGAAATTAATTTAATGTGAAAAAAATTGAAATCAAGAAAAAACTATGGAGCCACACCGCATAAAAAATTTAATTGGAAGAAATTATACAAATCACTTTATCTTTCACTCTATCATTTTTTCACTTCACTTCCTCACAAAGATCATCAAAACTAACAAATAGATACACTTCTACAATATGAAAGGATACAATATACAAACCTTCAAGTGAAACATTAAAAAAGAGAAAGAAAATTGTCCAACCCAACTAGCTGCATCACGATGCTTGGATTTAGAGTGCCACGGCACTTTAGACTCTCTCCAACCCAACTCATCACACCGTAGCGTTGGCTCTGGAGCACCGCAATGCTCCACTCTTTGTCTCTAAGTCAAGACTATAAAACCATCACGCTGCATCCTACGACACAGTGCACAAGTGTATATTGCTGCAACTCTTTAATATACAATATCGTGATGTTGTACATCTTGAGTGTAAAACAGGGAAGAACTAAAACAGGAAGAAGAGAAAATGAAAAAGTTAAAAGACTTCTCATTATTTCAAAAAGGCACAACAGATATATATAGCTGGAAATAAAAGGCTAAGGGAAAATAACGTCTAAGTGACGTGGCATTAGTTATACAAGAAAGTACACTTCTTGTATAGCTTATAGGCCCCCGCAAACGAATGACTGTGGAGCAGTATTTAGTTTGTTACAAAGAAATTTAAATCTTCGTATAGGAAGTGGCTTCGTGAACACATCTGCTATTTGATCATTAGTACATATGTGGTGAACTGAGATAACTGATTTGAGCGGATGCAGTCTCTTATGAAATGGCAGTCCACGTCGATATGTTTCGTTCTGGCGTGATATACCGGATTGTTGGCGAGAGCAATGACGGATGTATTATCACAGTTAATGGTTGTAGGTGTAGTCTGTGGAAGATGGAAGTCCGCAAGAAGTCGCCGAAGCCAAATAACTTCCGAAGCTCCGGATGCCAACGCTCGGTATTCTGTTTCAGTAGATGAGCGTGCGACTGTTGATTGCTTTTTAGCTTGCCAGGAGATAAGAGATTTACCTAGAAAGTTACAATAACCGGAAATGGATTTTCGGTCATGGGTATTGTTGACCCAGTCAGCACAACGTAGCCATGTAGAGTTAAGTTATCTCGGTATAATGGAATGCCTGTAGAAGTGGATCCTTGGATGTACCGAAGTAGCCTTTTAAGGTCATCAAAGTTGCTGTTGAGGGGGGCGTGCATATGTTGGCTCAATTTGTGCATGGCGAACTGGATGTCTGGATGGGTTAGGGTGAGGTATTGGAGCGAGCCAATGAGTTGACGGTAGAGATGTGGGTTGGGGAAGTCTGTGCTGGGGCTGGGTGAGGTTCCGAGTTTGCAGGAAATGGGAGTAGCCACCGGTTTAGAATTCTGCATGCCGGCTCTTTCCAATATTCTTTTGGCATATTGCTGTTGGTGAAGAAGCACGTTGTAGGAGGTGTTGGTAGTTTGAATGCCAAGAAAATTGGCTAGAGGTCCCAAGTTCCGCATTTGGAACCGATAGTGCAAACTTGTTAGAAGGAGTGTGATCTCCGATTTTGAGTTGCCGGTGAGTAGAATATCGTCGACGTAGATAAGGATATAGAGTTTGTTGGAGCCCGATTTGTAAATGAAAAGAGACGGGTCAACGTTGCTAATTTGAAAACCGAAAGATTTAAGATGATGAGAAAGAGTAGTGTACCATTCTTGTGGGGATTGTTTGAGTCCGTATAGAGCCTTGTTGAGTTTACACACGAACGTTGGATGGATGACGTCTTGAAATCCGGGCGGTTGTTTAATGTAGACAGTTTCGGATAGCTGGCCGTGCAAGAAAGCATTGGAGACGTCGAGCTGGTGAATGTCCCATTTGAAGTGAAGAGCAATGAGGATAAAAACGCAGACAGTGGGAATTTTGGCGACAGGACTAAAGGTCTCCATGTAATCAATGCCGTATTCTTGATTAAAGCCCTTAGCAACGAGCAGAGCTTTGTACCGTGAAATGGTGCCATCATATTTAAGTTTTCGTTCTATAAGTCCATTTGCATCCGAGTACATTTTGAGTCGGATGGGAAGGCATGAGATCCCAAATTCCTTGTGTTTGTAAGGCTTGAAATTCTTGAGACATGGCGGCACGCCAGTGCTCGCTTTTGCTAGCTTGATTGTATGTCGTGGGTTTCGCGTCATGGAGAATGTGAGATAGATTAAAAAATTTCTTCGGTTTTAAGTTTCCTGTCTTTGATCTGGTGACCATGTGATGAGTATTAGGTTGGGATGTGGGAAGTGTACTGCAGGCATTTGGAATAGGTGACGGTGGGATGATGTTTTGGCTGTTGGAGGTAGCGGGTAAGGGAGTAGTCAGTGTGTAAAGTTTGGGTAGTGAGCTGGGTCGGATGTGTGTTTTGAGCGGGATCATGAGTGTGATTACTTATGGCAAGAGGCTGTTAGTGGGAACGAGAAGCAGCGGGGGTATGGTTTGAGGTGAGCTGTTGTTTGTTGGGTGTTGGGTTGTGAGTGTTTTGAAAGGAAAGATTTGCTCGTTAAAAACCACGTGGCGAGATGTGTAGACCTTGTTGTTATTGAAATCAGGATAGTGATGAACTTTTATTTGGTCCGGTGCAAGGATCTAGAGGAAGGTTCGGTTTTGTCTAAAAAAGTGCAAATACCGAGTTTTTTGAAAAAATACCGAGTTTTTCAAAAAACTCGGTATTTGCACTTTTTGACCTATTTTTGCCTAAAACCGAACCTTCCTCTACATCCAGTGAAAGGACGTAATAATTGCTCGGATAGTGATAGCCTTTCTGAAGAGGGGCATAGCTGATGAAAACGCATGGATGAGAAAGCGGAGAGAGTTTGTCGCAGGAATATGGTTTGAGCCAAGGATAGCATAAGGAACCGAACACCTTCAGATTTCTATAGTTTGGGGGTTCTTGATACAGGATTTCATAAGGAGATTTGTTGTGCGTATTTGGGGACGGTAGTCTATTAATTTGGTGGACAGTGGTGAGCAGGGTATCTACCCAGAGATAAAGAGGTAGAGATGCTTCGATGAGCAGTGTGCGAGTGGTTTCGGTAATGTGGCGATGTTTGCGTTCGGCCACGCCATTTTGAGAAGGCGTATAGGGGCACGTGAATTGGTGGAGAATACCTTAAGCCATGAGGGGGTCTTGAATTTGTTGTTGATGAACTCACCTCCACTGTCTGTACGGAGCTTACGAATTTGAGTTTGAAATTGCCGCTCGATCATTTTCTGGAATTCAAGAAATTTGTAAAAGACGTCCGACTTTTGCAGTAGCGGATAAATCCAGGTGTATTTGGAGTAATCATCAATAAAACTAACATAGTATCAAAAACCATAGTTAGAAATTGTTTGGGACGAGCCCCATACATCGGAATGGACTAATTCAAATGGAAAAGAACTATTATTAACAGATCGTTGAAAAGCTAGGCGATGGCTTTTGCCCATCCTACAAGAATTACAATTTGCAGAAAGAGAAGTGTTACAAATGTGGGGAAACTGTTTCCTTATTTGTGATAGAGTAGCCACCGAAGGGTGTCCAAGGCGTCGGTGCCAGAGATCGGGGACGGACTGAATTGAGATGAGGGCAAGCTGAGGCATGGCGATGGTCTTGTTCTGAGCTGGACGAATAGGGTAAAGCCTGTTAATACACGGACCTTGAGAAGAGTGTTGTTGTTGTTCGTCCGGTCCTTGATGACGTAGCCATGAGAAGAAAACGTAATGTTACAATTGTTGTCAGTGGTAAGTTGGTGAACGAATAATAGGTTGAAAGAAAGATTAGGAACAAGATTTAAGCGAGATAGTTGGAGGCTACCTTGTGGGGTGGGTAACAAATCTTTGCCGGTGTTGTGGATGGGAAGCTGCTGACCATTACCTATGGTGACTTGAGTAGAGCCGGTATACGGTTGCGAGTTATGAAGATGAGTCGGGTCCGAGGTAAGGTGGGAGGATGCCCCACTATCAAGATACCACTCGGTCGGTGGCTGAGTCACGGGTGTAGTGAAGAGAGCTGTGGTAGGCTGTTCGGTGTCGTACTGATCGTCGTGGCGGTGCCAGCATTTGACGGCGGAGTGACCGTTCTTGCCACATATTTGGCAGGTAATGGTAGGTCGAGGTGGTCGTCCTCCTCTGTTGTTGGTAAAAGAGTTTCGGTTGTTGTAATAGGTGCGACCCCGGGAGGAGTTTGATCGGCCTCGTCCACGTCCGCGCGATGCAGCAAGAGCGGTAGAGTTGCCTGATATTTGCAGGGAGTGAAGCTCCCGGGCGGTTTCGTGTGCGAGATTTAGTTCCTCGCTGCAGAGGAGGGTGTAGAGGTCGTCGAGGGAGAGCAGTTGTAGGTTTGTGCGGATGGACGTCTTAAACGATTGATAGGTGGATGGGAGACCGTCCAAGGTGTAGTGGATGATTTCTTCGGCAGCGATGGGAGCGTCGGCTGCGGCGAGCGAATCAACCTTTGTCTTGATTTCAAGAAGATATTGTGCCATAGTTTTGTCCTTCATGGTGAGATAATGGAGCTTGTGTTTGAGCTGAATGATTCTTGAGCGAGTGCTTGATTGAAGCCTTCGGTCAAGAATTGTCCATATCTCGTGACAATGCTCAACGGTGAGAACGTATGGAAGGATTGTTGGCGAGATTACCGAGTATAAGGCCGCCGCGAGGTTCTGATCGATCAAAGATCCAGTTGGTGTGGGCGGGATTAGGAACAGACTGACCAGATGCGGAGATGATGTTTTCCGGTGGTATTGATGAGGAACCGTCCAAGAAGCCATGGTAGCCGTTCGCCCGAAAGAGTTTGAGTACCTGGGATCGCCACAGTGGGTGGTTTTCGGCTGTAAGAGGATGAGCAACGATGTTCTTGACATTGCTCATGAGAAATTTGAGAGCGGTAGGGAAAGAAATGCTGCTTTGCGATTGATCGTCGGTGACGAGAGGAGGGGGAATGGAGGTGGCCGTGGAAGTCTCCATGACAAAGGAGTGAGCGATCCAGGCGGGAGAGGTGTGTGTGGGGGGGGGGGGGGGGGGGGGGGGGGGGGGGGGGGGGAAGAAGAGAGTTACTGCTCTGATACCATCTTGAGCGTAAAACAGGGAAGAACGAAAACATGAAGAAGAGAAAATAAAAAAGTTAAAAGACTTTTCATTATTTCAAAAAGGCTGAATACAACAGATATATATAGCTGGAAATAAAAGGCTAATGGAAAATAACGTCTAAGTGACGTGGCATTAGTTATAGAAGAAATTACACTTATTGTATAGCTTACAGTACAACTGTACAGAAAAAAAAATCAACGGTCAAGGCCCTCGAATCCCAAGCAAGGAAGAACGAGCCCTCGCCCCTGAACCCCAAGCAAGGGGGCAATGAAAATTTTTGTATTTTTTGGAGCTTTTGTGTACTCCAAAGGGCATTAGTTCATGAACAGTTTGTTAAAAATGCTGTTGATTATGATGTTGGTCTGAGAATCAGAAGTGCTATGATTTGGTGCTATTATGAAAAAAATTTGTTAGGATTTAGGGTAGTTTTAAGATTTCTTAAAAACAGTGAGGTTGGTCGAGAGGGTACTTACTACTTAGTCTAGGGTTTTAGTTTAGTGATTTGGAGATATTTAAGGAAAGTGAAGCCGTGAAGCTTATAAATTTCATCAAAATAAAATAAAAAATTATTGGATTTTTCCTATATTAATGCAATATATAGTTCTCATATAAATCGTTAATGTTAAAATAAATTTAATAATTTTTTAAACTTCGCATATTGTACTTTGTTAAAAGTCGCAACGGTCATATTTCCCGATACAATTATACAAACAGTTCCGCCCAACGGTCACTTTTCCCATTCTTCCCTCACCTCCTCTCTTTTCACCTCTTTTTATCTTTCCATCTTCTCATCTTTCTTACCCCCATCAGAACCCATTGGAATCTATTGTAGCCTTCCTTCTATCGATCTTTAAGAAATGATCGTTGAGCGTGTGATCACCGTTGAGTATCTCGACCCTTCTATGTCCCGAGAACTTCTCTGCAAATTCCCCGACGACTCGGCATTCGGCTTCGACTACTCTCAGAGTGAGATCTGGTCTCCGCTACTTCCTCGAGGCCGGAATCTGTTGTGCTCTGCGTATCAGGAGAAGAACTGTGGAGCTTCTCGGGTTTTTCCTACTGGGGGGCTGAGAACAGTCAAGGACAAGATGATCAAGAAGAAGAAGAGGAAGGTGATGCAGGGGAACTTCAAGAAAAGGCTGGAGTTCTCTCCTAATCCAACTCCCAAAAGGGTGAGATTTTTGGCTTTTTAAAATGAGTTAAAAGCCGAGCAACTTATACTTGCAACGAGGAGAAAGACTAATGCCATGTTTGGTGGTTTGATTCATATATCGTTGATCTCTTAGTTCCTCATTTTACTTGGGAAAATAAAAATAATCATTTATATGCATTCATTCAACTGACTAAATCAAACAAAGTGCCTAATCCGAGCAATCAAATTAGCTCTCAAAAGTTTTTTTTTTCCAAGAAATCAGACAAAGACATTTGTTCCATTAAACTCTGAATGTGTTAGCTGCTAGTTTATTATTATTTTTTGCAATTAGAAGATATTTAAGAAGAACAGTTTCATTATTTTTTCTTCCTCTCCATTATTTTGCAGGGATGGAAGAAATTGTTCAGAGCAGCAGCGAAGCGATTCAAATCCCAACATGTTTCTACTTTCCAGAGGATCTTACCAACTCATGGAGTTTGAAGCTTGCATTCTCTGAAGTTGTCTGTAGGAATAGTTTTACTTACTATGTTAGTGTTCTATGTCTTACAATAGATTTTGCTTTTTACAAGCTATCAATCCTATGTTCCTATTTTAACGAAATTTCAACAAGGAAAAAAGATCCACTTCGTAGAGATTCTTAAGACTGATCAAACAACATAGGAAGCTAAAATGATTAAGCTACTTTTATTTATAAATGATGGTATAATAAATCAACATTATGAATCTATGGTGGGGAAAAAGACAATCGATTAATAATGTTTTTCAGTTAGAATTTCTGTTTAAAAGCATTTATTGTTTTTCATATATTTACAACTTATAAGAATATCATTATCTCTCTTTCAGATGGTCTGATTCAAAATAAAGAGGGATTTTGCTATTCTTTTAAATTGGCATTAATCTCTAGCCTTGTTGGTTGAGGGCTTTGACTCCATTTATATAAGTAAAAATAAACAAATTGTTTTCTTGTGGCAATTTTCAATAATGATAAAGCCATAAAGAATAGCTAGTATGTAAAATTTGTAACTCTAATATCCTTAATTGCCTCACATTGTAATTGTTTAATTGAATTTTTTTACTGTTTTTCAATGTTCAATAGCTATACTTAGTGCAGATTAGCTTCTTCATCTCATCTTTAAACATCTAGATTAGCAGCCTAATGAATTGAATTTGAAAAATCAATGCTCCACTACTATTTCAATCTAATTTCATAAAGGAGGTTTTGCTTTGCTATTTGGAATAAATTTAACATTTCAATTAGAACGAAAATTGAAAGGGGGATCACAAAATAGCAATAAAAGGCCCAAGTTTCACCGGCGAATCTATCCTCCACCAAATCATACACTTGAGGTAACTGTGCCCGGTGGGCGGTAGAAGCAGGGGAAGAAGGAATGAGTTGCTAGCGTTATAGTAACTTTGTTCAGATGCCATAGAGAGTGCAAAGCTCGAGCCAAATGGCAGCCTCGAGGCATGGAAAATTCCTCGCTTGCGCTTCTTAATATATAATTCATGTCCTCCTAAGTTTAATTTGAGTTAATTTCTTACTAATAAGAAAACTGTTCAAAATAAAATATTAATTATTTATAGGGCTCGCATAATAAAAGACCCAAGCTTCACCGGCGAATCTATCCTCCACGAATTCATACACTTGAGGTAACTGTGCCCGGCGGGCGGTAGAAGCAGGGGAAGAAGGAATGAGTTGCTAGCGTTATAGTAACTTTATTCAGATGCCATAGAGAGTGCAAAGCTCGAGCCAAATGGCAGCCTCGAGGCATGGAAAATTCCTCGCTTGCGCTTCTTAATATATAATTCATGTCCTCCTAAGTTTAATTTGAGTTAATTTCTTACTAATAAGAAAACTGTTCAAAATAAAATCTTAATTATTTATAAGGCTCGCATAATCAGACATTTTGGTCTTAAAGCATCTAAATATTTTGAGTGACAAAACTGATCATATCACTGTTGAAAGTTATAAACATGTTTTATTTCTACAATTTTGGTGGGGATTTTTAGCAAAAAGAAAATTGAGTTCGTATTAAACTTCACATATATTGAGAACTACCTGACAATTAAAGGATGTGGGCAGCTCGAAATAGTAATGATTTATTACAATTAAGATTTGTTTCGAACTGTTTTCAGCTTTCTAAAATAACTTTTTAATACAAAAAAATTTTTAATTAAATTTTTTTCTACTAAAAATTATTTTTAAAAATAGTAAGAAAGTTGTCGCAAACAAAGTCTAAGTTGGGCTATGAACCGTGAAAGTGGATAACCGTAATAACATTTTTTTTGTAAACGTGAAATCTACCTACTGCCACTCCAAAAGAAACTCATAACATTTGATTCACTTCCCCTGTGAAACTTGGAACAGCCACAATATGGGCAAAAACTACAAATGACACAGCGAGAGTCAAAACTGAATCTTACAGCTCAATGATCATTACAAACTGGCTTGCCATTTTTAAGATCAATCTTGTCAATCAAAATTTAGCCTTCAAGCACACTTTCCACAAGCCAGAAAAAAGAATATGTAACAAAGAATAATGGTAAACCAAATTAAGGATTATTTCATACATTTTCTGTGCAATTTTTCAACCCTTTGTGTATTCAAAAACTTCAATAAAGAATAAATGAGAAGTACATAAGAGATAAGATATGGGGCTGCTGCTGCTGCTTATTTCTCCAAAGAGCTATTGTTCTCCCACGTATGCTTTTCAAAGGAAGAACAGCCACAAATTTCACTACTTTTCTCTGTAACAATGACAATATACGCAGGAGGAGATCTTAATCCTGCCACCATTTGTGTATAAACACCACCCTAAGGATGAATCTCTCTCTCTCTCTGTCTCTCTATGTATCTTCAGGGTTCCTTTTGTAGTCACAGAAGCTTGCTGGTGCGACGTTTAGAAGAACCCCCAGGAAAGAACTTCAATATCCAGCCCAGTACTCTCTCAACAACCTGCTTGACAGAAAGTGAAATTTTATGTTTGGCAAAATTAAAGACGGAAAATATAAGTGATTAAAAAGGAAAAAAGAAGCAGAGAAAGGAAAAAATAAAAGGTCAAACGACTCTCCCAAGTCTTTTGATGTCTGATTAACAATCCGACAGTTCTCTTGTTTGCATGATGAACCCAGTATGCATAAATAATGAAGTGAGCAAAACATTTAGCAAAGGCAATGTTGTTTCCTCGTCAATAAAACATGACCGGGAATATGAATATACCTCATCTCCCTCATCAGCATACTCCATTGTATCCGGAATGTTGTCGGTATTTGTAGGCTTTGTCAAGCTATTCTCATTTGCCATCCTTTGAGCTGTCAAGAGTTCTAACCTTTGGGTCTGTGCCTCCAGTTTTCGAGATAACTCTTTGTTCAAATCCTGCAAGCAAAAATTGTCCCACAGAGCTTAGCCCTACGGTAAGAAAAGTACGTGCAAAACCCACTGTCAGTTCGGAATCCCATAATCCAAGAAGGTTTTTATCTTTATTTTTATTTTTATTGGTTTTTGGCAGCATAATTTTTCAGAGTTGTTTAACTGCAACAGATGATTTAAAACCAGTAATAAAGGAATCATGAAACATGGAAAATTAGTATTAGACAATGAAATGTTCGAAGTCCTTGTATTTTATTTTCCTCCGAAATATTTATCACAACTTTGGCTCCATTGATGACTAGCCCGAGGTCAAATGGTGATTGACATTTTAAGAATTGTTAACAGCAGGAAAGAAAGCCAGATATCACAGCCAAACCAAAACAAGAGTGTTGCTAATAACGAAAGAAATTTGTTCCATTCAATTGAAAAATTAAAAAATTTGATAAATAAAGAAGTTGTAAGCAAAACATTTGGTGAAAACGAAAATGAAGATGCAGACACAAATGTAGTAATGCCAGCAGCTTAATTACCACAGTATAAGACCAAAGTGTATGACGAGAGTTTTTTTCAAACAAAATTCAAATATTACATACGAGAAACTGCATATTTTGAGAATGATCATTTGTTCAACTAAAAACATGTGACACCCAAACAATGCTGTAGTTTTGCCCTCTCCAGAAGATCAATTGATTATCTACGCATGCAACAGTAAAAAAAGTAATCATTGTGGAAAAAGATTGCCAACTGACAAGTTGGAAATAAGACCAGCCTTGGCCAAGCCTAGCTTGAAAAATAATTTATAAATAAAAATAAAAATTCATATATACATAAATTAAAAGTTGGGCTTGAAATAATGGTGAGGTTTACCCTACTATGAATTGAAGGTCATAGTTTCAAAATATGGAAAAAATTTCTTTGAATGAAATGGATAAAACTGCATACATAAACCTAGTTGATGGAGGGGGAACATTGAAGCAACTCCTCCCACATAATTTGGATCTAAAGACTACACAATTGGCATTGCAAATAATTTGTATTTATTAAACTGTCGATTGCTTATTACATAAAATAAGCCACCAATCCATGTTTAAGGAAGTATGGTTGCAAGGATAAAACCAAATAAATTAAATCCAAAATTCAAATATAACCTCATCTAAATATAAAATATAATCCTACCTAAAAAATTAAATTCAAACATATTATTATCTAAAAGAAAATAATTGACCCTAGAAAAAGAAACTAAATAAATAAAAACGTGACCATAAATATAAATGGACCTAAAAATCTTAAAAATTGATCTAGTATAGCTGGATTAGACTATCCTTTAATTGGCCTATGAAAATCCAATTTTTTATGGGCTACATTAGTTGCCTTGTACCACATTAATTTAACTAGTTAACAATAAACTTAGCCTAAAAAGTTTGAAGAGGCGACTGAAATGGAGATTGTAACACCCTTGGATCATTTGGATGGATGAAACGTCCTAACAGCAGAATAACAGGAGCAAAATGTCCAAACACAAATTTGGAGGTGTGAGTGTTAGGTGACACCAAAATTCATACATTATGTATCATAGCAATGTGAATCAACAAGGTACTAAACAATGATGATGGTACTCAAAGCCCAAAAATGATCTCTTTTAGATAAGCCTTAAATTGAATTCTAATAATCTGAAATAGCATCTCTTGAGATAGTGACAAGTGAACTAGAGCAAGAATCACTATAAGAAGTTAAAGAAGGTCAACTATAGGATTTGGTACAACAACAAAAAATTTAGGTGATCTGAAGTGCATGGTTACATAGATTGTCCATGATTGTGATTCGAGCATCACATCATGAAAAGATCAAAGGGATCATGATGGGGACATCAGCAGCGATTTCGACACATGTACCTTCAGGAGATGCCAGAGATCGACGGCCACGATCATGCTCTGTATTTTCATCATTTTATGTAGTAGTTTATTTTTATTTTATGTTTTTTCTGTTTTTGCCCTCATGGGTATTTGGTAGCTATTGTAGCCCAAGGGGCATTTTAGTCTTTTGCTTTCTTTGTCATTTTGAGGCCTATTTATATGACCCTTTTCTTATGTAATAGTTTAGTTTTGATGAAATGAAAATTTGCTCTTTGTTCTCTTTGTGAGTTCATGAAACCTCTAAAGATCTCTTTGTGAGCTCTTGAAAAGGTGACCGTCGGAGATCTCTTTGTGAGTTCTACTGGTGGATTGGTGTTCAAGGTTTGTCATTTGAAATTTCTTTGTTCTTCTCCCCAATCTTTTCTTCCCCACTTAGCCGAAATCCCCTTCTTTTTTCTCAATTCCCCACCACCACCCAAGCTCCACCGGCGGCCTCCCTTGGCCGGCCCAGCCACCGGCGGCCTTCCCTGCGACCAAGCAGCCGGCCTTCCTCCCTCCCGCTCCCACAACCACTCCACGTCTGCCCACCAGCAACCCGTTTCAAAATTTGAATTTCAATGCAAAAACCTTAATTCCCTTTCCTATTCTACAGCCCCTTCTATTAGGAAAGTTTGCCTATTTTATTTCTTCTCATTTAACGGAAGAATTCCAACGTCTCTAGAGGCAAGCTAATGAGGAAATCTTCCTGTGATAGCAAACCTGATAATTAAATGTCAGATTTAATAATTCCCAGATTTTCTCAGGAGAGGCCACATCATTAATCTGATGGCTCTCTAAACTCCTCATGGGGCCGGCCACCTCCTCCTCTTTTCTCTCTCCAATCCTCACTTAAACACTACTTAAATGCCTCTTTAATTCCCCTTCCTTTCTTTCTCTAAGTTCTAATTTCAAATCTGACATTGAAATTAAAACTGCAGTTTTTATTTTAAATATGAAATAAACATCAGATTTGGTGTCTCTCTCCCTTAGCCCCATCCGCCCTCTTCACCCTAGCCGACCACCTCCCCTTTTCTCTCGAATGCTCCATCAACTCCCGGCAAGAATGCATGGAGGAACCCGAGTGGAACTTTGGGTTTGTGCATGACGACCAAGATCAAGTTGATATCCTCCAATCACCGTTCTTTGACGTGGGCTTCGATTTCGACGACACTATTGACGATTACATCGACCGTATCCAGTACACATTAGTTGATGTGATCGACGAGCAAAGATCAAAGGGACGTTGGATCATCATCGGACGACCATCACCCTCCACCGCTCCGGCCCCTATCCAAGAACGACGATCTTAGGTTCCTTCTTCCTCGGAGTGACCTCGGTTCTAATGTGGAGACTCTTCTTCCGCTAAAGCCTAGACTAGTTGAGCGTATGGACTCCAAAGGTGAAAATTCTCATTATTAAATCGTGGACTCTTGTTTATTGTCGTAGTTTTACGATTATTCTTTGTGTATTCTTGAATTGTTTGGTTGATTGATTGCGCTCTTCTTTGCCTAAGCAAGTTAAAAACTGAGAACTTCAAGGATCAATCTTTTGCTATAAGTGATAATTTTATTTTGGATTATTTTGTTAAAATTACTCTCTTTAATTTCTTAAAGTAACTCCATCGCATGTTTGTTTCACATCAGATCAAGATGAATAAGATTTTGATAATTAAATCTATTGATGAAGATGGTCAAGAGTTGTGTCGCCAATTTCCATTGTTGAGATTAAAGATAAGTCAACAGGAGTTCACACATAAAGACAAATCCTCAGCCAGACACTTGCTGATCAAAATCTAGCTGCATAAAATTTAAATTGTTGGATGAAGACAAAAACAATAAGAATTGATGGTTGGCCATCCTAGAGAACATTATCCAATTTACCAGACCTAGCTAAGGTTCAATTCGAATTTTCTTTGATTGGATAAGTATTTCAATTCAAAAAATAAGCATGTTTTGTAGATTTAGTTCAAGAATGATAAACTTATTTTTAATTCAAACTTATCATAATTTTCCTATTTATATTAAAATTAAATATCAAGTCAGCAGGAGTTCACAAGTGAAGAAGCAACAACATTCAGATGCTTGGTGACCAAAATTAAGATAAATAATATCTAGACCATTGGATGAGGATCAAGAGCACAACATGAATTGATGGTTGGCCATCCCATGGATTTGGTCTACCAAACCTAAATAAGGCCCAATTTGAATATCCTTTGATTGGATAATTTTGTTTTTGCATCCAAAACTAAATCTGTTTTGTGGAGTTCGTTAGGATAGTGGTAAAATTATAAGAAAAAAAATGAAGAAGAGAGAATAACCATACCAAAGATCTCAAATACAAGACACAAGTTTACATGATTAGGTGAGATTCACCTACATTCATAGCTGCATAGAGATTAAATATTCCACTAAGCTTTTAAAAAAGCACATAGAGAGATATCACACCACATATGAACATTGATGCTACTTCTCTTTCCATGTTCTCTTCTCTACTACAAGAGCTACTTCGACTGGATTAACATATCGGGTCGAGTTCAAGTTAACTTGTGAACCCAAACACAACCCTTTTGACTTGCCCTAGCTTGGCCGCATCTCGCCTCGCCCTTCCACGTTGCGCTCGCAGTAGTTACTCGGGTTTGTCATCTAACTGTCGCCCTTCACCGGCAATCCCTCACTCTCCTGCTCGCACTAAACCGGGTTAGCGAGTCAGGTCATGTCGGGTCGGGTCAGGTTAGGGTCTAGATTTTTAACCCATTTGGAAAAATGGGTTGGATGGGTTAAGAGCGGGTCAATTTCGGGCTTGACCCGAACCCAACCCAAAAACCTATTTTGACAAGCCTACTCACAACATACGATTCATGCAATTAAACATAGCCCATTGGAGCATATAACGAATCTAATTAGAATGGTTAAAATATTTTAGTATTATCAAAATCATTATCACCACACATTATGAAAAATAGTCATCTCTCTTATGTTTTAGTTAGATCTATCAAATCCACGTTCTTTGTTTATTTCAAAATATACTTATAACGTATTTCAATGAAAGGATAATTATTAGTTTATCTCTTACACTTCCACAATATCTTACTCTGCCACATGTAATAGTTAAAAGTTAATTAAGAATTAATGGCATGACATAATATGCTTCAAGCCTCTCTCTCGATCACTCTCCTAAAGAGCATTACCTTTGTTATTATTGTTGGGAAGGAGATCTCAATCTAGGAAAAGGACAATGATTGTTGGGGACATGAAATAAGCGCCTCAGTGAGGAAATCGATCACCGAGTAAAAATGCATTCGGATTAAGGTTTCACTAGAGGATTCTTCACAATTCATCAATATCATGCTATCGTGTGATTTACTTCTCCAAGCATCAAAAAAGTGTGCTCATGCTTCCTTTCAACTTTTTTCTCACATGGATCTATTTATTCAAAGCTGCTTCTCTCCCCTGGGCACTGATATCTTAGGATAGCAATGCCATGTCTGCTTGATTAACTGTAGGGTTGAACTCTTTGGCTGCTTCTTTGGGATTAGACAGTTTGGTTCCTCCATCACCTGGTTGGACTTCTGTTGAAGTTGTTGGTGGAAATCGGATTCCTCTACTAAAAAATTCCGTCTACATGAACTAGTTGGACAATATGCTAATGGCTAGAAACAGATTGACTTGATGAATGATATGAGTACTGAGACAGAATATAGCTAAATAGCCTATAAAAATATAGATGTGTGCCACATTAGAAGAATCTTCCATTAAATATACATTTAGGCTATATCTGACCAAGCTCACATTTGTTAACCATTTATTAAGGAAGGTTGCCAAACATTTAGGATAAATGGATCATTCAAACTAACTTTTTCTTGAAATTTTCGGTAAATCAGTTAGTCATCAAAACAGTACACTACCTGGAAAATAGTGCAATTTTAAGTAACAATTTCTTTCTTTTTTCAATTACCTTCAACTTTGAACTATTAGAGGTCTCAATTGTCAATGCTTGCATCAACTCCTCTTTTTCCTGTGCCAACTGAAATAAAAGTATAGCATTAGCTTACGAGGTCAAATACATATCAATAGTGTAAACATTGAAAAGCCTTTAGAACTATGTTTAAAGTAGAATGTATGTTGAGCAAAACAACAAATATAAATCCTACCTAATAGTAAACGAAGCAAGTTCTCACCTCAGACATTAGAGAACTAATGTTATCTATCATTCTAAGCTGATTGCTGGGAATTCCAACAGAAACATCAGGAAGATAAACACTTATGCCATCTGTTAGAAAGGAGGTCGTTGTCACAAAATCATTCAATGCTGTGTTATTTCGCACACTCATGGTATTGCTGTTGCTGGCCAGTATTTCTTCCTCCTTGGTCTGTCTGTCAATGTCATCACCTTAAGGAAGCAAAGATGGTCCATCAGCAGGCTTTTCAAAAGCAACAAAACACAGTCATAATAACCAGAAAAATATGAACTTTTCTTATAGATCGCCACATGAACCCAGACTTCAGATAATAGGCATTTATAAAATAATACTTACACGAATAAACATAATTCAAATGATAAAAAAAAATTACGACAACATATTCTGCTCAGCCTAACCAGGTACAGCTATCATATCATTAGCATGATCCCAACCATTTGGCACAGCAATGATATGCAAAATTAATCAGCACGGTAAACGTTTATTCAAGGAGAAATGATCAATCAAACTGCTAAAATTATCAACAGTCAAAAGCTTATCTACCTTGTCAGTTGAGCAAAGCCTTTATGATGGCAATAGGAAAAAAAAAACATACAAGGCAAAAGCAAAGTACTAAATGCAAGTATAGAAGTATAATTCATAATTTCATATATATTTGTATAGAGGGAAATATTAATTAATTATTATTCATATGCATATGCCAACCTGCGCTATTCAACTGCATCTAAAGTAATTAACGCACTCAAGAAGGATAAATATTTGGTACTTCAAATAAAAACATTCAACTAGAAATGTCATTTGGGATAAGGAAAGACATGCGTGCCCTGAGAAATTTGCTCACCGTGTAAACACTTTTTATGAGTTGCAGAACAACTGAGAGCAATTTGTAATTTCCAATTCTTTTTTTACAAAATCTAGTCTGGAAAGTTTTCTTTTGCCAAAAAAAAAAACTTGAAAAATTGCCAGACAACTCTCGCAACTCATGAAAAAATATCTTACATCATGAACACTTATTTTGCTAGGAACGCCTAAGCAAACCTTTTTTCACGGGATATGATAGCCTCAAAAAAAAAAAGGATAAAGGATCGTATTTCAATAGCATATAGCTTCTACCTCCTATTTTCGATTCCTCATAGGAACTTAATAGAGTTTATCACAAGTTTAATTATTATTGTAAGATATCTTACCAAATAACATAATGGTGTAGCCCTAGTGCTTTTAAGCCCAATTTATTTTTGACTTGAGTATCAGAAAAGTTGGATCTGCGTTCTGGAACAAATTTCAAGCATGTCTTCAATAGAAAATGGATGGAAGCATTCTTCTCATTTTGGAACTCTTCTTAGAAGTTAGAAGTGATCTGCTGTTATTAGAGATTGGAGTTACCTTTAATTCTACTTTTGTATCTGATAATTGAAGAATTTGTTTAGGGAAAATGATTCTAAATTTTATTTCTTGGAATCATTACACACATATACACTATAAAAGAATAAACAGAAAAAGAAAGACATTTAATCTAATAAATAATAATAAATAGAAGAGGAAAGTCATTCAATCTAATTGATTCTAATAATTATATCCCACGGATCTTGCATTCAATCCCACTAATTTTGGTTTCATAAGAGGAAATCTCCAAATGTAGCTCACAATTGCCGCCCACAGATTGTTCACCTGTCAAAGCCGTGGCCCCCCCTCCTTGTTGTGTGATTCAACACTCTCCCTCAAGTTGGGCTGTATAGGTTGTACAATCCTAACTTGCAAACAAACTAATCAAGCAGAGAGCACGGTAGTGCATTTATAAGAACATCGGCAAGTTATTCATGAGTTGGGGTATATACTATAATTTTTTAGTTTTCTATTTTCTAAGATATAAAGTGTTTATCAATGGTAATATGTTTTGTTTTGTCGTGATGTACTGTCCTTGGTCATACTGATTGCAGCTTGATTGTCACATTTTAACTTTATCGTGCCTTAAATCTTTATTCCCAGTTCAATCAATACTTGTTTGATCGAAATACCTTCACAAATAGTAACTATTAATACTCCTCCATGTCACTAGGTTCCCCCACACAAATGAACAATATCATATGGTCGATCTCAGTTCAGATTCTGCACTACTTCTGGAAACAACAGATTATTTCTTGCTCCTCCATGTCACTAGGTTTCCCCTCACAAATTAACAATATCTTATGGTCGATTGACTATCAACCTGGCTTTCTGCCCAATCTGCATCAAAATAAAGTATCAATTTCCTTTCTTCATTTTCTTGAATGATAGCAACTTTCCCGGAGTATTCTTGAGATATCTCAAGATATGATATATTGCCTCCATGTGCTCGTTCATACTCATATATAAACTCACCATGCTCACAACAAACCCAATATCTGGACGGGTGTGGGAGAGGCATATAAGCTTTCCTACCATACGTGATATCTTCCTTTATCTATTGGAACCTCCATTTCTATCCCAAGTTTCTTCCTCGGATCCATATGTGTACTGGCTAGTCTACATCCTAGAAGGATGATCTCCTTCAGTAGGTCTAGGGTATACTATGTTGGGAAACAAATATACCTTTACTTGATCAAGCTACCTACATACAAAGTAAGTACCTAAGTGATCCTAGATCTTTAACTTCAAACTCCTTGGATAGAGCCTGTTTGATCTTCATTATTTCCTATGTATCATGTCTAGTAAGGATGATGTCATCAACATTTACAATCAGTACTCCTACCTTGTTTCTTTCTGATTGCTTCACAAACAAGAAATGATCTGCCTGGCATTGTCTAAACCATGGTCTTTTACATATTTTGAGAATCTTCCAAATCATGCTATAGGATACAGCTTTAATCTATAAAAGGATTTCAGTAGTTTCACACTTTGTCCCTTCCATAAGACATCTGAACCCCCATTTGAATCTCCATGTAAACTTCTTCTTTCAGGTTCCCATTCAAGAATGCATTCTTGATATCTAGTTGAAGCAGGGTCAATCTAATTTGTTGCTAAGGAAAGAAGAATCCTGATGGTGTTGAGCTTTGCAACATTAGCAAAAGTTTCATGATAGTCTATTTCATAAGACTGAGTGAATCCTCTTGCAACTAGTCTAGCTTTCGGCCTCTCAACACTATCATCCTCCTTATCCTTTACGGTGAACACCCATTTGCAAGTTCCTGGTGGGAGATTCGTGATAATCCATGTTTGTTTTTTCTCCAATGCCATAATTTCTTCTTTAGCAGCCTGTCTCCATCCTCGGTGATTCAAAGCTTCCTTAAAATTTTTCAGAATCTGCACATCATCTAACTTTGAAAGGAATACTTGATAAATTTCTAATAATCTGTTATAGGAGAGAAAGTTTTCGATTGGATGCTTGGTGCATGATTCTTTATGGTGATTTGATGATTATTTGTGGAGAAAACTTTCTTATTTTTCTCCTTTATATGAATCTCTATAGTTGTTGGATCCATTAAAGGAGATTTGACATATGCAAGATATTTCTCACTGCCCTGCATATGCTAATTTTCTTTCTTTTCCTTAAGTATACATATTATTGTTCCTTAATTGTTGTCCTTTGCAAGCATTGATTAGGACTTATGGGTGGAAGTAATAGGTCTGTAGGTGGAGGTTGAAGCATAGGAGATATCCCTTGGAAAATACTCGTGGTTTGAATTTCTTATAATATTTGCTAATTTTGACTGGACTCTGTTTTGTTGTCTAATAAGGAATTCCACTTCCAAGTTTGAAATTCTCCTTCACTCTCCCCCTGAATTTCAGAACTAGTGAAGTATGGGTTGTTTTAAAAAAAGATGACATCCATGATTTCAAATACCTTCCTAGAAGTAGAGCATTTATAACCTCTTTTTGTCATGAAATAGCCAATAAAAATGCATTTTTTTTTTTATCTTGGGTGAAGCTTGCTCCTATATTGTGAATAGATATGAACAAAAGCAAAGCACCCAAAAACTTTAGGTGGAAGATTTGATGATATGAACCATGATATGAACCGAGCATGAGGATAGGCTTTAAGTAGAGCTTGTCTAGGCATTTCAAATTTCAGTACCCGAGTAGGTAACCTATTTATTAGGTATACAGCAGTAAGAATGACTTCCATATATAGATATTTTGATACTTTTGTGAATAGCATAATAGATTTGGAAACTTCCAGAAGTTGCTTATTTTTCCTCTCAGCTACCCCATTTTGTTGAGGTGTAAATACACATGAACTCACTTGTATTATCTCTTGGCTTGATAAGTATTCTCTCATGATAGAATGAAAGTACTCTCTCTAATTATTTGACTTCAAGATTTGAATTTTTGTATCAAAGTAATTTTGAATCATCAGTTGAAATGATTTGAATATACTTTCAACTTCACATTTTTCTTCGTTAAATAAACCCAAGTGAGTCTAGTATAATCATCAACAAATATCACAAACCACCTTGCACCACTTATATTTTTACCTTTGAGGGTCCCTAAATATCACTATGGATCAAGACAAAGGATTTAGAAGTTGGTAAGGAACAATTGGATAAGATGATCTAGTATGTTTAATCAATTGGCAAGTTTCACATTTGAACAAACTTTGATTTTCATTAATAAATAAATGGAGAAAAATCTTTTCAAGATACATGAAATTTGGATGACCTAACCTATAATGCCACATGATCATCTCTCTATCTTGATTGACTCTAGAATAGCACTCAACAAACAAACTCATAATAAGATGATTCTTAGCAGCAATTAAGGACTAGGGGTCATGATGCACCATAACCCAGAACACATCTCAGCACTGCCACTCTTATTCTCTAAATCCAGTTCCTAAAAATACATACATTATTGAAGAAAATTATTAAGGAATTACAATCACGGATCAATTTATTGATTGAAAACAGTTTGCACTCAAGATTGGGCACATAAAAAGTACCGATTTAAGGGTGATAGCTTCTATGAAAAAAGCGAAATCAGTTTCCAAAACTTTGGACGTTGAGGCATCATCAACCTTAATTGCTCCATTTGAATGATAAGGTTGACAGTCATGAATGAGTGTAAAGTCTATTGTCATGTGATCTGATGCTCCTAAGTCAATAACCCAAAAATTTGACTTTTTTATACTTGAGTGTGCGTGTAGGCTGGTAGCAGGTTCCGGAGACTGTTTGTTCCTGATGTTGTTAAGCAGTAATTTCAGCATGTGAAAGGAATGGCTTCAGCTTTGATGATATGATCTTGCATAGTGTTGACAGAGTTCACCTTGCTTTCTTGTGTTGATTTGCTAATCTTCCATGAATCTTCTAACATGTCTCCTTTGTGTGTCCTGGTTTGACACAATGATCACACTGCGATCTTCGTCCCTTCTTTTGATGTCAATTTTCAACATGTGAGGGCTTTCAATTGTTGTGGATAGTAAGAGCATTTCCTTCTTCAACCTTTGGAGATCCTTGTAGGCCTCCTAGGTTGACCTTTATTTTGCTCTCTTCCCTTCAAACTTCAAAAAAGGCCTCCTAGAGATTTGGAAGGGATTTGTTTCCCATGATCTGTCCTATAACGCCATCCAAGTTCTTGTTCAAACACATCAAGAATTTGAATATTCTTTTTGTCTCAACAATCTTTTGGTGAAGTGCGTGAGATTCTGAGCATTTTCATTGATATTGTTCAAACACATCTAATTGTTGCCAATAACAAGTTAGAGTATTAAAATATTGAGTTACCATCAGGTCCTCTTGTCGACAGTCGTGAAGGATGGTCTCAATTGAGAATAGCTCAGAAATGTTGTCAGAACTGGAGGTCTCTTTAACGGCCTCCCATATTTCTTGGGTCGTCTCGTAAAGAAGAAAGTTCTCACCCATTTCTACATTCATGGAGTTGATGAGCCAAGACATGATCTGATGATACTCTACTTTCCATTTTCTGTAGAGAGGATCGGTTTGTGGTGTTATAGGGGCTTCACATGTGAGATTGTCCTCTTTCTCTCTCCCGCAAATAAACATTCTCATCGATTGAGACCATTGTAAAAAAAAATTCCCATTAAATTTGTGGTTTGTGATGAGAGGAGGAAGAGGAGAAGAGTTCTCTGCAGATCCAGAATTTTCGGTGTTTAAACCAGTAATATTTGGGTAGGAGGATGATAATTTGATTTCCTCGGTTAAAAGAGAAGATGAATTTTGGGCAAGGGCTATCGGTGCTTGAAGAGAGGCTATCGGCATGATGATGAAGAGTTACCGCCGGCTGAAGGTGGGAAGAAAGGGAGGAAGGTTTGCCCAAAGAAGGCTTAGGATTTTCCAAAGCTTTGATACCATGAAGAAATTGTTTATAGGAAATTGAATTCAAATTTTATTCCTTGGAATCATTACATATATATACGCTCTAGGAGAATAAACAAAAAAAGTAAGACATTTAATCTAATTAATTATAATAAACATAAGAGAAAAATCATTTAATCTAATTGATTCTAATAATTATATATCACAGAACTTAAAATCAATCCCCCGGATCTTGGTGTCAGAAGAGGAAATCTCCAACTGTAGCCCACGATTGCCACCCACGGATTGGTGACCTATCAAAGCTGTGGGCCCCCTCCTTGCCATGTGATTCAACAATGGTAAACAAATACAATATTAATTAAAAAATTAGTTAAAAAAGAAATAATTTAGACTAATTAAGAAATATAAAATAAATGTGGAACAATTAGCCTAATTAATCATATAGATTAAATAAAAAAAATTACTTATTGTAACAATTTAAAGCTTAATTGATAGTGTAATATAAAACTAGGATAACTAATTAGATTAATTAGAGATTATATAGGATGATTAATAATAGGAGTCCTTCCAAAAATTAGCAAATTTAGTTGTCACAATCTTTAGTACGGTGTACTTGACCACTTGACATGTTTTCCTTGCATTCTCAAATAGTCAGATGAAGACTCGTGTAGGGATAAACAAGAAAGCGCTGCATAATTAATTACTCAAAATGGTATGCCCTTTTAGGGTTCTAAAAGTAAAAAATAGCCGTAAAAATTTATTATACATTGACATCCATAAATATAATCACCATCACAAACCCTAACAATGCAAATGTTCTCCTAACCACAGAGCTCCACCTCGTAAAACCATCGCCTTCAATTACTTCCCTCACGAACTAACCAAAAAGTCTCTTTTGCACTGAAACTCGTAGCTCAATTCACCTGAAACCGGGCATGAATTGTGTTGATGACACCATCTCCTTCGCAACCTCCCAAAACCCTACTTGTCACTCCACATCCTCTCGACAAGAAGCCGATCAACCCCAATACCTGCTTTCTTTCTCCTATTAGTGAGATCCAGTTGCAATCACATCAAGAAGTGCTCGAACCATAATCCCAAGCTAGATTGTCATCAGAATTAAGGTTTCTTGCCTTTTTTTTTAATACAGCACATATAAAATTATATATCAGAAAAAGCAACCTTTGCATTACAAACAACAAGCAACCAAATATCTTTCAAAGAAAAGCAACACATTTTCAACAATAATACAACTTTTTTTTCATCTAGCTTCTCAAAAAACAACAATTGTACCATATGAATCCTAAATCTACATTATTTTGAAATATTTTCAATTTTATCATTATCCTTTTACAACCTCCTTAGGGATGGCAATATAAGAGATCTTATTCATCTTATTCAAGTTTAAAGCTATATTTTGTACCAATTCTAATTTCATTATTCCTTCCACAGGTTTCTTTCCCTCACCACTTTTGTCTATCCTGTTTCCTGTGTTAGTCTTCGAGCAAGACTAATAACTGGCCTTGTAAACTTACTACATGCCTTACTCTTGGAGCTTCACACTTACTTCTACTTACACATGCCCAAACCATGAGCAATTAATTATCCCGCCTAAATAAAAATCCAGAGACTAAATAGAAAAACTACTGCTATTAAGGTCATTAGAACAAGTTGAGCCAAAAGAACCAAAATATTATCCAAAGGCCACTTTAGAAATAATAAACTAAGACTTTAAACTCATTTAATCATTCTTGTGTTACTTCCCTAGCAATCAAGCTAAAGTTTATTTACAATATTCTCATACATTGTCCTTTTTTTTAACGAGTAAATGACTAAAATGAACACTCGATTTTTTAGTGTTATATTTTAGTCCCAGACTTTTTTAAATATTCAATTTAGTTCCTACACTAACCAAATTTGAACTGATTTGGTCCTTCTGTAAATTTGTCATATTGTGGATGGAAATTGATTGAAGAATGCTTTATATGAGGATATGCTAAGCATTTTATGGTCAATCTCATTAATTTGAGTCAGAATTAAGCCACGAGATTGACCCTAAAATATCAATAATGACAATATGGAAAGCATCCCTCCACAAATTTTCATCCAAAGAAATGGAAAAGTTGACAGCAAGACTAAATTGGTTCAAATTTGGTGAACTAAGGAACTAAATTGAACACTTAAAAAAATCTGGGACTAAAATGAATACATCTAAAATGTCTAGAGACCATTGGTTCAAATTTCAGTAATTTATGTTACAAAGATTTTAAAAATAAAATAAATTATGAAAAATAAACATATTTGCAGGCAAGTGCCTGGTGAACTAAAAGAAAAAAATTTCTGCCTTTCGAAGTACAGTACAATACAAAAAAACATTACAAACATAATTAGCAGTAAGCAGCTTCAATCATGTTTATTACCTAAATCATCTGTAGATGTGGACATATCTGTTCTGCTTGAGGAAACCGTTGTAGCATTAACAAATTTTGAATTTGAAGAGGCTTTCCTCAGCTTGACCTGTAAGAGCTTTTTTTCTGTTTGACAAGAAATTAAACAAAATCATGGAGAAAGCTTGCACATGAAAAATAAACATGCATGTCATCACATGGGCATAAAACACCCACAACTTTCGAGCCGCCTCAATATTTAAGAGAAAATTCAAGGACTAGTTTCACTAGAGGTAGATTTAAGTTTGTTTTAATTGGATTTTGTGTCATGATTTTATTTAGATATAGATTTAAGACTTTCAATAGGCACCTAGTGGGATAAAGGTTTATTGTTGTCTGAATGCCATAGTTAATGAACCCTCCTGCTCACAGGAGAACACTTTCAATCAAGGAGGTTGCTTAGGATTGTATTTTGGACTTAAAATTAGGTAGCTAGTTGTGAGTTTAATCGAAGAATGGTTAGGGAATGGAGATGGACCTGATTAAAATCTAAAGTTCCATCATCACAAGTATAACAATGAACCCTAGCTGCCAACGTCAAGAGGGCTTTAAGCCAAACCATCCAAAGAGCTTGATTAGAAACCATGTGGATTATTTCATTCCAGGTAACCTGAACAAATCAAGGTAGAACTCCAAGTCAAATATGGGCTTTTGAAATTGAACTCAACTCATTCAATAGCTAAAAAACTGAAAATGACCAACAAGAACTCAAGAGGCATGGAATGACTATCAGGTGTCCATGAGTTTCAACTTGACTCAAAGAAGACACTTAAGAGGTTTGGTTGTGAGATTCCCTACATATAGTTCAAATTGAGGCTTGCATTCATTATAAGGCCAAAAAGTTTTTACTTGGCAAATTTGTTGAATTTGTGTTAGCTCCAATAATTAGGATAAGGAATACATTGATTGAGAGGATCACAAACAGTACTTAGAAACTCAAGGACAAGGAAAGTCCTATTACCTTACTAGTAGGTAAAAGTGGATCAAATTATTAAATAAATTGATTTAATGGGGTTATTGGCTTTATGTCACCTTAAATTAATTAGATTGTCGTCTGCATTCATTGGAAGACCAAACAAAATACCTAATTTGAATTATCATTTTGAACAATAAAAGATGCACCTGGACAAACAACCCTACATTTGAGGAAAGTCCAACATAAGTCTTATTGCTCTTACTTCAAAAAACATGAAATGACTTATAATACTATATTATTGAAAAGATCTTATGAAGGGAATCTTATGGCTTCTACTTCAAAACAACCTCGCTTTATAAGCAAAACAAATTGAATGGTGGTTCTCAAAACCTAAACTTGTAGCAAGGTCATGCAACGAGATAATGACTCACTAGGACCTTAAAATTGACTAAGAGATAGCAAGATCGAACTAGATTTATTGGTCTGTTTGCTTGATCAACCAAGTTGATATTATGCAATTGAGTTAATACTTAGAGGTATTACAGTGATTTGAAGACCATGAAAAAGATTTTTTTACACATTTGATTTTCAAGTTTTTTATTTTTTTTTTGAAGAATAAATCAGGTTCTTTTAAAGAATATCAGAATTTCATTCAAGAAAACTTTATAATTATTGAATGGGAGATGATGCAAGCAATTTAAAATTGTATCCAGAACCATCCTTTTAATTTAAAAGGTCTCCGAAATTTCTCATTTTCACTTCAAGTTCTTCATCTCATTCTAAAAATTTTTAAGTTTCATCACAAGGTATTTCACATATTGCATTGATAGGGTACTTAATTACATTCACTATGGTTGTTGTTGACCTAATATAATAGAAATATGATATTTGGAGGATATTCTATCTCATTTTTACAAACTCATTATAGGAATATGAGTGTATTCCACAATTAAAAAAGTCTTTGGCAAACAACTTGGATTATTTTATCTTAATATTATTCTCTTTATCCAACCAACAAGTCTCCATTTCATGAAGGGGAGTGCTCTCATTAGGCATATCTAAGTCAATTTCCTTTCATGGGGATGGCTGTTTGTCAATTGTCTTTCCATAGGGATGGCTGCTCACAAGCAGAATAATGAAAGCACGATTGTATATATTTATCTCCAAAAATGCTCAAATCACAAAACAATAATGACAATTTGCTTGTTGAATTTAAACATTATAGATGAATTATGGAACTCCATCATAATCCAAAAGAGGAAAATCATATCTCACAAAAAACAACTCCCCCTAATTTTTGGATGATTTTTCAAGTTGATAGTAAGCGAGGCATCCTTCGATAGATGCCATAGTAGATCATGCACAAATGGCTATGAGGCCTGCCCAATCAATTTTCACAGTGAGGTGATGCACAATTTATATGATTGAGATGGGGGGAGAGAGATTATGTTTTGTGAGGTTATTCCTGAATGTGCCTTCATCACCAATGTCATCTTTTTGTTTACACAAAAATGCATCAAGATGTCTCTCCCTTATAGTAGGTTGTAATGGGGTTTCAAAGAGGCTAAAATCGGATATTGTGACGATGGGTTTGTCACATGAGGTTGGAAGCTGGAGTTGTTTGGTTGCAGAAGGCCGTGGACGTAAAGTTAATATATAGAGAGTGATTGGATAGAGATATGGCATGAGAAAGACAAGAGTGGGAGAGATTAGGGTGGTGAGTAAGTTTCGTATGAAATAATGAATGACAGAGAGGGGAAATAATTTGTGGGCATTGCTAAATGGAGATGTGATGTAGGCAAAGGGGGGGTCAACACAATTCTATGGAGCCTTGGCTATTTTCGGTTTGAGCTTAAGAAGTTAAAACTTTAGTTGTGCCAAGCTCATTAATATCTAGTGGAGAAGTAGCTCATTATGAGCTAATGGCTTGCTATAAAATTAAGAATTGGAAAGAGAATTGGTGGGTGGAATTTGCTCTTTCACATTCCTCTTGAAATTAAATTGCTGCAGCCCTTTTTCTTCTCTGGAAAATTCCCTCACGGCTGGCTGCTTCGGGTGTGAGGTGCCTCTTCGAGTGTTGTCTTCTTTACCGCCTTGGCATCCTCTCTGTTGACCGTGAATTAAATGCTGCCTATGCTGATGCTACGGTTTGTGCTGTCCCTGGCTGGTTCCGTGGCTTTGTTCATGGACTCTTGGGATTCAACAAGTGTGCCTCTTGGCTTTTCATTTCTTCATGGAATCTTGGAAACTTTTGGTTGTTTTTGGTTGGCTGTTTTGGTGAAGCCGTGGACTGTTTTTGTTGGCTGTTTTAGGGAAGATTGTTGGCTGTTTTGATAAAACCGTGGGCTGTTTTGTTGGCTGTTTTAGCAAGGTTGATGGTTGTTGGCATTCCTCTTCTTATGCCTATATATAGTAGATGTTTTAGAGTTTTAAAAAAAAAGAGAATGATGTGAGTTATTTTTGGGATAAAACCTGAGTGGTTTTTGGCTTTAGAAATCCTGCGGGCTCTTTCTAAGCTTCTTCCCCTCCTCCTATGGGAATCCTGCGGGCTCTTTCCAATCTTCGTCTCGTCTCCTAATCTCTTTCTTCTATCCGCAAGTGCCACCTCACCTGTATCCTTCTTCTCTTGGAAAGCAACTTTAGGAGTTTATGTTTATGATTGTGTAAGCGTCGTTTGTACGAGTCAAAGTTTGTAAGTCTTTCATTTTACTATATAAAATTGGGGTTTATCGTATTTGTGTTCTTTTGGGTATTTTGTGAGTTTGTTTTTTGTGATCAAAAATTTGGGTCCCTCTCCCAAATTTTTGATTGCATCAAGATGAGATTGGGATGGGTTGGTAAGAGGAAAGGAACAATGTAGGAAACCCATGTGGTTGAGCAAAGAGTTTACGAGCAAGAAAGAGAGGGCGAGAATGGCATCGAAATAGAGAGCAAATAGGTAAGAAATCTAGAGAATTCAAAGCATGGGGCACAAAAAAGATACAATGAGCAATTGCTAGAAGGAGACGCAAAAGCGACAAGAGAGTGTCGGTGGGCGAGAAGGCAGTGATATGAGCGCATTGGGTCTTAACCTACGTTTCAAGAAGTTGTTTATAGTTA
Organism: Dendrobium officinale; assembly: GCA_019514585.1. Lineage (NCBI taxonomy): Eukaryota > Viridiplantae > Streptophyta > Magnoliopsida > Asparagales > Orchidaceae > Dendrobium > Dendrobium officinale. The sequence continues at coordinate 5,259,034 of CM033700.1, forward strand.
TCATAAGCAGAAGTGGACAAGAGGGTCAAGAGAATTATGATCATGGTTTCTTTTCATTATTGACTCGATGATGTGTGGTTGCTAGGCCGTTGAGGATGGATTGGCATGTTTAAGAATAACATGAGAAATAGGATCTACAACTTTTATTAGCATTGTGACTTACATAACTAATGAGATCGAATTTAGATCAGCTCCAATTAACTTTAATGTTCATTACGCTTTGAAGTCAATTAGCAAATAATTTAATTTATACTTGTGATAAAAATCTTAATCAAGTTAATTTAGAGCTACTTAGTTCTCAATTTAAGATCAAATTTTATGGCTGATATAAATCATATTTGTTAGATCTTTGATTAATTAGGCAAAACTAATTAAATCTGCTCTAAGAAAATTAGGCTTTCTATAATACTTAATGAACCTCCTAACTAACCAAGAAAGATTAATTCACCCACATTTTGGAGTGAACAATTCGCCCCCAAAATGTATTGCGAAGCTATATCACTGTAAACTTCTTGTATCCTTTAATGGAAATTGAGTCCTTGAGCAAAGGTCTAGGCATTGAATGAATTCAGCTTTGTCTTTGGACAAGTTGAATTGGAGTTCAAGTAGAGGGTTTTAGCTCAACTATAGGGTTTGAGAGCTAAAACCGCTAGTTCATCCCTTCAGATCATTAAATTGGACTTTAATATTCCTGAATCGTTTTACAAATTTTTCTACTTAGGTGATTATTCCTGTTGAATTTAAATGAGAACTGGATCCATAGGCTTGTGAGAAAAAGATATCTTCCCTTATGAAACCAACATAAATAAACTTTTAACTTCAACAACTTGTTCAATTTCTATTCACATTCTTCATGGAGCTTGTTTCATGGAGGCAAAATTTGGATTGATTGATTACGAAAGATTATTTATAAAGCTAAATCAGGCATTTCTTAGTAATCCAAGAAATATAGTATTATAGTCACAAAACTCTTGCAAGAAAGCTGTGATATCTTGAGCCATAAGCCTGAAAGCATTTTGTGATAAATATAGGACAAAGGTCATTTTTTGTACCTAAATTAGTTTCTAGAAGTTGATCGATAGTGGCTTGTGCACCACTTCGAGCTCTTGAGGAACTTACCATGATGATGGTTTAATCTTTAAACTTGTTAAATTAACATGTGTATGTTAACTCAACTATTGGTGCTTTTGGAATTAAAATGGTAGTTTGACCTTAGGCTTATGAATTAATGGTGTTTTTCTTGACCTTTAGATTGTTCAACTAGTAAAATGATGGCTCGATCCTTAAACTTACTGACGGGCTACTAGAGCTTGTTGAATTGGCATGACAAATTGGCCCTTAGACGATAAATCTCGTGCTCAATAAGTATTTGTTGAATAGACACCATTCATGGAATATGAAAGTCCATCACAATCCTAAAGATGAAGATAGAAGATAGTTGAAGATAAAATTGTAAACATAAATCCCTAATTTTTTAATGATTTTGCATGTTAAGAAGGCAATGATCCATGCTTTAGTAGATAGCATAGCGAAGTACAACATGATTTAAGATATGAAAAAGGCTACAAGGCTCAACACACCTTTCATAATAAGGTGAGAAATGATTTTTGACATTGAGATTGGGATTGAGAGATGATGTTTTGCAAGGTTCTACCTATGCATACATTCAATGCCTGTCATCTTTTGGTTCCTAGTCACTCGCATTAAAGTGTATTTCCCTTGCAATGGGATGCAATTGATTCTAGGAGAAAGCGGCATTGATATCCTGAGGACGGGTTTTCAGCAGGAGGTCGAGTGTGGGAGTTGATGGGCTTCAAGAAGATCATAGATACAGAGTTGTTATACAAGTGCCTAGGGAGACAACAGGATAGGAAGAAAAGTACGGTAAGATAAAGAAAGCGAGAGAGCAAGATAAGATGGTGGATATCATTGAGGGGAGCTAACTGTGCGACAAGTAACTTGAGAAGAAGAAAAATGTTAGCAGTCCATGTATGGTAGCGAAATGGTTAGCAAGCATAGAAGAGAAAACAAAAATATTGAGAATAAATATAAAACAAGTCAGAAAAAGACTAAGAGAGGGGGAGAGTTTATAGACGGGATGCACTAGAGAGAGAGATAAAATAGGAGAGAAGTGAATATGCTCGATTGATGGGAGAGCTTGCCAATGAGAAAACAAGGTGCAGACACGTGTATTGTTCCTTAGGTTTTAAAAAGCAGCATTTGGATAACATGAACAAATGTAGAAAATAGAAAAAGGAGGGCACGATCATGGCTTCTTTCTCATGAGCGACTCAATGATGTGCAGCTCTTAGGTTATCAAGGAGGAGTTAAGGAGTGAAGGCTTCTGCAACTTTTTGTAGCATCATAGCTTAATATAAGATAGAATTTAGATCAGTTTTAACTAATTGTGATGTTAATTGGGCTTTGAAAAAAATCATCAGCTAGCTAAATCTATACTTATGGATAAAAAAACTAATCAAGCTAATTACAACCTAGCTAGGTTAATTTAAACTAGATTTCAAGTCCAAAAGTTTAATCACATTTGTTAGGCTCTTAGTTAATTAGGGAAGGCTGATTGAGTATGCCTTGAGAAATAAGGATTTTTAATAGATTCATTAACCTACTAACTAATTAAGCATGACTATGGCCTAAATTTTCGGTTAAACATCATGTTTGGTATATTGTCTGCTTAGTGTATTATTGTAAGAAAATATCATTACATGCAATATCCAAACAAGAGAATGATTCTTTCCTAAGAGAGCATAATCTATGCACAGACAATAACCATGCACCTGTATGAGGATTCAAAAATCGGTTGGAAGAGGCTTAGAAGATTTTCTGCAAGGCGCTATCTTTGGCATGCAGAAGCAAAGAAAAATAAAAGTAAGCACAAAAATAGCAATTCACACAATCCACGGCTTTAGAATTATTACCTTCTTGCATGGCATTGATTGTGGACTGAAAATCCTGTCGCTCTTTCTCTAAAATGGACACCTTACGTCTGGAAGGATTTAAAAATGCAGCACCTTGTTAGTGGCTTTTATCCTCATTGCGTAAATTTCAGTCACAACAAAATAGTTGGTTAATTTAAAAAATAGAGAAAATCGTCAATTTGAAATTTTGCAATTTATTCCCTGTCAAGCAAATATACATCCACTGATCACCAAAGCAACCATGCCTTTAAATTATTATTTTTTTGGCTGTGTGCACATGGTTCTGAACCATTCAAACCAAGAAAACCTATTCGCCTAAACCCTTGCTCGCATTCTATCACATAAAATAACAAAAAATATATCAAAGAAGATAATATTTAGATCTAGTATATAAAATTTCATATTAAATGTATGAACTTTCAACGACAACAACAACAACAACAACATCAAGCCTTTATCCCACTACGTGGGGTCGGCTACATGAATCCTTTTTCTCCATTGTGTCCTATTAAAAGTCAAATTCTCGTTTAAATCTAATAAAGAAAGGTCATTCCTAATATTTTCTAACCAAGTCTTTTTAGGTCTACCCCTACCTTTTTTAACATAAGTCAAATCTAATACCTCTATTCTCCTAACCGGGTCATCGGAAGGCCGCTGTTTTATGTGACCAAACCATCTAAGGCGACTCTCTCTAATCTTATCTTCTACTGGAGCTACTCCAACCTTTTCACGTATATGCTCATTTCGTATCCTATCTCTAAGGGTAAAGCCACTCATCCACCTGAGCATCTTCATCTCTGCCACACTTAACTTAGTATTATGCTTCTCTTTTAATGGCCAACATTCGGCACCATAAAGCATTGCAGACCTCACTACCATCTTATAGAATTTTCCCTTAAGTTTGAGGGGTACATTTCTATCACATAACAAGCCCGATGCATTCCTCCACTTCAACCATCCAACTTGAATTCTGCTGATAATATCCCCATCTATTTCACCATCACTCTGAACAATAGATCCAAGATATCTAAAACGTGTACTCTTATTAATGACTTGATCGCTCAAAGTCACAATCCCCTCACTAGGTCTATTACTACTAAAATTACACTCCATAACACAATAAAAGGTTAATTTCAAGAATGTCTATACATTTCACATACATCCCACAATGCACTCAATCAAGGATGGGAGCCACAAATAATCTAGCTCTCACACATCTGCAAAACCTAACCGTTAGATTTTCGCAAAGAACAAAACTAGCCCAAAGACATGACACATATCCCACGAACATAAGTAGTGCAAAAACAAAGTTTCTTACCAAATTTAACATCGTTCAAACTTTCCAAGCCATAACAAGCGATGTCCATAAGTAAGATAGCCAGCAAATAAAACTATGTTTCCAAGAATATGCATGAGCAACTTCTGGCAAAATAATATTATTCCAATTTACACAGACAAAAACACTTGACATAACTAATTTGATTTTCTTAAATTACCATTTTCTTGTAAATTAATCAATGCAAATATTAAATATTAACAAGTCATGACTTCAGAACAATATAGGCTACTGAATTACGATTTGGATTGGATGCCACGGAGAGGGAACCAGTATGGTTGGCATATAGCTTTATGCTTGGCTTGATCACAATCAAGTTAGTTATCATTTGATCAGCAGATTAACTAAGCCTAAACAGGCCTTGGAAAGCTTTAAATATGATAAAAGAAGCATAACCAGTACAATTTTTTTCCTATTTTTCTCATGAACAGCCATATTTCTTACTAAAAAGCAGCTCAATTACATCCTTTTCTGCAGTTTATTTGGCAGCTCAACTATCCTCTAAATGCAAATATTAAATTAATTTATAATTAACCTTTTTCTCCTTTTGCAATCTTAGTAGAGCATAGTCCTAGAGGGTTTAAGCAAGACTGATAGAAATCATTAATTAATATGTTCATGTCTATTTTTATTCATTAAGGTTAGATTTTTTACTAGTAGGAAAACACATTAATAAATTAGAATAGTTTTATATATGAGCATGATAAGTTTATTCTTTCATAGAAGGTTATTGCCTTAAATCACCACATTTAGCTAGCCTGACCAAAGCTTCAGTGTAACTGGATTTTGATTAACAAGCTTAAACAGGATTATTAAGACTTTACTTGTATCGGTTAACTGGGACATAGGTCAGATTAGGGAGACAATTTTGGCAAAGTTTAATAACTAAAACTCTTCGCATAGGGTTGACCAAAATTCCAACCTAATACTGACTACATTATCCATAAGAGTGTAGAAATACAGTATAGATATTTTCTCATTGAAATGGAATTTTATACCAAAAGCAACTCCATATGATCTCATTAGGGATTTGACAAACATAAGGGCTTCCCATAAAGCAGAGGACGGCATGCTGCTGCTCTGCTGATGATGTTGGTGGTGTGTATTTGGTGTTTTTCGTGGTAGGGTTTACTTCCATAGAAATATATTTGACGTACATGCAAAGAATTCAAAGCACCCTCCTCTTTACAGAATCAGCATAAAACAAAATGTACCGTTATAACATACAATGCAATGCAAACCTTATTTTAGAGAACCGCGGTTAAGTTTCCACTTCAAATCTGCTCTATCCTCATCATACACAGCAAGAACATTTGAGGCAGGACATGCAAAGAGGTTAATCAAAATAATGGCACATAATTGTAAATTTATTATAAACTGCTTCAGATTTAATTCATGCATCTCAAAAAGCTTCGTGTACCTTTCTTTAACAGGTTTACTTACATATGCAACACTTAAACACAACTTGATTTACCTAAAATATATTACATAACACCAAGATTAACACAGGTTGGGAGTTCAGTGAAGGTCAAAAAAGGATTTATATGTATGGAACAGAAAAGAAAGAAAGGATGAAAATTCTTTTCTTTTTTATTTGAAATTCTAAGAGAGAAAAGAACCTTTTACTAGAGCAAGGGTTATTTGAATATTATTAAATTTTATTTACCTGAATTCCTTTATTTCTGCTCGTTGCTTGCCTTCGGAGAGAAACCAAATCCTCTTTATAGAGGAAATTCTTCCACTCATTTTAAACTCCAATCAAAATAAAGTCTTAATTTATTTCTATTTCTTCTCTTTCCACTACAACTTTTAATTTCCAACTCCCAATAAGACTGTTAATACTATTAGCATATCAGCCAAAATCTCTATGTATTACTGATAAACCATTCTGTTACATTAGTCAACACATAAACTAGCCATGTTCACTTCAGTTAAACAAAGGATATTTGGCAATTACCGAACCAACAGGACACCATAAGGACAATTCTCCCTCATAACAGTCTGCCACCTCATCTCTAAAGTAGGCAAGCAACGCCTAGTCAATTATTTGCACAAATGCAAAGCATCCACATTCACAATCAACAGACAATCACTTACAGCATCTATGCAAGGATGGAGCACCCTCATCAATGTTGAGCAAAGATAGAATGCATCCACCCTTTGGTGGGTCAACACAGTACCAATTAAGCTATCTCAGGCCTCGATGCGGGCCAAAGCATTCTTTCCTATAGTCTGCAGTGCCAAAGAGGCCTTTCTGACCTCTTCAATCCTTGCTGGCTCACAAATATCTGCTAATTAGGTCAATGGAGCATTTTCTATTTTTAAGAAAGTACTCAGCATATAGTATTCGTACCAATGCATGGTTAAGAGAGGAATGATGTATGTAGCATTAACCCTACATCTACGGATACACTGTTTCCACAACTCAAACCCAAGACATCTCAAATACAGTAGAGACCAGTTAGCTACTGCTATAGGAAGATGAAGGTTTTCATAAAGGTTAATGATCCTTTTGACTAATGAAGTATGTTGAGAATCTTCTAGAGATCCTAAGTCCTAACAATAGAAGATGTCATCATTCTGTTAGACCGGCCGCTGAGCTGGTCCAACTGGTCAGTAAACTTCCGCCCCTTTGGGGTGGGGTCCAGCAGCCTTTTTAAAGAGGGAATTAAGGTTTGATTAGGAGGGAATATTCAAAGGAGATGTTGTTTTAGGATTTTCAACATTATTGTATGATTTAAGTAGGTTATTTTCCTAGGATTAGAGTTATGTTTTTGTTTGCTGAAATTGAAGTGTTCTTAGGGTGTTTTAAGTTCTAGCCATCAGCTAGGGAATTAGGAGAGCCGGATCCTCCTCTCCAATTGAGGATCCATTGTATCTTGTTGTTTTCTTCCATCTATCATCAAATTAAAAAGGTTTTCTTTGACACAGCGAGGAAGGTGGAGATGGGTAGAGGAGTGTGTAGGGGAGTTGTTCTAACCATATAGAGGGTCCAGGTGAGGGAGGATTTCCTTCCAATGGAGTTAGGGAGCACTGATGTCATCCTGGGGATGAAATAGTTACATCCCTAGAGGGAGACCAAGGCTAATTGGGGAGCACTGACGATGGAGCTGGACGTGGAGAGAAGAAGGGTGGTGATAAAGGGAGATACAAGGTTATCCAAAGCTACGGTGTCTCTCAAAACCATGGTGAGGAGGATTTCTGGTAGAGCTGTAGCGCTTAGAGAAGGGTAGATTGGAGGAAGGGGGAGACATCCCTTCGTCAGTGCAACTGCTATCGAGCAGTTCAACAAGGTTTTTCAGCCACCACAAGAATTTTCACCACAAAGGGAGTAAGAGCACGCCATCATCTTGAGGGAGGTGATGTCACCAATAAGTGTCAGGCCTTACTGCTACCCTCAGATCCAGGAGGAAGATATTAAATAATCAAGCCAAGCGTGAGTCGTTTTTTCTAACCCAGTCTTACTGGTCAAGAAGAAAGATGGGAGCCGGAGATTTTGCATGGATTATTAAAACCTAAACAAGGAAATTGTGCAAGAAAAGCTTCTCATCTAGTGGTTGATGAGTTATTGAACGAACTTTGTGGAGAAGTGGAGTTCACGAAGATGGATCTGAATTTTAGGTACCATCAGATTAGGATGAAAGAGAAGGATGTTTCGAAGACAGCATTCAGGACACATGAGGGACATTATAAGTTTTGGGTGATGTCAATTGGTGTGGGAGAAGATCACTATGGATTTTATAGAAGGGTTACCCCAATTTGAGGGGTTTACAGTGATTTTGGTGGTGGTTGACAGGTTGAGCAAGTATGCTCATTTCATTCCCCTACGTCATCCTTACACAACAGTGATAGTGGAAGCAACATTCATCAGAGAAGTGGTCAGACGGCATAGATACTAGAGTCTATAGTGTCCGACCAAGATAAGGTGTTCCTCAGTCATTTTTGGAGGGAGTTCTCATATTGCATGAGACAATGTTGAAGAAGAGCACCGTTTACCACCCCCAGACAGACGGGCAAATGGAGGTAGTAAACAGGAGTCAAGATACATACCTGCGATGTTTTGCTTCAGAGACATCTCGGTTGTGGCCAAGTGACTAGCATGGACAGAATACTAGTACAACAGTTCGTATCATTTAGCTTCCCATATAACTCCTTTCAAAGTGTTGTACGAAAGGGACTCACCTCACTTGGTGCACTTTGAGCAAAGTAGCACACTAGTTTCTTCAATGGAGCAGTAGTTGGAGAAGAGGGAAAGGGTGTTGGATGAATTGAAAAGGCACTTGTTGAGGGATCAGTAAATCATGAATAAACAGATAGATGAGTGCACGAAGGACATCGAATTTGAGATAGGGGATAAGGTATACTTGAAGCTTCATCCCTACAGACAAAGGATGGTAGCTAATAGGAGGAATAAGAAGCTGGCTCCGAGGTACTTTGGCCCTTATGAGATAGTGGAGAGTATTGGAGCAGTAGCCTATCGATTGAGGTTACCCCCGACTGATACCATACACCTAATGTTCCACGTGTCACAATTGAAGAGAGTTATTAGGGATCATGTATCTAGTTCAGAGTTACCCGGGACACTGACAAAGAATTTGGAAGTAGTGTTGGAACCACTGGAGCTAAAAGGGGAATGACAAGGAGAGGGTAAGTGCTAATAAAGTGGAAGAACCTACCCAACTATGACGTCACATGGGAGCCGTACGAAAGAGTGAAGCATCAGTTTATGTCCTTCCACCTTGAGGACAAGATGGGTCTTTGGGAGGAGGTATTGTTAGATAGGCCCATGGACAGATCCAATTGTATATCAAAGGCAGAATAAGAGTTCCACCTAGTAAACTTTCGCCCCTTTGAGGTGGGGTCCAACAGCCTTTTTAAAGAGGGAATTAAGGTTTGATTAGGAGAGAAAATTCAGAGGGGTTGTTTTGGTATTTTCAGCATTAATGTATGCTTTTTTAATTATTGCATGCTTTAAGTAGGTTGTTTCCCTAGAGTTAGGGTTATGCTTTTTTTTATTGCTGAAATTGAAGTATCCTTTGGGTGTTTTGGGCTCTAGCCGACGGCTAAGGAATTAGGAGAGCCGGATACTCCTCTCCAATTGAGGATCCATTGTATCTTGCTATTTTCTTCCATCTAGCATGAATTAAAAAAAGGTTTTCTTCATTTTTTCCTATTAGTTCTTGTGGATTGAGTTTGGGAGTGCTGAAATTAAAATTTAAGCCTAGGGTTATTTAATTTTTACAAGCGCTTTGATGTGAAACAAACCCGTTCAGGAGTTTAAGGAAATTAAAGAGAGGATATTTAACAAAATAATCCCAAAATAAATTTATTACTTATAACAATGGTTGATCCTTAGAATTCTTGGTTTTAACTTGCTTAGGCAAAGAAATTACAAGGAAAATTAACCAAACAATTTAAGCCAATACAAAGGGAAACGTAAAGTTTAAAGCTAGTGATTTGAATCCAACAATTAATAAGGAGTTGTTCACCTTGAGGCCTCTTCTCTCTTTCCTACGAGACTAGGTTGAGCGGCGGAAGATCGTCCAAGCTAGAAGTGAGAATGCCACGAGGGACGAGCCAATGAACGTCGCCGTGGAGAAGGAACTCGGAGGTGGAGGTGGAGGTGGCACGGTGGGATGACCTTCAATGATCCACGTGTAGTCGGAGAACTGGTCGTCGATGGAGTCCACTAGTGTCGGTAAAATCCGATCCAAGTACTCTTCGACAGTATTGTCGAAGCCAAACCCCACATCGAAGAAAGGAGATCTTAAGGCGTGAATATTTCCATAGATGTCATAGAAGAGCCCGTGATCAACGGCGGGGTCCGCCATACACCATGGATTTGAAGCTGAGCAGTCACCACAAGCCCAAGGGGAGGAAGGGGAGGCTTGGAGAGGATGAGGGGAGGCCGGCGGTAGAGAGAGGGGAAAAGATGTGATTTGCTGTAGAAAACTGAAATTAATTTCAGTTTAAGGGATTTGGGAGGGAAAATAGTGGAGATTTGAATTTCCAATTAAATGCAATTAAAGCATTAATGGAAATTTCATTATGGTGAAGCCAAGGGGGAGCCGGCGGTAGGGAGAGAGGGGGAGAGGGAGTTTAAAACTGAAATTATTTTCAATTTTAATATAATTGGAGGGAAAATTATTTGCACTTAATTTAGATTTCAAATAGAATGAAGGAGTTAAGTGCATAATTAATGAGGGATCAAGTGAGAGGGGGGGGGGGGGGGGGGGGCGGCAAGGCTAGAGAGAGGGGGAATTAGGGAGAGAGGGAGAGGGGTTTCCAAACATTGAATGATGACTAGGAGAGTTTTAAATTAAATCCAAATTAATTTAATTTTGAATTTGGATTCAATCAAAAAAACTTTCCATATATAGAGTTTCCAAATTTGGAAAGAGTTTGAAATTTGAAATTCAAATTTCAATTCGAAATTAGCGGAGAGGAGGTGGGTGGAAGGTGGTCGACGGGTGGCTATGTGGCCGGCCAGTGGTGAGAGGGTGGACGGCGGGTGGCCCTAGAAGCGGCGGCAACAAGGGCTCGAGCTTCTTTGCTTCCTCTTCTTTGCTTGGGATCTTCTATCGTGGAGAGGCAAGAGACTAAGGGTTGCAAGCCTTGGATGATTTCTCCCAAGTGAACTCACAAAGAGATCACAAAGAACTCACTAAGAGATCTCAAAGATATTGAACTCACAAAGAGAACAAAGCATAAGAAAATTTCATTCAATAATTCATTATCCTCCATTACAATAGCTTAAGGCCCTATATATAGGCCACAACATGAGAAAATTAAAAATTACAAAAATGCCCCTTGGGCCATAACACTTAAATAAACTAACATAGGGGTAGAACAGGAAATAACATAAAATAATAGCTTAAAATCATAAAATAAATCTTAAATAATAATGTAAATAAGAGTCGTCGATTTACGACGCTCCTGTGATAGATGCGCCAGATCTTCGTGCCGATGTCTGCATCATGCTTCCTATCACATTCTCAGCAATAATGTCCCCTTGATAGCTCGTCCTTATTGGAAAACATTTCTACTAATGCACTCTTAACTATAAAATAAATTTTGAAAAACTTCAGAAGGAGAACATACTTCTGAACCTAGATAAAGGAGTTCTAATTTCTGACAAAAGGAGTTCCTTTTTTTCCCAATACATGCAACTGTCAAGTAAACATTACACTAATAACAAGATATAATCACGTGAAGCTAAGTAAAATAATACATGAATTCAACAGTTCAAAAGATTCAATAATAGAAATGAAAAACATGCAACATCTGATCAAATTGACTGAACAATGAACAGTTTCAACCAAAAAACAAAAAAACCAAGTTATTCAAACAGATCCTTACAAATGTCATTTCAAAAATTGTTAAATACAAAATAACAATTGAGTCATTGACAAAAAAAAAAAAACTGAACAGCTTTATCATCAGCTCGGTAAGTCAGACTACATTCATGCTTTTGATCCAACCGCTAACAGAAATTTATGTAATTAAGTCTAGATGATAAGTAGCATTTAGATTTTGTTTCCAAATGCTCATTAGAAAGTCCTCATAGATATGTGCTACTAAGTACTTACATAATCTGTATTGGTAAGGAAGTAACAGATCGTGTTTGAAATTTGAATCTAATTATCATATTCTTAATATTCGTCAATAAAATGAATCAACGTAAAAGACTCAAATCTTTATGCATACAGGTTGTAAAGGTAGGTTTATTATGAATAATATGTACAAATAGAAGAGTATAGCTTTCATCCTGTTTTTAAAATCACTCCTTGCAGCATAAGTGAGCTGGAGCAGGCTTAGGATCTGCCAAATGTTACAACGATATGCATAAAGACAGAAGGTAGTTGAGCAAGAAATGCAAAACATACTTGTAGGAAGCAATCTCAGAAGACAAGTTCTCCGATTGCTTTTCCATCTTAAGCTCGTTTGACCTTAGCCTGAGCGCCTATCAAATATTAATGCAGATTGATTTAGCAAGAAAATCATTAAAAAAAAATGGATTATGATTCCACAAAACCTAAAGTTAAGCCCATCGTCACAAAGTTTGCCATCAAAGTACTAAAAAAAATTGAAGTGCATGAAGACAATTTAGTTTTGAACTACTATATCCTGTAAGGGTGTTGAGGTAGAGGTATTCTTCATTGCTGAAGGTAAAACTTTCAAAAAGGAAAGAGAAAAAAAAAAACATCTAAATCATGTATTAGTGTATTACTAAATAAGACCAAGCCTGCATATATATTATTGACAAAATTATAGTGAATTTATGCGTATATCCTTAGAAGGACCAAAGACAAGAAGCAAGGCATTTTCTAAACCTAACCAAAAAATAAAAAATAAAAGAAAAGCATATAAATTAGGCATTATTACATAAAATGGAACCCTGCATCTGTATTGCTAAAAAAATTAACAAAAAATAAAGAATTTCTGTGTACATCCTTTGAAGCATCAAAAACAATAAGTTAGGTGTCTTTGAAACCTCTCATTTTGGGCAAATTATTATGTCCGGTCACCGGACCTAGAAAATAGGTCTGGACATCCACTAAAAAGTTGCCACGTGGACCACGCTTTGACTGTGCGCTTTGACTGCGCTTTAGGTGCGCTTTGGGTGAGCTTTTGGTGTGTTTTGACCTGCGCTTTTGGCGCACTTGACTTACAATTCCGCGGACACGTATACATTCCACGCGTCAAATTTTTAGAGGATATCCGGACCTATTTCTAGGTCCAATGACCGGACATAATAATTTTCCCTCATTTTAGCCATACAAACACAAGGAAAAGAAAAACCTTATTTTGTATTACTCTTACGATATTGCAAGCTTTATAAAGTTAAGAGTGGCATACAATCCACAGTTTTCTGAAGTGACATGTAGCATGACTGAACCAAAGAGCATGGAAAGATTGTTTTTTTTTTTTTTTTTTTTTTTTTTTTAAGATTGTATAATTAAACTGAACAGATTATGAAGCTAACATGATTTATCTCTTCTTTAAAGACATTTCTACATAAATGGACTCATAGAAGTATAAAAATATATAATTAAGAGTAAGAAAAGTTGAGCTTTGAAGATAATTCATAAACTTAAAACTTTTGAATACACAATGAAAATAACAGAACTATGGGAGATATTGGAGTAACATGACCAACAAAAACCTTAAAATGGAAAGGATGTGAATGATTGAAGAAGCAAAAGTTTTAAGTTATTTAATTTCAATCATTTAATTCAAATTTGAAATTTGAAACATTTCCTAAAATAGAATCCTATTTTAGGAAAGTTTCTAAAATCAAATCCAAATTGAATTTAAATTAGATTGGAATAAATTTAATAAGTGAATTTCCCTCTCTCTCTCTCTCTCTCTCCCCAATCCCCTTGTTTTGTTTCCAAAGGAGACACCTAATTCTTGGAAACTTTCAATCCCTACTCCCTCCAATTTAATTTGGGGATCTAAGTAACTTGCCACCTAAGCAAGCAAATCAAACCCAAGGATATTCCTGCTGCTGTTCACGAATTCCCCCTACAATTTTCCTTAATTCACGGCCTCCAGAGACCGTGAAGTCTGAAATTTTCCCCTCCAAGATAATGTTCAGATTTATGGGCAAGTCCTTTTATCTGCCCAAGGATTTCTAGCCATACAAGCTGTTGTCCATGTTATTATAGTTGTTGTCCAGCTTTCTAGGATTGAGTAACTTGCTGTCCAGAAAATTCTGGACATAGAGATGTGCTGTCCAAAAGTTCCTGCAGCCACCAACTGCTGCCCAACCTGGCCGGAAGGTTCCTAAGTGTTGTCCCCACATAACAGCTGTCAAACAGCTGTCCAAATTCCAGAATTTCTTCCTTACAACTTTATTTCAAGTTTAATCTTGACAAAGGTGGGCTTTTCCCTTCTCTCATTCCTTCATTGTTGATCCTTACTTGTGGTTTTAATTGAATCATATAATCATGCAACACTCCGCTAAAGCCTAGTAAATGTAGGAGAGTTAAGTGAGGGAACCTCACATGCCTAATCTTATTGTTGGATTAGGGATTTCTTGTTGAAACCTATTTCGTATGCAACGTCAAGAGTAATTGATTATTACGTGGTTTTTACTTTTAGCAAGTAACTTGGCCTAAGCTTTGTGTTTACGTCTCTTTGAGTTTTATTTTATTGTTTAATTCACCATAAAGCTTTAATTAATTTGCTCTTAATCATCAAGCATGCAAAATTCTTACCTAAGTCATATTTTGATATATGTCCTGCATCAGATCAATATTAAATCTATACATTCTATATCAACCTAGTTACAATATACATCTAACATGAGGTGCTTAATATAAGCTATTTTTTATAAGTGTTAATGATTATGTTTTTTACATCGTAAAAGAGAAGTAATAAAAAATGGAAAAATTCAGAAAATAAAAACTGGTTTGTCACAATGTTTAAAATTGCGTATTCGGGTATTGAGGCGTTTTTCATTCGTGAGGCGAGGCGTAAGCCTCAAAATCAAAAGATTGCGTAAACATAAAATGATAAATTTTGTATATGCTAATGAGTGAATAATATAAAACATAAAAAAGCATAAGATATGAAGTGAAATAAAAATATCCAAATAATAAGACAACATGAAATATAGTTCAACTCAAAATTCTATCTTTCCCAAATCCCAATATTCTTTTCATTAACATATAATTCCAATTTCTAAAAATAAATAGCAATGACATATCACATAAGAACTCATAAGTCGTCAGCACTGTCCTCACTAAGGGGTTCTTCATTTGAATCATCATTATGATGAACTGCTCTCTCCCCTTCCTCCTCTCCTATAGAGTCCAATGTCGGGCATTTACTTCAAGATTTATGTAAGTTTCAATATATATAGCGTGAGGCGTAAGCCTCATGCCAGTGAGGCGAGGCGGGCCTCAACCAAGTTGAGGCGCAAGCCTCATAACAAAAACTCGAGGCGTAAGCATCGAGGCGTTTTTTACTGGAATTGCGCAAAGGCGAGCCTCATATTGCGCAATTTTAAACCATGATTTGTCATTAGTGTTAAGAAAGAATGAGTGCACAATCTGGAATACATAGAATATTAAATAACTAACGATCAATTAATAATTTGTCAAAAGATCAACAGATACCTAGATATGCTAACATGCATTACGTTTGGCTCTATCATACAAAAGATGAGCATATAACGAAGAAAATAAGTTGAATACCTGTAGAATTAGATCTGACTAGTTAAAATGAATAAATTCCTTACCTGTATTATTTGACAAAAGAATATCACAAAGAAAAAAATAGCACTAAGACTAGCTATGATGATTGGATCATGGCTTGGATAATAAAGAAATTAGTAAAAAAATCAAGCGAGGTATAAATAAGAATATTGAGATGAATATGTTATAAATTAGATAATACTTGTAATACCCAGACCTGGACCAAATTGGTTCAAGTGTTCTTTGCGGAACGAACTGAGCGAACCACCCCTCTACACGCTAAGAGCAAGCCGACCAAGCTCACGACCATTTTTGACCCTCTCTCACGCAGCTCACAAGCTGCTCTCTCACATCTCTCTCCAATCACATTAATCACGAGATTTCTCATTATTCACATGATACTCCTGCCCTCAACACCTTCCCTCTTGTCATTTAAGACGAAGAGGACTTAGGGCATCATTTATCTCTCAATTCTTCTACTCCTCACCTGAGGTTGTCGCCAAACATCCACTAATTGCTCCCTTTCCTCCTCCTAAAACTTAGCCTTCAATTTAGCCTAAGGCCACAACAAAAATCATCACCTCAAATTTCTTCTCCTACAATAGTGAGTTTCCTCCTCTTTCAATCTCTCCTTCATCTTTTTTTTCTTCTTCTTATTTATAAATTACATAAATAGGCAATCTCTCTTTTATAATGATTAAGATAAATTTTATTGGTTTTTTTTTTTTTGTATAGCCTTGAACTACTATTATGATGAGTTTTAGCTTGCATTCGGAGAGAGCCTTATATCTAGGATCAATGTTTGAATAGATCAAACTCTATATTTTTTTAATCCTTATACCGCATTATAGATATTTTTTCAATCTAATTTTTTTGTGAGGAACCATTGAGTTATGGCCCACTTGATGTGACTAGGAGGACCATAAGGTTGATCTCTTGTGATGCTTAATGTTAGCATTAGTAGTGTAGCTTACATCGATTAACTCAAATGCCTTAAAGTGTTTCTTTATAATTGTCTGATTTCACTTCTTATAGGGCATCCGCTTGGTGGAGTCGAGCTAACTGCAATCAAAGTTGGAATTTGTGCCAAGTACTATAAATAACTATTGTTTATTAGCATATAAACATACTCTTCTTTGTTAGGCATTACCCTTGCTATTTGTATGAAGCTCCGAGATATTTTTAGGTCATCAATCATGTGTCAACTTCTTATTTATTAGTATATACATGTATTAGATCTAATTTATTGTTCATGATGATATTAGCAAGTGAAAAATAAATCATTTAGATTGCAAAGATTGTAAAGTTATCCTAAGTGAAAGTTTATGTACCTAACATCGCTTATTAGTTTTAGAATTTTTAAGATTAAAGGGGAGAAAATAACAAATAAAGCAAAACGTTGTTCTAGGATTAGATTGGGGTATTTAAAGAATATTAACAAAAATATTTTTGAGAGTAAGATATCATATCATAAGATTTTTTCTGCGCATGAGGAAACTAATGTTGTGTGAGAAAAAGTAGCTAGTGATATTAAGAATGTTGCAAAATATGTGCTTGGAATATCAAAGGAAAAGCTCATAATAGTAAAAATAGTTGGACGTGGAATCAAAATATTCAAGAAAAGATAAAAAATAAGTTTATTTGTTATAAAAATTGATTTATATAGAAAATTTCTTATAATTGGGAATGATAGTGAGGCCCATAAGAGTATAAGAAAGCAATTTGCGATGCAAAGATTTTAGCTTTTAATGATTTATATAATATATTAGACACTAAGGATGGTGAAAGATATATGTTTAAGTTAGTCAAACAAAGAGATAAGATTAGTAAGGGGATTTAGTTCAAGTGAAGTGTATTAAAGATGAAAATCAAAAAATATTTTTATTTGAAGAAGATATTCAACAAAGGTGGATGAGATATTTTTATAAGCTTTTCAATAAAGATTATGATAAGGCGATTCACTCTAGTGACCTTAGCATCTTAAATGAAAATAATTAGTTTTATTTTTATCGACGTATTAGTAAAATCGAAGTTAGAGAGGCTTTAAAGAAAATAAAGTGTGGAAAGGATGTTGGATCTAATGATATTCCAATAGAGTTGTGAAAATGCTTAAGAGATGAAGGAATTTCTTGGCTTATTAAACTTTTTAATATTATTTTGAAGACTAAAAAAATGTCAGATGAATGAAGAATGAGTGTGTTGATTCCTATTTTTAAGAATAGAGGTGATGCACAAGATTGTGCAAATTATAGAGAAATTAAGCTAATGTGTTATACTTTAAAACTATGGGAGACCGAGAGAGTTATGGAGCAGGTTGCGGCGTGATAGTAACGTTTCTCAAAATCAATTTGAATTCATGTTAGTTAGGTCTAGTATGGAAGCTATACATTTATTGAGAGGTTTGATGGAGAAGTATAGAGAGAATAGGAGGATCTATATATAATATTTATTGATCTAGAGAAAGCATATGAAAAGTTCAAAGAGAAGTGATATAAAGAGTTCTAGAAAAGAAAGGGGTCAATAATTCTTAAATTCAAGTCATTAAGGATATATATGCATGAGTTGTTACTCGTGTTCAGACACAAGGTGGTTAGACCAAGTATTTTCCTATTTCAGTTGGATTACATCAAAGATCAGCCTTAAGCCATATCTTTTTCCTTTAGTCAATGATGTTCTCACTAGACATTTGCAAGAGGTTGTACCCTGCTGTATGCTTTTTGTTGACGATATTCTTCTTGTTGATAAGACTACAGAGGGAGTTGAAGGTAAACTTAATTTATAGAGGTCAACCTTAGAGTTTAAAGGGTTTCATTTGAGTAGATATAAAACTGAATATATGGAGTGCAAATTTAGCAATAATATTTCTAGTGGGGGGATTGTGACTTTGGGTTATCAAGTCATTAATAAGAGTACACATTTTAGATATATGGGGTCTATTGTTTGGAGTGATGGTGAAATAGATGGGGATATTATTAGTAGAATTCAAGTTTGATGGTTGAAGTGGAGAAATGCATCGGGCTTGTAGTGTGATAGAAAAGTCCCCCTCAAACTTAAGAAAAATTTCTATAAGATGGTGGTTAGACCTGCAATGTTTTTATGGTGCAGAATGATGGCCATTAAAAGAGAAGCATAATAATTAAGTTAAGTGTTACAAATATGAGGATGCTCAGGTGGATGAGTGGCTTTACTCTTAGAGAAAAGATAAGAAAGAGCATATACGTGAAAAGGTTGGAGTAGCTCCAGTGGAAGATAAGATTAGAGAGAGTCCCCTTAGATGGTTTGGTCACATAAAATGGCGGCCTTTCGATGACTCGGTTAGGAAAGTAAATGTATGAGATTTGACTTATGTTAAGAAAGGTAGAGGTAGACCTAAAAAGACTTGGTTAGAGAATATTAGAAATGACCTTTCTTTATTAGATTTAAATGAGAATTTAACTTTTAACAGAGCACAATGGAGAAAAAGGATTAATGTAGCCGACCCCGCATAGTGGGATAAAGGCTTGATGATGTTGATGTTGTTGATGATGTTAGTCTATGTACGGCCCATACTACCTTTATTATAAAGCTCATATTCGTGTAATTTGATCATATGGTAGAGGATTTAATTCATGCACATTAGTTCTGTTAAATACAAATAATCATTACACTACAAACCATATTGATTATGAAACTTATACTTGTCGTGTTGACTTATATAATATATATTGAAACTTATTTGTAAAAGGATGGGCATTGTATATATGTTTGCAATGGTCTGCAGGTCAATAAAAAATTATTAGATATTGGCTAACCGGGCCGACAGACCCTCAGAGTGATAACTCTATAGGAAATTATTATATTTCCTTGTGTTGGTTTTTATCTTTCCGATGCAAGGTGATTGACAAATTCGACCATAATTATATACATATAAATGTATAGATATATAATTAGACATGAGTTTGAGCAATAAATGACAAATGGGTCGTATAAAAGTATGATGTTATCTATCATAAATGTATGTTTATAAATCTAACAGACACTATAATAGGCTCACAAGCACATTTGTAATAGCAACATATTAGAACTGTTGTAGTAATCATGACATATGATAATATTGTATTGATACATTGATTATTGATTTCATCCTACCGGTTGTTTTAGTCATATTGTATGCCTCATTCTTTTGACATTTATACTTAAATAGATAGGAATTACTTGCCAGGTTTGATTTATAAATTCACTAGCTATAGCCCCTTTCCGTAGCAGGCTCCGCCATAGTGTTAAGTGGACGGTACCACAAGAGCACATCTAAGAAAGATAGAACATAATTAGTATTTTTATATTTTGTAGTGTCATTTATGTATTTTCTTTCGAGGGTGGGATAGTTTCCTTCTTATTATTTTTTTTTCACATTTTTTTTGCTTATAGCAATTCTATTGTGTTGGTGTACTATTATTTTAATTCATATTAATGAAATAAAAATTCAGTTTCTCTTCAATCAATTATTCTGATATATTATATTATATTACTTGTATATGCACTATTCTTCTTGTGAGTACAAAACATGTCTTTATAACCCTTCATCGCATCCCATGTTGTTAGGATGTACCCCCTTCCGGACCCAAGATATAACAATATTGTAGTATAAAATAGGCTTGATTGCTTGAACGTTATTTGGCTCAATGGTATCAATATAATATTTTTATCTTGATAGAATTAATATCTGTTTGGTGAATGGTCATCTAACAGGGTGAATTAAAATAGAAGAATTCTCCATCTAATTATAGTTATCTTCCCAATACTTTACAGGGAGAAGGCCACCAACTTTCACTCATTCTACACATGAATCATTATCCTCCCAAAAAAAAAGGTCATCATTTACTTTTTAAAAAATGTCATTCTTTAGTTATTACATTCTTCTCTCTTTGAATCGTTATTCTCCCATGAATATTAGTTGTCGTCAACCCCTTCTTTCCTTCCACTATTAGTTTCTCTGTTGTCGGATCTCCTACCTCTATGGTCATCGCTAACACCCTCTATTATTTGATCTCCCCCACTATCAAAGACTTCTTTCATATGCTTCTCTACAGCTATCATCAATGCCCTATTTCATCCATGTCATCAAATGATCATAAAATCTTTCTTACAACCACCAACTGTTTCATATCATTGTCAACTTCTCTACCTCTATCATCTACAACTGTGACATTTTGATCTCCAAATGTCATCTCCTCAATTTATTTGAGGCAACATCCTCCATGCCGCAAAAAATTTACCTGACCCATTGTCGCTCCGGTAGATTATTTCCTTTATCCTTGTTTTCACATTGACTACATACCAAGATATTCCTCTTTTT
The DNA here is from genome assembly GCA_019514585.1 of Dendrobium officinale. Lineage (NCBI taxonomy): Eukaryota > Viridiplantae > Streptophyta > Magnoliopsida > Asparagales > Orchidaceae > Dendrobium > Dendrobium officinale. The sequence goes on from CM033700.1 coordinate 5,279,842, forward strand.
TGACACCCTCCATATATGAAAATAAGGGCATGTATCCATGAATTTTAATCAAGGCTATGTATGTATACACATGTAGATCTATATGTCCTCATCCTCATTAGTTCTTTCCAATATATAAATGACAGCACCATGAAGTAAGTATTCAACAATCTGAAACCATATTTAACATAATTAGAGAAGGAACTTTCTGAGTTCTAACTATCCAACTTCTTGTGCCTTTTTTTTTTTTTTTTTTTTTGTTACAAGTCAAGAAATATTAATTGTTTCTTGAATCATTCTATTATTAGCTTCTTATGGAGAAGCAGCTGGGTGAAGTTTCAGTAACCACTTGTGCAGTCGTCTTGGTTATGCTGGAAGACAAACATGGTCTATGAGAATGAATAAAAGGAGCTTCAAAAAAACTAAAAACGGGCTTTATGATTTTCCAAAAAGGAAAATTCAAATTGAAAAAATATGTGCATGATCTTTGTAAAGGAAATAACACAGGAATTATACATATTGTACAAATTCAAAAAGCTTTTTATTCTTTATGCTTTGTTGTTTGCTTCAATCAAAAGAAAATGAAATACATATTTCAATAGAACAGGCAAACTACAAGCTTTTTTCATATAGTTGGCAATAGTGTGAGCTTTTCAGAAAACTTCTTTTAGTTGAAGAGGTTAGGAGAAACAATCGGTTGATATTTTAAGTTAGTACCACGTGCACTTGAGAATTAAGAAATGAGTTAATTATATCTCCAAGTCTTGAAACTCATCTGAAAATTGTTAACAGCTCCAGAAGCACACCTATGCAAGGATATAACTTCTAGAATTAAGGATAGAGAGATAAAATGGAGAATTATCATAAGAATTTTGCATGATAATAAGATATCATGAAGGCCTAAAAATACATTTTATAAGATTACAATTAAGCTAATGATGTTGTATGAATATGAATGATAGACAATACAAAAATTGTTGATGTTTAATTTGAGCATGAAAAAAATGAGAATATTAAGATCGATTTGTGGAACAAGTAGGAATGATAAATTAAGGCTTCATTTGGGACATCTTCCTTGCTCCTTACTGTTTTTTAAAGCAACTTTTTAGTATAAAAATTTATAGTTCAAATGATCTTAATATTCTCATTTTTTTAATATCATGGGATTATTGATGTAGGACGGGTAGGAGGGTTGAAGTCGTAAAGGTCTTGAAGAGTAAATCGTCCCAAAAATCGCGACAGTTCCTTTTAGAAAGTCTGAGATATCTCAGATTTTCCTCTCAGAAATCTGAGAGAAAATCTAGCTCTCGGTGTGGGGAAGAAAGAACTAGCAGGAGCAAATTTATGGGCGTAAAGTAGAAGATAAATAAAGGTGGAGAGATGGTGTGAGAGGGAAAGGGAGAAGCAAAATAGCTTCAGTTTTTTTTTTTTTTTTTGTCAAAATCTGAGAGAAAATATTCCAACTCAAAAACTCTTGCCTTGGGGAGCTTTCTCGTGCAAGAGGGAGAGAGGAAGAGGACGTTGGGGAAGGAAATTCCTAAGTGCCTTTTTGTAAGTTCTGAGAATTAATCTCAGATTTTGGAGTTTAAACCTGAGAGAAATTTCAGGTTTCAATGGTGAGAGGCAAGTGGGATTGAGAAGAATTCAAGCCTTGAGTCAAGCTCAGGAGTGACATGGTAGAGAGGGAGTCTAAGAGGGGAATAAAGAGGGAGTGGGAAAATTTTGCAGCAGGTTGAAATTCCCCCAAAGTCCTTCCCAAAGGAGAGCCGCGTAAGGTAGACTAGAGAAGTTTGCTGGACGGCGGGACCACAGGGAAAATTCAGGGAATTATTTCCATCTTCCCTCTCAGGTTTGGGAAGTAATTAAAGGCTTTAGGATTTGAAAATTCTGAGAGGGGCGGGTGAGAGAACTGGTAAGGAAAGGAATTGAATTCCCTAAATCAATGATTTGATTTAAGAAGTAATTGAATGGCTTGGGGAATTAATTCCAAATTCCTTATGCAGGGGCCGGCAGCTTGCATGAAACAGGGAATTAAATGGATTTAAATTCCTGCAATTAATTTCCATAGATTAGGGAATTAATTAATAGAGCAAGGCAAGGGAAATTTCGGTTATGAAGGGGATTTTGAATTATTTTCTAAATCTAGGATTGATTTAGGAAATAATTTGAAATAGGATTTAACGAGGCTAATTAAGAAATCAATTTGAATTTAAAATTCAAATTGATTTCAATTAAGTACTTTCCTAAAATAGATGAACCAAATTAGGAAAGAATTTGAAATTTGAATTTGATTAATTTCAAATTCAAATTAATCCCTAAATTAACCCAACCAAATTAGAAAATCCGAAAGGGGGTGGAGAAGGAAGGTTCGGCCGGCGGCTAATGGGGTGGAGCCGGCGGCATGGGTTCGGATCTGGGGGTGAATCCGGTGGCCAAACGAAGATGGGGAGGAGGAAGACGATGGAAAAACAATTAAAGAAGAGATAAAACAAAAACAAAGATCGAAACAAACGATAAAACGAAAGAGAGAAAATAAGAACCGCGAGCCTCGGACTCTTCCGACGACTGACGGGTGATGCTTTGCCCTTCTCCGAGGGACTTCAAATCACGAGCCCGGACCCATCCTGCGGCTGGTGACAACTTCGATTCCTTCCCATAGGAATCTCACTCTCGTCCTCTCTCAAGAAGAACACAAGTGTGGAAAACACAAAATTTTTCATATAAAATTAACCATCCTCATTACAATAGCTTAAGGCCCTATATATAGGCCATAACATGAGAAAATAAAAAAATTACAAAAATGCCCCTCGGGCCATAACACTCAAATAAACTAACCTAGGGGTAAAACAGGAAATAACATAAAATAATAGCTAAAATTCATAAAATAAATTTTAAATAAAAAATTAAATTAGAGTCGTCGATTTACGACGCCTCCTGTGATAGATGCGCCAGATCTTCGTGCCGATGTCCGCATCAATTATTTAGTATAAAAATATATAGTCCCATAATGGGATTATTTTGGTTCCTTATTAAATATTTGAGAGACCACAATGGTCATTTAATATAATTGGGAATCATTTTGGTCCTTCATAAAGAATCGAGAGACTATTTTGGTCCTTTTCCCAAAGAAAATGACTAACATAAGAGTAATGCATATGTTTTTATTGTCAAAAAACAAATAAGATTTTGAAATTCCTGCAATCAAATCAGAATTTGTTATTCATCATGTCAAAAACCTGAGAAATGGGAAGCAATACAAAAACTAATGTTGACATTTGGTGTTAGTTAGAATGAGAGTTAAAAAAGGTGAAATTGGGTAAAACTGAAGTTATTCAATATGCCAAGGTTATATTTTAAAAACTATAAGATTAGCTACTAATATTTAATGTTTGACTAATTTTTATTTTGAGAGAACCATTAAAAAAAAAAAGTTTTCAAGCGGTTGAATGCAGCCCTCACAAGTAATGACTGGTTGAGGTAGTATGTGGTGAAGGTCATGCTATTGGTTAGTGAGCTAGAGATTCTACTAAGATCTATCAAATTTGAACAATGTAATAAATCTGGAAGGAGGAGAAAGCACAGGCGTACAACAAGATTGTGCTCAAGTTGGGGGCAAATCACAACATGGATAATGCAGCGGAGGAAATGCAAAGGGTTGGGCTTGATGGTGGTAAGCAGTGTCTCTTGTCAAACTGGAACCTAGAACAAGGAATGCATCTATTAAGCAACCATTGGATTATTAATATAAAGAGACATGCTTGGGTAAAATGAATCTCAAAGTGGATAGTGAAGATACAATGCCTGTTTAGGGGTTGTTTGGCAACAAGTAAGATTTAGCTCAAGTAAGATTTTGTAAATCCTGTAAATCCATATTTACTAAATCTTAAGAGTGTTAAATCCTAAAAACAGGTTGGAAAAAATGATTTTAAATCCTAGTAAATCCTCTGAAACTATTTGGCAACGTAACTTAGGATTTGAGGCAGTTAGTTCACTAAAAACTCAAATTTAATTTGCATTTTAAATACAAGATACTTATTTATTTCAGTTTTAAATACCATCAATTAGTTACAATTATAAATAATATAATTAGATGATAGCTTAATTATCAGACAATTTGATTTTATTATTAATTAAAGTACTAATTATCTAGTTATTTATTTAGATGTTATTTTAATAAGTATTTGACTACCAATTACACTGATATTAATCCAATTAATTATTTGATTATTATTTGAAAAAACTAATTAATTAATTATTTAAGAACTATTTTAATAAGTTTTAATTACTAATTATTTTATTAATTATCTAATTAATCATTTAAGTATTCTATTACTAACTAATTATTTAATTACTATTTATATTGCTAATTATCTAATTAATCATTTATTTTTTAAATTGTATTAATTAAGCTAATTAGATAAAATGTCGGCCCTCCAATGACCCAGTAGGAGAGTAGAGTTATTGGATTTGGCCTATGTTAAGAAAGGTAGAGGTAGACCTAAAAAGACTTGGATAGAAAATATTAAAAATGATCTTTTTTTATTAAATCTAAATGAGATGTTGACTCTTAACAAGACACAATGGAGCAAAAGGATTCATGTAGTGGACCGCGTAGTGGGATAAAGGCTTGATATTGTTGTTGTTGAAAGCTAATAAGATAATTAAGAATTATTTACTCTTCTATGCCAGGCTTCCGAGAGCCATAAGCCCATGGAGAAGAGGAAGATTCATTGATGTGTATATAATAAAATTATTAGGCAAGAGAACGTGAAGAGAAAACCCACTCAGGAACTAGCTCCAACATGAGAGAACAAAGAACCGATGAGCAACGCCTTAATGACTATGAGAAGCAATGGAAGGAAGCGTACATTCGTACCTAGTAATTGTGGCAGCTGATGAATCAAACCATGAAATCCGAGCCAAGGATTCATTTTGAATCAAAACCAAGTGCTCAACGCTACGACACAACACATGCGCTTTGCTATGAGCTTGCGCTTCATGGGAAAGTGATGCACAAGGCCAGCAAATCGTTTTGCTTTGCTCCTAAAACACGCTTTTAATAACTTTGGCACAAATATGTTAGCATTTGTAACTAACGATACCACATCAGAACTGAATTAATGCAGGAATATTCAACTCTTGATAGTGAAATAACAAAAAATTATTCCCAAATAATTTAAAAAATAAGCAATTCTATGTTAAAAGTAAGTCTGGAAACAAAAGATGAGCAATAATAGGCTTCACATATATAATAAAAAGGGATCATATATTTCTCATGGATTACATTTAATGTCAGGTATTTTTTAACATGAAATTTTAGCCTATCATATTTACTCAAAAGAGGACATAAGTTAATGTTTGGTGAAGGAAATAGAAAGCAATAATTATAATCTATGATGACCACAAAGCATGCCTACACCAAGAAGTAAGATTTCTTTCACTCTGTTGTTTCGGCTAAACAGTCGGATAGGTTGAGTAAGTGCTACATATAACATATCCACGACTAAAACTTGCTATGGGTCACATGACAGCTTATGCAGCAACAAAATAAAGCATAGCCACTTGCTCAAAACAGTCTTATATATATGGTATTGATTGAATTTAAAAAACAAAACAAAAATAGTTGGCAACAAAACAAGTAGATAATAAAAAGTTCCAACCTTCTCCTCCAACCCAATCACTTCAGAAGCAAGTATTTTTGCTCTTTCATCAGCAGCGTTGCATTCTAATTGTGCATTGGAATACTCTAGTTTAAGCGACTCGACTGCCCTCTGTGTGCATAAAAACAACTGAACCAATTATCTAAGCAAGAATTAAAGCTCAAAAATAAAAAAAAACCCGTCATTCACAAGCATGATAAAGCATGGAAATGCACTCTTGTGAATATTGGAATAAGAAATTTTCATCAAAGAAAAAAGTTAAATGTAGAATGAGAAGGAATTTATGCTCTTAATAAAATTAGAAATTTTATTAGAAATAAGAAAAACAAAAACAAAGCTGCGAATATTTCTACAGTAATTAGAGATAACACAAGCGATTACAATGGATAATCAAGGTTTCTTTTCAATGCTTCCTTAAAAAGAAACAAGTTCATATAAAAATGAAAATGATTAGACCAAAAATGTAAGAAAGAGGGAGAGAGATATCACAAAATAATAATAATAATAATAATAAATCACCAAATGTGTAAACAAGATTGTTTAAAGCAGTTTAAACAATGAAAAGAATGGGAGGTCACCAGAGAAGAATGAGTGAGAGTTATACAAGGCTCCAGGTCTAAAGCTGTAGCTGGAAGAACAAACTCATTTTTATCTATTCTTTCAATTTTGAGTGACAGTTTGCTGAGAATATTTATAAATTTTATTTCAGTAAGAGTTTGGAAAATTTTAATGATGTTCGAAGTTTTCTGGATTTAAGTTTAAGTGCCGAACCTAAAGTCTGCTAGAAGAAGCAACATTTGGCTAATAACAATCCCAAACTCTGTGTTCAGATGCATGGTACAAAAAAGATTACAGACCCTATGCAAGAAAAAATGTTTGTCTCAGAGTGTAATGGTCAGAATAAGGTGCATTGACCTCATGATATTGTATACCTTGGCATGAATGCAAGCTATATTACAAGGAGAATACCTTAGCTCATTATTTAAGGATTCATCTAGTTGGTGTGGACTACTTACCTAGGTTTTAGAGCTTAGGGAGTCAGATCAAATAAAGCTGCATGCTTTCTTTTGTCCTTAAGTTATTTGGCCGTTTAAAAGTCTTGCAAAATAAATTATCCTTCTCATGGATACAAACTCCTTGTTCCATTTGAAAAGATTGAAGGGATAGGCTGAATTGCTTGCCTGATTGACTTTATTGTTTACCTTATATATTAAATCAAGAAAGAAGGGCTGTTTGGATGGAAGTAAAATGGGTGTAAAGTATTTCAAATGCAGAGCTTTTAGAAATATTGATTTTTGGTAGGATGAAAAAGGAATGCAAAGTGCCGCGTTCGCATTAAGCGCATGCACTCGGATGGTTGGATCCGAGCCCGCTCCTCCGCTCCCTCACCCTAGCTCACTTGCTCGCGACCCCTTCGCCCACACACCCACACGTGCCTGCACATCCTCACACGACCTAGAAAATTCCGGGTTAGCATGTCATTTCAGGTCAACCCGGAAACCCAGCGGGTCTAGTCCGGGTCTGAAGTTTCAACTCGTTTACAAAATCGGGTCAGGTTAGAGTAAACCCATTTGGACCTGGGTCAATTTCAAGTTAGACCTAAACCTGACCCGAATACCCATTTTGACACCCCCTACCTAGTGACATAAGAAGCAATCAGTTGTAGCTAGAAATAGTGCATAAGCTAAGTATAAAGCACTAACTAGTGAAGGGATTTGGATAAAAAGGGTTCTTAAGGAACTGGGACAAATGAGTTCATCTCTTATTCTGATGATGTGTGACTAGTTAGACTATCAAATTGACAGACACTTCATCACAAAGAAGGTGACTAGTGAGACTGTTAAATTGAAATACATCCCTATCAAGCAACAAACTATAGACATCCTCACAAAAGCTTTACGCAGACCTAACTTTGAAGACTTAATTTGCAAGCTTGGATTATATGATATATATTCTCCAGCTTGAGGGGGAGTAATGAATATTTGAAACTCAAAATTAACGAATCTATTTTAAGAATGTATTTTTAGAAATGAATTGAGAAATAGATTGTGATTTTTTCCTATTATTTTGTTTTCTAATTAGCAATTTTATTTTAGAAAAATAATTTTATAAATAAAAGGAGAGATCAATTGTGATCTTCTCCTATAATTATATTTCCTAATTTTAGAACTGAATTATTTTCCTATGATTATGTTTCCTAAATTTTAGGATAGAATTAAGCAAGTTAATTATTTCCTTTATTAGATTTTTTAGTGTATAAACGTGAATGTAGTACCTGTTTTAAACGAGAAGAATAATAAATCAAGAAATTCTTAATCTTTCTATTTGCAAATCATCATGGTTGACGTCCTTAATTATAAATTACAAGATGGGTGGTAGAAGATAACATTGGTATAGATTAAACCATTGCAATGGGTTGCAACCTTTTGTGGACCAAACCTTGATCAGGACAGGCTTGCACCAGTGAATTGGGTTGGATGCCCATGAAGCAGATCTACCGATGATGGGTAACAATAGTCATAGCACAAGGATATCCTGGAGTAGCAGATTTGTCAACACATTATGCAGGAAGTAAAAAGATCATGTAATGTAGAGGCGGCAAACCTTCTTCAACAGTTGGTTTCCGACAGAAAATTTTCAACACCTCAACCAAGAAATGCTCAAGGAGAACCGAAAGTGATATTCATTGGAGATGAATTTTTCAAAGCCGAAGAAATTTGATACAAAGATCCAGCTCTACAACCAATGCAAAAGTAATGCAATCCTATTTTGCATAGCCATTTTATCTAAATTTGACATAATGAGGATAGTTTTTATGTTTAGTTTAAAATATTTGAATAATTTTTGTATCTGCATGGATATAGATAAAACGGCACATGCAAGAATTTACTCGAGGAAATGCTGTCTGACAGAAAACATTCAAGCGCAATAGAAAATATGTTCTAAATGAAAGTAACAGTACATTCCCACATGGTAAGCAAAAAAATTAGGTACCATGCAATAGGAAATGATTTCCTCTATGTCAACATCTGATGCTCAATAAAATATGACCTCGGACCCTAAAAATACCAAATATCTAGTTATGTATTATGTATAGTGCATTACATAGAACATACCTTAAACATACGATGGGTCAAGTTTAGTCAGCCCAATCCTATATAGGTCTTCTACCAAGATTTAAGATTTTTTAGGAAGCCATTAGAACGTAATTTTAGGCTAAAGGTAGGTTTGTTTTTTTCTTTTTTTTCTTTTTTTTTTAATGATTCTGATGTAAAAACTCTTATGAGAAAACATTATTTATGCATGGTGTGAAAAAACTGTTCAAATGCCGAGCTTTAAGGGAAGAAAAAGGACTTAAAACCTTGTATATTTGATTTCCCCTATTTTCCTTCATTTATATCACCTTCTTCATTATTTTAAATTTTTTGTTTGTTCTCACATTGGATAAGTGATTGGTAATTGTTGATACAGCCAAAACTAAAAATCTAGATCAAGCAACAGTATTATGGAACTATAAGAGACAACTTGGTCAAACAGAACCCACATGTTGAAACAAGATGTTTGGAAGTTGAACAAATAGGGTTTCATCCTCTTTCTTTTATCAGTGCAAAAAAAGGGTACAGTCGATTCTAATGAATGCCCTCACGACAATACTAGGCCATGAATTACTACCTCAATTATTGTTAAGAAGACCATAATCCACAAATGAATGAACTAGTATCACACAACGATTAAAAAGGCGGAAGAGGCGTACGCACTGAGGCGCGACTCAAGGCGAGGCGAAGCATTTGCGCGTTAAAGCTTACGCCTCGTTCGATTCGGCGGAGCGTGCGCTTATTTCGCACGGGGCGTAGGCTTCGGTTCCTAATGCCTCGAAGCGAAACGAGGCACCGCTTCGATTTGTAAGTATATAGACCGAGCGGTGAGAGTCGTATAAGAGTTGAGTATTAGGGTAACATACCTGCTTCTGCTTTGGGTGAGAACTGAAAGGCGAACTCCGCCGACTTCGACGATCACAGTTCGGTCGAGTTCGAGCATAGCTAGAGGCGATCGAAGGTAACGATTTATTTTTCTTCTTCTCTTGCTTCTCGTAATCTTCCCGTCATTTGCTTCATGTCTCGCTTCTTCTTCTCCAGCTTCTTGTAATCGAAGGTTCTTTTTTCACAGCTAGGTAATGATCTTTCTTCCCGTTATTTGCTTCATGTCTCGCTTCATCAGATTGTACATGCTCGGTACCGCTCAGTACATGCTCGGTACCGCTCAGTGCATGCTCGGTACCGAGCTAGTACCGCTCGGTACCGAGCTAGTACATGCTCGGTACCGAGCATGTACTGAGCATGCTCGATACCGAGCTAGTACCGCTCGGTACCGAGCTAGTACATGCTCGGTACACGCAGGTCGAACCCCGCCAGGGGGAAGCGCCCCCTTGGACCCCCGGCAGACTGGTATATTTTTGTACACGCAGGTCGAACCACGCCAGGGGGCAGCGCCCCCTTGGACCCCCGGCAGACTGGTATATTTTTGTATTCATGTTGTTTTATTGTTGGTATTTGGTAGTACAAATAATTGTTAAAATATATCCTATTGCTAGCATGACTAGTGGCACAAGAAGGAAAGATTCTGCATTGAAATATGGAACTCAAGTTGAAGTGTCAGGTGAAGGTGCAAAGAAATGATATGTTTACATGAAATGTAATTTCTGTGAGAAATGCATAACTGGTGGCGTCAAGAGATTGAAGGATCATCTAGCCTGCACTCAAGTCAATGTGGGACCATATGCAAAAGTTCCTGATGAGGTGAAGAAGGAATGTACAAATTATTTAAAGAAGTTTGCCACCACAAAAGAGGTCACACAAAGAAATATGAAAGAGATGATAGGAAACTCTTCTTACTATGGATCACAGCATGAAGGTTCCAGTACTTGAAGCCATCTAGTTTTTTCTGACCGAGGCAGTCGGGGGCCCATGGATAGATTTATGCTAAATATTGATAACGATGAAAATATAAATACTCAGGATATTCAGCCTCCTACAGCTACAAAAGAACTCAGGAACAGAGTTTGTTTGGATATCGCCAGATTCATTAATGAAAATGGGATTCCATTTAATGTTGTTAGGAGTCCGTCATGGATTAATATGTTACGATATGTTGGAAGCTATGGAAGAGGATTACAACTTCCAAGCATGTATGAGCTGAGGACTTGGATGCTGAATGAGGAGGTTAAGACAACCAAAGTGATGATGAGCCTGCTTTGGGTCTTGATCCTAAGGGGATGTTTTATTTTTAAGTGAGTTTATTTTAAATATTGTATTCTAGTAATATTATCTTAAAACAAATCTTCAAATTCATAGTTGACATAATATTTTGTTATTTTTTGTCATTATTTATAATTTTAAATTAATTTATTTTAATCGTTTTGAGGCTTACGCCTCGCCTCGTTTAGAAAAAACGCCTCGATTCCCGATTTCGCCTTTGAAAACCTTGGCATCACAGATGATGCTACACAAAAAAACAGGTATCTATAGTAGGAGAAACTATCAATTTCTGGATTCCTAAGTGCTGGGCCAAGGGTTTTGGAAATCGATCTCAAAAGGAGAAATGAACAAACGAACAAACAATTTAGCAGGCTGATAGTTGACTGAAAGTTATGCTGAAAAAATATAAAATAATTTTCATTCGAACTTTGAATAGAGATTTAAACAATGGAATAATTTATCCAGTGGTCAATATTGGAGAACTCAAATATAATATGACACTCACTTCCTCAAGCTGGTAGTCTAGAATGATATGCATTTGATGAAAAAAATATGTATGCTTCCAAATCAATGTCAAATATTAGCCTTCAGAACAGGCCCATTCATACATAATATTAAGAAGCATGCTTCAAGACTAGAGCGATAGCCACTATATTAACTTGTCATGGGGCTAGACTATCCCTGACAACCTCAGCAGGCATCCATTATACTTTTTAAGAAAGAAAATAGAAAAGTATTTTGAAATCAAAAGGTAGCAAATAACTAACCAATTGATCCTTGACTTCTTCCTGTAATCTTTCAATCTCAGATTTTAATTCGCTGACAACTTTAGCCTGAAACAAAGAAAATTTGGAATTTTTTACAAGAAAAATGAAAAATTAAGGCTACAGGAAAAAAACCATATCAATATATCAAGAAAATTTCTTCAACGATACAACAACATAAACACTCGTGGGTAACAACTAGGAAAATAAGTTTTAAGAAATCATGCAGAGAGTTTCATTCAAGGGGAACTTATCATAGTGCGGTTGAGGGGCTGATTGGTAAATGAGAGCAAGAGGCATATTGATAAGCCAAGGGGACCCACCTTGTGGGGCCCAAGGGAAGATAGTTAGGAAAGTTTCTAATTAAGAAAAATTATTTATGGATGGTCCTAATCAAGGGGGAAGTTGTTTAGAGAAGTTTCCTAATTGTGTTTATACTATTTATGAAGTATCTAATTGTTTAGGAATGTTTCCTATAATATGTTTAATTATTTAGAAAAAAAATTTAAATCACATTTAATTATTTAAGAATGTTTCCTAAATCATATTTAATTATTTACGAAGGTTTCCTAAACTATTTTGTTGTTTATTATGAAGGTTCTATTTATTTAGAAAGATTTCCTAAATTATATTTATGCTGATTAGGAATGTTCTAATTGTATCATTGCGTTCTAGGGCTATTTAAGGGGAAGTTGTCTAGGGTTTCAGGTTCTTATTATTGATGAGTTTTGTGAGTATGTGTTGTCCATTATTTTGTGAGATATTCTAGCGGCATCTAGAACTTGGGAGAGAAGGTTCTCCTCTCGAAAGAAAACTATTGTATCTTGCTTGTTTGTATTTCTTTTCTTATCAAAAAAAAAATTGTTGGTTTGCTAAAATTTACTGCCTATTTGTTGATTTTTTATATTCAAGGCGTATTAAATTAGTATAAGAGCGGTGTCCTGGACCGAAATATTAGCTTTCCTCACTGATTTCTGCTAAGTTTTTCCTCTCCATTTGCTGAATTTTGTTGTTTGGAGACCAGATTCGCGTCAAAGTGGCTGATTTTTTGCTGTTAAATCATTGATCTGAGTACCGATTGCTGGAAGAAGGGTGTTAGACCGGTCCACTGGACCGGTCCAGCCGGTCCAGGCGGGACCGGTTCACGGGCGGAAATCGCGAATAGGCGGATCTGGCGGAGAACGAGCGGCCCGTCCGCCCCCGTAGAGCCGTTTAGGAAGTTTTTTTGAGCGTTTTGAGAGGGAAATTTGAGCGTAGGGACTGTTTAGGGAATTCCTTTTGATTTGTATGCATTAAATAGTAGATTTTCCTAGGGTTTGATCATCGGGAATTTGGCTGAAATTTGAGATCACGTAGATTTTGGATTTCTTTGGGCTCTAGCGGCGTCTAGAGGTTTGGGAGAGATCGATCCTCCTCTCGAATTGAGGATCAATTGTATCTTGCTATTTTATTCATCTTCTAGTGAAATACAAGCCTTCTACTTGTGTTTTCGAGCTGTTTTCCTTATATTCCTACTGTTTTTCTGCTGGGGACAGCAAACTGCTGCTGTATTTTTACTGTTTTGGATTAGGGGTCACTTGCAAACCAAGTGTTTCCTATCAAATTGGTATCAGAGCATCGATTCGGGACCACCGACGGCTGAAATTCTGAAATTTCAGCAAGTTTATCTCTTCCGGAAGAAGATTTTTTAGGATCCGTTAGAAGAAAAATGGCCGGAAAGGTGGAAATATTAGAAGGCGAGTTCGGACAACTGAAGACAGATCTGGAGGGAAAGTTCCTGGAAATCTTCACCAACAATGACAGGTTGGAAGGGAGGTTCGCGGCTATGGAAGAAATGATGAAGAAACTATTGGAGATGAAGACCAATCCGGAGACATCGGAAGTGAGAGAGACTACTGACGGCCATGGCGTAGGAGGAAATCCAAACCCAATCCGGGGGAGGAGGAATCCGGAGGTGGAGATTCTTGAAGGGGACGACGACATGCCACCTCTAGAGCCACTCTCTAGAGAGGAGATGAGCATGGGAAATGACCGTCGAGGTGCTGATTTTCAGCGTCGAGGTGCTGATTTTCTGCGTCGGGGTGTTGATTTTGGAGGCAGGCGGGGGGAATATGAAGGTAGTGCAGATTTTGGAGAAAGGAGAGAATAGTATCAGCGTCGAGGTGCTGAATTTCAGCGTCGAGGTGCTGATTTTGAAAGAGGAAGGAGGGATTATGACGACGAACTCGGATACCAGCGTCGGAGGGAGGACCGGGACACTTGGGGAGCACCTCATCTTCGAGGAATGGGAGGTTATGGAGAGTACCGGGGCAATGGAAGGGATCCGAAGGTGAGGAAGTTGAAGATGCCCATCTTTGAGGGCGAAGATAGTCATGGCTGGATCTATAAGGTGGAGCGCTACTTTGCAGTCAACGGGTTGACAGATGATGAGAAGCTAACGGCGGCAGGTTTGTGTCTGGAAGGAAAGGCATTGGCATGGTATCAGTGGCGAGACAGGAGAGAGCCTATCAGGAACTGGCGAGAGTTCAAGGATTGTTTATTAGAGCGTTTCCGAGCCGATGGGGGAGGAGACTTCTATGAGCAGTTCTTTGCTCTGACTCAGGAGGGGACCGTGGCTGACTACTGGGACAGATTTGAGTACTTGGCTAGCCGTCTGGATCACATCTCCGAATCGGCCCTGGAGGGGAATTTCATGAAGGGGCTTAAACCAGAAATACGAACAGCTGTCCAAGTGCTGGAGCCAAGGAACTTAGGCAAGGCTATGGAGCTTGCACAATTGGTGGAAGATCAGAAGAGATCAGAAAGAGGAGCTCGAGGCAACTATTCAAGGGGATCCTACAAGATGACTACTGCTGTACTACCCTCCAAAGGGGTAACCACAGGGAACCAGAAAGAGGTGTCCAAGGAGAGATCGGGTGGAGGAGAAAATGGGGGACAATTCAAGAGGTTAACAGAGAAGGAGATGCAAGAAAAGAGAGCTAAGGGGGTGTGCTTCCGTTGTGATGAGAAGTACATGTCGGGGCATAGATGCAAGGACCGAACTCTTCAAGTTCTCCTAGTCTGTGAAGACGAGGAAGACGAGGAGGGAGGTGGGAGCAGGACTGAAGAGGAGGAGGAGAAGCTGCACCTGGATGTGGCAGAAGTCTCTCTGAACTCTGTAGTGGGATTCACTCCGAGTCACACTATGAAAGTGAAAGGAGAGATAGCTGACCGTGAGGTGGTGGTGCTAATTGATAGTGGGGCTACCCACAATTTCATTTCCACTCAGGTCGTCAACCAACTGGGAGTGAAATTGGTGGACACCGGTTGTTATGGGGTGATGATGGGTACAGGGAAGGTGGAGAAAGGCCAGGGAATCTGTAAAGGAGTGGTTTTGACCATCCAGGGGATTCAAATAAGGGAGGACTTTCTCCCACTAGAGTTGGGAAGCACTGATGTCATCCTGGGGATGAAGTGGTTACAAACCTTGGGGGAAACCAAGGACAATTGGGGAGCACTCACGATGGAATTAATGGTGGATGGGAGAAAGATGGTTATAAGGGGAGATGCAGGGCTATCCAAAGCCACGAAATCACTTAAGACCATGGTTAGGGACATACAAGAGGTGGGGGAAGATTATTTGGTGGGACTACACAAACTGGATGTGATCAGGATGGAGGAGGAAGGGGATGTTTCTCTTTCCATGCAGCCCTTGGTTCAGTAATACAGTGAGGATTTTCAGTCACCTCAAGGATGGCCACCTCCGCAGGAACACGAGCATATTTCCACCTTGAGGACAAAGTGGATCTTTGGGAGGGGAGTATTGTTAGACCGGTCCAGCCGGTCCAGGCGGGACCGGTTCACGGGCAGAAATCGCGAACAGGCTTATCTGGCGGAGAACGAGCGGCCCGTCCGCCCCCGTAGAGCCGTTTAGGAAGTTTTTTTGAGCGTTTTGAGAGGGAAATTTGAACGTAGGGACTGTTTAGGGAATTCCTTTTGATTTGTATGCATTAAATAGTAGATTTTCCTAGGGTTTGATCATCGGGAATTTGGCTGAAATTTGAGATCTCGTAGATTTAGGATTTCTTTGGGCTCTAGCGGCGTCTAGAGATTTGGGAGAGATCGATCCTCCTCTCGAATTGAGGATCAATTGTATCTTGCTATTTTATTCATCTTCTAGTGAAATAAAAGCCTTCTACTTGTGTTTTCGAGCTGTTTTCCTTATATTCCTGCTGTTTTTCTGCTGGGGACAGCAAACTGCTGCTGTATTTTTACTGTTTTGGATTAGGGTCACTTGCAAACCATGTGTTTCCTATCAAAGGGTTGAGGCGTTGGAAGAAAAGTTGGAAGGGGGAGAAGGGAAACTACGAGCGGATGTGGGATCGATGAAGGAATGTATTGAAGGTTCGGGAATTTGGAAGATATGATGAAGTAAATAATCGAGATGCAGTTGAAAACTTCACTAAAGATTCCTACGGTTGAACCAAAGGGAAAAGAAATTATAGAGGAGATGATGAGAAAGCTCATGGAGATGCAATTCAAAACCCCACCGAAAGTTCCAATTGTTAACCCTAATCAAAATTTGTTTCGGATTCCCTTGGCCAAATTTAAAGGGACAGAGATCGGACGGAAAAATTTTAATGAAAGAGCCACCTTCTAGGGCTCCGAGAAGGGGGAAAATAGGGTTTTCGGATGGGGGGATAGCAGGAAGGGAGTTTTGTTGTGGAGGTGGAGTGGTCGACCACTATGGAAGATGTTTTTGGCAAGGGGAGTGGACAATCAGAGGAGGGGGACAGGCCGAGCCATGGGGATGGGGTCAGGTGAGGTGGATGGAAGAAAAGTGGGAGTTCCACCCTCGATAAATGGGGGAAACATGGAAGGATCATGACAACCGCTACACTGAAGGAGGAGGAAGTTATTGGGGTTTGTGTCAATCATAGGGTGGGAAGTTAAAAAAGCACACAATTGAAGAGAAGAAGAGTGAGAGTTCAATAAGTGATACACAAGTTCTTTCAAGGATAAACTGATCGACAAAGAGAAAAATGTGAATAAAGAGGGCAAAGAAATAGACTTGCAAAGCAAAGCTGATCGTACTGATCAGGAAATCTACCACATCAAATTACCTGGAGCATCAAGGATTGATGAAGGTGAGCGAGAAAATCAAAACCATGCAGTTGTCTTTACCATAGGGGAGGCTCTTCAGGCAATTGATATGAACCAGGATAACTATTTGGAAGAGGCTTAGAAAATGAGGAATCTTTTGGAGGAATTCAGTGAAGACCATGGACTACGCCCACCAACCATTCTTGGTGTACGTGAGCACATTTTTAGAGGAAGTATTTCATCTTTGGGATTGTTCGTGTCAAATCAAGAAACAAGTTTTATGACAATTGGACAATGGGTTTTGGCTACTCCACTGAAAGTCCGCTCCCAATACAGGCATCCAGATGTATCTGGCATGAATTTTCACATCATTAGAGGTGTCATAAGCAAGGCTGCTCGTGTAATCAACCTAATTAAGGATATCTTTGCATGATTCAATTCGATACTAAGGTAAGAAAATATCACCCATCATGAGTATATTCAGGTTGGGAAGGGTCATGAAGTTGGACTCAACCAAATCTCCTTGTTTGAAGCAAAGGTTGCTTGTAGAAATGGAGAACAAATACTTAGCAGAGATATCTATCTCTTGGGCACCAATTTGACTTCTTCTACATGCTTTCTTACTACTACACAATTGTAGGGTTCTATGTCAATTCAATGATGGTTGTTATCATAGTCCACCTCCTCTATGGCAAGCCTTACCTGTCATTAAGTGGGCTTGAGGCTAACATTATGAAGCATGCACTGATGAGAGGAAATAATCCTCTGAATGCTGATATGGCATCTCAATCTGCCATCCAACTTGGTATATTGATGGTCATACCCATGATTATGGAGATTGGGCTGAAAAGGGAATTCATAACTGCATTGGGCGACATAATCATCATTTAACTTCAATTGTGCTTAGTGTTCTTTACATTCTTGATCGGAATAAAATACCATTTGGACAGACAATCCTACATGACAGAGCAAAATATAGAGCTAGTGGACGAGGATTCGTTGAGCGACATGTATAATTTGCAGAGAACTACAGAATATACTCTATAAGTTATTTTACAATGGGTCTGGAACTTATATTGCCGCTAATTGTTTATCAGATCTATGGATCTACAACAACTAATTCAACAACCTTTATGCTTTTCACTGCATCCATGTAGTTCCTTATTGCCACCTGGTTTTTTGCACCATTTCTTGTTAACCTTTCTGGCTTTGAGTGGAAAAAATTAGTTGATGACTGGGATGACTAGAGCAAGTGGATAAAAAGTGAAGGCATTGGCAAAGATGTTAAACTATTGAAAGATGGTATATATTCTAAAGTGAAGCATGAGCAAAGAATGAAGGATATAGAACTTGATCATGTGCTAAGTGGTTCTCACAAGAAGCAAATTTTGTTGTTAAAACAGATGATCGGGAGACAGTTCCCTTCGCTACACCTTGAGGATAATGTGGCTCTTTGGGAGGGGAGTATTGATACGCCAAGGGGGGCCACCTTGTGGGGCCCAGGGGAAGATATTTAGGAAAGTTCCTAATCAAGGAAAATAATTTAGGAATGTTCCTAATCAAGGGGGGGGAGTTGTTTAGAAAAGTTTCCTAATTATGTTTATACAATCATGTTTATGTTGATTAGGAAGGTTCTATTTATTTAAAAAGGCTTCTTAAATTATGTTTATGCTGATTATGAAGATTCTAATTGTGTTATTATGTTCTAGAGCTATTTAAGGGGGAGTTGTCTAGGGTTTTAAGTGCATACTATTGATGAGTTTTGTGAGTGTTTGTTGTCCACTGTTTTTGTGAGGGATTCTAGCGACGTCTAGGATTTGAGAGAGAAGGTCCTCATCTCGAAAGATTATCATTATATCTTGCTTGTTTGTATTCCTTTTCTTATCATTAAAAATATGTTGGTTTGCTGAAATCTACTACTTTTCCGCTCATTTTTATATTTAAGGCATATTACATATCCCACTTCAAGATACATAAAAGAGGGCCTCCAGTTCAATGAAAACTGCTTTTCTTTATTTTAGCTAAGTGATACTTCCATCCAAAGTTGTGAGGTTGTAGGGAAAGTGGAAGCTTTCAATAATCTTAATTAAATTGCCCCAACATACTTGGGTATATGCAAGAGAGCATCTATATATAGATATATATTTATGCATTACTAATTATTAATATCATGTATATTATTTAATGTGAATTACAGTAAATTGTAGAATACATTATATTGTGTATTTGAACACATGTACGTGCCAGGGTTAGGATTTGACAAGAATGCTACATTTAAACAATACTATCAGAGACTTCAAAGAATATGAAACTGGATCAAATGACTAGTATCCTATACATCTCTTTCTAGGGCAAAATTTACTTTCAACTTTGTCAACCCAAAAGATGAAATGGTCTCATTTCTTCGAATTCAAACCTACCTTTTTTTTTTTTTTTTGCATTGCATGTAAACCAAGAAACCCTAAATGATAAAAATAAAGCAGTGAAAGAAACAATATTGCATGCCATGAATCATGGCAGGCAATTAGGAAATGCAAAATATGAATCATTATAGTTCCATTTAACAATTTAAATATGCCATTAGTGTTTCAGTAAATTACATTTTTCTACAATAACTGAAAAGTAATGTTATCATGCATGTAATATGGCTTACAAGAAGTAGAACTGATGGAAAAAGTGAAAGAGAAATATCAAGGTATGGGGATCTTTAAAACTACAATCTCTCAAGTAATAATGAAGAAAATTTGAAGGCATATTAATGATAACTTGGTGTTAACAGTGTGACAACACTAGATCACATGCTAAAAGACTAACAAGTGAAACAAAAAGTTTTTTTCCTTCCATCCTCTACCCTTACATAACAACAGAAACAAGCCCCTTGCATCAAGAAAATACTAACTGCCCAGAATATTAGGTCTAGAAAAATGGGGCATGCCAAAAAAATAGGTGATGTACAAAGACTAGAAGTAGAAGACTTGATTTACATAGGAAGGTCTCCAAAGAGGAAGATCTATTACCTCCTACCAGTAGGTTTTTCAAAGCAGCTTTAAGGGAAATAACATCTGGTTTTTGCATTTTGTGCGTTTGATGGCAACTCTAAAATTCTTGGTTCATTCAATCTATCCTTCATGTTAAGAAAAACTATGAAGCATATATTTCTATAAAATCTAGGCACCTAAAAAAATAATAGTCATAAACCCACAATATAAATACCAAATGCAAATCAAAAGAATCAAGGCAATTCTAATCAATTGAACTTCCACGTCATCATTAACATTACTGCTAAGGTGTCTGTGCTTAAATGCCCTGACGAGCTGCAGAAATAACAAAAAAATTAATAATGAATCCTAAATTCATATGAAATTCTTCTTCTTTCTCTATCACTTCTTAAACATTAAAATTTGGGTGGCAAAAAATTGAATTAAACAACTGGAACAAGCAAATGAAACTGATTCAGCACAATAAATTAGGAATAGATTATTTTCTAATAATTAAAGATTTATTGCTATTTTCAGATTGATTTTTTTTTTAATTTAGGATGAATTATCCATTTAGATAATTTTAGATTTCAATTGGAATTATGGGATTAGATTTAATTCTAGATAGGATTATATTTGATTTCAATTTTTAATTTGATCTTATCTTATAACCCAATTTTTATAAAGAGAATTCTTTTTTGGTACTTGGACCAATTTATGAATGAATTCAAATTAAATATCCCTCTCCTATCCTTGCTCTGATCTTACCACCGTTAGACACCAGATTCACTTACCCTTTTCTCCATGCTACCCTAGTGCAGCATCAGAAGCAGTCTTCCTTCCATGACCCCTCTACCACCAAGTGGTGTGGCAAAGATACCACAGAAGGAAGTTAAGCTATACTAACCCTGACAACATACAAAATAGAATGGATTAGCATAATCTCTTTATTCTATCCTCCAGATCCTAGGCCAAAAGGTTCTCACTTCTCAGTGATCACCTATAAGTTGATTATGTGGCAGGAGGCGTCTATGTTCAACCTCAAATAACTAGAAAACCATAGCATACGAATCACACAGGAACATCAGAAAATATAGTATTAGCAATAATAAATTCAAGTAGAATTGTTGGAGAATTTTTGTATCCTCAAACGGATTGCATATTTTATAATCGAGCACGGCATAAGAATACGATATATTACCCCGGAGGGTAAAAATATCATCTCCTTATGGACTCAATCATAAAATTTACAATTATTTAACAGAGATTCCCCCACTCGATGTTTGGTCGAGCGGGGTTTATTTATTTCTGGGGTACAGACATCCCATAGGGGCAAGCCCCTATGGTTAATTACATCCCAAATTTGATTTGGGAACACTTTTAATTAAACTAGTGGTTTTGCTTTCTTTAGAAGTCATTTAAATGTTGGCTAAAATTTGATCTTTGTTGTTTTAAAATCCATGAAAGTCTTGATTAAAGGGTTTTGGGCCTTTAGGAATTTCAAGGAGGAGATCAACTTAGATTTAGATTTTTGGGAAAGAAAGCCAAAGGAGTTGAAGTAGGGGCACTTGATTCTGAGGTGAAACTCAGAGGTACCCAAACTATCCTATGTTGGGCTTTACATTTTAGCAACTTAATTTTGGTTTAAGTTGATATTTTATTAGAAGATTGGGGCTTACATCCCAACAACACTTGTTGGAGGAATTGCCCGAAAAGGTGAGGGCTTATAGGGTGATTTGAAATCAACCCTTGCCTCGGACCCTAAGACTAAGGTGAGGACTACCGATAGGTAGTGCCTCGAACCTAGATCTAACGAGTGCAAAGAAGGACTTACAAGCTAAACCTCACAAGAGGCATAGCCCCGCCCGACCTCTGGATTTATTGTCCCACCTGGAAGGGACTACCAGCTAACTCCTCCTAATCGCTTTTAAAACCATGTTTCCGGTCTTGATGCAAATGTAGAGTGGTAGGGGTCATTTTTATTTAGAAGGTAGGACTTATAGCTTGGCTTTGAGGCCAAGATGCCTAAGCATGTGGGTATGCAAATGCTGACTCATAAAGAAAAAGACTTTTGTTATCTAGTCCTTAAGTGGAGGCATTCTACATGTGACACATTTTTGGCTATGCATGTTTGTTTTAATTTTGAAAACTTGGCTCCTTGAAGGGAGCCATGCAAGACTTTCTTACTTGAAAGACATGGAGCCTAATTTGATTTTATTTTTAGATTGCTTACATGTTAAGGGGTAGAAAACTTAGTTTTTATCCTAAGAGCCTAACGTGATCAAGTCCAGGCCACACCCACAAAAACAAGAGAAGAAACCTAGGAAAGACATGCATTTCTATTGCGCACTCAAGTAAACAATCAAAGCATGCTTTTATTTATATCAAATGAAAGGAAATGTAAAGAGTCCACATTATTACAACCAGATTTGGCAGCTGAGTTGCCTGCCATTATACAACCCAGTCAAATTTACAGACTCTACTTGTGGGGTTCTTCAGACTCTTGACTTTTGAATGGACATTGGGCTTCACCTCTGCAGGTACATCCTTCTAGTCCACTTCATTCTTTTGCTCCAAACCCCCACAAGTTTTACATCCTAATTCTACCAAATACATGTTTGAAAAGAAAATGACTCAAACCTGCAATGGATTAGAAGCAGTTTATATGATAAAGCATTACATCCGGAATTTTGTTTAGCACTTAGGGTGCCAAACAATCTACTTCTACCCTATTGGCCACATCTTTGGAGGGTTTTAAGCAGCACCTGTCATGCAAACAAATTTATAATTTATAAGCACCCCCCCTTTTAGATATGGCCACCTGCACAGAAAAGCATTTATATCTCTATACTAACCACTTAAGGGCAAGTGCCCCACACGCAGACAATCCAAGGGCAATCAATCCACAACATCAATCACATGCGCACACAAAAGAAAAATCCTAATCCTAGCATGCCTAAGGGGTTGTGCACCTAAGTGTGTGAGGCTCGTGTGGTATGTCACACTAAAGATCCCCCTAGAGTTTGGGTCTAAGGAAGGTGCCCAACATGTAATTTTGGATTACATGTTGAGGGATTCTTCTTAGCTTTTGGAGCTAAAAAGAGAAAAGTAGAAATCCGTCGTTTAGCTTTTGGGCTAAATGTTGGAAGGATTCTCCTTAGCTTTTGGAGCTAAAAAGAGAGGGGAAAATCTCCTACAACTTTGGAGTTGAAGGAGAGAGAACCTATAGCTTTTGGGCTAAGGTATTACATCTTTTAAGGCTTTTGGAACCTATAAAAGTGAATGGAGATCAGTAGCTTTGAGGCTACAAATCAAAAGATGTCTCCTTGAATCGTTGTATTCAAGGAGTTGGGTTTCATTTGCTTAATTTGGATTAAGCAAATAAAGTTGAATCACTTATTGAGTTTGGTTCAATAAGTGAGAAAGATTTGTAACTTTGGGGTTACGAATCAAGAGAGACTATCATTGAACTCTTATGTTCAATGATGGGTATTTAGTTTGCTAAGTTTGGGTTAAGCAAACATAAGAAGATGATGTGTAGATTTGGGCCTACACATCAAGGATTCTTTGAACTTTTAGGTGTCCAAAGAGAGGAACTCATTCACCTAATTTGGATTAGGAGAATGAAAGTTCACACAACTTTTAGGTTGTGGCGAGGAGGAAAATTCTCTACAATTTTGGCTTGTAGAGAAGAAAAGGTGAGATGCAATTTGGAGATTACAAATCAATGAAAGTTCTTTGGACATTTGTTGTCCAAAGAGGGAAATGCACTCTCCTAGTTTGGGCTTAGGAGAATGGTAGAATTTCCTACAACTTTGGAGTTGAGGGGGGAAGATAACTTATGGCTTTTAGGCTAATGTTGGGAGGATTCCTTAGACTTTTTGAAGTCGAAGGAAAAGAGGGATGACTTGTAATTTGGTTATAAGTCATCAAGAGTTAGATGGACTTTTTGGTGTCCAAATAACGAAATCCCTCCATCCAACTTGGGTTGGAGGAAAGGAATGGAGGAAAAGGGGCGCAACTTGGAAGCTACAATCCCATGAACATTCTTTGAACATTTGATGTTCAAAGAGAAATATACATTCTCATAACTTGATTTAAGAGAATGAAAATATCTTCCTATAACCTTTGAGTTATAGGAGGGAAAATTCTCTACGATTTTGGTTTGTAGAGAAGAGAAGGGGAGATGCAATTGGAGATTGCAAATCAAAGAGAGTTCTTTGGACATTTGTTGTCCAAAGAGGGGAATGTATTCTCCTAGTTTGGGTTTAGGAGAATGATGAGATTTTCTACAACTTTGGAGTTGTAGAAAAGAGGGAAGGAACATGCAACTTAGAGGTTGCAAATCCAAGAATATTCTTTGAACATTTGGTGTTCAAAGAGGGCACGCACATTCTCATAATTTGAAACCTTTAGAGAATGAAACAGTTTCCTACAACTTTTGAGTTGTAGGAAAGGAGATATGAAATGTAACTTATGAATTATAAGTTAGAGATTATTCCTTGAACATTTTGATGTTCAAGGAGGGAGGACCACTTACTTGATTTAGGCTAAGTAAATGGTGAAGTCTCTTTGAGCATTTGGTACTCAAAGGAAGATTATCATTTGCTTAACTTTGGGCTAAGCAAATGATGAAGACTAGGATTTGAATCCTATATTTAGAGGATTACTCATTGGTTTGTCTCCCAATGAATAAATGATTTAATGGATTTCCTACAACTTTGGGGTTGAAGGAGGAAGATGTAACTTGAGAGTTACAAAATTTCAATGATGTTCTTTGAATATTTGGTATTCAAAGAGGTAGGATCATTCACTTAGTTGAAGTCAAGTGAATGGAGTTAGAAGCTCATTTGTTGATTTTGTGACTCAACAAATGAAAGAGATAGCTTAGGATTTGGTCCTAAGCTCCAAATAATTCATATAATGACATGTTTGGAGACTTGAAAGATCCCAAATAATCATATATGAAAGAGGGGGATTGTTGATTTTGTCTCAACAAATAAAGGTTTGGGCTTAGGATTTGGTCCTAAAGCCTAAAGATTCATGTGATAGAATGATTTAGAGCTTTGAGGGTGCTCCAACACATTACACATGAAGGGGATACTTGTTGGTTTATGTTCCAACAAGAGAGATGAAAGAACTTGGAAGTTGGTTCCAAGTTGCCAATGATTCATGCAATCTAAAAAAAACTTGGAACTTTGAGAATGCTCCAAGCATTATGCATAAAAGAAGATTATCCATTCCTCCATGAATGTTTTGGATCCATGGAGAGAGGAGATGCGCATATGAAAGGAATTTCCCTATGTCTTTTAGAGTGTTTTGGACTCAATTAGGAAAGGGAAGAATTGATTTCCTAAGGTTTTGGAGAGATCTCTAGATCAATTTTGGTATGGTCTAGAAATCTTGGGTAGGGGAGATCTATACCTATGACTTCTAGGAAACTTAAGATCAAATTTGATATGATCTAAGAAAGAACCTAGAATGCATGCATGTGTAGATGGTTCTCCAAATTAGGGAATTTTAGTGAATCTCACCTTAAACATTCAATTTTGGAAGTTATAAAATAGAGTTAAATAATTCCAAAACATGAGAGGTCATGGACCTTTGAGGGTCCATAAAACATCCCAAGTTCATTTCTTTGAATTAAATAAGCCTATTTAATTATCTTCCAAACTCTCACAAGTTAAGGATTGCAATCCAAATCATGCAAACTAATTTAGTTAAGTATGCAAACATTTGGCTTGGAGATATCCACCATTTGTCTTTCATTCTAAATTTGAAGAGACATCAAAAGTGAATTCAAATAATTTCTTCTATCATGGGATTTGAAACATGAACTTGAGGGTTCATGAAAGACCCCACCATTTGTTTGCAAGCTTCCAAAATCAATTGAATTCACTTTCTATGACATTCTATAAATTCAAATGAAATCACAAATGTTAACGATGTAATTCCCAAATATCTAAGTTAATTTTGTCATAACTTACAATTTGCTAACAATGACATGCATGCTACATGATGTGAAAACCCCTACACATTGTCATTCAAGGTATGGTTGAATGACAATACTTAGCCTAAGGTTTGATCGTAGGCGAAGGTATTAGGCACAATATGATGCATAAACATACATTTGAGAGGTGTGGGATAACAACCCAACACCTCTACACGCATCGAAATCCTCTCCGGGCCCTCACATGAGAGCCAACAAATGAAAATCACCGAATTTCCACTGTTTTTGCGAAGTGGACAGCCAACATGAAGGTTTTAGGGACCAAGAAATTAAAGTTTCTAAGGACCTAAGGCTTTGGGAGTGTCAACCACATATCAATGGCCTTGGGAGACCCTAGGTTTTGCCTAAGTTTAACGGTATACCTTCCCCGGTTTGTCCTAGCGCTCCAATTCAAGTTCCAAGCATTGTCCAAGCTTCTTTGAATGCTCCAAGCTGCTGTCCAAGGCGTTTCGAAGGAAGAAGGCTGCTGTCCCAACGTTCCAAACAGGGAATCTCACTGTTTGAGAGCTTCCGAAGGTTGTCGTTTGCTGTCCAAAGCTTCCGGACAGCAGATTTTGCTGTTTGGAAGCCTCCGGAGGTTGCGTGGCTGCTGTCCAAGCCTTCCCCAAGGAAGAAGGCTGCTGTCCGAGCCCTTCCGGATGACGTCGCTGCTGTCCAAACTGCTCCGGACAGCAGATTGCTGTCCAAGAACACCCCAAACAGCAGTTTACACTGTTTCGAGGTTGCCGGAGATGATTTGGGAGGAAGGAGAAGTCTTTGCAGCAAGTGGACAACCTCCAAGTCTCTCTATTATCCTCCATCACTCTCCATTTTGCTTGAGAAGAAGAAAAGAGCAGACTTATCCTCTTCTCAGGTTCGGTTGGCCCTCTTCCTCCCTTCGGCTGGGTGCGACCAAGCAAGAGAGCCGAGCGGCTCTCTCTTTCCTCCCCTCTCTTTCGCTGTCTGGGACGGAACAAATGGGGGAGCCGAATGCTCCCCCTCTTTCTCTCGCTCTGTCAGGGACGGAACCGCACGCAGAGAGCCGAGAGGCTCTCTCCGTCTCCCTCTCTCGCTCTGGTCGGGGCGGAAAACACAAGGGGAGCCGAATGACTCCCCCTTCTCCCGCTCGTCTCTCTTAGAGGCGCACAAAGCACCGCCCAAAATGGGCCAATCCCCCTTCTCACACGTGGAATGAGAGGTTTTAGGGCAGATTTCAAGATGAAATCTGAGCCATTGATTTGGGAAGTTGATTTGAAAATCAAATTCAGCCCAAATTGAGAAATTAGGGCTGAAATTGAGTCCGGATTGGACTCGACCCGAACCGGTTTGGGTCGGTTTGGGTCCGATTGGGTTCAATCAATTTAATTTCGTGAAATCGAACTTGAAACGGCGCCGAATTATGTCGAATTGAGCTCGACGATGCTCGACAGGGTTTGAATTGGATTGATTTGATTTAAATTAAATTAATTTGATTTAATTTAATTAAATCGAGGTTTGATTTGAGTCAATTTCGTCTTGACGACCTTCGATCGAATCGATCGAGCGAAAAAGTACGTCAACAAGAATATGTAAAAAAAGGTAAAGAATACATAAATAGATGCCACAAAGTAATCATTAATCAACTAGCTTTGCTACTAGTAGCAATCCAGAAGTCAAAGATCCATTCCTAACTACAAAGATTCAGAATTTGTTTGATGAAAAAGGTACCTGATGATTATAAGTTTCTGTTAAAGATGAATTTTCAGCTGCCAATGAGTCTGCTAATGTTCTTGATGTATCAAGAGCTCTTTGAAGCGTAAACTTCTCTTGTGTCAAATCTTCAATGTGCTGCATTAGAAAGAAAAACTAATACTGATGAAAGGAAACTTGACAGATTTCAATGACAAAATGTAATCAATGATAACTTAAATGTACAAGGAACGCAAAATTTGATTGAAAACAAGAGTGTTCATGAGAAAAAAACAAAATATAGATACCTCTGTCTTCCCTGTTTATGATATGCATATTTTTTTCATTTTCAGGATCCATCAATTATACACTGGCCATAAGACGCATGTTACAACAAATTGTCATGAAGAACTGAAACTACATTGATTACTTCATTTACATTCCATTCATATTTGCAAACCAATTGATTCTTTGCATTTACTCAAACAACTAATAGATCTTCATATCTTAAAACAATAAATGAGTGTATATCTAAGCCTTTTCGATGACAACACATATGGCCTATTGATTGACTTTGGCAAACTGAGCCAATACTAACAAGCACTAAACAAACTGAACCAATACTAACAAGCAGTACCTAAATTTCACTAACAAGTACCTATACTGCACTAAAAATAACCTGCGTGAAAGGCCAAGTTTGCATTTCAGTAAAAATGAGCTGCCAAGGATAGTTACCACTTACCAGGTATTTGTCAACCTAATTGGACTTTACTCTTTTCTAGATATGTACAAAAAAAACTTGAACACAACTTAATCACACAAAACGTGACCCAAACTGATTTTCTTGAGTAGGATTCTGATGTAATCAAAAATTTGGGGAGGGACCCAAATTTTTTATCACAAAAAAAGACACTCTTCATATATAAAAGAAATTCACTAAAATACGACAATTGAACCAAACAACTTTACTTTAATAAAATAAAATGACTTACAAACTTTTAAAATTAAAACGACTTACAAACTTGACTCAATCACTTGACGACACCCTAAAGTTGCTTCACTTTGAGAAGAAGGATACAGATGGAGTGGCACTTGCAGAGAGACGAAAGAGATTAGAAGCCCGAGAAGAAAGAGGAGAAGCTCGCAAGCTTTCCTAGAAGAGGAGAGGAAGAAGTGGCATAGCTCGCAAGCTATCCAAGAAAACCCTCAGGTTTCTTTCCAAAAATCATTCACATAACTCTCTTTTTTTAAAACTCTAAAACATCTACTATATATAGGCATAAGAAGAGGAATGCCAACAGCCATCAACCTTGCTAAAACAGCCAACAAAACAGCCCACGGTTTTACCAAAACAGCCAACAATCTTCCCTAAAACAGCCAACAAAAACAGTCCACGGCTTCACCAAAACAGCCAACCAAAAACAGCCAAAAGTTTCCAAGTTTTCATGAAGAAATGAAAAGCCAAGAGTCATTCCCGTTGAAGCCCAAGAGCCAGCTTTAAAACAATCCAGAGAACAAAGCCACGGGTCCAGCCAGAACATCACAAACTGTGGAATCAGCACAGGAAACCAGGCGAATAAGCTCACGGTCAACAAAAGCATGCCGATTCAGAAAAGAAAACAGCACCCGAAGAGGCACACCACACCCGAAGCAGCAGCAGCCCGTGAGAGGCTTTTCCAGAGGAGAAAAAAGGCTGCAGCAACTCAACTTCAAGAGGAATATGAAAGATCAAGATCCACCCACCAAATCTTGTTCCCAACCTTAAATTTTATAGCAAGACATCAGCTCATAATGAGCTACTTCTCCACTAGATATTAATGAGCTTGGCACAACTAAAGATTCAACAACTAAAGCTCAAACCGAAACAACCAATGCCATCATGAAACCAACAAAAATCCAAAGGACAAATGGAAGATGAAAGGACAGATAACATAAAAGGAGAGTGGGAAGATGAAAAGACACAAGGCAAGAAAATACAAGAAAAATTCAACTTGTGTTGACCCCCCCCCCCTTGCATACATCAGATTCAGGCAGTACTTTTTTTTGGTTAAGTCGTATCTTGCTAACACTAATACTATACGTGTGTTCATAGCATGTTTAAAATGAGTTATGTTGCATCTTTATCTTTTTTTTTTTTAATCATTCAAAACCAGTTTTATCCTCATAACAACACTGCATCTTCATCGTCTCATTAAAAGATGGGGCAGTAGGAAAACATCTAAAGATAAGCTTGCAATCAATAAATTCAACATGATTCGAGCAAAGCATGGCTTGCTAACATTATTAACCTGTTTATTTGCAGTTCAAGCTTCAATCAATTGTAAGTATTGAAGGATGTGTAATACATTCCATGCCAAACTGACAAAAAAATGGCTTCGAACATCAGATGGCATAAATCAAGAGTCACACAGTGCAAGAAAAACCTAAGAAAACAAGGGTAAGCAGGAGAAAGTCTACAGAATCCATCCCATCGCAAGCAAATATGACCACATCTCAAGAACAGCTAGCAACCAATAAATTCAATCACAATTCGAGCAAAGCATGCCTTGTTAACATTACTAAACTGTCTATTTGTGAGCACCGCAATAAGGAGAGGGATGTGAGAGCAAGGACGTCATTGTGAGGGCAAAGGTCAGCACCATGAGAAATGAAATAAAAAAAAATTTCCTTAATGAAGCAATTTTTATGTACAAGCAAAATAGGCCTTTCAAGGTACTAAAAATCCCCTAAAATTTTACTTCTCTTCTGATCGTAACCAACCACCAAAAAAATTTAAAGCAAACACAAACCTTGAACTTCACACTCTTAATACTTGTAACCAAATCATGTAGGCCTAAGAAAGAAAGGTATATGTCAAGGATATATCGAAGTTATTTAAAACATGTATAATATAATATTGACTAGTATTAGATGCAGTTGTGCAATAAACCAAGAATTTCCCATTACCTTAGGTTTACTTCAACGATAAGCATTGATTCCTTATCTATTAGACATAGTTGACTGATAAGCATTGAAGGATTCAATGATAACCATATTATAATTTACATCAAACTTGCTTCCAGACAAAATAATTCCTAACATTCCCATGCGTCAAATGCAAAAGTAGTTAAAGCCTAGCAATGCCTCGCAAAAACGCAGTTCATCCAAACAAAAATAAAGGAGTTCAGCAGAAATCTCTATTCCTGGATTATGATCAACTCAATGTTGTTCTTTAGTCTTTCTCATTTTCATCCTCATCATAAGCATTATCCCAAGCATTTGGTTGTTTAACCTTATGAGCATCATTCGTGCATGAGACTATTTTGGTGAGCCATGCATCTGGCATACACATTGCAACAGAACCACAGATCCACAGCTAGCACACCCCGCCACAGCAAGGATGCACCCCAAAGAAGTCATGCAATCCAAGGCTCACCCACCAACCAAACCAACACAATAAACACCAGTACATGTTTAAGTGAACAAAAGGGGACACGGCACAAACCAGAGTACACGCCAGCATAGTGGAAAAAATGGTGAGGCCACACTTAGCCTGAACTTTAGATAAAGACGTCCATTCCTTACTCCCTTGGTTTCCTTAATCTATTGAAAGTTGGACATAAAAAGCAAAGAACCACAACTTTATAAAGCAAAAATGATGAGATGAAAAGTCAATATATGGCTTAAAAAAAGAAACGAACAGGAAGCTACATATTGTCTCACAGTCAATTATTGCAGGCTAAAATAAAATAAAAAAGAATTCAAAAAAAAAAACAGTCAATTATTGCAGGCTGGGAATCATCCAGATGTTCTCTTCAATCTGCACTTCTTTAAATAAAAAACTATTGATATAGGAAGGACAAAGTCCACTTTCTTTAAGATAGAGAGAAAAACCAACAGAACCTTCACTCCAACAACATAGTGAAATAACTTGAAAAACATTGCAGATTGGCATCAATTAAATGGAGAAAAAGAATTCATATAGCCGAACCCGCATAGTGGGATAAAGGCTTGATATTATTGATGTCGTTGTTGTGGTTGGCAACAATTAAATGACTAAAAATCATAAGTTAAGAAACAAAGGAATAACATACCATGGTATGCTTCATGAAAGCAGAAGTTAAAGTTCTCGAAGCCATAAAAAAGTTACATTTAGGGAATATAAAAAAGGCACCTGTTCAAGGGCTGAAAAATCATCTTTCTTTGGAACCAAAATCTCATGCCCCCCCTGTTGATATTCCCTGCTCGTCTCCGGCATTAGAATGTCATTTGATGAAGCAAAAGAATTCACGTTTTTATCAACCAAAACTGAAGGTGAGGAATTCGGAAATTGTTGCACACTGTTTGCATTAGTAAATGGCTGCTGAAGGGAAGGAAAATAAACATCTGCATTCTGGACCATTGAATCACTAAATGAAACAGGTGAGTTAGCTTTCTGAAGCTCAGAAAGTGGCACATGTGATGTTGATGAGGCCCTAGATACACCAAGGGTATCAAGAAAAGATGGGCGAGATCGACTGGAAGTGACTCCATAGGTAGTTGAAGAAGATAAATGAGCTTCCTGTGATCTTCTGATTGGTAGACTGGAGTCTGTTAAAGATGCTTCTGATGAATGCCAAGATGCACTTCCTAAGTTAAGGCGTTGGCTAATGGATTCAGATATTGTCTTCCGTCCAGCTTGAGTATCCACAAGGCCTTTATTGTTGAAGCTATCAGAATTATAAACCCCCAACACAGGTACTGAATCTACTCACCAAGTGGATGAAAAAATTAAAAAATCCATTCAATAAAATAAAGGCAACAAAATTATAGCAAAGAAAATTAAGATGATTTTTACCTTTGGAGGTTGAAGATGAACTTAGTAAGGTGCTGGGAAGCCCCAACATGTTTTCTGCAGAAGCACCCTCAGCTTTCGGTAAACTAGTAGTAGTATTAGATGTATCTAGGTAACTCACTTGAGCTGAAGAATTCCTGCTTTCATCTAATGGAGCAGGGTAGAAACTCAAGCTTCCTGAACTCTCTTCAGGATTAACATTTGTACGAACCGAATCAAAAGCAGCAAACTGGTTTGATGTAGCAGTAGAAGTCGTTTCAAACTTGGATTGTTCATTGTCACTAAGCTCACTTCTCACTTGCCAGTGGTCATGATAACCATTAACGAAACCCGTGTAACTGGACTTCTCAAATGGTTTATTCATCTTAGTGTTTTCATTTGAGGAAATTACGTGTTTATCAGTAGAAGAGAATGCTTCTTTTTGCACTGGAGTTGTATGGGACCCAGAAAAACCAGTGCTCGTACTGGGATTTGTTCCATCAACCACATTTTCCTCATTCTGAGAAAATTTTTCATTACTTCCTCCATCAATTGACTGCAATTGTACGGTAGATCCAGCATTCTTAGCCCTTCCTTCTGCCTTCCTTCTGCGAAATTCTTCCAACTAGCAAAAAAGAATAAATTATAGCATACTCCGTACTTTTTTAACTAGAAATCACTAAAATTTTGTAGGATTACCACAATCATGAGAATGAAGGGCAAGCATTAGCATGTAGAATTATACCTAGAAATAGTATCCTATCGCTCAACTCATAGTGCTTTTCCATCAATGATTCTGCCCAACTATTTATACACGTGTCTACAACAACAATAACATCAAGCCGTTGTCCCACTACATAGGATCGGCTACATGAATCCTTATTCGCCATTATGCCCCGTTAAAAGTCAAATTCTCCTTTAAATCTAATATATTTATACACATGTCTGAAAGTTAATAATATGCCAGCTACATATTACGGTTTCCTCATTACCACAATTCATGAGACATAAACCCAACACTCAAAACCATTTGTTATAAGAAAATAGATGCCTAAATCCTTCAGTGACAAAAAATTCAAGCTTTCCTCTTCATTAGCAGCACCCTATACGACCACCTTCTCTAGCAAGCACATTAAGAAGGCAAATGGTGTTAGAGTTTAAAGCCTTCCCTTCAAATACTAAGATGTTAAATTTATCCTATTGCATTCAAACAAATTATGCCCATATTCTACAAAATTGTTGCATCCACCCTAAGTAATGCTGCTTCCACCCTACGTAACAAGTGCTGCTACTCTATGTTTCAGATGTCCAAACAATCTCAACAAATTTTCTACTACCTTCCTCGGATATTCCCCTTGTTTATAATACACTTCTATATGTTCTTCTATCACAAAATGTGAGAGCTAAAATCATTTCATGTACTAATTTGATAGAACCTGATTGCAAGCATCAACCACTAAAGCTTTTTAATGGAAAATAAAGGAGTAAGATATGGTAGAAAAAATCCTAAATACAGCTATTCCCTAAATAAATGAAAAAAGGTCCAAGATTTGACTATTCTAGGTGATGCTTATTTTGGCAGCTTAAAGCTACGTCTATAATGACATTTTTTTGTTGTGAGGTGTTGTTTGGTACAAAATGTTAACTTTTTTACTTTTATATAGAAGGTTAAGTGGCAAATAAATGTTCTCATGATTGTCATATGAGGCATAAATTCTATATCGTGGCCAAAAAATTAGCAAACAGGACTCTATCAAGTTGGTTAATCCAAAGGTGAGATTGGCTTATCCTCTGTGTCTCGGGTCTATTGTTCAAACTGATGGTGAAATAGATGAGAATATTATTAGTAGAATTCAAGTTTAAAGATAGAAGTGGAAGAGTGCATCAAGCCTGCTGTGTGATATAAAAGTACCTCTCAAACTTAAGGGAAAATTCTATAAAATGGTGGTGGGACATGCAATGTTTTATAGTGTTGAATGTTGGCCATTAAAAGAGAAGCATAAAATTAAATTGAGTATTGCAGAGATGAGGATGCTCAGGTGGATGAGTGGTTTTACTCTTCAAGATAGATTGTGAAACGAGTATGTACGCAAAAAGTTGGAGTAGCTCTAGTGATAGATAAGATTAGAGAGAGTTGCCTTAGATGGTTTGGTCACATAAAACGTCGACTTTCCAATGACCCGATTCAAATACATTATTGTGAGTTTAAATCTAACTCGAACGTCTATTAAAACATCATATTCTGTATAACCATTTTTCAAACCAATTTTAACTTCTATTCGAACTTAGAGATCTAACAAAATATTAATACTTTTTTTTGAACTTAGCATTCAAAACCATCTTATTTCTTTTGCATAAGGGGCTATAGCATGAGATTGTCGGCAATGGAAGAGAAAGGTAGACCTAAAAAGACTTTGTTAGAAATTATTAAAAATGATCTTTTTTATTAAATTTAAATTAGAATTTAACCCTTAATAGGACACAATGGGGAAAAAGTATTTACGTTAAAGATGGTTCTGATGAATGCCATTGCTTCTATGCACATATATTATTATTCGGATATATTTTTTATTAGTAGCTTGAACTTGAATTTTTATAGCATATTTCGAAAACCATCTTATCATTCTAATTTCTACAGCACCAAAGGGGCCAATACAATTATTGAGGCATTTCAATCAAGTGAGACTTGTTATGATGATAATTGAATCAACATAAAACATATATGAGCATGTGAATACCCCAACTAAGTATGTGCTTACCTAATTTGTTTTTATGACTAAATCATGTTAAAGCTTCATTGTTTCCTGATAGTTTACAACATTTTCCCAATTTTAAGATAAGCACTCATAATTATCGTGTTATCACTTGCCCATTTTCCACCATTCATTAATCATTGTCATACTTCATAGCTATCAAATTTGCATATCCCAAATACTCAATTGATCTTATTTTTTTGGTGATCAAAGGTTTCTCTTTATTCTACAGCTTGAAACCCCCATATTTCCCAATTCCCGCTAGAACTATATCATCACCTCAAACTGCTGATGTGAAAATGAAATTGGGGAAAAATAACATTTACCTTACACAAATTTTTGAAGGAGAGGAAAAGATAAAGCAAGATTTTGGCGGTTGCATTTCTACACATATTATTGCATCAAACATTGTTACTACTCTAAAGAAAGCTTGACTTGATTAAGAAGAAGTGATGAATATATGAAGAAGAAGTTACAATTAGCCATTATTTTGGAGTTCTATGAAGCACGAATTCTACAAAAAGGTTCAATATCCAAAACTAAAACTTGTCAAATATATTTAAAATGCATGAAGTTATTACAAGATGATTAGCATTTATTAAGTTTTTTATTTACGCAAAAGCACATGATATGTGGACATATGCATGAAGTTATTACATAAGAACATGTGAATATACTTTGTTTGCTTCCAAATATATTTAAAATAAAGGATGAATGATCGCATATGTCTGTGCAAAAGAATGTGCAAGAGCATACATAAATAAATTTCGATGTGGACGCAGCTTTATGCAAATGTATGATTCTACGTATTCAAATATCAGCGTACTGTCTCCAATACTTGTTTTATCCCATTCTAATGTGCGTATATATAAAGGTATGTAGAACAAAACCCAATCACATCCCTTTCCTATCAAGCCCAATCACAAACGTTTCTTGTAAATATCATATAGATCAAACAAGATTAAAACCTACTGTTCCAAATTAAGGCTCGTAGAATAATACCTAAAGAAGGGAAACCTCAGAAATACTAAAACAAATAGTTAGACGTAAGCAGTTGCACCTTTTTCTTTCCTGCTTCAAGATGTCCCTGCTTGCGCGAAGAAGTAGCGGAATTGGTCAGGACCTGCGCCGAAGCCATGTGAAGTAGCTAATCCCTGCCCGATTTCCTTCAAGTAACCACAACCGGTTAGGATCAAATCGAGGTTTCCGCCTCTCGCAGCTGCGTGGTCGTCCGGTGAAGAAACTCGACGCCGGAAATAAGGTTGCAGAAGGGAAGAGAGGGAAGAAGCAAGCGATTCTGGATAATTTATCCAATCAAATCATATAATGCCCGAAATCTACCATAAAACCTCCTACAACCGCAGATGGAATGCTCCAGACAAGAGAGAAATTAGCCCTAAAGTTTTTGTGGTCAATTGAGTCAGGAATTTGGGGGAAGAGAGAGAGCTAGCAAGAGATTCTGTTTGCAGATCTCTCCCCTCTTTCCCCTTCCCGTTCATTTACTTGTATTTTTCGATTTGTTTTCGTAAAGAAACGTCGATGGTGTCAGATGAGTACGCTCGGCCTGGGCGATTTTAAACGGTTCGAGCCAGCATAGAAAGCTAGACCGGTGCAGGTATTATTTTTTAAACATAAAAGTAATTCATACTACCTTTTAAAAATTAGAACTAATTTTATTAATTTATAATCATATGTTTAAATTTTAAAAAATAAATTATATACATAACCCCCAAATTTTTCATATTCAAATAACATTCAAAATTTTAAATAGCATCAAAACTGCTCCCTCCTCATCTTCTCTAATATAATCTAATACTTAATTCGGTTTTCATACATCATCAATCACATCACCCTCGCCAACGAATAATTATTACGTCCGGACAAAAAACCGTAAATCCGTACGTATACTAAGCAATACCTAGTTTCAGGTGACGTGGCGCGTGATTATTAGTCTCTGGATGCGTCCGATGACCTGACGTAATAATTGCTCCTCGCCAACAAGGTTCATACAGAGCTTCTTTTCTCTTCTTCTCTCCCATAGTGAATTTCTCATCTCTTATTCCTTCTTCATGCTTTCATGTCACATGAACCGAGCCAAATAGTTGAGTAATTGAAATAACATAGGAAATCAAAATAATATGTATTACAAGAAAATTAAAAAAAAAAGTTTTATTAAATTATACAAAATAATATAATATTAATTATGGATATTTATAATTTATATCATGCTTCTTATCGAGTATGTTCACGAATTTCAAACGATGTTGTTCATGAACAGTATTTAAGAAAATGTTCAAGCTTGTTTGACTAAGTTATTAAACGATCATGAGCGAACTTTAATCGAGCGGAGCCTTGATCGTTGGTGGCAACGATCGGCGGTGATATTGGTCGACGGCTTGCAACGAGTGCTGAAGGCAATGCCAACAGTGGTGGCCGGCGAGCGGGTGGTAGTGGCAATTAGTGATGGAGGCGATGGCTAGCGGTGGTGGCTTGAGGCAAATGGAGGTGGCCGGAGGGGGTGGCCAGCAACGGTTGGAGGGGCTCAAGCGAGTTTGGCTACGGTGTGAACCGTGCAGGCTCAAAAAATGGGCGAGTTTGATTTACCTACAAAATAAACTAGAATGCTTTACATTATATTTACTTTATTTTACTTTACATTTATT
The DNA here is from genome assembly GCA_019514585.1 of Dendrobium officinale. NCBI lineage: Eukaryota > Viridiplantae > Streptophyta > Magnoliopsida > Asparagales > Orchidaceae > Dendrobium > Dendrobium officinale. The sequence goes on from CM033700.1 coordinate 5,317,425, forward strand.
TTTCATCAAATAAAATATCAAAAATTTCAAAATACATGCATTTGAAATACTTTACACCGTTATATAATCCAACTAAAGAGCCCCATAATCAAATAACATGGTAACTTCTGAAATGCTAGTTCAAGGGACTCTCCTACGTAAGTTTTAGGTTGCTCATGGCATTTTTTTCCCTATAGTGCTCCAATGGTAGAGTGCAGTGTAATGACCCCATATGACCCAATATCTCTGTCTAAATATAAATAATGAGCATAAAGTGCATATGACCATAGAGCACTACAAGTTTGAAGGCAAGTTAACTAAGGTCAACATAGGGTTAACATGGCTTGACCAAAATATAACGCAAGTGTGAGCATAGTATTTTAGATTGGAATTTTATTATGAATAAATTTAAGCAAATCAAATAAAAAAAGATTTTAAAATTTTTAATTTCTTAAAATAATTTTGAAAACTTATAGGAAAATTTCAAATTTATGAAATATAAAAATTTCAAATATTTAAATACTAAAAATATTTTTTTAAAAAATAATACTAATTTTATAAGATTAACAATTCGAATATTTGAAAAGTCAACCTCAAGTGAATGTTAAAGGTCAAATTTTAATCTTCTTAATTAAGAGAATAATTAATGAAATATTGGAGATAATTAAAGAAACTTAGCTAATTAGCCAATTCAATATGAAATTGAATTGAATGATATTTTAAAATTGCTTAATAAAGTTAAGAAATATTCTTCAATATTTATGATATTTTTAAGAATTATTTAATATTTTTCATAATTATCACATAAGTGTGAAACTTATGAAAGATAAATCAATAAATTTCCAAAATATTTTGAGGATGTGTAGTATTTGATCAATGACTTTGGAAAACGAAAATTAAGATATGATTAATTAAATTAATAAAAAATCAAAATAAAAGTGCAAAATTCAAATAAATGAGAGTGATCAATTCAATCCGAGATGTTTTTTAAATTAAATAACCATACTAAATGAACATTGACATTAGGCTTTGCAATTAAATTTCCTAATGGTTTCTATCTTATTTAAGGTAGGAAAATGTATTTTTCTTACTTGAAAAGTAGAAAAAACATGCATTTTAATTTTAAAAAAAAATGCAAATGCACATACTTAACAAGGATATTTGGAGCATTTTCCTATAATTAAAAATTGAGATAATATTTAGTTTTTTTTTTAGGATATTTAGGCCATTTAAGGTAAAATTACACACCAACGCATACACATAAACTCGAACGCTTGACCTTTTAGTTGGAAGCCTAACCTCCCAACCAATAGGCTAAGGAGAGGTATGTGATAATATGTAGTTTAATTATGAAAAGTAGGGAATGACCTTTGAAATTTACCCAATATCATGTGGAATGCATGCCATGCCCATATGCAAAACATAGGGGTAGTTTGGTAATTTATGAATATGATTTTTCATGTGAAAAATATCAATCTTATGCAAAAGCCATATTAAATTTCTAAATAATTATGAAAAATTGAATTTTATGCATTAAACACCTATGTATTTTAACAAATTTATTTGTGTTATTTAATGCACTTAATTAAAACTTAATAAATTAACTATTAAAATGTCAAATAAACCTCAAATATTCTAAATAAATTTGAGGAGATGTATAGATATATCACATGTTCTCCCTAATTTTTATGAAATTTTCCAATTAATGCATGAAAGCTAAGATTTTTAAATAGTGAAATATCACAATGGAAATAAAATCATATGTTGCAATTTATATATCCCCATTGCATGAAATTCTTATGGTCTGCACATGCAAGCATCCTTATTATACAGACAAAATTTTAAAAATTTTGAAGATCATTAAAACATTAATTAAATAAAATATAGCTTAAATAAATTTTAAACATGAGAAATATTGAAAAAATGACATGCAATTATTTTTACTAGTTTCAACTCATTCAAATACATATACAATAAAAAATTCATTTAAGTTGACTAAATGGTTGAATCATAGTAAAATAATAAATAAAATCTTATAAAAATTTTAGGGGGAAATTCTTAGCCATTGTATCTTATTCAAAAGCTAATGGTCAACTAACCTTACATCTCATGCGATACCGTTAGAACTTAAGGGACCTAGGCCCTCAGGTCAACTTGACTCGAGGGAGAACTTAAGGGACCTAGGCTCCTCTATAGAGGGAGAACATAGGGAAGGGTCTATCTATAGGACATCACAGCTTCTTTTCTCTTCTTCTCCCTCTATAGAGGAGCAAGCTCTTAGAAAATTCTCATTGGGCGAGTTAGAGGGGACCTAGAGTTACATAGGGAAGGGTCTAGCACACTTAGCCATGACTTGAACTCTCCCACAAGCCAATTTGTCCTATAGATCGATAGGGTTTCAAAATATCACTTATGAAGCTTGCTTCAATAGAAGAAATAAAACCATCACCTTCAATGAGGTGAGGAGTAATGAACCCTCTCTTGAATTGGGTTGGGATGGCCCGCAAGACTAGATTAACCAAGCTATAAGTTCAGCATGATGTTTAACAGCAATTGGAACCTACTGGATCTATTGTGGATGTGAAGGGAAACTCTAGGAGACTCACTTGAGCTCATAAAGGTAATGGAAATAAATGTGTATGAGTGGGATAGCTAGTTTGGTTTTACTCCTTAAATTGAGACTTACTAATAAATAAACGATAATTAATTAACATGGGCTAATGCTAGCAGCTGGCATTGAGGCCATGTTGATAGTTGGGATAATGCCAAAATATGACTTGGACAAAGAAAGGATTGCACTCTCTTTGATTTGGCTTAATTATATTAGAGTTAGTCTAGTCACCATTCAAGCTCACATAATAAATTACTAACCCTAATTAATTAAACTAATCATTGGGTTTAGCTTAATCATGTTTAGGACTACATGCAACTCTTTGGAATAATTAGATTAGCCCACTTGGGATTTTTATTCGAATTAAGTCAATTCAACCCAATTTGATCTAATTAGGCCATGTTGACCCAACTAGAGAAAATTGGTCAACCCTTTAAGCAATTGAGTTAGGAAGGGTTAGCTTGAGTCAAGGTCAACCTATGGTAGTTACTGTAATATCAGTTTTTTTGCTCCAGGTTCGTCCGGACGAAGTCGGATCGTCCGGGACGATCGGTACAGGTTGTGCAGAGAAAATCATGTTTGGCTGTATGGTTCGTCTGGACGAAATCAGGATCGTCTGGACGAAAATAAGTCAGTGAACCCTTCGCCAGGGACGATGTTCAATTTTCGTCTGGACGAAATCAGGATCTTCATGGATCGTCCGGTACGAAGCTCGATCGTCCAGGACGATCAGTCTGGATATATATAGAAATGAGATATTTTGAAGAGAGAGAAAAAGTTGAGGAGAGAGAAAAACGAAGGAAAAAGTGGAAAAATGGATTTTCGGGCGACGCCGAGCTGTTTTCGTCCGAAGAGACTGTTGAGGAAATTGCTGTACGCAAGGTAAGGCACAATCCGACTTTCTCAATTTTCAGAACCGTCGAGTTTGGCGGTATTATCTGTCCGGAATTAAGTTTTGTTCGCGATTTTCGTCCTTAATTTCCGACTGGTTTAGTTTCTACCGCGTAACTTTCTGTATTTTGTTGAAGTGCCGAGTGTGCACATTTTGGTTATTTTTTTAAAGATTTTTGTCCGGGTATTTTTGATTCGACTGTGTTTTTAGTCGACTGGATTTTTCTGTGAACTTGGAAATTATCTGTGCAGTAGAATAAATGTTCTAAAATGTTGATATCTATATATTCTGTGCGAATTTGGTGAATTTTGATTTTCAGGAAAATTGTGTAAATTCTGTATACTGCCGTTGTTGTGCTGCCCGATTTTTGAGTAATTTCTGTTTTGTCCGGAAATCTTCTGAATTGATATGCTATCTGTATATGCTACACAAAGGGAGTTATAAGGGGCCTGGATCCTATGAGATTCAGTTAGTGTCTGGGAATTCTGAAATGAGCTCAATATGAAATCTGATATCTGTTCTGTTCCGGATCCGAGGAAACAATCTGTTTAGGTGCTATATGCACTATATATGTATTCTGGTGCTATAAGCACATCTGATCTGATCTGTTTTGGTGCCGTGAGCACAAAGGGAGGCATAAGTGGCCTGGATCCTATGAGATTCAGTCAGTGTCAGGGAATTTAGCTATTAATTAAATATCTGATATCTGCTATATGATTCTGATATGATTTGTTCTGTTCCGATATGATCTGTACGATTCTGATTCTGTTGATCTGATGTGTCTGATCTGTTATGTTTCTGATTTGATACAACTCTCGTTTCCGTACAGCTTTGTTGATTTGATATCTGTCCGAATCTGTTTCGATTCTGTACGAATTTGTCTGCTGTGTTGGTTTTGAGATTCTGAGGATTTTGATTGGAGGTTTGTTGCTTTACTGAGCTGTTGAGCTCACCCTTGCTTTCTGGTGGTTTTCAGGTTCTGGGAAAGGCAAGGAAGTCCAGGATTAGTTCAGAGTCTGATCAGTATAGGTACTTTTGTACTTTTAGTTTTTGTACAGTCATGGCTTTTCTATTCTGTCTTTCTTTCTGTCGAAGGCCATGTACTGTTCTGTAGATGATTGTTTTGAGGAAATGAAATTGGATAGATGTTTTGTTCCGCTGCATTTGATGATACATAGTAGCTCTGTGTTTGTTAGTCTGTGTGAATTAATTATTTGGAAGATTCAGTTCCGAACCAAATTCCAAAGCTAGATCCTGGTTAGTGCAGCTCCGTCGCGATCCAGCGCGGACGGGATCCGTCTCGTCTCGGGTCGGGTCGTGACAAGCTTTTTGGTATCAGAGCAATGGTTTTGGAATTTGAGAATTTTGTAAAACAGAGCTATAGGAAGTGATCAGTAAATCTGTCTGGGGGGGGTAATTTTGATTTGTTTGGCTTTTTATTTTTGTTGTTTTTGTGATAGTTTTTCCGGATTTTCTGGATTTTTCTGTATGGATCAGCCAGACCCAGACATGACAGATGGTCAGAGTGCCGATCAGGCAGCACCAGTGGGGAGTACAGCCCCAGTGGTTGGTGCTGATACGCTTTCTCAGTTTGCTTCGCTGGTTGCTCAGATGATGAGCGAGACTCAGAGTAGAGCTTCTACTGTCAGATCTGATGACCTGGATAGACATTTGCAGTTGTTTTTGAGGTTGAAACCTCCGAGGTTTGAGGGCGCTGTTGAGCCCAGAGCTGCTGAAGAGTGGCTGAGGAGAGTGGAGAAGACCTTTGACGGGATGCAGTGTCGGTCAGACAGGAAGGTACCGTTAGCAGTTTTTCTGTTAGACGGAGAGGCTGAGCACTGGTGGGACGGCCAGCAGGCAGCCAGATTTCAGGGCAGACTGAACTCTTTGATTACTTGGGAAGAGTTCACTGAGGTATTCCGAGATTGGTTTGTTCCCCCTTCTGCATGACAGCAGATGCAGGAGAACTTTTTGAGGCTTGTTCAGGGGAGCAAGACGGTGATGCAGTACGAGGCTGAGTTTACTGCATTAGCCAGGTACGCTCCGCAGCTGATTAGCACTTCTGCTGAGAGATGTTACAGATTTCTGAGGGGAATGCGAGATACCTTGAGGCAGCCCCTGATACCATTCCGGATTACTGATTTCTCCGAGCTTGTGGAGCGAGCTCGATTGATAGAGAACGACTTGATGGCTACTCAGCAGCGGTGGACTGCGAGTAGGAAGAGGTTTGGAGGCGAGGCATCTGGCAGTGGTTCCTCCGGAAAGAGGAGATTTGTTTCCGGTTCTGGATCTGGAGATTCCAGAAGGAGCGGAGGATCGTCTGGTACTGTTACCAGTACGACGAGTTCGGGATCAGTCAGTTCGGCACCTGTGTGCCAGAACTGTGGACGGCGACACTTCGGCCAATGTTATAGGATGGCTGGTCTGTGCTTCCGATGTGGTCAGTCAGGACATCGGATTGCAGAGTGTCCGTAGATGGGATTTGATCAGCGATCGGAGGGCTTTGTCAGACCTGCCGGTTTAGCAGGAAGACCGAGGACTGTTCCTCCTCGCCCTGAGGGATTTGCTGGAAGAGGTGGTGGTTCTAGTTCTGCACCACGGAGACCGCCTACTGTTCAGAGGGAGCAGAGTAGTTCCGTTGCTTCAGCTCCTGTTCCAGTTCAGCCACGAGTTTACAGCTTGAGTCAGCAGGAGGCTCGAGATGCTCCCGATGTTGTGACAGGTACGATTTACATTTCTGATCAGCCCTGTCGTGTTTTGTTTGACTCTGGAGCGAGTCATTCTTTTCTGTCCGAGCACTGTTTTGAGGCTTTACGTTTGGATTCTCTTTTACTTCTGGTTTCTTTGTCTGTGATTTTACCGGCTGGGAATCCTTTGATTGCTCGGCAATTTTGTTTGTGTGAGATCGAGATTGCTGGCAAGAAGTGGAAATCAAGTTTGATTCGGTTGCCGATTTCATCGTATGATGTAATTCTGGGCATGGATTGGTTGAGTCAGTATGAAGCCCAGATAGACTGTCTGAAGAAGCAAGTGAGTTTGCTTATGGCTGGAGAAAGAGTAGTATTTCAGGGATTACGAGGTGTTCTCTCCAGTCTGATTTCTGTATTGGAAGTGAACAGGATGTGGAAGAAGGGATGCCCAGTGTTTTTGGCTTCGGTGCGGGATTTGAACCTAGAGGTTGGTTCTGTTTCTGAGATCCCTGTGGTACGGGAGTTTTGCTGATATTTTTCCTGAGGAGCTGGTTGGTTTACCTCCGGATAGAGATGTGGAGTTCTCTATCGATATTTTTCCTGGTACCGCCGCTCCGATATCGAAAGCTCCGTACAGGATGGCACCGAAAGAACTTTCTGAGTTGAAAGTTCAGCTTCAGGAGTTGGTTGATAGAGGTTTTGTGCGCCCTAGTGTTTCGCCCTGGGGAGCACCTGTTCTGTTTGTGAAGAAGAAGGACGGTACACTCCGTATGTGTATCGATTACAGAGATTTGAACAAGGTCATGATCAAGAACAAGTATCCTTTGCCTCGGATTGACGACTTGTTTGATCAGCTTTCCGGATCTTCAGTATTTTCGAAGATTGATTTGCGATCCGGATATTATCAGGTGAAGGTGAAGGAAGCTGATGTGGTGAAGACAGCTTTTAGTACTCGGTACGGGCACTATGAGTTTTTGGTTATGCCTTTTGGGGTAACCAACGCGCCTGCTATTTTCATGGATCTGATGAACCGAGTATTCAGGGAGTATCTGGATCAGTTTGTGATCGTCTTCATTGACGATATTCTGGTATATTCTGCATCTGAGGATGATCATGCCAGACATTTGAGGATTGTGTTAGAGACTTTGAGGCGGCATCAGCTGTATGCCAAGTTCTCCAAGTGTGAATTCTAGCTGAAGAGCATTTCTTTTCTGGGGCATGTGATTAGCGGAGAAGGCATTTCTGTAGATCCCCAGAAGATTCAGGCAGTTGCTAATTGGCCAAGGCCGACTACGGTATTTGAGGTACGTAGTTTCTTGGGCATGGCTGGATATTACAGGAAATTTGTGAAGGGATTTTCACAGATTTCGACGCCTCTGACGAGACTGACTCAGAAGTCAGTACCTTTTGTTTGGACACCGGAGTGTGAGGCGAGTTTTCAGCAATTGAAGGATTGTTTGACTTCAGCTCCAGTGTTAGCACTTCCGTCAGATACGGAAGGTTTTCAGGTGTTCAGTGATGCTTCACTGAAAGGACTGGGATGTGTCCTGATGCAGCATGGTCAGGTAATTTCTTATGCTTCTAGACAGTTGAAACCACATGAGAAGAATTACCCGACGCATGATCTGGAGTTAGCTGCAGTTGTGTTTGCTTTGAAGATTTGGCGTCATTACCTGTATGGCGTCAGATGTGAGATTTTCACTGATCATAAGAGCCTGAAGTATATTTTTACTCAGAAGGATCTGAATCTGAGACAAAGAAGGTGGCTCGAGTTGATCAAAGATTATGATTTGACTATTCAGTATCAGCCTGGTAAGGCTAATGTGGTAGCAGATGCCTTGAGCAGGAAGTCTTCTGGATTATCAGGTATTCAGCTTACTTGTGATGACTTTCTGATTCGTGATATGGAGCGTTTGCAGTTGGAAGTGATTTCCTCCAGTGGTTTGGAGTTGGCTCAGATGAGTATTCGGTCTACTTTGGAAACAAGGATTCAAGAAGCCCAGAAGTCAGATTCTGATTATTCGAAGTTGATTGCTCAGATTAGATCTGGTAAGACTCCTGAACTTCGAATTTCTGATTCTGGTGCTATTTTCTGTAAGAACAAGTTGTGGATACCTGTGTTTGGAGACTTGAGGCAGGAGATTCTGTATGAATCTCATCATTCAGGCTACACTGTACATCCAGGCAGTGGTAAAATGTACGCTGATATGAAGCTTTTGTTCTGGTGGCCTGGGATGAAGAAAGATGTAGCAGAATTTGTGTCGAGATGCGAAGCCTGTCAGTTGGTAAAGGCAGAGCATCAGCGACCAGGTGGATTGTTGCAGTCGTTGCCTATCCCTGAGTGGAAATGGGAGGAGGTAACGATGGATTTTGCGATGGGTTTCCCTCGATCTAGACAAGGGCACGACGCTATTTGGGTGGTTGTAGATCGATTGACGAAGTCAGCCCATTTTCTTCCGATCAGACAGACGGATTCAGTTGATCGCTTGGCACAGATATATGTGAAAGAGATAGTCAGATTGTACGGTGTGCCTCGTGTGATCGTATCTGATCGAGATGGACGTTTTACTTCCAGACTTTGGAAAGGCATTCAGCAAGGCTTGGGTACAAAACTGCATTTTAGTACAGCCTTTCATCCTCAGACCGATGGACAGTCTGAGAGGACTATTCAGGTACTGGAAGATCTGTTAAGACTTTGTGTTCTGTACTTTAGCGGAAGCTGGGAAGATCATATTCCGCTGATTGAGTTTGCCTATAATAACAGTTTTCAGTCCAGTATCGGTATGGCACCGTACGAAGCTTTGTATGGCAGGAAGTGCCGTACTCCTTTGACTCTGACGGAGGTCGGAGATAGGCAGGCTTTGGGAGCCACTTTTGCTGATGAAACTGCTCAGAAGATCAATTTGATAAGAGAAAGATTGAAAGCTGCTCAAGATCGACAGCAGAAGTATTACAATCAGAAGCACAGATTTGTAGAGTTTCAGGTTGGTGACTTTGTGTATGTCAAAGTCAGTCCGATGAAGGGTGTGAGCAGATTTGGTCAGGTGAGCAAGCTTAGTCCGAGGTATGTTGGACCTTTTGAAATCCTGGAAAGGATTGGAAAAGCTGCTTACAAATTGATGCTTTCTGATTCGATGCCTGATGTGCATAATGTGTTTCACGTATCCACTCTGAGGAAGTGGGTATCCGACTCTGGGAAGAAAGTATCTGCTGATGAGGTTGAGATTCAGGAGAATCTGACGTACAAGGAAGAGCCAGAGTTGATTTTGGCATACGACGTACGAAAGCTAAGAAGTAAACAGATTCCAATGGTTAAAGTCCAGTGGAAGCACCGTACTGCACGGGAAGCCACTTGGGAGAAGGAGTCCGACATGAGACGGTTGTACCCATACTTGTTTTGACTGAGTTTGGACTGGATAATGTCGAGGACGACATTTTTTTTAAGTTGGGGAGATTGTAATATCAGTTTTTTTGCTCCAGGTTCGTCCGGACGAAGTCGGATCGTCCGGGACGATCGGTACAGGTTGTGCAGAGAAAATCATGTTTGGCTGTATGGTTCGTCTGGACGAAATCAGGATCGTCTGGACGAAAATAAGTCAGTGAACCCTTCGCCAGGGACGATGTTCAATTTTCGTCTGGACGAAATCAGGATCTTCATGGATCGTCCGGTACGAAGCTCGATCGTCCAGGACGATCAGTCTGGATATATATAGAAATGAGATATTTTGAAGAGAGAGAAAAAGTTGAGGAGAGAGAAAAACGAAGGAAAAAGTGGAAAAGTGGATTTTCGGGCGACGCCGAGCTGTTTTCGTCCGAAGAGACTGTTGAGGAAATTGTTGTACGCAAGGTAAGGCACAATCCGACTTTCTCAATTTTCAGAACCGTCGAGTTTGGCGGTATTATCTGTCCGGAATTAAGTTTTGTTCGCGATTTTCGTCCTTAATTTCCGACTTGTTTAGTTTCTACAGCGTAACTTTCTGTATTTTGTTGAAGTGCCGAGTGTGCACATTTTGGTTATTTTTTTTAAGATTTTTGTCCGGGTATTTTTGATTCGACTGTGTTTTTAGTCGACTGGATTTTTCTGTGAACTTGGAAATTATCTGTGCAGTAGAATAAATGTTCTAAAATGTTGATATCTATATTCTGTGCGAATTTGGTGAATTTTGATTTTCAGGAAAATTGTGTAAATTCTGTATACTGCCGTTGTGCTGCCCGATTTTGGAGTAATTTCTGTTTTGTCCGGAAATCTTCTGAATTGATATGCTATCTGTATATGCTACACAAAGGGAGTTATAAGGGGCCTGGATCCTATGAGATTCAATTAGTGTCTGGGAATTCTGAAATGAGCTCAATATGAAATCTGATATCTGTTCTGTTCCGGATCCGAGGAAACAATCTGTTTAGGTGCTATATGCACTATATATGTATTCTGGTGCTATAAGCACATCTGATCTGTTTTGGTGCCGTGAGCACAAAGGGAGGCATAAGTGGCCTGGATCCTATGAGATTCAGTCAGTGTCAGGGAATTTAGCTATTAATTAAATATCTGATATCTGCTATATGATTCTGATATGATTTGTTCTGTTCCGATATGATCTGTACGATTCTGATTCTGTTGATCTGATGTGTCTGATCTGTTATGTTTCTGATTTGATACAACTCTCGTTTCCGTACAGCTTTGTTGATTTGATATCTGTCCGAATCTGTTTCGATTCTGTACGAATTTGTCTGTCTGCTGTGTTGGTTTTGAGATTCTGAGGATTTTGATTGGAGGTTTGTTGCTTTACTGAGCTGTTGAGCTCACCCTTGCTTTCTGGTGGTTTTCAGGTTCTGGGAAAGGCAAGGAAGTCCAGGATTAGTTCAGAGTCTGATCAGTATAGGTACTTTTGTACTTTTGGTTTTTGTACAGTCATGGCTTTTCTGTTCTGTCTTTCTTTCTGTCGAAGGCCATGTACTGTTCTGTAGATGATTGTTTTGAGGAAATGAAATTGGATAGATGTTTTGTTCCGCTGCATTTGATGAAACATAGTAGCTCTGTGTTTGTTAGTCTGTGTGAATTAATTATTTGGAAGATTCAGTTCCGAACCAAATTCCAAAGCTAGATCCTGGTTAGTGCAGCTCCGTCGCGATCCAGCGCGGACGGGATCCGTCTCGTCTCGGGTCGGGTCGTGACAGTTACATATCCAATGGATTGAGCCAATTTGATGTTTAAATGCAATTTGACTCAATTGAACACATTTGGGTTTATGGGGAGGCCTAAGGTTCATTGGTTTCTTCAATTTAAGTTATTAAGTCCAATCATATCAAAGTATATCACATGCATTGACTAATCTTGGTCAAAGGGTCAACTTTGTTATGAATTTTAATTATTTGATGATTGGTTATTAATTTATGATCCTTGACATAGTTGTTAAATATTTTTTTTCATTAAATTTTTGTCATCCAACCTCAAGTAATGTGGTCCCTTGCAAATATTTCACATTTATAATGGTTTATTTCATCAAGCAGACAGTGATCTGCTCTCAGCTTTTGTTGCAAACAAGAACTTTGTTCTATCCAACTTTGTGTGTAACCATCAAAAAAAAATCCTCATCCTGCACATAATCTTATAAAAAATCACTTATTATATAATCATTCATACCCTTAGGCTTGAATCTCATGAAGGAAATCACAAATATCCCAAAGATAACCTTGTGTGACTCTGGTGCAAATCAAGATGATCAATGATCTCTAAAAATTTCTCATACAATCCATGATTTTCAAGCGTAACCATGGAAGGCGATGCTAATCATATCAAATAAGGGGTTGTTCTTCGTATTAAGATCATATGCAACGACTCTTAGATTTGGTACAATGTATGTTAAACCAAATATTAATTCAAATTTAAATTTAACGGCTTTTTCTGTTAGGCCAAATTAAAATTTCCAATAGCACTATTTTGCCCCATCATCTCACAAAAGAATAACTTAGTAGCAAAATCCCAATTCATTAGGCTAAACTAAGCTTTTTCAGTAGATATGGATGGCACCTTGTCTTATAGTTGAGGGAGTGCATCCCACGTTGATGAAAGACCAATATAAAACAGCTGAAAATTTAAAAAAAAATCAACAAACGGCACACAAAATCACCTTAACGTGCAGACATTATACATTCAACCATTTCACAATATATAAGAAGACCAATATAGCTCATATCAATCAACCAAAATTAAAAACCAAGAGTAGATCTGCCTTACAATGGGTTTCTCTCTTTCCCTTCACCTTCTCCTTTGCTTTATTCCCCTCATCATGGCTGCCATGGCAGGAGCTACCGCCCTGGATATGTTCGAGGATGGAGCAGAAGAACTCTCATTTGGTTACTATGCCAGGACTTGCCCAAATATGGAAGCTATTGTACACAAGAAGATTCAAGATTGGATAGCTCGTGATCCCAGTCTTGGCCCTGCCATTATTCGGCTACATTTCCATGACTGTGCCGTTCGGGTGATCTTCTTCTTCTTCTTGTCTTTCTCTGTTTGAAATCTGAGCTACGTTTAGAATTTAAATTTGCTAATCATCGAATAAATTAATGGAAAAGGGATGTGATGCATCAATCTTACTGAACCATGCTGGAAGCGAAAGGAAGGCGAAGGAGAGCGAGAGCCTGAAAGGATTCAATGTTATTGATGATATTAAGGCAGAGATCGAGAAGAAGTGCCCAAAGACTGTTTCTTGTGCTGACATCCTTACAGCAGCTGCACGAGAGGCTACCGTTAAGGTAATAAAACCTCATTAGCAACCTAATTAACTAAGTGCCATCCTGATTAATCAAGCTCCAAGCTTTTTAATTAATCTGAGTTTTCAATTATGTTTTTATTATTAATGCTTCTTAGACAATTAAAAATGCTCTGTAGAGATTCAAGTTTTCTGAATTCTCTTATCATAAATGGGTATGAACAGATTGGAGGGCCATTCTGGGAGGTTCCATATGGCAGGAAAGATGGCAGGGTATCTCTTGTTTCAGAAGCTGCGTTTGTGCCGATGGGACATGAGAATATGACCTATCTCATTGAGTTCTTCCAATCGAAGGGTTTGAGTTTGCTTGATCTTGTTGTCCTCTCAGGTGCATGAACACCTAGCTCTTTTGTCATGTCATTTTTTGTGTGTAGATTTCATATTGCTTATAATTAGATTGGACAATTTTTTGAATTTTCTTTTTTTGTTACGATTCGTTTTGTTAAATTGGAACAATTTAGTTAAAACTTGATTGAGGCTTCGTTTGGAACGACTTTCTTCTTGTTTTCTAAAACAACTTTTCAGTACAAAAAGCGGTACGAAAGTTGTCCCAAACGAACACTGAAAATATCAAAATCAGGCAAAAACACTTGAAAACAACATCAAGCAATTTTCTAGATTTTAGATTTCAAAATTTCAATTTTAAAATTCAAAATTTCATAAATTTAGAATTTTTGCTTTCACTTTCTAATTACTATTACAACTTAAAATCACCGTAACATAATCTCTTACAACATTTAACAAATACATAAACATAAAAATAAAGTTTAGTTTGATAACTTTGCTTCTAGTATTTGGTTCTTACATTTTTTTCAACTTCTTTCTTATTTTGAGCTTTGATGATATGTCCATTTCTTCTTAAATGAACAACTTGTATCACATCAAATACCCTCATCATGAATCAAATCCCATCTACTTGGGATCAAATTTTTGCATCCTCTTTCATTTATCATGCAAAATATTACATGAGATGCTAACTCACTCTCCATGAAATTTAGGTGCACATACCATTGGAAGGAGCACTTGCAGCTCAATCCAGGACAGATTGTACAACTTCAAAGGCACCAAAAAACCAGATCCCTCCATTGAAGCACATTACTTGAACTTTTTAAAAAGGAAATGCAGATGGGCTTCAGAATATGTAGAGCTCGATGGATCCACACCTAAGAAATTTGATTCAGTTTACTACAATAACTTGCAGAGAAAAATGGGTTTACTGTCCACTGATCAACTTCTCAACTCTGATTCGAGGACTTCACCTATCGTTTCTGCTTTATCAGCTCAGCCAATGCTCTTCTACCAGCAATTTTCTGTGTCTATGACTAATCTGGGGAATGTTCAAGTTCTTACAGGTGATGAGGGGGAGATCAGGACCAAATGCAGCTCACTTAACCATCGTTGATTAGTCTGATTGTTAATGTATTTAAGATTTCTTTGAATGTGATTTGAGAACTGAGTGTTGTTTCTGATACTGGAAACAAAATTGACAAAATTGGAGTGGAAAGGATGGAGCTTACTGTTTTGAAATATGTAATATTTGTTCTTAATTTGCTGTCATGGAGTGTCTCTTTAATCGATCTGATTTATTAGAAGGGATGATACAATATGTAAGCTTAAGACTTTATTAAATGAATTGTGACATGAAATTACATGAGCTTTTGATGATCTTCGGAAAGGAAGGGAAGAAACAGGTAGAAAAATAGCCAAAATGTAGTTCAAATCTATGATTGAGTACTAATTGCAGTTAAAAGTAGCATAAGAATGATGATATTTGAAGAAGAAGAAGCGGAATCTTGAAGAACAAGATGAGAAAGCTAAAGAAAGAACACAAAGAAGAAGAACAGTAAACTCTATTATGTGTTGCTGAATACAGAGGGATCACTATATATATAGAGATGAGGAATGACGCAAATACTTATAGGGCAAATTTTCGAACTAAGCATAATTAACAATTAAACTATAAGATTAAGCACGTTTTAGAAAGAATTTAAAAATAGGCAAAGTCGCTCGTTTGAAAGACGACTTAGGTTTAATCCAAGGACGACGTGACAGATGATGTGGCAATTTAAATGAATTAACAAAAGTCGCCCGTTAACCAGGCGACTTATAAGTCGACCGTTAATCGGGCGACTTAGACTTAAATACACCCACTTTCCCTTTCCCGATCCGTTTCTCTCCCACTTCTCCCTCATTTTTTCCCAGTTTGCTTGCGGTTGCTGTCGCCGGAACCAGCAAAGGTAAGGGGTTTTTTTATGCATTTTATGTGAAGTTAGTTCATTGTTTTTAGATTATTGTGTATTTTGCTTAGATAAATAAAGATTTATGAATTTCAAACTGCTTCTCTAGTTTTTTTTTGTGAATATCTTTGTTTGTGGAATTTTTTTGTAGATCTATTTGCCATAACTTAAGATTTCTGCATTTAGCCTATAAAATGTTTAAAAGATACAAAACTTAAAATATCTTTTTGCAAGACGAACAATCCACCAAGTAGTGATCGTACATCAAAGAAATTCCCTGTACATCAAAGAAATTCGCAAAATCAAAGATCTACATTGTTGATCTTTGGTCTAGAATGAGGTGTCTCTTCCCTATATTGATGTTTGGTCTAGAGAAAAGAAGTGACTGTTTTTAATTTTCAAACAACTAAACATGATTAAAAATTGGAAGTAACTCTCAAATAACTATTAGATTGTTGTTATCATAATTGTTGAGCAAATCCAACTTCGTCAATGCATATAACTCATTTGGTTTATCAATAGAAGAAAACTGAAGGCTATTAAATTTTTTCTCTACTTATTTTGTAAATTTGAAATGTTATTAATCTAATTAGTATTCTAATTGATTACTTATAAAATGTTTATATATGTAAATGTTAAAATTTAAAAATTTAAAAATTTAAATGTGATTATAGAATCCTTGCTATAAATTTTTTTTAATGGTAAGTTCTGTAGCAATAATTAATAGCATAGTTATGTAATAATAATTTTTTTTCAATTATTTTTAATATTTGATTTTGATATTGTGCTTATTGTGATAACGATTGTCTACTTAATTAGAAGTAGCAACTTAGTATTTCCTAAATTTAAACGTATATTAAAAATTTGTTATTTGTTCTTTTTTTAGTGGCACGTACGAGCTGAATAATGAGTGGACGTGGTGCAACTTTCATGCTCCTATATGGAGGCGTGTTACAAGTTGATGAAAAATTTGCACCAAGTTATTATGGGGGTAGGAATCGTCCCTTACATGTGCCAAGAAATATAAACTTAGAGCAGCTTAAGTTAAGGATACTTAAAGCACTTAAGTTTGATCCTATAAATTTTTCAGTGAACTTAGTCTGTCGAGTGCCTGTGGGAAACGAGTTTGTCGCTTCACATGTTGAAGATGACGATGTTTGTGAAGTTTTATTATGTCAGGTTGAAACAGAATTTCTCATCATGTATGTTGATGTCGAAGAAAAAAATGTAAGTGAAGATAACGCCTCCAAATTCAGAAAGATATGCAACTTCAACCCAAGTTGAAAGGGTTGATGTGATTACTAGTCCTTCAAGGCTAGAAGCAACAGAAGAAGCCCTTCATTTGTGAGTTTCCTATATCATATTTCACAAATAGATTTGTAGAAATTTGTATCATTGATTAATAAATGATAAATAATATTTTTAATGTAGTGATATTGAGAACCAACAGACGCAGGAACCTCCATTAGCGTCTACACAATCAGTTCCTTCATATCATTACGATTATGAGACTATGAGTAGTGGCTCTAGTGAGCAGTGCTCTGATGATGATGGTGCTGATCTGTTACCAGTGGGTAACGATGGAGATGCGGTTGATAATGAGGAGATTAGAAATATTATCCAAGATTACTGTTCTAGATCAGTACGGTAGTACGGATACAATGGTGGCAAATAATGACTACGCCGAGACTTGTAGGACAACACAACAATGGGATCAGGAAGTTGACATTTATGGTGATTACGATGCGGTGATAATAGAGGATGAATTCTCGATTCCGAATGACTTAATAGAAGGAATGTGCTTCACAAGAAAGACTGATATGCAATTTGCGTTACAAGGATGGACAATTAAAAATAATGTGCAATATATTGTCATCACATCGAATACGAAGAAATTTATAATTGTTTGTGTAAAGCATGATTGCCCGGTATATCCTTGCTTATGGCGACTTCACTCTGCTCAGAGTAAACGCTTAGGCGGTATATGGAAAATCTCATCCATAAAGAACCAGCATAGATGTGTGTCTCCAATTCTTGATAGTTGCCACCGTCAATGCAACTCACAGTTTATAAGTTTCTATATTCTACCCACAATTAGGAAGCAGATAGACTTGAAGCCAAGGGAGATAATTGGTCGCATGGAATCGTAGTTCGATATTAAAGTGTCATACATGAAGGCTTGGGATGCTCGGAGGAAGGCAATAAAAGTAGTTTTTTGCAGTTAGGAGGAATCTTATCGCACTCTTAATTTGTTCATGGATGTTGTTGCCTCTGTAATGCCTGGAACGATATATAGAATTCAAAGCACACAGACAAATAGGTTTCAAAGACTATTCTGGGCATTTGGTCCTTCTATTACTGGGTAGAATTATTGTTGGCCAGTTCTTTATCTTGATGGCACATTCCTACTCGGTAAATATCGGGGGACATTATTAACTGCGATCGGAATGGATGCTAATAATGGTATATATCCACTTGCATTTGTTATAGTTGAATCAGAGTGTAACGAATCATGGATTTGATTTCTAAGACAAGTGAATGAGCTACTCCCCGTAGTTACAAAGTTTAATAGCATTATACACAGGATATGTATAAGTCACGTGGCTTCATTTCATTTAAATCCAGACGAAAAGTCATATCCAAACTCCGTATGAATAATTTCTCCATTTTTAGATCAATTGGTTGAGAACTTGAGAAATTTGATCTCATCCATGAGATTTTGAGTTTTATAAAGAAATTAATTTTTAGTAAATTACTAACTTAAATAGAATCAGATAGATTTTAAATTTAAATTTAATCTAAAATATTTTATCTCTGTAACCGGCCTAATTGCTAAACAGCTAACGAACTATTTTGGCGGGTAGGAGGCCGCGGTGGTTTACCGCTATAGATTCTCCATTAAAAAAATTTGTAGGAGGAGAAAAAAAAAACAGGACTCGTGAGCAATAGGTGTAGAATATTTTTTTTATTATTATTTATAGCCTAAGTCGCCCGTTAAACGGGCGACTTATAAGTCGCCTGTTATCCGGGCGACTTATTAATATAACCATTTCTTGGCCAACTCAACATAACGGCTACAATCTTAGTCAGCATAAGTCGCCGTTTAATTGAGCGATTTTGCCTATATCTAATTTTTTTTAAACAGGCTTAAATTATTAATACAATTTTTAATCATGCTTATTCTTAAAATTTTCCCAATAAGCCAATGAGTGGCTGCCACCTCAACAACAGACAAGCATATTTATATTTACAACAAACATTACATATCTTTATGTTCTAATAATATTATTCAATGATGAATTAAATTGTGATATCACGTTTTAGCAATGGTAATTTTGAAATGATAAATGTATTTTTCCAACTAATTGAAAGGAAAAAAAAAGTGATAAAAAATAATGGATCTTACATCATCATGATCAAACTTTTATGAATACTTCTTATAGCAATACCATTATAGCAATACCAGTCATTGGTGGTGGCTGCTAGCTGTGGTGGTGGTTGTTAGCTGTGGTGGCCGGTGGTCATGAGTAGTAGGCCATGATCATAGTGGTGATTGGCAGTGGACGACGTGGGCATGTAGCGGTGGGTGGAGGCTGCAGGTGAGGAAAATTAAATATAATATATGCTAGTTAAGTAACAAAAAACAATTATATACCATTTATTTTAAAATAGATTTAATAATTATTAAAGTCCTTACGATTAAAGTTGGCTTAATAACCATGTTGCATGCTAGAAAATTTGAGTCGGCGGAATATGCGTTTCACATTTAAAGATTCAACAAGTACAAATGAAAGTAGTGGGACTAGATAATTTTTTACGTGGAAAACCCATAAAGAAAAAAAAAACCATGGGGCCTGACCTAATTGCAAAATTCACTATATAGTAAGCGATACATAGACCCTTCTTTCTTTACAATATATAAAGAGGGAGAGTACAAAGATCAAGCGTCCACAAATGGAATAGTCTACATCTAATTATAATAGGGCTTAATTTTCCCAACAGGGAATATAGAAAGTAGATGTCTAGAGGAGGAAAAATATACCAAATAACAAGGTCAAATTTTGTCAATATTCTGAAGATAGTAGTGATTTATGATGCTAGTCGTCGGTGGCGATCATGATTGTCGTCGGCGGTAGTAGGAGGGGCTCATTGGTGAAAATGGATGAAAAATATAAGAGAGTTAAATCTATAGCTATCTTTCTCCTTCTTCCTCCTCCCTCTCATGTGAAAAATGAGAGTCTATTTATAAGTTTTTGGGAGTTACATACTTCATATATATAGAGAAAATCTATGACAAATTTTGAGTGCTCCATCAAATAGTTCATATTGATTTCTTTGATCATTGAATTTTCATCAAGCCTTTAAATACCTTAATGTTGTCATAATTAAGTAATCTTAGGCTCGTTGGATTAGTCTCATCAAGCCGCTCGATTTGACTATAAGCATGTCATAATTGGAGATTATTTGGTTACCCAATTAATGCTTTGATGCTTCTAAATATATTTCAGTTCCTTAATTCGAGCCTATTTGGACTTAGTTTATGCTGACTTTAATCTCATTGAGTTCCTCTTGTCAAGACGTTTAGTTTGATTATAAGTTTGCTAAGATCGATGTTCGGATGATCCCAAATTTAATTTAGAAATTTTACGATTTAAATATATTTCGAGTTTCATGCCTGATTTAACTCATCAAACCCAATTATTTCCATAAATCAAACTTAAAAAAAAAAAAAAAAAAAAAAAAAAAAAAAAAAAAAAAAAAAAAAAAAAAAAAAAAAAAAAAAAACTACATAAGAATATCCTGTTATAATTTCTATTTGAAAAGAGTTAGAAGTCATCAAATTTGCTTTGATATATATATATGTCACAATTTTTTTCAATTAAAAAAATTATGTCACTATATCAAGATCTAATTGTATTAAGATGTGATTAAAAACTATTAAATATACTTTAAAATTAGTGATGTATTTATTTATTAAAAAATTATGTGGCACTTATTTTAAAACAAATACAATCATTTTCCTTATACAATATCCTATCACTATTTTTGTCTTAAAAATTCTATAATAATATTTCAATAATATAATCCGGCAAAAATCATAGAGCTTCTTTTTTTTTTTTTGCCAAAAATCATAGAGCTTGATGGCTTAGGGGTGTCAATCCGGGTCAGCGGGGCGGGTTCGGGTCGAACCTGAAATTGACCCGGCACTGTTCGGGTCAGCCCGAACCCGACCCGTTTTTAAAAACGGGTCAGGTTTCCTGACCCGAACCCGACCCGATTCAGGTCCGAGTCAACCCGACCTGACACAAATGACCCGAATTTGATCTAAAATTGCTAATTTTCGGGTCAAAATCGGGTCAACATTCGATTTTCGGGTCAAAATCGAGTCAAAATCGGGTAAAAAACGGGACGACCTCGGGTTTTCGGGTCAAATATGAATTTTCGTGTCACTTTCGGGTCAATTTCGGGTTGCTGGGTCAACCCGAACCCGACCCAATTTTTAAAACGGGTTGATTTGTTCAACTTAAACCCGACCCGATTCGGGTTCGGGTTGACCCGAACCCGGATTTTTCCAGGTCGGATTCGGGTCGTGTCAAAAATTGACATCTACTTGATGCTGGGGAAGGACTCTTTTTTTTTTTTTTAATAATTAAGTCATTCAATATTCTATTTATTAGAGTTGTCAACATTTCACCCGATCCGAAAATTTCGAGTTTGGGTCAATCCGAACCCGAACCGGGTCGGGGTTCGGGTTAGAGATTTCGACCCGTTTGTAAAACGGGTCGGGTTCGGGTTGACCTGGTGGGTTGCCGGGTCGACTCGAAAACCCGTTTAATTAAAAAAATACGGATTTCCCGTCCGCTGTCTGCTGCCCCCGCCCGCTACCCGCTGCCCAGCCCGATGCCTACTGTGCCCATGAGGCCACGACGCCACGCGCGTGCATGCGGCCACGTGCCACGCGGCCACGCCGTCCGCCCGCATGCGGCCACGGCGCCACGCGCTGCCTCCGCCCCGCCAGCATAAGCCCTTGCTTCCGCCCGCCGTCCGCACGCTATCCGCCGGCAAAACCCAAATTTCGGGTCGGGTCAACCCGGCAACCCGCTGGGTTGGGTTCTAGTTCGGATTTCTGACCCGTTTGTCTACTCGAGTCAGGTTAGGGTCGACCCGTTTGAACCCGGGTCAGTTCCGGGTTCGACCCAAACCCGACCCGTGACCCGAAATTGACACCCCTACTATTTATCATGATTCAAATAATTAAGAATATTTAGACTTTATTTGGGAAGACTTTATTATTTCTTATTAAAACAGAGTTTTAGTAAAAAAATTATAATTTTTTACTAAATAACTTCTTTAAAGCTTAATTTCGGATGACTTTTTATTATTTTCTAAAATAATTTTTATTATAATTTTTTTTAACTCAAAATTTTTGCACTAAAAAATTTGTTTAGAAACGAAAGAAAATCATCCCAAATGAGAAAAATTATTCTGTGATGATGCCGGACTGCATCCAGAGACCAACCAGAATGCGGCACATCATTTTTTTCTCGATATCGGTGCTCTCGGTACCGCTTGTGATATGTGACATGGTGCGTTCTGATTTATCTCCGAACTGTCTGGTGTCTGCACAGCACAATTTTTTTCCAAACAATTCCTTAAAAGACAACCCAAAAATCATCAAGGAGATATTATGCTTCTTCCTCTAAAGTTCATATATATATACAGTACATACTGCTCAAACAATGGCTCGTCGTGGAAAAAAAAAACTACCGTTAGTAAACAAAATTAACAAATAAAAAATGCAGAAATAGCAACAGCGAGTAATGGAGCTCACTCAGTCCAGCGCATGCCAAGCCCAAAAGACAATAAGTCGCAGCGCATGGTGGTGAGCCAGATGTGCTCGCCACTTCAGCGCACGATGGCTTATCCAACATCCGTCGCGTAAGGCTATTGAGAGAGTAATGGAGCTTACTCTGCCGACAATCGCATTATTAATGGGAGGTCCAAAGTCCAAATCTTTACTTTTTTTATCTATCGCATCCACCAAATTGATTCATTGACATCCAGCGACGCAGAGATCGCCGGAAAGCAGATCCGCCCGAGAAGAAAGCATGGTGAAGAAAGCCGTACTGATCGGATGCAACTATCCGGGGACAAAGGCAGAGCTTAAGGGGTGCGTGAACGACGTGCTAAGAATGCATCGCTGCCTTCTCGATCGCTTCGGTTTCGACGAAAGAGACATCGAAGTCCTTATCGACACAGATAAATCGTTCACCCAGCCTACCGGCGCCAACATACGCGCGGCCATCTCCCGCCTCATACGGTCCGCCAGCCCCGGCGATTACCTCTTCGTCCACTACAGTGGCCACGGCACCCGTGTCCCGGCGGAGACCAGCGAGCACGACGACACCGGGTATGATGAGTGCATCGTCCCTTGCGACATGAATCTCATCACAGGTATGGTATATTACTCTCTATTTTTTTTAGACCAGTTTTCCTTTTTGATTTGCTGAGAAATTTTGTAACTTTTTAGGTCAAATCTGTTTTTCCCTGACCTTGAATGTCGGAAGTGAACGAAAATTCTACTTTGCTGCTACAAACTTTGGATGATTGTGCATGTTTATGTTGAAATTTGGATCTTTGGGATTTGATTAGGAGTACCGCTAAACGAAAGCCTGACTTGAAAGAAAATAGCATTTTTCATGTTTTTGATCACCGGGGTTTGTCTTTAGTGCTTACGATGTGATTGACAAGGCACCATTTGTCGTTGCTATCTCTCAACTGTACTAGGGGTTTTTCTCCTTTGAGAAATGCTTTCATTGCCGAATTAGGCAAGACCAAAAAACTTTGCCACTCCAGACCACTTCTTTTGATAAATTTGATAGACTTAGATTGAAACCTTGATATAATTCTTCTTTAATGAGGTTCCCTTCTTGTTTTCTTGGGAAATTTACACCTTGTCCGTCAATTTTGAGGATTTGATTGCTTTAGCTATGAAAAATGTTCCCATGCATGATCAGAAAAATATAAAGCTAGTCCTCCCTTGAAGATGGAGATAGCACAACTTAAAGGCTACGCCAGATTGGTTTAAGGAGGCCTTGGAGGCCACTAAAGAAAGAAGGATCATTCCTCCCATAGAGGTGGGGATGCACTACCTAAAGGTAGTGAGGAGCGGCGCAAGAAGGCCATGGAGGTGATTGAAGATGGTTGGATCTGTCTTCAACTAGAGGTAAAGATAGCGTGACTTGAAAGTGGTTAAGAAGCACATGGGAAGGTCATCAAGGGCATTGAAAGATGTTGGATCATTCTTTCACTCGAGGTGTTGATGGTTTTTCCTAAAGGTGTTGATGGAGGGGTGCAATAACATTGTGGTGGCCACTGAAGGTGGTTAAGACTAGTACACCCTTCGGAGGTATTCATAGTAGTCCTCTTCGTCCTCTTCTTAGAGGCAAAGGTGCTATGATCTTATGGTGACATACTGACATATGAGGTTGTGTAGGAAGGTTGTATAGGAAGGTTGTAGAGTACGTTCAAGTCGATCCTTTTCAAGGGGTGGAGTGATGTGACCGTGGGAATTTAGAAAGTTACACTTTTTTTATGGTAAAGGTGGCAAGACCTGAAGATGATGGTGGAGTGATGTGAGAAGATTTTGGAGGCCTCTTTAGATGGTTATATTAATCCTCCCTTGGAGATGGAGATAGCCAATATGAAAAAAATGATGGTGTGGTATAAGGAGGTAGGGGTGTCAAATATTGACACGACCCGAAACCCGACCCGGAAAAATTCGGGTTCGGGTCAATCCGTTTGTAAAACAGGTCGGGTTCGGGTTGACCTGAAAACTTGTGGGTCGACCCGGCTAACCCGTTAGTAAAAAAAACTTTCGAAATGAAAGAAAAAATAATGACGTAAAATTGTTCTAAGTGATGGCTAAGAAATTATTTGAACTCCGTTGAGTTTTTTAAACATACAAAAAATCGATCTCGTGTAACTAAATTTTAATAAAATTTCTTTTGATTATTAAACTTCTTTGAAAAAAGTAATACATATCAAGATATGCGTTTATATTTATCATTAAACTAACAAAAAAATACATCCAATGAATGGGGTTATAATTCACATACGTACAAGACAAAAAATACATCCAATCAATGTCGTGTAAGTAAATTTTTTGAAATCCCATTAAGTCTAGTTCGGGTTCGCGGGTTGGGTTGGGTCAACCCGGCAACCCGTGCGGGTCGGGTTCGTGTTGTATATCCAGACCCGTCTAGCTATCGGGTTCGGGTCAACCTGTTTACGCTTGGGTCAACTTGGGTTGGACCCTGGTCAACTCAGGTTGGACCCTAACCCGACCCGTTGATAACCCCTATAAGGAGGTCATGGAGGCCTCAGGAGAAAGCCCACTCATTCTTGTCCTAGAGGTGGAGATCCATGACTTGAAGGAAGTGATGAAACGAAATAGAAGGTTGTGGAGGCTGTTGAAGATGATCAGATCATCCTCCCTTGGAGGTGAAGGCATGACTTGAAAGCGACAACAGAGCAATGTGGGAATGTCATGGAGCCTATTGGAAGACATTAGATTGGTTTTTCCATGGAGATGATGACGATGCGATAGGAAGATGACATAGAAGTGCAGGAAGGTTGTTTTTGCCATTGGAGGTGGTTGAATAGATCATCCTTTAGAGAGGACCAAATTTGTCCTCTTTGGGTGGTATGTGACATAGGAGACAAGGTAGCAAGGTTGTGGTGATGTTGGGTTCTCCATGAGATGCTTTCTCCTTGATCAACGACCATCGATGTAGTCACTCCAATGGTGGTTGGTGGAATGGGAGTTGTGGGCATCATCAATGACGATGTATCAGGATCCTCTAAGCTATATTATGATGTTCGGAGGCAAAGTAGAGCAAGACCTCTAGCGTGAAAATCTTTATATGGGCTTGAGTTTGCTCCGTGAAATCTTAAAGTGCAAGTTTTTATAGTGATCAAGCTGTTCATATATGATCCTCTGAGAGAGGAAGGTGGGTGACTATAGCTAACTTGGGAACTGCGTAGTGCTATGTGATAAGCATCGGATGGTCAATTTGTTGGCAACCATTCATGAGATTGATTATTATTCATTGAAGAGATGAGTTGGATCCAAAAAAATCTTTGGGGAATGGTTGTTGATTTATATGAGAAATGTAAAAAAAAAAAAAAGAGAAATATGACATCTCTTGAGTGGTTAAAATTAACAATGATGGTTGTTGTAGCATCAAGCTCAAAAGTGGAATCTTTCGGTCAGAGTGGATTGAAGATTCTAAGAAGATGCATCGATGATGACGTATTCGATTCAGGTTAGATGAGATCTTAAGTCAATGATTCCCTGTGGTTCTGATCGAACTAGGTTGTGGGTGGATCAAGCATCTTCTTTATCTTGACAAAACTAACCTAGATAAGTTAGCAACTCTGCCCATATTTGACTGAATATGGAATTGATTGTATCGGCTGATCGTATGATCCCGACAAACTTGATATGGATGCTAGGTCAATTTATCGTCGAGGAGAGATCTCATGTATGGTTGTCTTGGCTATGTGCATCGGTTGATCATGTTTCCAAATTTGACCTTAACATGTTGATGGTTTTGATGAGATGCGCAAGATGAGGTGTTATAGGCCCAAGACAAGGTTTATGTTTATATCTAGGGAGTGATCATACCCTAAAGTTTCTCTTAAATTGTAACTTCCAATATATTTTTGAACATGTAGATTTTTTCATCCAAAAATATGAAGACAATTGTTGGGCTCTAAATCCCCCCCCCCATAAATCAAGCACACTTTTTAAACACAAAATCGTGAGTCTAAAAAGCACTTTAAGTTGTTTAAAGACATGCTCCAAATTTGATGAATTTTACATTCAAAATGTTTGCCTCATTGCAATGCTTTCAATGGCAAAAAAATAAATAAAATAAAATCCAATTTTGGCGCATTTAGGCCCTTAGGCCACACATGGCCCCATTTTATCCTTCCTCAAGAGACACAATCTATGTAACTTTGGATTTCATTAAAGCGCATTAGATTTTGCATACTTTATTCATTTAGATTTAGGGGGTGTTTGGCATCGGATTTATTCGCCGTTTTAAGTAGGATTTACGGTAAATCCAGCCAAATGCAAATCGGGGCGCTGTAAATCCGGCAAATCCAGGATTTGCAGATTTACGCCGTAAATCCGGTAAATCCTTGTGGCGTAAATTAGATAAATCCTTGTAAATCCAAATCTCGTTTCTACTCGGATTTATGGAATTTGGCCGAAGAAGCGCGCGGAAGGGAGAATGTTACCTTCACAGCCAACGAGCGAGCTCCCGTCGTTGCTTAAGATCAAAATGTTGTAACGTCTGATCCGACATGAAGGGAATGTCGTCGAAGGAACGAAGTCGAACCGCAACGAAGGAGTCGAAGAAGCGACTCGTGCAATCTCTACACCTCCTGCGAAGAAACAAAGCCGAACAACAAGGACGAACAAGAGAAGATTAAAAGCAAACCCTTGACGCCTCAGCCATTACTGTTTAACTTAATTAATATAAGGGAAATTTACATACATACTAAATTAATTAAATAATTAATAGTATAACCTGATGGGCATGGATGGAAAGCTTGATTGAATTCTTCTACTTCACCATTGTTTTTGTTTGATTAGTAGATGGTTGTGAACTTCTGCGTTCTATATGCAGACGATGATTTTAGGGAGCTTGTAGATGATCTCCCAGGGGGCTGTCGGCTTACTATTGTCTCCGACTCTTGTCACAGTGGTGGCCTGATTGAGAGCGCCAAGGAGCAAATAGGCGAGAGCACCAAACGCAATGAAGATGAAGAAGAGACCAGCTCTGAGTTCAGCTTCTCATCTTTCTTGAAGCACAGCGTTCACAGTGCTCTGGAATCCCGTGGCATTGACTTACCTTTCGACCGACATAGCCACCATCGGCGGAACCCTAATTCTGATGAGGAAGAAGCCGTGCAAGCTGGATTTCATGGCCACCACATCAAGAGCCGATCCCTGCCCCTCTCCACTCTAATTGAAATCCTAAAGCAGAAGACTGGCAAGGAAGACATTGATGTGGGAAACATCAGGCCGACTCTCTTTGACACGTTTGGCGAGGATGCGAGCCCCAAGGTGAAGAAGTTCATGAATGTCCTTCTGCAAAAGTTCGGGAGTGGCAATGAGGGTGGATTCATGGGCGTAGTGGGGGGCCTTGCAGTAAGCTTTCTCAAGCAGAAGCTGGAGGAGAACGACGAGAACTATGCCAAGCCGGCATTGGAAACCAGAGTCGATAGCAAAGAGGAAGTCTATGCGGGAA
The DNA here is from genome assembly GCA_019514585.1 of Dendrobium officinale. Classification (NCBI taxonomy): domain Eukaryota; kingdom Viridiplantae; phylum Streptophyta; class Magnoliopsida; order Asparagales; family Orchidaceae; genus Dendrobium; species Dendrobium officinale. The sequence continues at coordinate 5,344,933 of CM033700.1, forward strand.
CAAAGAAGAGGGCGCTTCCTCAGAATGGGATACTGATCAGTGGCTGCCAATCTGATCAGACCTCTGCTGATGCTAATCCTACAGGGAACCCTGAAGGAGCCTATGGAGCTCTCAGCAATGCAATTCAGACCATTCTTGCAGAGTCCGATGGCGAAATCGGCAACCGGAGGCTCGTTCTAACGGCTCGGAAGGTGCTGGCAAAGCAAGGATTCAAGCAGCGACCTGGACTTTACTGCACTGATGATTTTGTTGATGAACGATTTGTCTGCTGATAAAAGAGTGAGTTTGACGAAATCTGTCTTTGACAATAATAAGTGTGGCTGTGTTTTGAGTGTTTTTGGCTTCGCTTGAGATGGCTCTTTGTTGCTTCTTAAAGCAGCTTTTTAATAATTGAACTATAAAACTGCTTTAAGAAGCAGCAAGAAAGCCGTCCCAAACGAAGCCTTTGTGTGCAAACTATGCTTCTTGTTCGAGTACATCTTGTGGATCTTTCTATGAAATGGCTGTTTCATGAATAAATATTTAGAGCTTTTGATATTACTAATTAAATACCCGATAATTCAACAAAGGCTTCGTTTGGGACGGCTTTCTTACTGTTTCATAAAACAGATTTATAGTACAAAATTTAATTTTGTACTAAAAAGTTACTTAAAAAAACAGGAAGAAAGCCTTCCCAAACTGGCCATATAAGAATTGCAATACTTAGGTTTTGTTCTTTAAGGAGATTGGAGATTTGTTTTTTCATTGAAAATTCTCATAAGCAAAGCATTAACTATGCTTGGAATAAAAACTTTTATTGGATTAGAATTGATGGTAAATAGTGGAGAATTTGATCAAGTTCTCATGATTATATCATTTTGGTTGAGTTAGTGGACCAATTTAAGAGTTGATGGATCAATAATAACTCATTGTGTCTAACTCGTGTGCTTTAAATTTCAACTTTTTGATTCTTTTTTTTGAAGAAACTTTTTAGGATTTTTTTTTACTGTTTTATTTTTTTCAGACAATAATTATAATTTTTATTGGGCTATTTGTTTTTCGTTGTTAATGAGAAAATTTTATGATAAGAAGTTATTTTTTTTATAACAATTTCTTAAAAAGCTGATTTTCCGACAATACCGATATAATGACATTTAAAAAAGCTACAATTGTTTCAAATATGTCTTTAGAGGTTATGAGTTGGCCAATAGAGTTTGGTTTTGTAAAGCGTATGATAAAGAGGTTGGAGGGAGTATGATAAACTGAGGTTGAAGGAGATAAGCCATGAAATCTTCAAATGTGAAGATTATATACATATAAATCAGATAAAAACCTATTATGATATATTAAACTTAAAAAAGCAAGTTATTATTTAGGCTTTTTTGTATTTACTTTTAATTTATATAACATACATTTGTTACATTCATTTGTTTATAAAATATATGATACTAATAATTGAACTGATTTAATTTTGAAATGGGGAGATTTACATACATACCACCTTATACCACTCTATTTACATATTTAACACTTGAAACTTTAATATTACATACATATCATCCATAGTTTATTTTCATATCAAATATGACTGGTAGAAATGAAATATATGAGTGATAGGAAAAAAAATATAAGTGGTATATTTGATATTAAAACAATATAGGGTGGTATGCATGTAATATTAAAGTTTTAGGTATTAAATATGTAAATAGGATGTTACAAAGTGGTATGTATGTAAATTTCCATTTTGAAATTAACATAGAGAAAGTGAAAGAATCTCATAGTTACCATGGACTAGGATTTGCTGAACTTATATATATATATATATATATATATATATATATATATATATATATATATATTTAGATTGGTATGTGATGATATTGTTTCGTTCATCATCAAGCTATTGATTGGACTGTTGGATCTATAGGTAGGCTTTAACATATAGTGCTTTATTAATCGGTGGTCATAAATGTACAATAGTTTTAATGCAAAGTATGAAATTTCTACGATAGCCTACCCCGCATACTATTTTTTTCTTGATCGTGCATGAATCTCAAAGCAAAATCAAGTTGGAAACTTCAAAAATTAAATCAAAGGCCACCTGAACTCTGATTTTGGCAAACTTACAGCCAAATTGAATGTCTTGAAAATAAGAATCCAACAACACCAAATTCGACCCAATCCGAGTTCAAATAGGTCCAAATCAAAGACTCAAAGCGATTACATAGTGATTCTTTCAAGTTTCATCATGTAATGCACTTTATATGAGGTATATTTCATCTGTTTGTGTGCTAGATCTTTAAACAATGCAAAGATGTTAAACTTTATACTTTTCTACCGCCGCGAATATTCCATGACGCAACAATTCTATTGATAACAAAGTAATCATTCAACTCTTTCAGAATATGAAGAGTAGACGTTATAAATTGTAAGTTGTTTACCGTCTTATATTTAATATTATACATTTTTTAATAGCAATTGAAAAAAAAAATGTCTATGCCGGTCCCAAGCCTAGATGAAAAAAGTCGAGGGAAAATTTTAATAAAATAATTTAGGCTCCCCCTCAATAAATTTTCTGGCTCCGCCACTGATTACGGCTAAACCTAATGATTTAGTACTACCTTAATAATTTTTTAAAATTAATTAAGAGAGACCAGCAAATGAGCTTAGGAAAAAAAAAAAAAAAAGAATATGGTGATTAATAATTGATCCACGGTTTCATACCTGTAGATTTTTCAAGGTCGATCTTCTCAAGCAATTCACGTTTCTTTGCGAGGATGGCCTCAAAGGCAACATGCGGGCAATCACCTTCCCTTCGCAAGTAATAAAAAAGTTAACAATCCAGTGACTTGCAATACCCTACAAGTAACGCCACGTCAATCCTCATCCCCGGAGAAATTATTAGGTGCGGAAACCGGATGTATTTTTACGTCCAAATTTCAATAAAATATTGACGCGTGGATATTCAATTGGACTTATTTTTTATTTGATATACGTGTCCGCGAAACTTTAAGCCAAGCGCATCAAAAGCGTAGCCAAAGTGCAGGTAAAGCACAGTAAAAAAACACAACAAAAGAACAATCAAAGTGCAGCTAAAGCGTAGTTAAATCACATAGAAAAAGTACAACCAAAGTGCTCTAGGAGCCAAATTTTAAGTTCCGGCCTACACACCTAATAATTTCTCTCATCCCTGCCCCACAATTTCAACATTCCAAAGCTAGTCAATTGTACTGTCGTGTCGGCCAAAGACACCCATCAAACAAAAAGTCAACAGATAACCTGTTAAAACCCGACTAAAAAAATTTAGATTATGAGAAATCTGTCTCATAGAAAAATAAAAAAAGATGGTAGGAAAAGCCGCGGTTCTCATCGGTTGCAACTACCCAGGAACAAAGGCCGAGCTCAAGGGCTGCGTCAACGACGTCCACCGCATGCGGCGTTGCCTGATCGACCACTTCGGCTTCACCGAAGCCAACATTACGATCCTCATCGACACCGATGACTCCTACACGCTCCCAACCGGCGTTAACATACGCCGGGCTATTAACCGGCTCGTCCGCTCCGCCAACCCCGGCGACGACGACCTCTTCCTTCACTTTAGCGGTCACGGGGCTCGGCTCCCTGCCCAGCCGGAGGAGAACGATAACACGGGATATCACGAGTGCATAGTGCCGTGTGATATGAACCTCATAATCGACGAAGATTTTCGCCATTTTGTTAACAAATTGGCTGGTGGATGCCGGCTGACGATTGTGGCTGATTCGTGCAATAGTGGCGGATTGATAGAGAATGCTAAGGAGCAGATTGGCGAGAGCACTGCGAAGCGAAAAGATGAAGGTAATGAGAGCAGAGAGATCTGAATATTATTAGAAGAAATCTGAAAACTTTTAGATGTCTAATTAATTTCTGAAACCTCTTACAGCCTTCGTTGACGTTCCGGCCGGAGTCGAGCTACACGCCCGTGCCGGCAACGGAGATATTCACTTAACCGGCCGCGCACTCCCCATCCCAATCTTAGTCGAACTACTGAAGGAGAGCACCGGAAAAGAGGACATCCATGAAGGCAACATCCGGTCGACAATCATCGACGCTTTCGGTGATTCTGCAAGTCCCCGACTGGCTAAGAGCGGCCACTATCGTGGAATCGAAGTTAATGGAAAAGAAGAAAGCACAAGAGCCAAAAAACAGAGCACGCTCTTAGCGCCTACAGCTCCTTCTGGTCGGTCAGTACTGATCAGTGCTTGCCAGTCCGACCAAAACGCGGCGGATGCGAAGCCGGTGATGAAGCCAGAGGGAGCATATGGTGCTCTCAGCAACACAATTCAGAGCATATTAGCTTATCAGGCTAAAGGAGAGATTTTGAGCAACAGGAAGTTGGTTTTGATGGCTCGTGAGAAGCTTGCGAAGCAGGGCTTCACGCAGCGACCAGGGCTGTATTGTACTGATGAAGTTGCCGAAGAACCTTTTCTGACCAGTGATTCTGTTGTTTAGGGTTGATTGATGAAGATTAGAGAGTAATTAATTATTCTAATTACCTAATATGTGTGTGTTGTTTGATTAACTAAGTATTAATTATTTTACGTATATTTGATTTGAATTGAAGAATGTAAATTATTACTTTTTGTAATCATAGATTTGATAGTCATTTGGTTTAATTTATTTATAAACTAAAACATTTTTAAGGAAAACAAATTAGTAGGCTCTTATCAATTTTTTTCTTTCAGGATAATTCTGAAAATTTTAAATTTTGATGATATTTATTCTGTAGATTAAAAAGAGTATCTTAATTTTATTTTTTTATCATGTATTATGTCTTTATTATTTTTTTAATCTATTTGTCAATCAAAATCACATAATTTCATCACAGTTAAACATAATAGAAATATTATTTATTTATTTTCAAGTATATTGTAATCAAAATTGGATCGCCAAACCAATTATTTTTCAGTTTTAAAATTAAAATTCACATATTTAAAAACAAGCTTAGAATATATAAGGATTAAAATAAATGAAATTAATTTTCTTAAAATATATATATTGAAAATTTTTATATATCCAGACTAATTGTCAAGAGCCCCTGTAATGATGTTAATGGTCCGGCAAATATTCAAATCAAAATTTCCTTCCTTCTAATTACCAGAAGAGTTTTCAAATTTCAACGGTCCAGGCCATATAAAGGCATGCAGGAATACTTTTGACCCGTTAAAGTATTATGAAAGCACTCTAGGAACAAATGATTATCCGTCTTTAGGCTTCGTTTGGAATGACTTTCTTGTTGCTTTTTAAAACAACTTTCTAGTTCAATAATTAAAAATTTTTGTACTAAAAAACTGCTTTAAGAAACAATAAGAAAGCCATCCCCCAAACGAAGACTTAATTTTATTTTTACATTCAAAATCTTATGTGGTCTTCAAATTCAAGATCACCATATAATATTTTTTATAATATAAATAGTGCATCATCAATTTTTATTATAATCCATAGTCAATTTGCTAGCTTCAATCTGAGCTACAACTCAATGATAAAGTTAAACTTCACAGCCCTCCCACTCTGCAGGAGTAGTCTAATGCTGAAAGAGTCTATCAATACCAAACGCTTTGACAAAAATAAGCTCATCCTGCATTCCTACATCCAATCTGAAGAAACAGCAAATCATAGGCTGGTTTGGTATCTCATGCTATTTACAGCTAGACTCAAGAATGGGTGGGCTGAGTCAGACCGGGTTCACAATGGGTCATATTGAGCTGGAAAGTTTGAAATTGCAGCTCAATCTAATCAAGCCACTCAGGGCGTTACAGATATGGAAATCTTCAACAAAACTCCATACAATGGAGTATTGTAGATACATACCTGAATTGAAAGAACCTTCCTGATCCGAGGAAGCATGGAATAGAAGATTGAGTATGAAAAACGATTAGTCTAATACATTTCACCATTGGTTGGTCCTAATCAGAAATCAACTCTATAAATATTTCAAAATCCTACAAAATTACTATTTTACTTATACAATCATTAAATTTTCGATGACATTTAATTCAAAAGGCCATCAGCAGATGCAAAAACATTTTTTTTTTTGGAACAAAAGCAGGGTATCTATCCCTTCACACTCCCAAAGGAGGCGCATGACGGCGTAACTAGTCCCTTGGTGGGCCAACCAGCAACCAACCCCACAGATTCAGGGCCACAACTATTTTCTCTCCATTTAAGGAGTCGCGCCGCATGAGAGAGGAATCAAACATGAGTTGGGGGGTTCCCAATCACACTCGCCCACAAACTCAGCTCAGTGGGGTGATGCAAAAACATTTCATTTGATAACATTTTATTTTCACCAAAATAATAAATTATTAAATCACATTCAAATTATATTTTGACACAGCGCATTTGACAGAAAAAGACTGAATCAAATGAACATTATCTGATACACAATACTGAGATCAGCATGATGAGAAGGGTGAAAAGCCAGGAAGAACTGGATATTTTTGTCCTAAAATCTCTTAACACATTTACATTCAGGGAAGGAAAATAAAAGCCAATGAGCGCATACAACAGATTCTCCTACCTATTTGAGATCGGATTTGGGCCGTTGGGTGCTTCGTGTTCATCTGCATCAAACTGAGAAGAAGAAGGTTCATTTGAATCGACCTCCATTGACTGTGACATTGAAGAAGAGAGAATCATGCGAGATGAAGATGAGGGCATGGAGTTCTTGAGATGGAGTTTTGATTGAGCAAAGAATAGAAAGAAGAGCAAAAGAAGAAGACGTATTAGAATCAGATCAATTGATCTCTTAGACCTTTCAATAGCCTCCATGGAACTTTTAGATTGTGCTTAGGAGAAGAAGACACGCCCAGGAAATTGTAAGGAGATCAATATCCATGAACAGACTGGCAGAAAGAGAAGGCAATGATTGCTAGGCCTCCAATTTTGAATGAGGTGCGGTTATAGCCTATGAAGGTACATATAAATAAGGAGATTTTGGTTCATTTATTTATCTAAGAAACTAAGGCTGCTTAAAGCAGCTTTTTAATGCAAAAATAATTTTTTTTTTACTAAAAAGTTGCTTTAAAAGTAATAAAAAAGTTGTCCCAAACAAAACCTAAATTTGAGTCAACTTCAAATGAACCTAATTCGGCCTAACAGATGTTTGTGTCCCTACAAACAAAACTAATTATTCCATTTATATGGTCATGAAAGCTTCCTTCTATGTAACTCACTGTTCATCGGGAGCACAAACGATGTGACCTTCACTTGCTAAGTTGGTAACTTTTAGATATGAGTAAAGAATAAAGCGACAAAATCTTGAATAAGAAAATCTTAAGTAAGTTGTGTGTGAAACGCTGTGATTCTTGAAATGTAAAAGATCTGTGATTTAAAAAAAGTATTTCTTCAAAATCTTAAGTAAATGATACACAGATCCTGTTGGTTACAAGCTTTAAGCTTCTGAGCAGGAGAGAACTTGAATTCAATGCTTGCATATGTAATGTGTTTAAATTTATGATTTAATTCGCTCAAAATTCAAAATAAAATCTTAAAAAATGAGATTCCTGATTTAACACAAAAAAATCTTCCAAGAATATAAAATTACTTCAAATACCTTTAGCTAAATCAGCTGCCGATGCTTAGGAGTTGTTTGATCCCTTGAAAATGAAAAAAAAAAAAAAAAAGAAACATTGTGACATAAATAAATAAATAAGCAATAATTATCTGACAGTAGATTTATACAAAAAATAAAATGATTTATTTAGTTAGTTTAAATTTGAATCAAGTATTAAAAAAACACTCAAATATACGCAATTATCCTTGGCATATCAACAACCGATAAGAAGCAATTGAAGTGTATGCTTGCAAGCTATATGCAACTAAAGAAGCCTAAAAAGTGATACATTAAAAAAACTCATCAGTAGTAAATATCATCGACTTTTGAGGGAGATAATCTTGAGAGGTAAAGTGAGGAGAGCTCAGGGAACTCTGCCAAGTTTACCCAGAAGAATGGCATTGCTTTCTGGAAAGAATAGCTCCTATGTTTTCCTGCCTTGAAATCCCAGAAGCTGCTCCCATAATGGGAAGCCTTGGGGTCCCACTCCTCACTCCTAAATCACTTTTCCCTCAAACAGAATAGTAAGGAAAGAAGAAGCATGTAGTAAAAGAGAGATTGATTGTGAGATATGGTTTACCTTAATCCAAGATGCTTTTGTCACTTACTTACGTCCCCTTTCTGCTTTTCCTCATTCTTTCTCAACAGTAGAGGTTGAAAATCTGAATGCTAGCCAACGCAGGTTATTTATTATTTGTTAAGTAGCAATGCCGAGGCTATGAAAATCAAGGAATAGGGGAAACTTATATACAAGTTGACCAAAAAAATCTTATTATATTTTTACTTCAAATTCAATAGCTGCACTTAAAAGGAAGGAATGGAAGATGAGGACTCATAAAAGTGGCCCCAAATAGGCAGGACAAGACTATTGAAGATGATGAATATTTGAAATTTGATCCTTCTTATTTATGAATCATTTAAATCTCTTCAACTCTTTCAGACTTTCTTGAAGAACAAAAACAACGACATCAATCCTTATCTCACTACGTGTGGTCGGCTACATGAATCATTTTTATCCATTGTCCTTTTAAGAGACAAATTATCATTCAAATTTAATAAAAAAAAGTCATTTCTAATATTTTCTAGCCAAGTCCTTCTAGGTCTAGCTCTACCTTTCTTAACATAGGCTAAATCCAATACATATACTCTCTTAACCGGGTCATTGGAAGGACGACATTTTATGCATCTAAACCATCTAAGGAGACTATCTCTAATCTTATATGTTACTGGATCTACTCTAACATTTTCACATACAAACTCTAAGATGAAGTCACTCATCCACCTGAGCATCCTCTCATATGCAACACTTAACTTTATGCTTCTCTTTCAATAGCCAACATTCTTTCAAACTTTCTTCAATGAAACAAAATAGGAAATTGACATAGCATTTAATCCAATTTCTTCATGCATGGTTGACCATGAGGGGAGAGAGAGAGAGACACACACACACACAAATTATTATGTGTGGAGTCCAGATATAGCTTTGTGTCCGGACTCCAATAAAATCGCGACACCTGGATTGTACACGTGGATATTCATTTCTATTTCACATTTAATTTTTTTCTTGCCATCCCGACCTACCTGACCCAGAAATTTCTTGTTCAACTATTAAGGTTTAGGATTGACACTCTTTTTTAAAATGAAATACCGCAAAAGTTCGGTATTTTTTAGGATTTTAGCTCAACAAATTTTTCATAACTGCTGAGAACGAAGAAACGAGGAAAAGCCAATAAAGATGAAGACTGGTTCGGAGGAGAAAAAGTCGATAAAGATGAAGATTGGTTTTGAGGAGGAAAAGTCGATGAAGATGAATATTGGTTTGGAGGAAAAGCCAACAAAAAAATGAGTAATGATAGTTTTTTTCTATACAATTAGGGAATATATAATTTTGAAGTTTTGTTTGTATTTTATAGATCATGCTTTGTTTTTATCTTTGTGTTTGATTCTTCTCAATAATATAATATTGCATTCTTAAATACGCGCTAATCCTAAACTTGAAGTCACGTAGGTCTTGCAGAGCACACCGAAGCTATCAGATTATTAAGTTACAGCCTGTCGTGATATGAGATTGAAGAACAACAGTATGATTCTGCATTTGGGAGCCCTTTTCGGATGCTGAAGGGCTATGTTTGCTGGGCTCGACATGTTCTGATAGCACATCAGAGAGTACTCCAACAGGCAGGGGTCTGCAAAGCAATCTATGCATTGTTATTTGACTACAATCGGCTTTCTTACTCCTAGCTTCAGACACTAGTTGAGCACTGGGACAATATTACGAACTCCTGCTGAATTGGGAAAATAAGATGGTGATTACTCAAGGAATTCGCTCCCTAGTAGGATTTTTACTTAAGATAATGGCACTATGGCATGAATCCCACTTTTCAAACTTAAGATTTCATTCTCCTTAAAGCAGATTGAATTTTAGTCAACGAGATTTCCCCCGACGATTGTAACGGGGTTTGTTAGAAAACTTATGCTAATCATTTAATCTAACACAGTTAATCGCAGTTGTGTATCAACAAGGTAGGGACAAACAGTTTAAATTGTTGTCTTGAACTAGTTTAGACTAAAATTAGGTAATGTTTTGGTTTGAGCGACAATCACGAGCAATTGAAGTGAATCACAGAACATGCGAACAGAATGTTCACACAAACGAAGTGTTAAACAAAGGAATTTACATGGAAGAGGTAGAGACGAAATATTGGGTTGGTCACATGGATCGTGCGGGTACTAACTAAAGCAGTTCAGATGAGCGGAGTGGCTAGGTGATACAGTCAGACCAGAGGCGAAGGCGGGCTAGGCATTAGGAGAAGAAGTTCGGGTGAGAGAAGCGGCAGGATTAAAATTTTGGGAATCCGCACGGGAGTGCGCACGTTTTCCAGTGTTCGGTCGACAGTAAAATCACACACGGAAGCGTACTTGCATGAAATGGACAAGGTTTGAGGCTGAGGTTGCAGTTCACAGACAATGAGCCTGTTCATAAATTCTGAATAAGTGATGCCTTATGTATAAAGATTCCTCGTATAGCTCACTTGCTCACAAGATTTTATCAAAAAAAAAAATTTATACGAACCACACCCAATATTAGATGCCTTTTTGATGTTCACTCATTAAGGAGGCTCTCTCGGGGGCTTTGAATAATTCGAGATTTTATCTATGTTTATTCCCTCCTAGGGCTCACTGTAATACCCCACAACACCCCTTAACATTATTGTAGGGTGTAACAAGCCTAACATAACATTTTTCATTAATAAACATCTGTGCAATTCCTTTATGAAAAATTTATATAAAACATCAATAACATTTCATTTGATATATCTATGGAAGCATCTAATAACTTAAAATTTCAACAAAGACATACTTACATAGCCACTAATGAAAATCAGTCTAATACATTACTGAACTATCTACATACCTCAAATGTAGATTCACAAATAAATTATACACTAGCATCTACAATAGAAGAACTTTCCACTTAATCTGCATTGACCTTCTCTTTTCCTTTTTCTAGAACAACAACCAGTATAAAAAGTACTGCTAAGTTATGAGGCTTTGCAAATTAAATAATAGTTAAAATATAATAATTGAAATAAATAAAAAAATTGAAATCATTATTGACTAAACTTACCTTTACTTATAACATATCATAAAATTATAATTAACATTAGTCATTACTTCTTATGAAGTTTAAACTAAATATCCATTTTAGTTTTTAAAAGACTTTACTACACTTTCACAAAAATATTCAATGGAGTCCATGTAAACCTGACATTATAGCCATTGAATTACATAAATGTTCCTTTTGACTCTTTAGAGGTTCCTTTTGCCCCACATGCTATACAGGTCTCATATCTTTGGGGTCCCTTTTGCCCCACTTACAATGCATTTTAATATATGAGAACCCTTTTGTCCCACCTGCATTGATAAGTTTACATAAATTTATAGCCAAACTTTACTTAAATGGATATTAATTAAACTTCCATATTCATAAGTCCTAATTGTTTTGTTGCATGCTTTCATAATCATTTCGGTTTTAATTTACATACAAATAAAATGCATTGTAGGAAAAGGAAAATATTTAGATTAACATACTAAACTTTATTTTGAACTCACATGTTTAATTTATGTACATGATTGTTCACACTTGAAAACTTCGATGAAAAAAATCATTTCTATACATTAAACAAATTTAATACTATTTTTACTTTAAGCCATTCAAAATTAACCTTCATACTTACAAATGAAAGTCATTATATGTGTAATATCATTGCATTACTTAACTATGTGATTAACTGTTTCTTCCAATTCCACAACACGAAATCTTTTCCTTTGATAAACTATCCCAAAATCTTCTTTCTGCATATATCTGATGAATCCTAAAATTACGATTGGTACACACCTCTTTAGAAACTTTCCTTAACATTTAAAATTCTATAAAATCATTAAAGAAAAACAAATTACTTACCTCAAATAGTTCTTTCCCTAATTTCCTCTTCTTTTGTTTTAACATAATTCTATACTGCAAATCCACTCTCAAATCATACTGTGGAAACCAACAAACATAAATAATATACCCAAAATTCCTTGTTAATTATTCTGAATTTAAACATAACGTTACTTACCTAAATCTGCACTTTCTTTGATCTTCCTTTTGCATTCAACATTCTTCACTTTCTTCTTCTTTTTCACTAAACTTTTCTTGGCTTCTTACTCTTCCAAACCCTCCTTACTGTTCTCATTTGGTTACAAATTCTTCACAGCAAGGCCGCTCCCATCTACAGAATTCTGAATCTTGCACAGCCGAATTGATCTACAGTCCCGCAAACAGTCACTGCGGAAATCTGCTATAGGAATTCTGCACTGCCGATTCTGCCTACAGAGATTTCTGCTACACTACCGAACTTCACTTATCCCAATTTTTCACTGTGGCTTGCGTTAACTGCTGCTCCTTATCCACAGCCAAAATGCTTTGTTGCCTACGTTAAGGACGAGGGAATGAGGGCCCACCACTTAATTGCCATCCCTCACACCCTTTGAAAGCATCACTTCAATGTACAAATAATTATCTAATTTAACTTAAATCTGTTATTTATATAATTATTAATACTTATCCATTTATTAAACACCTACTAACTGTTTATATAATTTTAACAAGCAGTTAACATTACTTTAAATCTATATTTTAGATTATAATTAAATAAACTCTCATTTTTCATACCTAAATACATTGGGTCTTACACTCACTCACCAGGAAGTCTCTCTCGAAGGAACTTTTATTTGGTCCGGTCACAGGACGTAGCTCTACGTTAGGCCGCCAGTAGAATCGCGCCACGCGTTCTCACTATTTACAGCGCGCCCCGACAACCCGATCCGGAACGGACCCAGGATGGCTCGGTATTTCTTGATTTTGCTAGGTATTGCTCGGTATTGCTAGATATTAGTCGATTTTGCTCGGCAATAACCAATACCGAGCAATACCGAGCAAATACCGAGTAATATCGAGCAATACCGAGTTGTACCGAGTTTTACTAGAAAAACTCGGTACAACTCGGTATTGCTCGGTATTGGTCTTTACAGAGCAGTATTTCTCATTATTGCCAAGCAATACTGAGCAAATACCGAGTAATACCTCGCAATACGCGAACATAGCATTCCCGGGTTCCGGTCCGGGTCAAGTCGTCGGGCCGCACGGTAAAGAGTAAGAGCATGTGGCGACATGTTATTGGCGGCCGAACGTAGCTCTACGTCCGGTCAGAGGACGTAATAATTGTTCCGAACGAAGACTCTTAGTAAGTGTTTTGTCCAACATAAAGTGACTCTTGGAGCTCACCCATCAAGGATCCAGGACTTTGAATAGACAAAGAGCCTATCAACTCACCTGCCACTACAAGAAATTCAGTTGTTTCCGACGAATTATACAGCAGAATAATGTTCGTCGTAAATGCCAAATGGATTTCCTACGGAAATTTTCGCATAAAATTTTGGATGAATTTTGTGGTGGAATTTCCACAGCAAATTTACGACATAATTTCTACCGCTTTTGGATGACTTCTGCGGCGGAAATTCCCGCAAATTTTTGTAAATTAATTATTAATTATAATTAATTATTAATTTTAATATATACTCAATTATAATTTAAATATAAAAAAGTAACAGTTTTAACAACTTCCTCTTAAAGGAGTAAGTCTATCCTAATACATGCAGGAAAAAACTGTAATGTGACCAATTTGTCAGAAAATAACATGATATAGGCCAGAAACTCCTCAATAACTGCTGAAAGTCGTCAGATTGAACCTCTCACAAACCATTGCAATCCAACCACTAGCACTTGTTCAATAGTAGCCATTCACAAAAAACTAATAAAGAACAAAATAGCAACAGAACCTAAAAACTTAGAAGAATATTGAATAACCAATAAAGAATGCCTTTCATATAAATATAGAAATTACTAGGCTGGAAATCAACAAGCGTGACTATTCATATTGGATGCTCCATCTAAAAACATCTAAATTAATGAAGAATGATAATAGAGTCGAATAAACTCAATTGTGGCAATAACCACAGATTATAGGAATCAATAGATCAAAAACTTGCCATACATGATTGCGACTAAATACAGAGCAGCTTGTTTATTTGTCTGAGTCAACTATAATTAAAAAAGTAGAAAAAAGAGGCAAAAGACCTATCTAAATGCATAATAAGTTATCTATATATTTCCATTTACAAGAAAATTACAAATAAGTGGAAATGTGTCTCACTTTTTATTGGAGAGAGTTATAGAACAGAACAAGTACGACAGAAATACCAATTATGAGAGGCAAAGCCGTCACCAAGTACAAAGCACCATAACCCTGCATTTGACGTAATTACTTTAGCGTAGCTATGCAGTGCTGGTAAAAACTAAAGCTGAATTAAAGCAAAGTATAATAATAATAATAATAATAATAATAATAATAATAATAATAATAATAATAATAATAATAAATGAATCTTTTGTTCACTTGCGTAAACCTTTTGTTCCACACCAATGCATGAGAGTAAGATTTCGTTTGGGATTGCTTTTTTATTGCTTCTTAAAGCATCTTCCTAGTACAAAAATTTTATTTTTTGTACTAGGAAGCTGCTTTAAGAAGCAGAAAGAAAGCCATCCCAAACAAAGCCTAAATTATCATAAATCAGTAGCAAATGCAGGAAAGCAAAGTTATTAAAAAACTGGTCAAGAGGAACATGAATCAGAACTGAAAATTCCCGAGTTATAGAACTAAAAGAAATGAAGTTGACATGAGTTTACCACAGCAGGGGGTACTTCTATATCTTCATCTTCATCCTCAGCTTCAATGTCAGCAGCTGAGTCCCAGTCAATGTTGAGTCTCTTAGCAGCTTCACGGGGATCAACTCCAGTGTCTGTCGCTCTAGCATACAGAGATTTAGTGCGCTTTTTCTTTGGTGCTTCAACCTGTGTAGGGGATTGGCATACATCACGTGAAGATCAGAGCAATAATCTGAGCATAAAGGCTGCCTTAATAGGCTATCAGCTTATCAGAGGCGTACAAACTATATATTTCCCTTGCGCAAACTAATAGATAAGTCATACTTCCTCAATTTTTAATTGTATTTTTCTAATTGGTGAGGGACAATGTGGAGCGGGTGTGCTGGTGGGGCACTTGGTTTCATTGGGACAATATAGTATTTAGCCAGCAATCCAAAGAAGATATACTTGTCTAGTTGTGCTATTGGAAGATCTGCATCAATGGTTCTTGACTACACCAATGTATTAAAAGAAATGCAAGAATTTTTAGGACCATAAAAGCTTTGCGCATATTGTTACCGCTCTTGTAACTGCCCAAGCAGAGATGCATCAGCTAATCAAAATGATGTTTATATGATCAATATTACCATGAAGAAGAAGAAGATGATGATGATGCAATATTTCCATTAAACCAAAAATAAATAAATATGAATAGTGTAATGAGCACCTTATACATAAGCTCTGGGATTTGATATACAACCCATTTTACACAAAAAAAAAAAAGCTCTGGCTTTGCAAGTCGTACAAAAGAAAGCTTGTTAATACCCAAACAAATGAAAGTAAGCACGTACAGTGAATAGACATATATGCTAGTACAAAGTAGGCAAGCTTCAAAGGCACCGATTGAACATGTTCTAAATCCCAGAGCATTCTAACTAGGTAAGAAAGTAAATCAGAGGCTCATACAAAGACAATTACGAAGTGCAAGATCAAACTCAAAACAGCAATACATTTTAAGAAAATTATATTAAAAATATAAGACAGTTTTTTTAATTATAAGACAACACACAAAATCTTTTTTTTTTTTTTTTGTTTGAGATAATATTTGATTATCTCATGGTTTTTTCCTTTTTATAATATATCTTGTTGTTTTTAATAAATGTCTTGTAATCCTGGTGTATTTTTGTATAAAAAACTCTTGATATGATTTTTTTTCTTCTAACTCATTAGTACAGTTAGAAGTCAGCAATTAATCGGCTTTCAGTTCCCAAAAGGGAAAAGGAACAGGTTAGAAGATTCATGAAGATAAAGATAATCAACAAAATGTTTTAAGGGATTATGCTAAAAGTAAAATCTAATCCTTCAGCAGAAATTGAGAAGTAATGAGAAGGTTTAGAAAAATAATGATTTTGACTGTTGTCATAAGTACATTATTAGTTGATGTAAGATAAATCTTGAATATGCAAATAATCTCCTATTAAGTTCTTATCATATGGCATAAGGAATATTGTTATATATTTACATGTGTAACAAATGTAATGTTGTAGAACTATTTGTGATATGATTGGTAAACAAGGCCGACATATCCATGAAGTTACAAATCTTTTGAGGGTCGTTGGACCCCACAGTTAGTGAGAATCTTATCCAAAGTAACTTGGCAGAACAATTACATACAAAACTACAAAGGTACTATGATAGATGATTGACAAGTTATCTTCGGATATATAATAATATGCATGATGAGATTGCATAAGGATATGTTAGTATATAAATGCAATTATTATTTTTCATATAAACAATCATGAACATCAACCTAATATAAATCATTCTAAAGCAATTGACACATTTTGATTTTCATGCTATACAAAATTACTCTAAGCCAATGATACAATGACTTAATTACATTTATATTATATTATAAATTATGCCTATGTTATTATTCATCATGCACTCCTTGATCTATGCTGTTTATATTTTAATAAATAAATTTTTTATTGAGTTTGCATGTCAAATTCAGCTTTGATAAACTTCTCTTTTAAAAAATTCTACTAGGTTGCTATGTAGACCACTACTATATAAGCAGATCTTTCAACAATAGTTATTTCATTCATTCAATAATTATATTTAAGTTTATGATTTTTTATTAAGCTTCTATTTGGATTGGATTAGTTATAGCATATGTTGTTGATTTTTTTCCTTACCTTTCCATTTGTTGTAGTTTTTACTTGTCCTGTTAAAAAATTATTAAAGACTTTATTGATGCAAAAAGATTTTATTGCTTGGATTTATGATTATACATTTTTGCTTATATTTATTCATGTATCAATCTTTTTCCTCTTGAATACCAAAGCGTTTTTATTTGATCTTGAATCCTGAAACTTATCCCACGAGTTGAGATTAAAACCTTTTATCATGTCCCTTGTTATCTAGATATACGACCTTTCATACTTGGGGTTTGACAACTTCTAAGTCTCACACTTTATCAAAGATTAGAATCATGGAAGAAGAATGATTTGCACATTCAAAAACAAAATTTTAGTAGGTCATAGAAGTACCTTTATATATCTTAGGCACATATTTATAAGCTTCATGAAATATAAAACAGCCAAGAAGAAACAGAAGAACCCCGCAAGAACTGCCTGCAAGATGAGTCAGTGCCAAGCTAATTGATGGGGACATCAACTCGTGGAAGGTTTATCAGAGGCGTGGCCGTCGATCTACGGCCACGATCAAGTCTTTGTATTTCTGAGTCATTTATGTTATTTTATTATTCATGTATTTTTCTATTTGCTTAGTGTCATTTTGGGTTTTCCGTTTGTACCCCTTTAGGGAGAATTATCGTGTGTGGGCCCAAAGGGCTAGTTGGTCTTTTATTTTTCTTGAGTCTTTATACTTGGCTATTTATAGCCTCATGTTCTTTGTTTTGAGCTAATGAATGATTGATTATGAAATATTCTTCTTGCATGAGTTCTTGTGAGAGTTTGAGTGTTTGATGGAGAGAGATCCCTAGGAGAGGGAGATTTGCGCACCACCCACCAACCTTGGAGACGGCCGGGTTCGTGGTTTGTTATCTTGTTTGATTACCTTGACTCTCCCCTCCATCTAAGCCGCCAACCTTCTTCCCCCACCCGAGCCCTCCTCTCCACTCCAAAACCCCTCCCAATCCACTTCCCAAATCCCTAACCCGAGCCCCTATTCCCCCTTCCAATTCCACGGCCAAGCCCCCACCCGAGCCCTCATACCGCCGGCCCTAGCTCCCCTCCTCCATTGTTTTCCCTCGCCTAAATTGGATTGGTATAAGTTTGGGAAGATTTTAGAATTCAAATTCAAACAATTTGAATTTTAGAAACTTTCCTAAATTACCAATTCTATTTTAGGAAAGTTCTTAAATTAAAACTATTTGAAATTCAAATTCAAATTGGATTTAATTGATTACTTTCCTAATCCCAAAATCTAATTTAGGCAAGCATGACACCTAATATTAAATTCCCATCAATACCGCCGGACCCCTTAGTGGTTGGATTAGGAATTTTTTCCTAATACCCAATTCCTCTCTTTGGAAATATTTCCCCTCTCTAATCAGCCGAAATTTTCAAAAGCCCGAGCCTTTATTTACTTTCCAAAACTGAGAGAAGAATTAGGAAATAAATCCCTAATTACCCTCTAAATCTCGGGCAGCTCCCTTACTGAATTATTTCCTAAAGCATTGTTTCTATTTGGGAAAAGTTTGGACTTCAACCTGCTGCTGGCCGAATTTTCCCAAGGCCTCACCTTGGGTTGCCTCTCTTCCAAATCCCCTTTCCATCCTCAAATCTTCACTTGAGTTCCCAACCTGAATCCTCCTTCCCCTACCTCTATTTTCTCAAGAGAGAAATCTGAGATTCCTCTCAGGTTTTGGGAACAAAGAAATCTGAAATTGCTCTCAGATTTTGGAGAAGAGATCGGTCTTCCTTCACCCATGAATGGCGGATCCCGAGACTGATTATGGCATAACGTGGGATGAGGACGGGTTCGTCGACATCCTACAATCTACTTTCTTTGACGTGAATCCAAGGATTGATCTCACCGTCGAGGATTACTTGGAGCGCACTTTGATCTACTTGGTAGAAGCCATTGACGAGCACCTCGAAGGCATCGAGTAGAGGATATCCACCGCTCCTTGACGAAGGTTCTTTCTTTCTCCTTTCCTTATATTTCCTAAGTCTAATTTCTCTTAGATTTGTTCACAGTCATGAAGGACGATTCCATAATGCTTATGCTAAAGCTTAGTAAGTGTAGGGTTTGAGTGTGCCTTTATGCCAATTAACTCTTATTGTTAGATTAGGGATTTCCTTAGAACTACTACTTGTCATTGTGTTATTTCTGAATTTATTTTGTCGGCTCCAAATCTTTTGCTACGTAACTTGGCCTAATCGGATGTGATCTCTTATTTGTTTTGAATTGTCGTTTTAAATAGCTATTAGTTTTGTTCTATGTTTATTCTAATCACAAGTTGTGCAAAATCCAAAAAAACTAAAAGCATCTCATACTTAGTCCTGCATCACTAATGCACATGATTAAGCACTAAAATAAGAAGACCGTGGGACCCGCAAGAAAAGCCACATCAATATGGAGAATCGCCGAGTATGATCCCGCTAAAATAGTTGCAGCCTGCAATAGACTGCTATAACAACCTCAAAAGAAGGAAACCACCAAAAATAGCTATAATGATTTTTTTTTTTTTTTAAATGAATGATCTTCCCCAAACAAACCAAAGAAATAACAATAGAACAAACTCCACTACGCAAACTCCAAAATTCCCTAACAACCACATAATAAGATAGAAATAACATTAGGAATAGGAAAACATCATAGAAATTTAAATAGATAGCCCATCTTAAACAACAACAACAACAACATCAAGCCTTTATCCCACTACGTGGTGTCGGCTACATGAATCCTTTTTCTCCATTGTGTGCTATTAAAAGTCAAATTCTCATTAAAACGACGGCCTTTCGATGACCCGATAGCCCATCTTAAACAAAAAAAAAAAAATCAAAATACAAATTTCAATAACAAAACTCAAAATGATCAGAGTAACACATATTTTGACGCTGCCTACTCATATGGGGTTAGTGTATAAAGACTTCCCATCGTTTAGCAGAGAAAATTAGAGTCTAGCAATTATCAAGACAACCTGATAGTTTCTCCCAGACACACCCTCAAAAAGAACGAACAGGTCATGAAAAATATCAGCACTTCATGGATCGAAATAAATATATAGTAAAAAAAACTATAATGGATTGCAAATTGTTAAAATTTGATCAATAGGATAACATAAAGTTTCCATAAAAATCAAACATTTTCAAAAACATAATATTATTTTTCTAATTAAATAACTGAAATGGTCCATACATTTTTCAAGGCAACTACAGTACAGTCCACTAAATAGACCAAACTGCTTAAACTTCACATGCCTGGTAATCAATGATATTTCAGCCTTAATAGAATTCTTAAGGTTAATATTAAAAGGAAATAGAAGCCTCAGTATCATTGAAACAAAAATGAAATCACTAGCTTACCTCAAGATCAGGCCAATTAATCATCTCCTCGGCAAGTAATCTCAATGCAACACGATTCTTTGGAATTCTTCCTTCATTGATCTGACAAGCAGTGGCACTTTTATGAATAATTCCAGCTGAATGACTTGGTAAGCAATTATGTTTATTCTTACCATTGTATTTCCAAGAATGAATCTTTGGTCGGTTAAATATTCAAAAAATAATGTAGAATCATGCAAACAACTGGTTTGTTCAGAAGGTGGTGCTCCTTTACAAGTGTAAGGTAGAGATTAGTTTTGTTTGTTTTGATCTAACGGTTCAGTTGTGAGATGAATGTATTGGCTACTCCACTTGCTTGGTTGGCGGCTGTCACTATTATCCCCCCACAATTTGACAGGTCAGGTTGAACCATCAATTTTGACGAGTTGTTGAAACCTGTATGTCGACAATAATTTGGTAAAGATGTCTGCTGGCTGATCCTGAGATGTAATTGGAACAATGCGAATTTTGTTGTCTTGAATGTGATGTCTAAGGAAATGATAGTCGATCTTGGCGAGGGCAACTGCTGAAACATTGTTGCAGTAAAGATCGGGGGTTGATCTATTGAGATTTTGAATTAGCAAAATAGATGCTGAAACCAAATGATGTTGTTAGTAGCAGCTGCAGTGCTCTATATCCGGCCTCGGTTGATGACCTAGCAACAATAGGTTTCTTTTTAACACTCGAAGAGATGAGGGTAGAACAAGGTATGAGCAATAACCAGTGGTGGAGCGGCATGTAGAGGTGTCGCTTGTTCAATCAGAGTTAGAGAAGGAGGTGAGTGTAAGAGAACTTTTGTTAATGGATATGCTGAAGTTAGATGTACCTTTTATGTAACGAAGGTGAATTAGAAGTTGGGAGTGATAAGGTAGTGGGTTGTGCATATATTGGCATAGTTGATTGATCGTAAAAGAGATGTCAGATCAAGTTGTGGTTAGATATTGAAGTGAGCTGCAGAGGTGGCGATAGGTTTCAGGAAAGAAGTGGGCAGTGGTTGTCTTGAGTTGAAGTGGTTATTTTGCAAGAGTAAGATTGGTGATGCAGCGGCAAATCGTAGAGAAGAAAACCGGAAGGGAAGCAATGGAATAGTAGAGTTCCTTGCGATGCTTAGTATTAGCTGTTTTTAAGAAAAAGAGTCTATCTCCTCCTTACCCTCTACAGACATTTAAGCTAACCGAAATAAAAATAGAAAAACAGCTGAAAAGTAAAAAGTATAAGGCATAACCGAAAAAGGTTCTTATCAGAGCAAAAAGAGTAGTGGGCGTCCTCCTAGCTCCTAGTGATCCGCCAGCACAGTGCAGCATAACTGATGACCGCATCAGCTCTCCCCCGGCTCCGAAGAACTCGACTCCGACGAGGTAGTAATAGGTTGTGCATCATCAGGAGGACGGTAATTGTATAAGTCTGCCACATTGAAGGTGGACGCAATACGAACATTATCGGGTAAATCAATAATATATGCATTGTCATTGATCTTGCTAAGTATAGGAAAGGGTCCTATTTTTCGGGGACACAGCTTGGAGTAGGTGCCTGCGGATAACGATCTCGCCGCATCAGAAGCATGACAAGGTCTCCCACGTTGAAGGACTTGAACCGGCGGTGACTATCAACATTTTGCTTGTACTTGTGATTTGCATTCTGTAGATTTTCTTTGACCCGCCTGAGTGTATCTTGAACTTCACCACATGTTTTGCCGGCTAAAGTTTTACTACCTTTAGGTAGAACGGCGAGATCTACTGTTTGATTTGGGATTTTTGTGTACACTACCTGAAAGGGGCAGATTCCCGTCGATCGATTGACGGTAGCGTTATAAGCAAACTCCGCATGACATAGCATTTCTTCCCATTTCCTTTGATTGTCCTGCACCAAGCACCTCAACATATTACCGAGCGTGCGATTAACCACTTCCGTTTGGCCATCGGTTTGTGGATGATAGGCAGAGCTAAGTTTTATATCGGTTTTGAGTCTCTTCCACAACTCACGCCAGAAGTGGCTCACGAATTTCACATCTCGGTCGGACGTGAGACTGCGCGGTACTCCATGTAGACGGACAATTTCCTTAAAGAAGAGTTGTGCAATGTGGACTGCGTCAAAGGTTTTCTTACAAGGGACCAAGTGCGCCATTTTTGAGAAGCAGTCGACCACCACCATGATAGAGTTAGATCCCCTCTTAGTCCGCGGCAAGCCCAGCACGAAATCTAGTGATAAATCTTCCCATATAGAGTCGGGAATAGGAAGAGGAAGATAAAGTCTGATATTTTGAGCCGTCCCCTTAAATCGTTGACAAACGAAACATTTTTCAACAAATCTCGTGACGTCGCGTCGTAAGTGTGGCCAAAAGAAACGAGATTGTAATACTTCTATTGTTTTATCCCTTCCCATGTGGGCGGCCAGACCGCCACAGTGTAGTTCTCGGATCAAATGTTGTCGCCATGAGGAGTCTGGGATACAGAGACTGTTTCCTTTGAATAAAAACCCCTGTTGCAAGGAGTAATCGAGTTTAGGCTGGCCGGCCTTGCAAGCTTCCCAAATGTCTGCAAAATCCTTGTCCGCGGCATAGAGTTCCTGCAGTATTTGTAGCCCAGTAATCTCCGTTTGCAAACGAATGAGCAATGCAAATCGCCTACTCAATGCATCGGCGACTCTGTTACTTCGCCCCGCCTTATGTTTGATCACAAATGTGAATCTCTGAAAGAAGACTATCCAGCGGGCATGCATTCTATTAACATTTTTTTGGCTGTTAATATATTGCAGGGCTTGATTATCACTACACAGGATGAAATCGCGGTGCAGCAAATAGTGTTCCCACTGTTTCAAGGCGCGGACAACGGCGTACAATTCTTGCTCGTACGCAGACCAATTCTGGCGAGATGCACTCAATTTCTCGCTGAAATATTCCACCGGTTTTCCTTCTTGGGAAAGAACGGCTCCCACTCCTATAGCTGAGGCGTCAGTATCAACTTGGAACGGTTTGTCAAAATCGGGAAAAGCCAAAACTGGTGCCGAACTGAGAGCAATTTTGATCAACTCAAAACTTCGTTGCTGCTCCCGCCCCCATGTGAATTTAGTGGATTTGAGGCAATCGGTGATAGGTGCCGTGATCTACCCAAAACCTTCGATGAAACGCCGATAATAATTGGCCAAGCCATGGAAACTTCTCACTTCAGTTATGGACTTGGGCACCGGCCAATCCTGTATAGCAGCGATCTTCTGAGGTGCTGTCTTAATACCGTCGGAGGACAGGACAAAACCCAGAAATTGAATCTCAGCTGCAGCAAAAACACACTTATCTAAATTGATAAGCAATTGATGATCTCGGAGGGTCTCAAAGATAGATTTCAGCTGAATAAGATGATCATCAAAAGAGGAGCTAAAAACAAGTATATCATCGAAATATACAACACAACACTTATCTAAATACGGCTTGAGGACGTCATGCATTAGCCGCATGAATGTGGAGGGGGCGTTACAGAGTCCGAACGGCATCACACGCCATTCGAATAAGCCCTCGACTGTCTTGAAAGCAGTCTTCCATTCGTCTCCTGGCCGAATGTGGATCTGATGGTAGCCGCTCCGGAGGTCTAACTTCGAAAAAACGGTGGCTCCCGCGAGCTTGTCTAGGAGGTCATTGATTCTGGGGATGGGGAATCTGTACTTGACGGTGATGCGGTTGATGGCGCGGCTGTCAATACATAAACGCCATTGCCCATCTTTCTTTGGCACTATAAGCGCCGGCACGGCACAAGGACTGAGGCTAGGTTGGATGAACTGCTTCTGCAACAATTCTTGAACAATCTGACTCAAGATAGTATGCTCCTTAGGACTCAACCGATAATGTGGCAAATTCGGTAACACCGCGCCAGGGACAAATTCAATTTGGTGCTGAAGCGACCGGAGGGGCAGTAAAGGCGGTTGCAATTCAAGAGCAGTCACTTCTTTAAACTCCTGAAGTAAGGCCTGAATAGACTGATGAACCGCGAGACCTTCCTGCATAACCGAATCTTCTACCACAAGTGCTAGCAAGGCATGGGTCTCTTCCTGACTCTTCAAAAGAGTTGGACCAGATACCACTCTAGCCGACAAGAGGCTGTGAGTGGATGTAGATGAAGGAGCGATACCTGAGGGCAATAATTTCAACCATTTACCTTTCCACTCAATAGTATACGTGTTGGCTCGACCGTCATGCATCGCCCCGTTATCGAATTGCCACGGACGTCCCAAAATAAGATGACAAACGTCCATATCTATGACGTCGCACGTGACATGACACAAATAATTTTTACCGATTGAAAACGTCACATTGCAAAGATCAGTTACAGTGAATTCCAAACCCTTCTTAATCCACCCAATTTTATAAGGATTTGTATTTTTGGTGACTTTGAGTTGAAGCGCCTGTACCACCCCACGAGAAATGATATTCTCAGTACACCCGTTGTCGATCACGACATCGCAAACCTTCCCATTGATGGTGCATTTGGAACGAAAAAGGTTGTGGCGTTGATTATTAACTGAAGTCCTTGGGGCAATAAGCAATTTCTGAACCACACAAATCACGGGTTCACCGCTGTCCCCTTCCACCTCTTCGCAAGCCTCGTCAGCCTCCAATTCATTACCCTCCATGTCACCTTCAACGTCCCCTTCCAAGAAATGCGCTTGATGTCGGGAAGGGCATTCATTAGATTTGTGTCCCGGTTGTAAGCATCTTAAACATTTTATGTTGGACGGCTTGGCGTAAGGATTATCTCGGCCTCCTACAACTCTTGGCCGAACAGGAATTTTGTCTTCTCCTGACATCTTTACTTCTGCCGGCTTCACCGGATTTGACCCTGGCGTGAGTTCTTTAGCTTGACTAGCTCCGGCCTTATAATTCGCTGGATACACATCAGCGAAGGATCTTCGCACCGCCATGGGTTTAGAAGCTCTTTGCAATTGGGCCTCAGCCTTAAGTGCGTAATTCACTGCTTGAGATAGTGTCCATACTGAATTGAGTTCCAGCTTGTCCCGGATTCCCTCCTTCAACCCGCCGGTATAACGAGCGACGAGTTGATTTTCAGATTCCAACAGATCATTGCGGGCGCTGAGCCTGTGAAATTCCTCCGTGTACTCGCTAACCGAGCGATTCCCCTGCTTGCACTGTTGGTATTGAATGTATAGTAGCTGCTCGAAATCCGTAGGTAAGAACTGCTGCCTTAGTAATTGTTTCATGCGTATCCAACTTCTTACAGCTGTCTTGCCCTCTCGTCGGTGACTTTGGAGCACTTGCATCCACCAAGCGCTCGCTCCTCCCTTTAAGCGGCATGCTACATACTTCACTTGTTTGGCCGGGGGAATGTCCATGTATTCGAAGAAGTTTTCAACCGCCGCTTCCCAATCCAAATAGTTTTCGATATGTAGTCTACCTTCAAAAAAAGGAATATCAAGTTTGATACGCATACCTTCGGGCTCGCCTCTCGTCGGACGTTGTCTTCTCATTCTATCAGCTCTCGGTAACGGATATTCTTCCTCTACATCCGATGGTTCGCCTTCAGAAATGGCTTCAAACTCAGAATCAGTGACTTCGGGACATACCACATGACGCCGTCTAGTAGGAACTTCATCCCTCCGCAATGGTCTTCTAGGTACCGGTATGGTTGCCGGAACTGCCGGGTGAGCTGCTGGATTGGTAGCCACCCTGATTTGTTGCATTTCATCGCGCATCTCGTCCGCGAATCGTGCAAAGTTATTGATGAGCTCCTCCAATTGCTTGGAAGTTTGCTTTTGCGTCTCCCACAACGCCTCCAAGCTCCGATCGCCGTCGGACCTGGGTCGGCTACTCTCCGCCATTGTCGCCGGTACTGGCTCTGATACCAGAATGATGCAGCGGCAAATCGTAGAGAAGAAAACCGGAAGGGAAGCAATGGAACAGTAGAGTTCCTTGCGATGCTTAGTATTAGCTGTTTTTAAGAAAAAGAGTCTATCTCCTCCTTACCCTCTACAGACATTTAAGCTAACCGAAATAAAAATAGAAAAACAGCTGAAAAGTAAAAAGTATAAGGCATAACCGAAAAAGGTTCTTATCAGAGCAAAAAGAGTAGTGAGCGTCCTCCTAGCTCCCAGTGATCCGCCAGCACAGTGCAGCATAACTGATGACCGCATCAATTGGCAATAGAATTGAAGGACGTCACACCAACTTTTTGGACAATAGATAATGCATAGGACTCCTAGGACAAAAATAGAGAGTTGTCGTAATGGTTAATGTGAATGCCAATGAAATGAGCTATAGGACCGAGATATTTCATGGAGAATTTTTGGCAAAAATTTTAAATAAGTTGATGTATGGCAGGTTCACTATTGTCTGTGAGAAGGACATCATCAATGTAAATAAGAGTGTAGATAAGAGTAGGGAATGGCTATACTTTGATTAAATCCAAGTGAGAATATACGAGTGAGGAAGGTATGAAACCACTAATGAGGGCTTGTTTTTAGAAGACATGATGTGGATATTGTTTGTCTTCAAAGCCTCAAGGTTATAACATGTAGACTGTTTCTTGAAGCTGGCAATTGAGGAAGGCGTTGGAGACATCGAGTTGATAATTTTTTTTTTTTTTCAAAGCCTATCTAAGAAGAATTTGAATTGATGACATTTTGGGGACGACTAAAATTTTCATTCTAGTCAAATCACATTCTTGGCGATGACCTTGTGCCACAAGACGAGTTTTGTATCGTGACACGAAGCCATCAACATGTCTTTTGATTCAGTAGGTCTACCTGTAGTCGAGGATGATGTGATAGGGGGTAGAATGTACAAGCTGCCAGGTGGTGCAAGAAATTCAGCTGCCATGGCTTGTCTGCAATATTAGTGTTTGTTTGCTTTAGCAAATGAGGAGTGGTCTAGAAGATTTAGTAATAGACAAGGTTTGAGAGAGCCCAATTTGATTATGGTGACCAAGGAGTGACCTGGGGGTGATGGAGTGTGAGGAGCTATATGGCTAGACTCTAGAGGTGGAAAGTATCGGACTAACCAGTGCTAGAAGAGAGATCTAGATTTCTGGGAGTGAGCTGGTGTTTGGATTAACTGGCGGTTGGTAACTATGGATTTGGGAGGAAGTATGTGGAGGTGGAAATTGAGAAGTGGAGTGGGATGTTGGAGTGAGAAGGTACGGGTTGAAGTGGGATCTGGAGTGGGGAAATTGTGAAAGTGTTGTTGCTGATATTGCAATTTTGATTCATCAAACTGGACATGGCAAGAGATGATAATGTGGCTGGTGCAGGGGTTGAGGCATTTGTAGCCTTTGTGGGGGTATCTGAGTAGCCATGAAAGATACAAAGTATGCATTGAGGAACTAATTTGTGTTCATGTGATGGAGGCCGCCATGAAAAAAATGTGCACTCAAAGATACAAAGTTGGGAGTATTGTGGTTTATTTTTAAAAAGAATTTGATATGGTGACTGGTTTTTGGTGATGGGAGAAGGCAAACGATTAATGAGATAAACTGCAGTTACAAAGGTATCTGTCCAGCAATGATATTGGAGATGAACAGCATGTAGGAGAGTTCTGGTAGTTTCAATAATATGCTTGTGTTATGCTCAACTAGTCCATTATGTTCAGGTGTGTAAGGACAACTAGCTTAGCGTAAAATATCATTGGATTGACAGAATGTGCAAAGATTATGATTGATAGAATGTGCAAAGATTGTGATTGATAGAATTTTGTACCAGAATCTATTCTTAGGCATTTTATTTTGTAAGGTATTGATTTTCAATAAATGCATTGAATGTTATGAAGATAGATGTAACTTCAAACTTCAATTGCATAGGAAAGATCCACACATATCAAGAGTAATCATCAATAAAAAGAGAGTAATATTCATAACCTTGAATAGAAGTAATCTAGAAAGGAGACTATACATCAGAGTACAGTAATTCCAATGGTTTACAATTGTGATTACTAGAAGAAGTAAAAGGAACACTCTGGCCGTTTGAGGAATTGCAAGAAGAACAAAATGAAAAAGTTGCATGAATGTTGAGCTGGTTGTTTTATTTGAAGATAATAGCCGCTGCTTTGTGATGTGGATGATCGAGATGGTGATGCCAAAGAAGATTGGATTCCTTGGAGGCAACAAGGATGAAGTAACTAGTTTGTGATGAAGGAAGATGAACGGGGTAGAGAACATTACGAGATGGACCCTTGTGAAGAAGACGGTTCGTCGTCATGTCCTTGATTTTATAATCTGAAGCATCAAAGGAAATCAAAACATTATTTTTAGTGGTGAGGTTAGAGACGAATAGAACATTATGAGATTGTCGGGAACATGAAAAAGTTGACGAAGGTAGAGCTTACGATGAGGGTTAGGTAGCAATCTGTTGCTAGCCTAAGAAATTGGAACGGAGCCTCTGTTGCCGACGATGATTTGTGGGTTGAAGTAGATTGTCAATGTGTGGAGTAAGATGAGATGAAGCACCAGAGTAAATAAACTATTATGTGGGGTTAAGAAGAAAAGGTAGCCAACACTGCTTTTTTAGGATGCAAAGAAGGTGTGGGGTGTAGTTGATGTTCAGGCGATGCCAACAGTTGATCGCAAAGTTACCACATTTATCACAAATTTGAAAAATCAGAGGAGTTGCAAATGGACACCCTCCTCTTGTGTTGAGGAAGTCACTGGATGAAAGATCTAGAGAAAACTGATTGCAGCTACGAGAAGGTCTTCCACGAGTTATGTAGAGTGCAGAATGAGGATTGGGAGATGGTTGTTCTTGGCGGATTCATTTGCAATATTTATTTCTTCACTAAAAGGAAAGGAGCATAGGTCTTTGAGGTTGATTGGTGTGAGTTTTACTCTGATGGATTGATGCGGACATCGGTACGAAGATTTGGCGAATCTATCATAGGAGGCGTCGTAAATTGACGGCTATAATTTAAATCTTCAATTATGAGTTATTTTTTTGAATTTTAGTTTTTTATTTGATGTATTTCCTGTTTTACCCCTAGGTTTATGTGAGTGTTGTGGCCCAAGGGGAAAATTTTGTGTTTTGGACTTTTCTTATGTCGTGGCCTATATATATAGCCTTAAGCTATTGTAATAGGGATGGATTATTCATATTAAAATTTGTGTTCAACACTTGTGTTCTTGTGAAGATGACGATAGTGAGATTCCTATGGGAAGGAATCGGAGTTTCACCAGTCGCAGGATGGGTCCGGGCTCGTGACTTGAAGTCCCTTGGAGAAGGGCAAAGCATCACCCGTCAATCTTTGGAAGAGTCAAAGGCTCGCGGTTTTTATCTTCTATCTTTGTTTTTGTGTCGTTCCTTCTTATTGCTCCTCGTAGTAATATCTTAGTCTTTATTTTCATCCTCTTCACCGTTCCCCTCCTTCCGGCCATCCCCACCACCAACCACACCCGTCCAAACCGCCGGCCATGGCTCCCTAGCCGCTGGCCTCACCTTTCTCCCTTCCTTCTTGAGTTTCCTAATTTGGGGTGAATGACATTTGGACTTAATTTGAAATTCAAAATTTATTTCCTAATTTAAGTTCGCCTATTTTAGGAAAGTATTTAATGTAAATCAATTTGAATTTGAAACTCAAATTGGATTTATTTCATTACTTTCCTAATTCCTAAAATTAAGTTTAGAAGCCCTCAATCACAACATTCAATGCTCCCCTTATTCATGCAAGCCGTCGGCCCCTTTATGAGCCAATTAGGAGTTATTTCCTAATTGCTACATAACTACTCTTTGAAAAAGTTTCCATTTTTAAATCCTATTTGAATTTCAAATTCAAAAAGGATTTAATTATTTCTTTCCTTAATTCCTTAACATTAATCAAATTCCATTAATTCCTTCTTAATTTAAATTCATTTGAATTCTAAATTCAATTGAATTTTAAATTCAAATATGAGAGCTTTAAATCACCTCATTAAACCCCTCTTTCCCTACACAAGCAGCCGGCCCCCTCATGGGATTAAAATTAAATTAGTTTCCTAATGCTACCTCCTTTTCTTGGAAACAATTCAAGCTTTTCTCTGAGCCAATTCTCCAAGAGGTAACGTCAATTCTGTCCACTTATTTTCACCTCCTGAATTGGAAATAATTCCAAAATCTGGCCACAATTCAGCCGCCGCCTCCTTAATTGTTTTGCTTGGTATTATTTCGAATTTCCTCAAGAAACAAATCCACCGCCTACTCCTTACACAGCCGCCCCCCTCTCCTTTATTAAACTGCTTTGAAACCCATCCGTAAGTGCAGCTTATTTCTTTGGAAAGTTTTCCAAATCCTGATTGCTGCTGTTGTTTGAATTCCCTCAGCTTCCTGCTGTTGGCCGAAACATTCAAAGCCCCACCTCCCCCAAGAAGCGTTGAATTCTCACAGGTTTTTGGGAAACAAAAGCTGAAATTGTTCACAAATTTTGGAGCTTGCAACCTCTGTCCTACCAAGAGAAAATCTGAGATCTTCTCAGGTTTTGGGCAAAGAAATCAAAATTTACTTCAGATTTTGGAGAAGAGATTCTCTCCCTTGCAAAGCCCTCCTACCCGTTCTACATCATGGATGTTTTAAAGGCTTGGGATTGAGGTGGAAGACCGTTGAGGGTGTAAGGAATAATGTCTTCAGGATCTATAGTGGAACCAACAGCTGATATGTTGTCCACAAGCATTTTGATGTCATTAAGATATTGAGTCACAGATGAGGTCTTTATGGAGAAGTTGTGAAGTCCTTTCTTGAGCTGAATGGTGCGGGATATATTGGGGATTGGAGACAACATTCTATCGTAGACCATATATCGCAATCGGAAGATGTAGCACATAGGGAAGTACAACTACAGTAAAGTGTCGAGCAAAGAGCCGCAACTAGATTGTGATCAATGAGGATCCATTGATTGTAGGCGGGATTAGGATTGGAGGGATTTTCGGAGGCGTGCAAAAGTTTGGGTGAGTTTTGGAGGTACATCGAGGAAGTCGGAGAAAGCCATTGGCACTAAAAGGTTTGAGAACTTGGGATTTCCATAATAATTGTCATTTGAAAGTTGAGTGGGAACAATAATTTTGATATCAGAGATAACAAATTTGAGCGACAGTGGAATGTGGGGTTTAGAATTTTTGTCACCTAGCTGAGACAAGAATGATTGGTCCATATTTGTGAGCTGTTGCTGTTAGGTAGTAGCTCTGATGCCATCAAGAAACTTGAATTCTATTGCTGAAATCTTAGGAAGATGATAGTATTACAGCAAACAGTTACTTAGGAAATATCAGAGACGACTCATTAATTTGAGCAGTGAAAATTCATAATGTATTTCTGTATGAGTGTATATATAAAGCTAGTTACAAAGTAAAGTGCTACATTTGTTCAGAAAAAGGTGCTGCTCCTTTACAAGAGTAAGGTAGAGATTAGTTTTGTTTGTTTTGATCAAATGGTTCAGTTGTGAGGTGAATGTATTGACTGCTCCACTTGATTGGTAGAGGTGGCTGTCGCTATTAATAAGAGAGACAAGGAAGGGAAAAGAGAAAGAACTGAGCAAGTAAAGAGTTAATGATTCAAGGGATTTCCATATGGTTGGAGTAATCAGTCGGCCATGTTGACAGCAATATATGCGTTGGTCATTTCTCAAAACATTATTGTATAATGGTTTATAACAGAAACCATCGATAGAAGGGCAGCTTAATCAAGAAAGAATAAAACTAATGCATCTGTTGGCACTGAAGAACATACATCTTCCAAAGCAGAAGCCAAGTCATCCCTAGTAACCTCATCAAGGTCTGCAATACCAAGCAATCTCTTCCGTTCTATATCTCTAGGATCCTCAATCATTATTGTCAATTTAACCTGAAAAATTATAGACAGAGGGGTAAGAAGATAACAACTGCATGGACCAATATAAAGTTTCTCTATAACTAATAAGCAAATTGCATGGGCAGAAGGTAAAGTTAGAAACTCTGAAGCCATGTTCCCCTCAACAAAAAATACCACGAACTGTACAAAATTACTGTTAGAATTCTCAAGTAGAAAAAAGAACCAAGAACCTTCTTAGAGTTATAATACTGCACAATATTCATACATATACAAGAGAATCAACGTATTGAGCTACATGGTTAAGTTTGGATGATTGGCCAGCATAATAAAGAAGGCATCTTTATGATAATCAAAATCTAGTGTAGCTTTATCATGAACAATAAAGGAAATAAGAATACAGAACGATCAGAATGTAATAATCATATTTTTATCTAGTCAAATAATATTTCAAGAGTCATTATAAGTCATATTTGCAAATCGTCTTCGTCATAGTATAGATACTATTGTATTTTAATTATAATAAAGTTCTCCTAATTTTAGGGATAGTGTAGAAAATTAATATTAGCCGGAAAGTGGGGATTGTGAAACCATTAGGTGTTCGTTTTGCAAATAGATTTCACCAAATCATTTTAGATATGCTAGATTATTTTATAAATATTTTTCTATAATTTTTGGAGCTCTCGATTTGAAAATATAAAAGAACTTTATATTAAAAACTAAACAATTATCATAATTACCAAAGTACACTATATTATTTTATTAAAAAATATAAATCCATTTATATAACTTATCCAAATGTCATTTCACTCATTTCGTTTTTAACAGAGAGTAAAAAACCAAAAAATCAAAAAGAAGAGAGGAGAGAGAAAAAAGAACCTAGGATTTGGATGTTGTAAAGCGATTTTTGCCTGTTGGCCATGTTGGAAAAATTGTTCGCTCGATGTAGGATATCATTACCTTGCCTCTGATTTCAATGGTTTTGTGTATTTTGTATTTAATGAATTTTAATTTGGTCATAATGTACAAAAATTACGATATCTTAATTTTTAGCAAACTTTCACCATATAACTTTTGGTATATGATAGATATCATCAATATGAGCATTTTGACTGGAATATATTAAATTTTCATAAGATATTTTTGTTTTTGGGTAAATATTTTAATTTGGGCGATTTGAATAAATTTAAAAATTTGAGAAATAATTGTTAAAATCTTTTTATATGCATATATGACATTTATACTTGTTATAATATAGTTATTGTGGATACATGCATATGAAAAATAGAACATTACATTTTCTTATGAATTTTATTAATTTTGGTTTATATGCAAATTTTACATGTATTAAGATGATACATTGAACTGAGCATTGAGTGTGTTATTAGATGTTTATTATGTTATATATATGTTATGAAATGTGTGTATGCAAGAAAAGTTAACCATAAATAATTAACATGTTCATGTTGGTTGGAGACATATTAACTTATACAAGAGGATGGGCTGACGAGCTTTCCTTTCAAATAAGATTTGTGGTATAATCTTAAATGATATGAAAATACTAAATAGAGACATAAGGAGACGGTTTGATATGATATAATATGACAATGTGCAGAAAATGATGACTTCTGATATGAAAGCTACCTGACATAAATGACTTTTGATATGACTCATTACTAAAAATAGGATTGGATTCAGGAAAAACACCACAGATAGTTGGATGTATTTTTTTGCTTACAGTACTTGCATATGCATATGACAGAAATAGGGGTGTAAACGAGTCGAGTTAAGACCCTTATCGAGCTCGGCTTGTTAGATGGAAAGCGAGCTCGAGTCGAGCTCGAACTCTAGCTCGTCTCACTGTAAACGAGCTCGAGCCGGCTCGCCAGCCATTGGCTGGAATTTTTAAATTTATGCGGGATTTTTAAAAAATTTAAAACTTAGGCGAAATTTTTAAAATTTAAGCGGGATTTTTAAAACCTACACGAAATTTAAAAAAAATGAAATGTTTTAACATTTAAATAAATTTTAGGTGATTATTATTATTATTATTATTATTATTATTATTATTATTATTATTTAATATTTAAATTTAATAAATAAAATAAAATTATTTTAAAAATATTAATATTTATTCGAGCCGGCTCAAGCTCGAACTCGAGCTCGTTTACTAAACGAGCTCGACTCGCGAGCTTAATAAGCTCAGCTCGCGAGCCCATAAATGAGTCGAGCTTGAGCCGGCTCGCGAGATGCTCGGCTCACTTACACCCCTAGACAGGAATATATATGTAATAAATTATATAATTGATATGACATGACTTATAAAAGATACAAGCTATGATTGATATAAGTATCTGATAAGACTGGTAAAACTGATACAAAGACATTTGATATATATGAATCACATAATTTACATGCATAGCATAGACACTATACAACATGCATATGATAATGACAGGTGTATTGATATAATAAGATGCCACATAAATCATTTTGTAACTATAGGCATATGATTGAAAGAACTTATTGATCACTATTCACTTGGTTATTGATCACTGCTTTAAAACTGTAAATGCCAAGTGTATTGATATAATAAGATGCTACATAAACTGCTTTGTAACTATAGGTATAGGATTGAAGGAAACTTACTGATCACTATTCACTTGATTACTGATAATTGCTTTTAAAATATACAATTATAAAGATGTTTATTGATCATATGACCTGTTATAGTTTCATTTATTATTACACGCTTTTATAGTTATATGTTCATACAAATAGTGATTGAATGATTACATGCATATTGTTCCTATTACCTAGCATTGATTTTAGTTGTAAGTTATGATAACATATTGAGTTGTTAGCTCATTCAGTGGTTTCACATGTTTTTTAGGAAGGAGTCAGGATCCAGGATCCAGGAGAGTGAGGCAGATCTGAGATTCATGTTTTATTTTATTTCTTCATTTTCTTTAATTTTATTCTTTTGTAGTTAGCAACTTATAAAGTTGAAATGAATGTAATGATTGATCTTCTGGCTTTTGAACACGAATTTTGAGGGATGAATATAGTTTTATATTTTGATGTATATGATTTTTAGTTGTTTCCACGAGATTGATTTATATTGATGAATTCATAGAAGCCTTGGTTGGTTAATGAATAGATAAATAAACGATTTTTCTAAAAATACACTCTGGTGTTACATAGAATCCCATAAATGTTTCAAAAAGCAGACAAGCTTCATCAGAACCAAAGAGAAAAATGGGCAAATGATTTAAGATGCCAAGACCAGCAAGCAAAATGAGCAAGGTAACATATTGTGTTGTCTTCGGATGGAGGACTAGATTAATTTGCAAATTAACAGACCTTCCCTGAAACATATAGGATCACTGTCCCAAAAGCCCAAAAGGTTCTAGACCTTTGGAGATGCTCTAACTACTGATTTTCCGATGCTTTACAACTATAAAGAGTAGATGGATTCTCCAAAGAAATTACTTTCATCATCGCGAAACGGACTGCGCCATTGCGATCGGGATATCAACAATACCCTAAATTCACTATCAATTTGTTTAATTTGGATATTCGGCGAATTTGATAAGTTTAGCGATGCAATCGACGGGCAAAACGAGAAAATGACACACAAATCGAGACATTTTTTTAGGCTGATTGAAACCTCACTGCCCTCTTGAATTAATGCATAAGTGATAAAGCATCAAAATGGTTTTCAGTTTAAAAAAAAATTTCTAGCAAAAGTAGGTGCCAAAAAAAATCAAATCTGCTTTAAATGTTAATAAATGCATTACCTTATTTATCCCTGTTGTTTCTCTGTGCAGCTGGCCTCAAACGCACCAAATTGCCCTTAAAAAAAAACTGACAGAACACTAATGAAGCAATTAATTTAAAATCCTTCCTAGAAAAATTTGGAGGCCAAATAGAGGAAAATGTCATGTATAATCTACTGTGCATTTAATATCTCATCTTATTTTATGCAAATTCAGCACTATTGTGTGCCCAATGTTACAAACTGAGCCTTACTATCTTCGTTATTAAAACGAAGTCAACAGAAAATCATTGGTAGTTAATTTTCCTCTCCTACGTCTGGCCAAAACAAAAGTTCCAACTCCCGTGGTCTTATGCCCCTTCCTTTTCTTGCTATGGTTGTACAAGTTCCTCCAAAAATCTGTGACATTTCTTGGGAGAATAGACCTACTAGATGCAAGAGGTCTACAACGAAAAAAAAAAAAAAAACCTTTCTCTGATCCTCTTCCTCTCCGGCTCCAACAGTAGAAAAGGAAGGTTCGAATTTCCTTTCTCTTCTGGGATCTTCTTGCCTGTCATTAGGAAACTCTTGACAACCTCCCACTATATTAACTCTTCTGCTGTCCTCGCTTCAAGGGACCTAAAAAAAAAACACTTCTTCCCTCACCCCTTTCTCAGCAGAAAACTCCACAGCCCCTCCTACACCAGCCTTGGCCACCAAACATAGCTTCCTCCCTCTTCATTTCGTCCACAAGAAGCTTCACGTCAGAAAGCTTTCACCCGACCCCAACACTTCCCTTGCCTCCTCTACTCTACGTTTAACCTCAATCTTCCAGCCGAACTCAACAGATGAAAGTTTACTTGCTTTTGACTTTTCTCTGAAAGCTATATGAAAATTTTATGATCCTTCTTTTAAATATATATATATATATATATATATATATATATATATATATATATATATATATATATATATATAATGATGAAGGTTTTGTTCACAAACAGGGTAGAGATATCCCAGAAAATGAAGGAAAATTCTAACTTAATTCCTTCTTTTTGCATACATGTTGTATTGGTGAAAGAGTTTGTTTGATAGTTATACGGCAATCCCACGACCTCTCAGCCAACAGTCGAAGCCTTTACAAACTTCAGCGGACCTTCAGCTTTCCGGCTAAAATTACCTCTGCCATCCCCATGGCTGCTTAAATCCCATTTCCCTGCCCAACATCCAAGTAACCCATGTGTTTCACGTGGAACCTTCTTGATTCCTACCCATAGTAAAGTCAAAATAATAATAATAAGAGGGCCACATGTGCATTTCATTATTGTCCTGTAGAAACTTTTTTTTTAACACAGAGATAATGAGTCTAATCAACTCAGCAATCTTATCCTCCTTCAATAGCTACACTCCAACATAGCTTACATCACATTCCACCTCTATAGTCTCTTAAAAATAAAAAGAGTTTTCTTTCATTTACTCTACTGAAACCATTCAGCCCATTTCTTTCACCTAAAGCCCATTCCTCTCATTCCACTACAGAAAATCACTTATGCTATTTCACATAGAATGCTATAACATTTTTTTTTTGTTCTCTGTACTTAGCAGTCCTTCTCTAGTCCAACGACTGCTTACAAAAATTTTGGTATTAGTTTAGAAATCTAGCATCAACAGTCCATTTTTTTTTAAGGGTCATTACTCAATCAGTCCGCTTGCACCACTCTCTAAATAGTCCATTCATAACAAAGTTGTAGCAAATCATTTTACCCTATGCCGAAACAACTCTGAGCTCATAATACTAGCACACTTTAAATTACCAAGGCCCAATAGCTTTTGTTGCAAGAAAGCATTGCCTAGATTCATTGAGTACTCTAAAGCCCAACTAATTCAGCCCACTCATCTCTCATTTTCCACACAAAAGAGGTCAAACAGTGAGCTCCTCCTTTATTATTTACCCTTTTTTAAAGATATACTAGCTGATGCATTTGATTCCATTAACATTTTGCTAGTCACCTGGTATTATCTTCGTCATCAATTCTATATATGTGTAAAAAAAAGGTTAAAAAAAAAAGAATAAAAAAAGATATTTTTTGTATCTCGCCGCCGCCATCCCTGCCGCCGACATGCAAAGGTATAATCTCTAAACTCAGATTTTCATTCTCGACATTGGCGGAGAACTAGCAAACCCCCTACGCGCTCACGTAGCGTTGTGGGGAGGGAAGCTAGTGCGACGCCTATGACGAGGCGGGAAATCGCATAAAATCCTATCTTCGATGCTCGCAACGAGCCAGCAAACCCCCTACGCGCTCACATAGCGTTGTAGGGAGGGAAACCGGTGCGGTGCTTACGACGAGGTGGATAATCCCTGGAGTGCTCATGTAGCACAAAGGGGGACAAAAAATAAGTACCTCCGAACGCTCACGTAGTGCAGAGGAGGGAAAGAAAATTACACTCTTTAATAACAAAAAAAACCCTTAAACGCTCATGTAGCGGGTGGGGATAAAAAAAATAATAATTTTGCAATCGTGGTGTCATTTTTGACACCTACCTGAAGCGCTCACGTAGCGTCGAGGGGAAATGTTGCCTCTTGGTTTTTCCCCTAAACGGGGGAGACGCCGAGAGGTTACCGAAATTTTCAACAAAATTGGGGACTTGGACTTGAATAAAATTTGCACAGCATGAGACTTATTTGAGATCAAATGATCAATAATTTAAACTTAAACTTGAATCAAATGAGCTAAATGTGAGAACTCAAATTTGATTTGGACTTGAACATGTTTGAACTCAAGCAAAGACTTGAGTTGGACCACAGGAAACTCGTACAATGAACGATGATGAATTGAACTTCATTTGGACTGAATGACATTAACTTAAATTTGGAATTAAATTCAAAAGAAACAAATGCAAAGAACTTTAACTTGAATTAAACTTGCAAAGACACAGGGGACCTGAACATAGAACTTGAATTCAATCAAACTACAAGAGGCTCAAATTTCCAAAGGCTTCAAAATATTTTGACTTAAACTTGAACCAAGATGATGACAAGTTTAAATTTCACTAAAAATGAAACCATGATTAATTGCAAAGGAACATATGTGAAATTTGCAATTGATAAGAAAACTTGCAAATACTATTTGCTTACAAGTAGTGATGACTTGTAGACAACGTGATTAAACTCTTTGCTATGATGCCTTTAATGGATAGCAAATGAAGGAAACATGCAACAAGTGTTCAAATTGAAATATGACATTCCCACAAGCAATATAAGTCAACATGCAAGCAAGAATCAAGTGGAAATGTAAATCTATCTTGAAAGTTAAACATAATTAAGACAAAAGAGCAATAAGGAACTTCATTTGAACGATGATATAATATTTCCAATGAAATATTGGGAGACTACCATTTTAATTGAGAAGCAAGTGGAAATGTATAAAACTTGTGGATCAATGGACTTGTAAGGTGTCATTCGCTCATGAATGATGATAACACAATATGACGATACAATGTCTTCAAGGGACTGCAAAATCCATATGCAATGGGCAATCAACCAGCTATGATACTTATCTCAATCATGTAGTTGAATAATGTGAGATAATTGCAACAATCGCAAGGAGGTACAATGAACATTATAGTTCGACAGTCAACCATAATCTACAAACAAACACATAAAGCTCTCAATGCATTCAAGTGACGAATAATGAAAACAAAATGGGCTCAGAGTATCCAGCCAAGTCTATTTGAGAATGATATTTGTATCGATCATTCAATCAAATACAATGAGAAAGATGCGACATGTAACTTGATGACAATCAAGTATCAACTATGCAATAGATAAAAAAAATTGAATGAAAATGAATAAACATGGAGAAGTGCAATATAGTCTCTATCGATAGCAATTCAATATACAAAAGAATGCATGAGTTTCCTACAAGCTGAAGAGTTCAATAGGCGACATATGAGACACCATCTGAAGGCAAGAGTGTTATGTCAACAATATATACAAATCACCTACAGACTGTTGCAATAGGAGGTGGTGAATAAATGATAGGATGTCCACACAGCTGACAACAATCAAATTGCTAGTAAATACATTGGCTTCTTACAAGCATTGAAGGGCAACATGTAATGAATGGCAATGAATAAGAGAGAAGTAGGTGTAAGTGAGGGTCTCATCAATCAGCTTGTATGTAAGGAGGGATGAATGCAATGCATACAACAACACTTCCAACACGAATATAACACAAATATAGTAACTCGTTGATCGACGTATAAGAAGATTGTTGATGGAGATAGCATAGTTAGGTGTCAACATCAAATTGTTAATAAAAATAATGATTTTTCCCACAGTAAATTATAGTAAAAATACAACAGACCACAACAAGTGTAACAAATGGATAAGAACATACAAGCTCCTATGAGCTGTTATAGAAGATCCGTTGTACACTCAATAGGCTGTCCACAAGAAAAATGTTAGATGACTAAAACAAATGTAAATGCCTATGGGCCATTCAAAGAGACCCGTTGTGCACCTAATACGTCACCCATAAGAAAGATACAAGGGAACTGCAGCAAATGCAAGCACCTACGAATAAAAGTAGGAGACTCGTCAATGCACTACGATCCACCTACATAAAGCAACAAGTAGTGCACGATAGTCCACCTGTACAAAGCAGCAAGTAACTCTATTCAGAAGTTGCTACGCCACGCCACCGAATCCGCAACATTTATGCAAGCGGACATAAGGAATTTATAAATATTATTATAATACCCCTGCACATGCACCGTAGTTTGTATACACATAGGTACAAAAGGGGTAAATGTAATCTTAGACCCGCAAGGGCCCCGACGAGCGTGTTATTGGTACACACGTGTCGTCTAAGGATGCTGCGCGGGTTATTAAATTTAAACCCGATCCTCCTAAGCAGGTAAAAAGGAGTAGACAGTGTATAATTATAAAATGCTCTCAAACACCGCATGGGCCCCGGCGAGCGTCTTGTGGGAACACACGTGACGTCTAGGGATGTTGCGTGGGTCAACAAGTGAATTCAAGTTCGAATCCGATCCTTCTATATGGATCAATAGAAGTCAACAGGATTCGAACCATCAGACAAATACACGATTGTGGCGGCCGATATATTTATTTTTATACATTCATATTATGCCTTTAAGACCTAAAATCAATAGAATTAACTAACAAAGGCACAAAGCCTATGAGATACCCGATCCTCTGTCAACATCCAGATAGAGTCGACAAGGTTCAAACTACAAATGAAAATGCTCCCAAACACCCCGATGATGACCGTGTTGAATGTTTATCTTAACCGAAGGGGTTCATAAATACTTTCAAATGCCACCAAAACTCCAAAACTCTACAAAATCCAAAATCCCAAAATCCATCTATTTAAAAATAAAATCCATCCATCAACACTTAAAGCAAACTTCATCCACCATCCGTAATAGTTTGTCGGGGTGGACAAATTGAAAAATACTTCAGCTTTGTCGGGGTGGACAAATTGAAAAATACTTCAGCTCACAAAGAGCTAATGCCTGGTCGAAAATATCACTAGGATCCATTCTCAAACAATCTCCTGCCAGTAAGGACGTGGTACGTGTCCTCTAACCGACGGTTTTGCCGTCAAATGGCACCGCAGGATAAACGGTTATGACCCAGGGCCCTCTGAACCAAGTGGTTTTGCCGTCAAATGGCACCACGAGATACCGGTTATGGCCAGAGTCAATATGCTCCTTATTGGCATCAAATCTTTGAGATATGAATCAATAGGATATTATCGATAGGGCACAAAGCCCTCTGTTAGCTAAGGTGAATTCAAATTTGTCCCCTTAGGTAAATATTCATCCCAGGTCTACAAGGTCCCCTTGGACGAAGCAACCCATGGCTGCCGACAAGGATCCTTCTGTCAGGTTGGGTCAACTACCTCCTCTGACTAAGTAGATTAAGGACCAAGATGGCCCAGGACGACGGAACCATGGGATCTTGATCGAGTCCATCATCCATTCCCCCACCATTCGCTTTAAGTGTGAGATGATGCAATTTCTATTTTAAATATCAAATTCTCCAAATTTCCAAACTCATGCTGCTATTATATGTCAGATAACACGTATATTCTACGTATCTGATCGACGACTAGTCTTAATCAAAAGTTCTCTCTCGTGATCGGGAGGGGTAATTAACTATAGGGGCTTGCGCCTATAGGAAACCAGAACTCAGATCATAAAGTCCTCACAAAATGAGGGCGAAATCTCTGGGTAGTGTCTTATCTACAAACTCATCTGCCTTCCAAAATTTACCCCGGAATTTATCCCGTTAAAACTCCCTCGCCAAATAAAAAGCAACAATCAATCGCGCGGCGAGAAGGCCGGGGCCGAATTTTTGGAGCCCATAGATTTGCGGGTCTAAGATTATATTTCCCTTGTGTACATATGTGTATACAAACTACGGTGCATGTGCAGTGGTATTATAATAATATTTATAAACGCCTTATGTCCGCTTGCATAAATGTTGCGGATCCGGTGGCGTGGCGTAACAACTTCTGAATATAGTTACTCGCTGCTTTGTACAGGTGGAC
The DNA here is from genome assembly GCA_019514585.1 of Dendrobium officinale. Lineage (NCBI taxonomy): Eukaryota > Viridiplantae > Streptophyta > Magnoliopsida > Asparagales > Orchidaceae > Dendrobium > Dendrobium officinale. Next base: position 5,387,432 of record CM033700.1, read on the forward strand.
TGTCGTGCACTACTTGTTGCTTTCTGCAGGTGGATCGTAGTGCACTGACGAGTCTCCTGCTTTTATTCGTAGGTGTTTGCATTTGTTGCAGTTCCCTTGTATCTTTCTTATGGGTGACGTATTAGGTGCACAACGGTCTCTTTCAACGGCCCATAGGCATTTACATTTGTTTTAGTCATATGACATTTTGCTTGTGGACAGCCTATAGAGTGTACAACGGATCTTCTATAATAGCTCATAGGAGCTTGTATGTTCTTATCCATTCGTTACACTTGTTGTGGTCTGTTGTATTTCTACTATAATTTACTATGGGAAAAAATCATTATAATTATTAACAATTTGATGTTGACACCTGACTATGCTATCTCCATCAACAATCTTCTTATACGTCGATCAGCAAGTTACTATATTAATGTTATATTCGTGTTGGAAGTGTTGTTGTATGCATTGCATCCATCCCTCCTTACATACAAGCTGATTGATGAGACCCTCATTTACACCTACTTCTCTCTTATTCATTTACATTCATTACACGTTGCTCTTCAATGCTTGTAAGAAGCCAATGTATTTGCTAGCAATTTTATTGTTGTCAGTTGTGTGGACATCCTGTCATTTATTCACCACCTCCTGTTGCGATAGTCTGTAGGTGATTTGTATATATTGTTGACATAACACTCTTGCCTTCAGATTGTGTCTCATATGTCGCCTATTGAACTCTTCAGCTTGTAGGAAACTCATGCATTCTTTTGTATATTGAATTGCTGTCGATAGAGACTATATTGCACTTCTCCATGTTTATTCATTTTCATTCATTTTTTTTTATCTATTGCATAGTTCATACTTGATTGTCATCAAGTTACATGTCGCGTCTTTCTCATTGTAGTTGATTGAATGATCGATACAAATATCATTCTCAAATAGACTTGGCTGGATACTCTGAGCCCATTTTGTTTTCATCATTCGTCACTTGAATGTATTGAGAGCTTTATGTGTTTGTTTATATATTATGGTTGACTGTCGAACTATAATGTTCATTGTACCTCCTTGCGATTGTTGCAATTATCTCACATTATTCAACTACATGATTGAGATAAGTATCATGAGCTGGTTGATTGCCCATTGCATATAGACTTTGCAGTCCCTTGAAGACATTGTATCGTCATATTGTGTTATCATCATTCATGAGCGAATGACACCTTACAAGTCCATTGATCCACAAGTTATACATTTCCACTTGCTTCTCAATTGAAATGGTAGTCTCTCAATATTTCATTGGAAATATTATATCATCATTCAAATGAGATTCCTTATTCCTCTTTTGTCTTAATTATGTTTAACTTTCAAGATAGATTTGCATTTCCACTTGATTCTTGCTTGCATGTTGACTTATATTGCTTGTGGGAAGGTCATATTTCAATTTGAACACTTGTTGCATGTTTTCTTTATTTGCTATCCATTAAAGGCATCATAGCAAGGAGTTTAATCATGTTGTCTACAAGTCATCACTACTTGTAAGCAAATAGTATTTGCAAGTCTTCTTATGCATTGCAAATTCCACATATGTTCCTTTGCAATTAATCATGGTTTCATTTTTAGTGAAATTTAAATTATCATCATCATGGTTCAAGTTCAAGTCAAAATCTTTTGAAGCCTTTGGAAATTTGAGCCTCTTGTAGTTTGATTGAATTCAAGTTCTATGTTCAGGTCCCCTGTGTCCTTGCAAGTTTAATTCAAGTTAAAGTTCTTTGCATTTATTTCTTTTGAATTTAATTCCAAATTTAAGTTAATGTCATTTAGTCCAAATGAAGTTCAATTCATCATCGTTCATTGTAAGAGTTCCCTGTGGTCCAACTCAAGTCTTTGCTTGAGTTCAAACATGTTCAAGTCCAAATCAAATTTGAGTTCTCACATTTAGCTCATTTGATTCAAGTTTAAGTTTAAATTATTGATCATCTGATCTCAAATAAGTGTCATGCTGTCCAAATTTTATTCAAGTCCAAGACCCCAATTTTGCTGAAAATTTCGGCATCCTCCCGGCGTCTCCCCTGTTTAGGGAAAAAACCAAGAGGCAACCTTTCCCCTCGACGCTACGTGAGCGCTTCAGGTAGGTGTCAAAAATGACATCACGATTGCAAAATTATTATTTTTTTATCCCCTCCCGCTACATGAGCGTTTAATGGTTTTTTTTTTTTTATTTTTGTTATTAAAGAGCACAATTTTTCCCCCTTCTGCACTACGTGAGCGTTCGGAGGTACTTATTTATGTCCCCCTTTGTGCTACATGAGCACTCCAGGGATTATCCACCTCGTCGTAAGCACCGCGCCGGTTTCCCTCCCTACAAAGCTACGTGAGCGCGTAGGGGGTTTGCCGGCTCGTTGCGAGCGTTGATGATAGGATTTTAGGCGATTTCCCGCCTCGTCATAGGCGTCGCACTAGCTTCCCTCCCCACAACGCTACGTGAGCGCATAGGGGGTTTGCTAGTTTGCCGCCAATGTCGAGAATGAAAATCTGAGTTTAGAGATTATACCTTTGCATGTCGACGACAGGGATGGCGGCGGCGAGATACATAAAATCTCCTTTTTATTCTTTTATTTAACATTTTTTTACATATATATATATATATATAATTGATAACGAAGATAATACCAGGTGACAAGCAAAATGTTAATGGAATTAAATTCATCAGTTAGTATATCTTTAAAAAAGGGTAAATAATAAAGGAGGAGCTCACTGTTTGACATCTTTTGTGTGGAAAATGAGAGATGAGTGGGCTGAATTAGTTCGGCTTTAGAGTACTCAATGAATCTAGGCAATGCTTTCTTGCAACAAAAGCTGTTGGGCCTTGGTAATTTAAAGTGGGCTGGAATTTATGAGCTCAGAGTTGTTTCGGCATAGGGTAAAATGATTTGTTACAACTTTGTTATGAATGGACTATTTAGAGAGTAGTGCAAGCGGGCTGGTTGGGTAATAGCCCTTAAAAAAATGGACTGTTGATGCTAGATTTCTAAACTAATACCAAAAATTTTGTAAGCAGCCGTTAGACTAGAGAAGGACGGTTAAGTATAGAGAACAAAAAAAAAATGTTACAGCATTCTATGTGAAATAGCATAAGTGATTTTCTGCAGTGGAATGAGAGGAATGGGCTTTAGGTGAAAGAAATGGGCTGAATGGTTTCAGTAGAGTAAATGAAAGAAAACTCTTTTTATTTTTAAGAGACTATAAAGGTGGAATGTGATGTAAGCTATGTTGGAGTGTAGCTATTGAAGGAGGATAAGGTTGTTGAGTTGATTAGACTCATTATCTTTGTGTAAAAAAAAGATTCTACATGACAATAATGAAATGCACATGTGGCCCTCTTATTATTATTATTTTGACTTTACTATGGGCAGGAATCAAGAAGGTTCCACGTGAAACACATGGGTTACTTGGATGTTGGGCAGGGAAATGGGATTTAAGCAGCCATGGGGATGGCAGAGATAATTTGAGCCGAAAAGCTGAAGGTCCGCTAAAGTTTGTAAAGGCTTCGACTGTTGGCTGAGAGGTCGTGGGATTGCTGTATAACTATCAAGCAAACTCTTTCACCAAAATAGTTAAATTCATGGAACCCTCAAAATATTTAATAAGAAATTGTAAGTACTATTCCTCCATGTAAGGAAATTAAAGAAGCAAACGCCACCCGATACTATAGTAATCATAAAAGAAGGCCTCAGTATTGTATCAATCAACAAAGGCTCTCAAAGTATAGCAATCCTAGGTAATAAGGAATCTCAACATTGAAGCAATTAAAGGATACTACAGCAATCTAAGGCAATAAGGAATCTCAACATTGCAGCAATTAAAGGATATTATAGCATTCATCGAGTACTGTAACAATCAACAGTTACCATAACAATCAAAGACTTTCTTGAGGATCCAGAATTATAACAAAGTTAGCAAAACTATGATAATCAAAGACATCCTGGTTTGCATCATTCTAATTGACTTGGAAAATTTTGGCTCCGGTTAATTAAAGATTGGATATTTATCATGCAAATCTAGCAAAGTTGATATGCTTCCAACAAGGTAGCCCATGAATCGTCACAAATAAACCTTTCATCCCAAGATACAAGAAACCTGTGGCACTCACTAATAATTGTGAAAAAATTCATGTACAAAAGATGACTTCAAGAACAAAAAGATTGAACTAGTCTAGTAAAGAGATGGATGTGAATTTGCAATGAGAAAATCAAAAGAGAGACGAATCCACAATACTAGCAAAAGGTTCATGAAATAAGCTTAAATTAGATACAATGATGCTTAGAATACTATCATAGCTTTCAAAATTTCTATTTCAGAAGTATTCATCCCAATGTATTGTATGGTAGGGGTGTAAGTGAGCCGAGCTGGCTCGCGAGCTGGCTCGAGCTCGACTCGTTTATGGGCTCTCGAGCCGAGCTTATCGAGCTCACGAGTCGAGCTCGAGCTCAAACTTTCACCTGTTGAGTTCGGCTGGAAGATTGAGGTTAAACGTGGAGTAGAGGAGGCAAGGGAAGTGTTGGGGTCGGGTGAAAGCTTTCTGACGTGAAGCTTCTTGTGGACGAAATGAAGAGGGAGGAAGCTAGGTTTGGTGGACAAGGCTGGTGTAGGAGGGGCTATGGAGTTTTTTGCTGAGAAAGGGGTTAGGGAAGAGGTCTTTTTTTTTTTAGGTCCCTTGAAGCGAGGACAGCGGAAGAGTTAATATAGTGGGAGGTTGTCAAGAGTTTCCTAATGACAGGCAAGAAGCTCCCAGAAGAGAAAGGAAATTCGAACCTTCCTTTTCTACTGTTGGAGCCGGGGAGGAAGAGGACCAAAGAAAGGTTTTTTTTTTTCGTTGTAGACCTCTTGCATCTAGTAGGTCTATTCTCCCAAGAAATGTCACAGATTTTTGGAGGAACTTGTACAACCATAGCAAGAAAAGGAAGGGGCATAAGACCACGGGAGTTGGAACTTTTGTTTTGGCCAGACGTAGGAGAGGAAAATTAACAACCAAGGATTTTCTGTTGACTTCCTTCTAATAACGAAGATTGTAAGGCTCAGTTTGTAATATTAGGCACACAACAGCACTGAATTTGCATAAAATAAGATGAGATATTAAATGCACATTAGATTATACATGACATTTTTCTCTATTTGGTCTCCAAATTTTTCTAGGAAGGATTTCAAATTAATTGCCTCATTAGAGTTCTGTCAGTTTCATTTTAAAGGCAATTTGGTGCGTTTGAGGCCAGCTGCAACAGAGAAACAACAGGGATAAATAAGGTAATGCATTTATTAGCATTTAAAGCAGATTTGATTTTTTTTTGGCACCTGCTTTTGCTAAAAAAAAAATTAACTGAAAATCATATTGATGCTTTATCACTTATGCATTAATTCAAGAGGGCAGTGATGTTTCAATCAGCCTCCAAAAAAAAAGTCTCGATTTGTGTGTCATTTTCTCATTTTGCGCGTTGATTGCCTCGCAAAATTTGTCGAATTCGCCGAATATCCAAATTAAACAAATTGATAGTGAATTTAGGTATTGTTGATATCTCGATCGCAATGGCGTAGTCCGTTTCACAATCGGACGCCGTTTGAGCACGCCGAGAGTAATGTTTACATGTGGACCATCTCAATTTGCGTGCACCAGCTCAATTAAATAAATTGGTAGTGCATTTAGGGTGTTACTGATGTTCCGGACACAACGATGCAGTCCGTTTCACGATCGGACGTCGTTTGAGCAGCCTCGCACTTTAATTTCGGGTGTCGGTCATCTCTTTTGACAGATCTCGTCCGATTCGATAGCAAGGGGGCTTGACCTAGCAGAATTTGATGTCCTGATCGCGACGGCGCCATCCGTTTGGCAATCATAGGTCGTTTGATCCTTCAAGTGACACGTGGGGCTAAGGCGCATATCGCTTTACTCACCAGTTTGGCCCTTTCGTAAGTGGTTTGAGGTGTCGGGGTCAACAAGGACCCAAAATTTCAGCGAGAAAGGAATATTTTCTATGTTTCTGCTACATGTTAACAAAGCAGGGCATTTAGGCCAAGGTAAGTGTTCAACGCAAACAACTTTGAACATAAAATGATATTTCTATTACATAGAAAACCATAACAAAACTCTAGAAATTAGATAATATGCTCTTTACAATTACAATACAAATGATGCATAGGCAGAATTCCGGCGCCAGTCGACAGTTGGGCAGAATTTCAACATAAGTTGACAGTCGGGTGAAAGTCCGGCGGTGGTCGAGGAGGAGTTTCTTCCTTCTCTTCCTTTTCTCCCTTCACTTCTCTTCTTGCTTGGGGTCCCCTCTCAAGAGAAATGAGGAGACTATTTATAATTTTCTGAGAGTGGCACGGCCAGTAATAGGAGGAAGATCAGGGGTAAATTGGGAGTGATTTGAATAGATGGCCGATGTATAATCCCTTGATCATGGACCGTTTATTGAGCATTTGTATGCCTTACTGATATCGGAATTCGGCAATCTTGGTCTCGTTGGATTCGTCTCGTCAAGTTGCTCGATTCGGCTATAAGCACGCCATATTTGGAAACTGTTTGGTAATCCAAATTATGGATTTAACCTTCCAAATGTGGTTTGGGTCTTTGATTTGGACTTATTTGGGCTCGGATTGAGTTGAATTTGGTGTCGTTCGTATTTCCGAGAAGTTCAGTTCGACTGTAAGTTTGCTGAAATTAGAGTTTAGATGGTCCTGAATTTAATTTTTGAAGTTTCCAACTTGATTTTGTCACGAGATTCGTGCCCGATCCAGATAATTTTATGATGATATATCAATTACCAATGAAAAGAATATCATGAAAATAAATAAGCATTGTATATTTAAGTATGATTATAGTTGTATATCAAAAAAGAAGGATCTACAGTGCTAAAAATAAATCCTTGCTTCTATAGGTAACTGGCGAAGGTGTCATACCATTGGTGAGGTGCTTATCTAAGTCTATAAATAGCCTTTTGCAATAGTCATACATTCCCCGCATTCTATACATTTTTAAAACTTGGAGGTTGAGCCATGTAAATTGTTTCACCAAGTATACCATGAAGAAAGTCATTGGAAACATATAACTGCAAAGCTATCCAGCTGAAATGTAGAGCAATTGAGAGGAGCTAGATACAAGGCATCCTAGCAATAGAACTAAATGTTTCATCGTAGTTTATGAGATGTTCTTGTTTGTAATCTTAAGCAACAAGACAAGCTTCATAACGTGCAACCATACCATTAAATTAAGTTTGCCTATGAAAATCTACTTGCTATTTAGCATGTTTTGCTATGAAGATGGTGATACTAGACTCCATGTGCCTTGAACCTAAAGGGCATGAAACTCTCAAGACATCACCTGCCTCCATTCGAGAAACTTTGCTGCAGTGGTGTAACAAGTTGGAATAATAAGAGTGGTTATGACATGAGTAAGATTAAGAATGTGTCTTGATTTGAAAGATTCAATTTTTGATCTTGTGGTCAGGCATTTCTGCGAGTAACTAAGAGATGTGAGTGCTAAGGCTGGAAATGTTATGGTTGCAGTGGAGAAGAAATTGGAGAAACAACTGGTGGAATGGGAAATGTGGGTTGAGGGAAGTGGGCCTTGTGATGAATTGGAAATGGAGGTTGTGGAGTGTTTGATAGGGATGATACATACATGGCCCAAGGTAAGGAGAGATTATTATGTGCGGACACCAGACACAGCTTACCGTCCAGAGGCCAATCAGGTGCAGCCACGTCATTCAGTACCGAGCATTACTGAGCTCAGAACCGAGCAGTACCGTGGCACATTTTCATTGGGCTCTGGACGGCATTCGGAGTCCACATAGAATAATGCATCCAAGTTAAGAGGCATAGAAGCAATGACAGAGGACGTTCTGCAATGACAACTAAGACTTTCAGATGAAATGCTAGTTTCATCAAAGGACATAACAGGAAACGAGTGTTTTTCCCTTGAGCAGGTTGTAGCATTTTTAACTTTCATGAAAAGAAGCATACCAAACAAATATATAGTAAAGCAATTTTGGAATCAATATTAAGAGAATGAACTTGTAATCAAAGATAGCAATTGCAGCCAAAGGCTTTAAAATGCGAATATTGTGGTGGTCTATTATATAATGGCTTATATGAAAACCGAAATTTAGTCACTCAGGAAGATAAGTGATTGATATATATAGCAATGAAATGGGAGTCAACCCAAAGATGATGAGGGAGACCTGCTTCTATAAAGAGAGTTTGAGCAATTTCAATTATACAATGATGCTTCTTCTTGGCAATAGCATTCTGTTTAGGAGTGTAGGGATAGCTAAATTTATGTTTAATACCCATTGAGATAGAAGATTTTTAAGAATTTGTTCTTGGATGTTTCGCTGCCATTAATTCACATAATTTTGATTGACCATACTTGGCTGATTTTCAATCAATGTTTTAAATTGAATGAACCTTTGAGTTGAGTCAGATTTGTTGGACATAGGAAAGAGAAAACAAATTCTAGAAAAATCATTAATAAATGATCATAAGATTTGTAGCATAGAGTGTATTATGAAAGATGTTCCCAATATATCAAAATATATAAGTTCCAGAAGTAATGTAGGTAATTGTCTTTGACGGAAAAAAAGGGAAGTTTGTGATGCTTCGCTTGGTGGCATGAGTTACAAGTATATGTACTAGAGGAAATACAAAGAGAAGGATGTTGTTTAGCTAATAAGAGATCCTTGATAGTGTAGCCAATGGCATCAAAGAAAATGGAACAATCATTTTCAAAGTGAGTTTGTGAACCAAAAAAAAATTGAAAACATGAAGAAGCAGTTTACAAAGAAGTTTAAGATGGGACATTGAAAGAAGCCCTTCAATTGTGGTTAAAATCGATGTTGACTGGCCATTTTTGATAAACACTTGCTCTTTGTCTCGATATAAGATAGGTTGCTTAAGACAATTGGAATTGGTTGTGAGATGTGAACTGGCATCGGAGCTAAATGCTAGTTGTCATTGGAGTAAAAATCAACAACAAATAAAGCTTGCTGAATAGTCCTAAGGGAGGAGTAAGTGAGATTGATATGATGCCAACATTGAGAAGCCAAGTGACCTCCCTAACCAAATATTTGACATGTAATTTGATTAGAACAAAACAACTGTTGTTGGACAAATTGGATGAGTGACCTCCTCAAGTGGATGGATCGGAGTAACTACAACAACTACAAAAGAAATTGGGAAAAAGACCCATCCTCTAGATTCAAGAAATGGAGAGAGCCACAATGGGATCAATAGTTTGAGCATTTTGATCTTCACAAGTGGCTTCATTATCAATATTAATTTCTTCATTACACTGGAGAGAATAGAAATCATCCAAACATGTAGGTTGGAGAGAGGTACAAAAGGTTGTTTTGAAAGCTTTATAGTTAGGAGATAAACCATTAAGAATATATAGGATGATATCTTTAAGATCAATGGTAGAACCAACTAGGGGTGTAAGCGAGCCGAGCCGGCTCGAACTCGACTCGTTAACGAGCTCGCGAGCCTTGCTTATCGAGCTTCGAGCTCGAGCTCGAGCCTACAATCAAGCTCGAATGATAAACGAGCTTGAGTTTGAGCTCAACCCGACTCGACTCGAAAGCTTATCAAGCTACTCGATATATATATATATATATATATATATATATATATATATATATATATATATATATATATATATATATATATATATATATATATATATATATATATATATATATATATATATATATATTATAATATTATTTTTTTTATAATATTTGAAAGCTTATTTTATAAAAAAAACTATCCACAGCTACAGTTTTTCAAACGAGCTCGAGCTTTCGAGTCGAGCTCGAGCTTGATATTTCCTAAACGAGTTGAGCTCGAGCCCACTTATCGAGCTCAAACTCGAGCTCGAGCTCGAGCTTATTAGGGATTAAACGAGCTAGGATTGATAAGGCAAATACTCGACTCGACTCGACTCGACTCGTTTACACCCCTAGAACCAACTAATGCGATATTATTAGCCTTCGTTTTAACCTCCAATAGAACTTGTGTAATATATTGATTATTCACTGAGAGGTTGTGAAGTTCGTTTTTTTGTTGAATAACTATGGAGCAATTTGTCAACTATAAAAGCCTCTCAATTAAGAATATAGGCAATTATTGTGGTGTATAAAGCTGCAATGAGATTTTGGTCTATGATCATCCATGTAGCATAATGAGAGTTGTGAGAAATGTGATTAGCTTCATCAGCTATCTATTTAAATGGGTAAGAAATAGACCCATCGAGATATCCACTAAACCCATTTGCCTTGAATAGTTTCAGGACCTGAGATCTTCATGTGAGATAGTTGCCAGGGGTGAGTTGAATCGGAACAATGGTTTGAAGTTAGACCTAAAAATTTGTAGGGTAGAATGAATTGTAATTTCATTCATCTTAAGCAAGGATGGATCTTCTGTTTCTACTGCATTCATGTTCAAAGTTGCTAAGACATCCATGGAAAAGCTGAGAAAGGAAGAAATGAAAGTTACCAAAGAGCCCGAAGAACTAAGACAAAGAAGACATGAAATTGGTGAGGTTCCATTGGTCTTTTTTTTTGCTCTAATACATGAAGAAGATAGAAAGCTACGAAAGGTTTTTAATAAATTAGAAAAGATGATGATAGTATCCATCCCAATACAAGTAACTTGGTAATGTATAACAAATACTAGCAGCTTTTTGGAGCTTTGATAGAAAGACCATTTTACAGCAATTCTATTTTAGATGACAGAGTTTGTTTTTTTCAATGATTGTGATTGGTTCATCAGATGGTGTAGATGTAAATGAAAGAAGTGGTGGTTGTGATGGAGAGGAACATTGGCAGCTATTTTGATATTGTTCAATAAATTCACTAACTGCTCATGAAATAGGATTCCTATCCTTTTTTCTTATGGGGATGGCGAAAGATAATTGCAATTGTTAGTGTATGTAGGTATATATGCTAGTTCACGCGCTCGAAGGCCGGTTCTCTAGCAAGAGGAAAGGCCCCTCTATCAGTTGAACTACACGGCTCAGCTCCCATCCTATCCCCTCTTCTCATTGCAGAAAAAAAAATATCCAGATAAAACATCATGGGTTTGAAATTTGCCTCACCTCACCGAAGAGCATATCTCTATTCTTCTTCAGAAGCTCCAAAACCTTCATAGGAAACCCATCACCGTTAGAACAAACGCGTACAAGAAGAGATGGACGTAGAGAGAAAAAAAAAGTTACCCTCTTAATTTTTCCGATGTTCTCCAAGTCCTCAGGGCTGGCATCCTCCTCCAACTTGCTCGATGCACTAAGGCCTGTCTTCTCCTCCTCAATCTCAACATTCACCTCAACGCCGGGAACGCCCAGCTCAGTCTCTTCCTTTCCGACAGCGCTGAGTATGAATGATAGTTTTCGGCGGCGGATGCGTTGCGGCTGCGAGAAAGCGATGATGGAAGTTCCAAAGAGAGAGGAGAGAGATCTGAAAGGGATAGGATTAAGAATGAAGGGCGGGGCTTCGAATGCAGAAAGCGGGAGGCGAAGGGCCATTTCAGTAGCTCGGCGGCGATGAGGTGAATGTCCCGGCGGAGGTTTAGCGATAGGTGCTGGTTTTATCCGCAGCTACTGAACTGTTGGATCATTCTCATGGCTGCCTCACTAGAGTCCACTGCCGGACACGACTTCTTTCTTGGTTTAATTTGGTTAGTTTTTTTTTTTTTTTTGGACATAATTTGGTTAGTTTTATTCTTCAGATAGCTGAGAAACCCAGCTCAGCTTGTATAATGGTTAAGAGTTTTTATTATTAATTAAGAGATTATGAATTAAAATTTTAACAGGAATGTGAGTTTATTTTGATTTACTCCAACGTAAAAAATATTAGAGCTGACAAAATGGTACATTTCTACATTAACACTAATTATTTTCAAATACTTATAAAAAATTTTGGGTTCTTAAGACCTAAAATAAAATTATGGGCAATAATGATGTTTAAAATTCAAATTTTATTTAATAATTGTTCAAGTTTTAGGCTTTGTTTGGGACGGTTTTTTGTTGTTTTCTAAAACATTTTTTAGTACAAAAGTTTTAGTTCATTTTGAACTAAAATTTGTTTTTGAAAGTAGCAAGAAAGTTGTCCCAAACGAAGCCTTAATCTACTTGAAATTAAAATTGATATGAACAAGTTAAATATAGCATACAACAACAACAACATGAAGCCTTTGTCCCACTACGTGGGGTCGACCATATGAATCATTTTTCGCCATTGTGTCCTGTTAAAAGTAAAATTCTCATTTAAATCTAATAAAAAAATATCATTTATAATATTTTGTAACCAAATTTTTTTGGTCTACCTCTATCTTTCTTAACATAAGTCAAATCTAATACCTCAACTTTCCTAACAGGGTCATCATAAGGCCTCCGTTTAATATGGCCAAATCATCTAAGACGACTCTCTTTAATATTATCTTCCACTGGAGCTACTCCAACCATTTCACGTATATGCTCATTTCATATCATATCTCTAAGGGCAAAGCCACTCATCCACCTAAGAATCCTCATCTTTGCAACACTTAACTTAGTATAATGCATCTCTTTTAATGGTCAACATTTGACACCATAAAGCATTGCAGGTCTCACCACCATCTTATAGAATTTTCCCTTAAGTTTGGGGGACTTTTCTATCGCACAACAAGCCCGATGCATTCCTCCACTTCAACCATCCAACTTGAATTCTACTAATAATATCCTCATTTATTTCACCATCGCTCTGAACAATAGATCCAAGGTATCTAAAACGTATATTCTTATTAATGACTTGGTCGCCCAAAGTCACAATCCCCTCACTTGGTCTATTGATACTAAAATTATACTCTATATATTCATTTTTAGATCTACTCAAGCGAAAACCTTTAGACTCTAAGGTTAACCTCCATAATTCAAGTTTACCTTCAACTCCCTCTCTAGTCTTTCCGACAAGAAGAATATCATCAGCAAAAAGCATACACCAAGGTACATCCTCTTGCAAATGTCTAGTGAGAACATCCATGACAAAAGCAAAAAGATATGGACTTGAGGCTGATCCTTGATGTAATCCAACTGAAATAGGAAAATATTGGTCAAACCACCTTGTGTTTGAACACAAGTAATAACTCTTGCATACATATCTTTAATGATTTTAATATAAGCATTATTAACTCCTTTCTTTTCAAGAACTCTCCATAGCACTTCTCTTGGAACTTTATCATATGCTTTCTTTAAATCAATAAATATCATATGTTGATCCTCCTTATTCTCTCTATATTTCTCCATCAAACCTCTCAATAAATGTATGACTTCCATAGTAGACCTACCCGGCATGAATCCAAATTGATTTTGAGAAACATTAGTATCACACCGCAACCTACGCTCTATAACTCGCTCTCATAGTTTTAAAGTATGACACATTAACTTAATTCATCTATAATTCACAAACTCCTGTACATCACTTTTATTCTTAAAAATATGAATTAACACACTCAATCTCCACAAATCTGACATCTTTTTAGTCTTCAAAATAGTATTAAGAAGTTTAGTATGCTAAGAAATTCTTTCAATCTCCTAAACATTTCTACATCTCTATTACAATATCATCAGCTCCAATAACTTTTCCACACTTTGATCTCTTTAAAGCCTCTCTAACTTCAGTTTTACTAATACGTCAAAAAAAATAAAAATTTTTATTTTCATTTAGGGTGCTAAAGTCACTAAAGTCAATCGTAATTTTATAATATTCATTAAAAAGTTTAGCAAAGTATCTCATCCACTTTTGTTGAATATCATCTTCTAAAAAAAATTTTTTGATCTACATCCTTAATACACTTCACTTGAACTAAATCCTTACTACTCATATCTTTTTGTTTGGCTAACTTATACATATATCTTTATCCCTCCTTAGTACCTCATCTATTATATAAATCATTAAAAGCTAAGCTCTTTGCATCACAAATAGTTTTCTTAGATTCCTTATGAGACTCTTTATAGCTTTCACAATTATCTAAATTTGTACATCTAAACTAATTTTTATAACAAATCTTCTTATTTTTTATATTTTATTGCACTTTTGGATTCCACCATTAACTATATTTACTATTAATAGCTTTTTTTACTTCGAAACTTCAATCACATCTTTTGCAATGATCTTAATATCACTAGCCACCTTTTTTCATATAATATTAGCATCCTCATGTACAGACAAAATCTTAAGATTTAAAATCTTACTTTCAAAAATACTTTTGTTAATATTCTTTAAAGGCCTCCATCCAATCTTACAAAAATTATTTTACTTAAATTTTTTTTTTTTTTGCCCCTTTATCTTAAAGTCTAAAACTAATTATCGATGTTGTGTACATAAATTTTCATTCAAATTAACTTTGCAAACTATGCAATCTAAACGATCTAATTTTTTTATAAAAAAATAATCAATATGTGTTTTAATATATCCATTTTTCTAAGTGATAAGATGCTCATCTCTTTTCTTAAATAAGATATTAGCAATTAAAAAAATTATAAGCTAAAGAAAAATCTAATATGGTCTTACCACCTTCATTTGTCATTCCAAACTCATGACCATCATAAATACTTTTAAAATCATCCATCTCTCTACCAACATGTCCATTTAAATCTCCTCTAAGAAAAACTCTTTTTTCAAAAGGTATCTTTTATATTAATTATTCTAAGTCATTCCAAAATTTTAATTTTAAATACATATCCAAACATATTTGATGAGCAGAAGCACTTTAATATTAACAATTTTGTATCAACAATAATATTTAAAGTTATAATTATATCTTCAATTCTATTAATTTTTATAACATTATCCTTCAAACTCTTATCTATAATCACATATACACCATTTCTAGTACGACTTTTATCTGAATACCACAGTTTATTTCTTAAACTATTAATCTCCTTAGTCTTCTCTCCAACTCATTTAGTTTCTTAAATGCACAAAATATTTATCTTTCTATGAATCATAATATCTATTAATTATATTACTTTTTTTTAAAGGGAGCCTATATTCCAAGTTCATATCCTAGATTTAGTTTCATGGATTAGCTTCTTTGCTCACATCCGTCCTTGATGTGTGAAGCCTTGCTTATTTAACACTGCACTCATGTGCCGGTGCAGTGGCCCTTACATAATTATCGCTGTATTCAGGGCATACAACAAGTCGCTTCCAGGGGACACCCTAACATTAACATAATTTTTTAAAGGATTCATGTCATGATTATTCGACAAGTTTTACGTTGTTGTTGGCTAGCTAATGCAACCCTACATTTTTCTCATCCAGAACTTGAGACTTGGCAATGACAGTGTTAATAAGTTAAATATGGCATATTTGAAATAAATTCAATTTAATTCAAAATAGACATAAGATATATCATAATATATATATATATATATATATATATATATATATATATATATATATATATATATTCAGAGCATGTGCATCTCTAGAATTGATGAATATAGTGTTTTGAATTGATGAATATAAATAATATATTTTTCTATTCAGAGCATGTGTATCTATAGAACTTTATCGAGCTTGTAAGAATAAAGAATGTACACCGACTTCCTACAGTTATATTATCTCCTTAAGAATTAAATATATTTCATATCTTATGCCTAGGTATGATACATATTAATTTAGTATTCTTGGTTATGCCTGCATCTCTCCATCGAGGCTCCATATTACATCAAAATTTAATTACACATATGATCACTATATGCATTAAATTAAGATATGGTAATATTGAAAAATATTATTTTAATCATTTAAAGAATAAGAGAACTCATTAGTGCTACATATGATATTTACATCATTAATACAAAACTATATAATTTAGCTAGATATGAAGTAGAATTGAAGTAAACTAATTTTCATTAATAGCATGATAGAAAAAAAAAGGGATAGATATCACCAGAATGGTTCAATCGATCTCTTCTACACTCATTCTCTTTACTTACAGATTTGCTTCCACCAACATAAGTCAAACACTATAATGATGATGTCAAGTACGTACTTCTTTAAAGTCACTTAGTTATCACCCTAAGGAAAGTTCAAAGAAGCACTTTGAATTGTACTGAAGTTATCTAAGAGGCTAAACTTCCTTACAAATATAACACAATGACTATTTATAGGAAAATATAAATTAGGCAACAGGCACTGTGACACTAAAAAGATTGGTGCTGCTACAATATTGCTCTATCTTCAATGAGGTGCTTACTGATGTGGATCAATTACTTAGTGAACTGTCATGACATTTTGATGACAGACCGTGTCCTTGGGAAGTTACAATTGCAATGCCATGGCGCTGTTGACTTTCAAATGTTATAATGGCAGATGAACAATTTGGGAGCCGAGGCTTTATAGAGTGTGACGCTGCGGCATTGAACGACAGAGAACCTAGTATTGCAAAGTTGAACTTATGACATCACGACATGTCAGATAGAGATGTTGGCGTTGCAATGTCGATATTCTACTACTTTGACGGTGTCTTTGATGGTGATATCACATTGTTTGTTCTAATATTGTGGCGTTATATGAACTTAAAATTTTATGTTTTTTTTTTTAACTGAAACAACACATTTTCACTGGAAATATAACATATAAAATAACATTGTTTACACTTATCATCATGCGACAGTATTTGAGAGGAGATCCAGTGTCAATAACATCCGGGAAGAGTTCCACCGATAATCTGAGAACAGACGAAAGTTTGGCTATGGTTGGTGGACGGAAAGAGATCCAATGGCAACTGATGACAAGGTAGCTCCCCAACTTTTCTCGTTTTATTTTTCTCCCATCGTATGAAGAATGGTGACTATTTATAATTTTTGTGGAGTGGCATAACTAGTAAATGTGGAGAATATCAAGGATATGTTGGGAGTATTCTATAGGACAGTTCATAGTGATCCTCTTGATTATGAAGAATTATCAACCATTTAGATGTCCTAGAGATGTAAGAATTGAGTATTAATCTTGGGCTCGCTCGATTTGTCTTGTCGAGTCACTTATACATATTTTAACTTTATTTTGCCGAGTCACTTATATAATAAAGTGAAATGACTTTGAAATATTAATATACATATTTTGTACCAGAATAAAAAAAAATTATGTCATATATAATTAATTGTAAGCATCATATTACTTTTAAATTAACTAAATTATTAGTTAATATAATTATATTATTATTAAATATAATTAATTAAAATATTCAATAATACAGTTAAACTATTTATGAACTATAATAATAAATATTATAAAATTCCAATAATTTAACTATTTGTGTGATAATTTAGTTGCATTTGTATAACAATTTAGCTGTATTTAATAATTTGACTGTGTTAGTAATTAATACATAATAAGATACTTGAACTTAAATGATATATAACATAAAATAAGTTCATTCTATTAAAAAAAAATTATGACCTAATAATTTGGGAGATAAATGTTTGGATAGTTCAAAGTCATTTCACTTATTATCATATTATTAGCCAAAATAAAGTTAAAAAACTCCTCATAAATGTGTATAACATTTATTCAATGAAGAAAGGATAGAACTTGACGTCTTGACCTACAAGCTAAGGCTTTGTTTGGGATGATTTTTTTACTAATTTCTAAAGCAGTTTTTTTAGTACAAAAATTTTCAAAAAATTTTGTACTAGAAAACTATTTTAGACAATAGTAAGAAAGTTGTCCCAAACGACGGCTTTCTTGCTGCTTATTAAAGTTGTTTTATAGTACCAAAATTTTAAATTTTGATACTAAAAGCTACTTTAAAAAATAATAAGAAAACCGTTCCAAACGAAACTTAAATCATCGCACCAAAACATAATTTTCTTATCTAATGTGTGGTCTCATCATCAATTTGATTTGCCTATCAATTATCTTGAAATAGCCACACACAACAATTTGTAGTCATAAATAATATGGAGAGTTCTATGTTAAAAATGTATTTAAGCTTAATTTATGAGAGGCAACCATCAATCAACAATTAATAATCATGCTTTGTGTGGCTATCTTGTCAATTAATCAATAATTAACATGTACTACAAGAGTAACAAAGTCTTGTACATTGCCTCATTCTTCATCTACCAGTAAAATAGAAGGTTGGGGGAATATTAATCCCTAAATTTAAGGGGATTATAAAACTTTTATAATTTATAAAATTATACGAGAATTTAAGAATAAAATTTTCATATTATATATAAAATTATAGATATAATTTTTAAATTTAGGAGTCGTAAATGCCGCTCTAATTATTTTTTATTCTACCGTTAAAGTTAAATAATTTTTTTAAAAATTTTTGGAATTATTATTTATTTTTAATTAGGATGAATGTAATGCATGAAGATTTATAATTTGCTTAGAATGCTTGTATTACATTCATCCTTATAGAAATTTAAGAATATAAAATTATTTCTTGCCTTCAATAAATTTTGTCACTTAATGGGAAATAAAGAGCAAACGACAGCATAAATTAAAGTTCTTAAGCTACCTACTCCACTTGGCAACACATACTTGCTAAGGTCATAACTACTACTATTTATTGATATTAAAGTTGCTACATATATATGTCATAATAATTTTTCTTTATCAAAATATTATTATCTAATGTTTTTTCCTTGAATAACATTAGTTTCTATTAGAAGACAAAAAAATTATTATAGGAAGTGACATAGTAGAGTTTGCCTAATTAGATGTCTAGTTTTAGGCTTCGTTTGGGACGGCTTTCTTACTGCTTCTTAAAGCAGTTTTCTAGTATACAAATTTTAAATTTTAAACTAAAAAGCTGTTTCAAGAAGCAATAAAAAAGCTATCACAAACGAATCCTTAATTAGCTTAAACTTCAGCAATGTGGGTTAAGGGGCAATTGCAAAAGTTAGCTAGGGATTTACTACACATACCAAGTGCACAATTCATCAATCATTGGATTACGATGCTTGTGATTGATATGATGTGTTTTGATAAGATAAATGCAATGAAGTCAAAATCAGTCAAATTGGAGTGCATTAAAACCAAAGAGTTTGTGTAGATACATAATATGAACTTTATAAAATGTTCTCAAAGGTAGACCGAACTCTCTAATTTTTATTTGTTATGCAAAGAGTTGCCTCATCAAGATAATTCCAAGAACTTTTTGTATGGTGCCTCCAAACTATCTTCCTTCAAACATTCTTCATGAAATATAAATGAACTCATCGTCTCCAACAAGCAAATCGATTGGTCAAGGTCATCTACGACAAGCTCTTTTGTCATCTAGTTTCCTCTAACCAACATGTCGTCACAAAGTTACTCCAGTTTGCTCAAGATTAATAGGAGAAAATAAGAAGTTAGAATATCTAAATTTCTTAGAACTATTATGATCCCTACATGTGAAAAAATTAAGTTTTATTTGGGAGACTAAATTGTTGTTTACAAGGGAAACATTTACCCACAAAAATGAAATAGTTCAATCATTAGTGGGGACCATGTCAACCACTAGTCAATTATCAAACCTAAACATTATATGGGTAAGTTTATCAAGTTAACTTAGAGGCAAGATTGTTTACTTACATTAATTAATGAAAGCATGATTTAATGCATTTGTTGTAATTAGGAATAAAGAATAGGGATTTTTACATACATAACACCAAGACAAAGACTAATGATAAGATTATAAACTAAGGTCCATCGTCAGAATTTGGGTCAGTCATCATATAAAACTCTTCGTGCAAGCCCATGAATGTCTCATAATACTTTTAAAATTAATGGCCCATTGGTGGGTAGGTGGGACATACAAGTAAAATAGACAAAAATTTTCATAAATTGATTGATTCAAGACCACTCTACTTGTCATTTATTGCCAATCAAAATTTTCAAGTATTTGAAAGCTTTTAATTTAATTTAATTTCTTTAATTTCCTTTCTTTTAATATTAGGACATATCATCAATTCATGTAATTGTATTTTATTGGCTCCTAAGGCTTTTCAAAGTTGTCTAGGCTTGGAAAAGTCTTATAAATAGTATCTTATTTTATACTTTTGATTCATTGAATAAAGCAATTATCTTGCTTGTGTAATTTTATGTGTAAAGGCTTGCTGACAGCTCTACTAATTAATGAGGCTTGGTGGTCAGTTCTCTTGGGCTTTGGCGAGTCCTTAGTTCTCTCTTCTTCTCATTATTCATACTTTTTCCTAACACAATTTTCATCTCCTCTACATAGCCTCAAGCTTAGCATCCCCAAACCCCAAATATGCCTAAACTCTCATAAATAGCTTCATACATATCTCATACCCTTCCAAGGCCTCAAATTCATTAAAACCTTAAGATATATCATAGCCTAAGCTTTAATATAAAAGGCAATTTCCCGTTACGAGCAACCAAATTAAAATTTTTATAACTTTTCTATCATTGATCCAAAATCCATAAAAAATACCACAATAGTTCCCTAACATTCCAAACCTTGGATCTTGAGCTTCTCATTATTTTTCTCTAAGGAAAACCTTTCTTTTTGGAGCTTAGAAGTTTACGACATAAATCTAACCAAAATATGAATTCAAATTTCACCACCACCCAAATAACCATTCCAAGTTTCACCACCACCCAAATAACCATTACATCACCATCCAAGGAGGACACCAATCAAGTTGTTGCCTTCACCATAATGGTTCCTTTAGGAGAACAGTTCTTGAAGAAGAGGAGAGTTGATATAGCAACAAGATAAATGCTAATGACAAGATTGCAAACTAAGGCCCATCATCAGAATTTGGGTCAATCATTATGCAAAACTCTCCTTGCAAGCCGATGAAGGTCTCATAATACTTTTAAAATTATGAAAGAATGATTTAAATGCTTAATTTAAGACATCTTGATAGGCAGGTGGGCCATACAAGTAAAAAAATGTAAAGATCTTCATAAATTGATTAATTTCAAGACCACTCAACTTGTCATTTATGAACAATCTAAATTTTTATACATTTAAAAGCTTTTAATTTAATTTAATTTAATTTTTATTTTTTATTTTAATATTAGGACATGTCATCAATCGATGTTATAGTATTTTATTAGCTCCTACGACTTTTCAAAGTTGTCTAGGCTTGAAAAAGACATATAAATAAGATTTTCTTTGTATTTTTGGTTTATTGAATAAAAAAAGCATTTTCCTCATGCAAATTTCTTGTGGCTACTTTAATCATTAGTAAGGCTTGATGGCCGGTCCTCTAAGATTTTGATTAGTCGTTTGTTATCTCTAAGATTTTGATTAGTCTTAACCCCAAACATATTCAAACTCTCCAAAACTCTCCAAAATAACCCCATACATCTCTCATACCCTTCCAAGTCCTCAAATCTGAGAATACAAGTGGTCAATTAAATTTTTTTGTATGAAATGTTGCTTACATAGACAGAGCTATTCTTCAAATTCTGAGATTATTTTGATCAAAATTAAATTTTCCTTTAATTTATCTATCACATTTCTTTTGCTCAAATAAAATCAAATTTAAGAGAAAAAATAACTTCGGATAATCTAATAAATTTATAATCTAATATATATGATATCCTCTCTTAATTAAGGAGTTATTTGGTTGCCTGCAAATGGAGTGTAAAATATTCACAATGTCGAGGTTTTGAGAATATTGAAGTTTGTTTGAAGTAAGACAAATGCAGTGTAAAATTTTGGTGCGTTTAGAATTCACTAGCTAGTTCATGTTTTATGTATTTTAAATTTCTCCAATTTGGACAAGTTCTAAATACACTGAAAATTCATTGCAATTACCGCCGCCAGTAGCCGCCATACACAGGCCACCAACCACTACCGCTCTCCACCCGCCGTCGCCACATGCCACCACCGCCACAGCCAAACACCACCACCGCCCAATCGCCACCCGAAGCAATCATTGACGATCGCTGCAATTTCCCACCGCATACCACCATCACAGATGTAGGACACAACCGTCACCAGCCCCCACCGATCACCAATGCCGCCAATATTTTTGCAATTTAGTAATTTACCTAACACTTGTTTTATTTCAAACTAAACAAAAAAGTAATCTCATGTATTCCTTTTACACTCATCCAAATAACTTAAACGTATTCATTTTACAAATTTTATTTTACTTGCATTTCTTTTATGCTGTATTCCTTTTACAGACAATCAAACAACCCCTAAGAGGCATTGACCCTTCACTGCTTTCACTTAGGGGTTGTTTGATTGGTTAAAAAAAGAATGTAGTGCAAAATTAATACTTTAAAGTTGTTTGAGTGAGTGTAAAGTAAATTCAAGTGAATGATTTTTTTTTTGAACTAAAATGAATGTAGTGCAAACTTTAAATATAGTGTTCGGCAACAGAGGGTGGTGGTGGCGATGGTGGAGAACGGTCGGCGAGGGTGGTGGCGACTGTAGGGTCGCGGCGATGGTGGCCAAAGGGTGTTGGCGGCCAACGATGGTACTGGTTGGAGGGTGGCGGCTGGCGCTGGTGACAGTGGTGGCCGGAGGGTGACAACGGTGGTGTTAGCCAAAGGTAATGGTGGTGGGCGCGATCGTGGTTAGCGGTGGTGGCCTGAGGCGGTTGGAGGTAGTGGTTGATGGCGTTTAAGCAAGTATGCTTGTGGTGTAAAGTGTTCTCTTTCGAAATTGGACGAATTTGTTTTAAGTCAAAAATGAACTAGAATGATTTATAATACATTTAGATTTATAATATATTTACTTTACTTTAAATTCTTTTTTCATAAAAAAAATCAAATTTATTAATACTACTACACCTTAAATTTATGGTTTTTTCGGTTCTCAGTCAGTCTCTGGCTGAAGGGCAAGGCTGACAAAATTACTATTTTCTCCTTTGTACGGCAGTTTCATTCCCTTGTCCTCTGCAATCAGATTGAGAGAGTCGCAATTCCTAAGCCCGGTGGTGTTCTCTCCCCCTTACTCCTTGTTCTGGGTTTATTTTTGTGGACAAGTTTGATCATGTTCAGTTGCTGTTTTCAATACTTTATTTTCTCTATTTTGTATCAAGGTTCTTTTTTTTTTAGTCTTTAACCCTGTATTTTTGTCCTGATGCTTGCATCTTAGATTTTCGTTTCAGCTTTTTTTTTTTTTGGGACATTTAGGCCATTTAAGGCAAACTCACACACACAACGCATACACATAAACTCGAACCTGAACCTCTTAGTTGGAAGCCAAAGCTCTCAAGCAATAGGCCAAGGAGAGTTGTGTGTATTTCAGCTTTTTACCTTACATGTAACTAGTTGGCAATGAAAAACGGGCTATGCCTATAATTTTCCAAAAAAAAAAAAAAAAACCTTAATAAGATATCTTAACATAATTTTTTTCAAATTCAGGATACGAGAACAGAGCAAATATAGAAAGTGGAACACGTCACGCTAGTGGGTTAGGCTGTGCTTGGTCAAAGTCAACACCACTCACGTGTTTAGAACAAAACAGAGGCTATTTGGAGGGGAAACTTAAAAGTTCCATAATCACATATATTTTAATTAAATAAAAATTATTAATTATTTTTTCAATTTTAATATTTCTTTTTATACAGCTATAAAATTAACTGTAATTTTTTTAATTTTTAATAAACAATAGAATGATTAAATCTTAATTTTTTTATTTTAATTTTCCTCTCTTCTTAAATATTTTTTCTTCAAAAAATATATAATTATAATAATTTATTTATCCCATAATAATTTTATAACTAATTTCATAAAAAATCAGGCCCCAAAATAAATCCTACATTTTAATTAAAAAATATCAACAAAACCTTTCATTAAAAAAAGGAAAAAAAAAAGAGACCCAATCATTAGCTAATTATAATGCTGAAATAAAAATTCTGTTAAACTTGCAAAACTTTCTAACACCAACCATTAACAATCAGTAATCAGGATTAGAAGCCTCACCAACAACCTATTAGAAACCCAAACACTTAATTAGCAAACAAAGCTCACACTAATCATCTATTAAACATCAACTAAACCTTAAAACAAACCGGAAACCACCAACAAAAAAAAAAGTTTCAGAACACAGTTACTCCAAGAAAGTCTCCATGATATCAGAATATATTCCAGCTTCAGAGCTCCTATACTCCGTCCCCTGAGTACCCGAAGATGAAGACGAACTCATCCTCACCGGCAACGTAAAGCTCCTCTTAAACTTATTCCCCTCCGCTTTCCTACCCTTACCTGAATGGCTCTGATCCAAGCTCAAATATTCCTCTGCTACTCCGCCACCGCAGCCGCTTCCACTCACCTCTGCCTTAGCTTCCTCTGAGATCAAATTCTTTCCTGGCATTAAAAGCTGCTGTTGTTGTTGATGGTGATGGACTGGCGGCTTGCTTCCTAGCCCATCGGAGCCGAAGAGGAGCTTGGCGTCTTCGGTGCGGCCGGTGAGGGCATTGAAGAAGGAGAGGCCGTTAGGCCATTTGAGATCGGATTCGTGGTCGGCGATCATGTCTTCGTCTGAATGTGGGAGAAGGAAGAGGTGGGTGTCATCCTTGTTGATAGCTGGAGGGATTCTGGAGGAAGGGTGGAAGTTCTGAGATACCGGCGAGGTGGCTGGGAAGGGAGGGTGGGTCCAGTTGAAGAGGGGTTGAGGTGGGCGGGAGGGAGCTTGTTTCAGTGGAGGTGGTGATGGTGAGAGATTGGTGCTTCTGGTGGAGGAGAAGAGCTGCGAAAGGAAGAAGCCTGACTGGTACCCGAGAGATTCAAACATATGTCGCATTCTCAGCACAAAATGGAGGTCTTCTGGTATCTGAAATATTTCCAGCCATCATTGCTTGATGTTATTATGATTTTTTATTTAAAATATAAAAAGTATTAGCTTCAAAAACTTGAAATTTACATTAAAATTAGTGTTATAAATATATAATATCTTAGAATGTAATACAAAAGGTTTGACTTTCAATAGCCCAAAAAAAAGAGACTTTTAGAGATCAAATATCAGATCATATGAACACCTGAAACAACAGATTACAGAGGAGATGGTAATAATCGAAAATGGAACACTCACAATCTTGCAAGAGCCAAGCTGGAGAAGCCCATGTCCTGCTTGGATGACAGCTATGGTCTGCTCCAGAGACAAAAGAAAGAATCTTTCAGATATTGGAAAGAGAAATAAAACAGAAAAGGAATGCGAAACAGGGGAGAGAGCAGAATTGATTCTTGCCTGGATACCGGATGAGAACTGATCAGTCCATTCGGGAGGAAGCTGCAAGGAGAAGCAGGAGAGAAAGCTAAAAAACTCAGAGGATTAAAGTTTTAAAGCTGTCATATTCTTATCACAAGTACTACTGTTGTTTAAAGGATGGAAGAAGTGGAAGAAGATGAAGGGAATCATTTCCCTCTCTCTTTCTCTCTCTCTCTCAAAATATTTCAACAGTACAGGTATGATGCAAAGCCTCTCTCTCTATCTCTGTGTGTGGAAAAGAGTACAAACCGCATCGAAGGAGCTCTGCCAGTAGTTGGAGATGTTGGTTTCGCATTCAGAAGGTTCTTTGAAGACCCATTTGTGACACTTATCAGAAGCGACTTTGCCCATCAGCCTGCTTTAAAGCAATCAATCACTAAAATTTATAAAAAAAGCACAAAAGTTAAAATACCCAGCTTTTGTTTCCTCGCCAAAACGCCCTTTTTATGAGTCTCACTGACTTCTTAGTATTAAATACCAAAGAGACAAAGTAAACAGCTATAATTACTTCCCTTTTAATGACAATCATAATTGATTTACTATTACTAGTTATGAGAAGTAAGAAAATCAAACACGTCTATATAAACAATGTATTCCTTCATTTCCAATTTGAAATATTTTACTAAAAGCTGAAGCATTTATGTGCTCTTTTTCAAGACTAATAATGACTCGTATTCCAAGAGTTTCATAAAAACTAGGATGGTTAGTATCGAACAGTCTACTTCTCTTTTCAGGAAGTTAGAAGAACAGCACAAAAAATAATCCATATATACAGTACAGTACCCACCCTTCTCCATAATTATACAGTTGGATGGACATCTTGCTGAATGCTTTCCGAACTGGATCTTCGCCGTCGATCTCGTCGAGGCAGTCGGTCATCCTTGTGCGGCAGAACCCATCTTCCCACATCAACATCCTGAAGGCAGAGAAGGAAGCAAAAATCAGAGGTCAAGCTCCCTCCTTTTAGACGAAATCAACGCTAATTCGAGCAGAGGAACAAAACCCATCATGGATTTTGGCAGCCGGAGCCACTCACAAGCTTCCATTATCATCTCCGACCTTGCAGCCGTTGCCTCCTCTGCACCTACTGAATAGAGAGAAAGGAAAGAAGTGAACTTTGAGTGGAATTCGGAAGTGTGAGTAAAGGAGAGAGAGGGGGAAAGGTAGAAGAAATACGGGCGAGGGCGAATGGTCCAGAAGACGGAGTAAGTCCAGTCGGAGTTGAGGCAAACGTTGCGCAGAGCCTCGTGAAGAGCCATCATCCCAACTGCTTCTTTGCTCCTACTATCACCTCCTGTTCCCGAGCCCACCATTTCTCTTTCTAAAAAAAAACTCTCTCTTTCTATCTCTTTCTCACAATATCTTCCTGTTCCCCCCCTTTCACTCTTCCACCTCCTTGTCACTCACTCGCTGTCTTATTTCTCTCTTCATCTTTATTCTTCGTCCTCTTATCTACCATATCCCTCCCCAATTCTATCTCCGCCTCAATAGCCCCACCCTCACGTTAGCTCTGCAGGTAAAAGCTAACCCCGCGGGCCCAACCTCTCTGTATCCCCTCCCACTCTCTCTCTCTCTCTCTCTCTCTCTGGTCTCTCTCTTTCTAGAACTTCTTACATCCGCTCTCTATACGTCTGCATTATCGCTGTCCTCTCAACGATGCTCCACTGAGAGCTGGAAGAAGGAGAGGAGGCGGCGGAGCATCAAGCGAAGGAAAGTGGAGAATTGGGAGCAATCGCTGTGATATCCTTTTCGCAGGAATAAAATATGACTTTAGTAAATTACTAAGTTATCCATAGGCAGGGTTACGGTCGCCTTTAGTTGTTTGATTTGTATATTAATAAAATTAATTAAATTTAATTATGTCATTCTCTATGAACTAAAATATGATTGATTTTACTAGTGAATCTAATAATTATTAATTTAAGTTATATGTATTTAAATTTTAAAATGACTATCAAATCATTTTCATTAAAAATATTAATTCTATGATTTTGAATAAATAATATGCGTTAAGAAAATTTCTGAATTGATCAATTGTATAATTTTTTTTTTAAAGAAAGAGCATTTTGTTAATTTAAATTAGGGATAAAAGCAAAATATTAAAAAAAAAATTAAAAGAAGCAAATTAGTCAAATCATTTGACACTTTCTAAAGAATGCAATGCATTTAGAATGCGTCAGATGATTTGACTAGTTCTTTAGAATGCGACAAATCATTTGGTGCATTCACCTCAACCAGCCGAATTAAAGTCTAAAAATATTGTAGCAATGTGCAAAACAATTTGGTGTATTCAATATATTCTATTGAATGCGTCAAATTATTTGTCTTATTCTAAATATGTCAAACAGTCTGAGGCATTTAAAGGAATAAGCCAATTTGTTTGGCTAGTTTACTTCATTTTAAATCTTGTTGTGTGCTAGAATATACGCGACGGTAGAGTTTGTAAATTCGCGTCCGAGCGTTGTACGAGTATTCAGCACACAAACGAAAAAGAGAAATGAACACCAAGATTTTTACGTGGAAAACCCGAAAGAGGGAAAAAAACCACGGGGCCTGATACAGGTCCGTGGCGCCTTAACGCTTGACATCTTTGAAAAGTTCTCTCAGCAAGGGCATTCGCACTACAGATTCACTGTAGCCTTTACACAGGGCTCCCGCATACTGGCTAGACTTTAATTCGATACAACGCGCAAAACCTTTTGAAAACAAAACCTGTTTAACGGGATAAACTGACTTTCAATCGTTTTTAAAAAATCGGGTCGGGTTGACCCTGCAACCCAAAATTGACCCGAAAGTAACACAAAAACTCATATTTGACCCGAGAACACGAGATTGACCCATTTTGACCCGAAAATCGAATATTGACCCGATTTTGACCCGAAAATTAGCAATTTTAGGTCAACTTCGGGTCATTCGTGTCGGGTCGGGTTGACCCGGACCCGAATCGGGTCGGTTTCGGGTCCAGAAACCTGACCCGTTTTTAAAAATTGGTCGAGTTCGGGTTGACCCGAACAGTGCCGGGTCAGTTTCGGGTTCAACCTGAACCCGAACCGCTGACCCGAATTGGCACCCCTAGTTGAGCCGCTCGATTCGAGTATAAGCTCAGTAAAATCGGAGACCGTTTGGTAACTCAACTTGTGGTTTGAACCTTCCAACAGCGCTCGGGTCCTTGATTCGGACTCATTTGGGCTCGGATTGGGTCGAATTTGGTGTTGTTGGGTTCGTATTTTCCGAGACGCTCAGTTTGACCGTAAGCTCGCTGAAATCGGAGTTCAGATGCTCTCGAATTTAATTTTTGAAGTCTCCGAACTTATTTTACCTCGAGATTCATGATCAATCAAGATAATTTTCTGATAATACATCAAATCTCTTTAACACTCTACGACTATTTCTAATTTAAATTATACATCATGCTCTTATAGTCTTATTGATAATATTTTGTTCTATAAAAAATAAAATATCAATAAAAAAACCAACAATCAAATCAAACCAATTAAATAAAATTGATTCAATTTCATTGTTTTTACGTTAATCAAACGATGGACCAGTGAGAAACTCATTGAATATAACAAAAATTGGATCGATTCAGTTAAATTTGAAATTTATTTTGTTTGCTTTATAAATTTGTATAAATTAATTTGTTATTTAGGTTTGAGATGTTGAAAAAAAAAAAAAAAAAACTCAAGTTACGCATGATATATATATTTTATGTCATTAATTAAATATATAAAAAATTACCCTGATTTTGGATAAATTTTTTGAAGGATTTTTATCAAATTTTATAAAAAATGAATTTCAAATTCTTAGTTTTATTTTGAAATGAGTCAGATAAATATAATCTTATTTAAAATTTATATTATACTTATCTTAAAATAATTAAAAATAAAATATTTTATTGTATATTCACAGTTTTTGCATGTTAGAGAAAATTTGACTTAGAATATTTAGACTAAAATTTGAGTATGATGAGCTTTCTATCATTAGATTTAATTTGACTAAAATCAAATCATATAAATTCTATTCTTTATTCTTATTGACATATCTCCAAAAAAAAATTATTTGATCGAAATGGATACAACGGATAATTTTATGTTAAAAATTTTTAGAATTAAATTGAGAATCTTCTAATTAACTCCGACTTCAATAGACTTATATTCAAATTAAACATCTCAACTAAACAAACTCATTGACATAAAAAATGATTTGATCAGACTTCAAATAATCTTAAATCAAGCACATGAACCATAATTGAAAATTTCGAGACATTAATTAGAGGGCAAAACAATATAAATTTTTTTGCATATTTATAGTCAAATCGAGCAGATAATATTGCATTTGAAAACTGTTTAAGGAGTAAAAAAAACAATGCGCTCTCGTTTCGCCCGCTCTGCTAGGGCTTTGCCCTAGCTCTCTTCGACGCGGTTCTTCAACTGGGGTTACTTGCTTCAGTGGCCCCTCCTTCCATTCCGTCAGGGAAGTTCTCTTTCTGGTCTGGTTATGCTTTTGGCTTTTCGTTTGTTAGTTTGGTTTCTTTGTTTTTCCGGCGACTGACGGTATGGCCTCGAAGCTCTGCGACCCTGATTTTTTAGAGGGTTTTATGCATCTTCGTCTCGTTCTTTTTTAGATGTTCTTACAGGCTCGCCTTATGTCGCTACGTTTTCGGAGCTTAGGGTTTTCTCTTTTCGTGGATTACCTTCTCTTTGGATCTCGGAACGTGAGATCAACTTTAACTACCCCTTTCCAGTTCTCTTTAGTTGGTTTTTCCCTTCTAAATGACCATCTCGAGACTCTATACGAAGATTTTTCTTTAATCTTAAATTGAATGGGGGAATTCTCGGTCATCTTGCTGGATCCGACGCATATCCTTATCAGGTTGAAAAATGATCTTGATTAATGTCAGGTGTTCTGCCATAGATCTTATTTAGTATATAATTGTTACATGAAGCTTACCAAGTGGTCGCTCCTTGTGGATATCAATGCCGAGTCGCCGATCGTCCCCATTTGGGTATCTTTCCCTCAATTGCGCCCTCACCTTTTCTCTCCCCGCATTCTTCACGGTTTGGATTTGCTCTTTGGCAAACCCCTAAAAATTGATTATGCTACTTCCATTGGTTCCAAGTCATCCCTAGCTAGTGTTTTGGTATAGTTGGATGTTACTAAATCCTACCTCGATAAGGTTTGGTTAGGCTCTGAGAAGTCCGGCTATGTTCAACTAATGATTTTGGAGGATTTCCCTCATTTTTGTGCTTCTTGTAAGTATTTTGGACACTCGTTTGGTAACTGAAAATCCATTTAAAGTCTAATTTGAATCGTAGCTGTCTTGAGCAAATTGATTGGTTGGAGGGGTCGGACTCTTCAAGTGGGGATGCTGAACCTGAGGCTGATTTTGCTTTGCAGATTGACCATCATGTTGTTTTTGTTTCCTTTAGTGGGAGGGGTAAAAGTGGTAGGAAATAATTTTGTGAATGTGTTATTGGTTTTTGGTTGCATTTGGTTCTTCTCTATTCTTGTTGGTTTCATAGTGGTGGTGGCCATTTGGGTATTTCGTTTGATTCTTGGGATTTTTTCTCCCTTTGGGATGTTACTGTGGGCTGCATTGGTTGGAAGGCACTATAATTTATTTCAACACTCATTTCTTTTGGTGGTTGCCGTTTTGTTTGATATATGTTTAAAATTTGTTATTATGCTTCATAGTTTTTGGGCAATAATGTGGCTAGAGCTCACTACTCTGAAGCCGTGGCTCGTGACAATCTTTGGTGGTTCGTTTCTTACTCGGTTGGGATCTCTGTTGTCGTCATTTGGTTGGATACTTGGTGCGGTACTGCTCTCACTCCAAACTGGATGGTCCGTGCATGACTTCAGAGTAGTTGGAAGCCTCTGTCAAATATTGAGCCTGATGGGCTTTTACGCCTTTATATCTTCTATTCCCCATTAATCATTCCATTTATCTGTTTGATGTACTCCTTTTTATGATGCAATAAAATATGTGTTTACAAAAATAGTCAAATCGAGCAAATCCATGAAATGAATCCAATGAGCCCAAGATCATCAAATTATGAGATCATTATGATACTCAAATACCTAATAAATAATACATGATCAAGGGGATTAACATATACCATTCGATTGTTTTAGATTCTGACTAAATTTACAAAAACACCTTTCGAAAAAGTTCTAAAAAATATATAAATTTTTTTATTCAATACTGATTTAAGATCTAAGATATCTTAAGAATTAGATAACATTATCAGATGGTCATAGCTAATGGCCACTTTCAATAATTGTGACCACTGCACTCACCAATCTTGTCTGTGAGTAGGGGTGTCAATTCGAGTCAACGGGTCAGGTTTGAGTCGAACTCGAAACTATTTGGGTCAACTCGAACCTGAACCGTTTTTAAAAATGTGTCAACCCGACCTGACATTAATGATTCGAAGTTTGACCTAAAATTGCTAATTTTCTGGTAAAAAATCGGGTCAATATTTGATTTTCGGGTCAAAATCGGGTTTCTGGGTCAAATAGGAGTTTTCGTGTCAATTTTGGGTTATTTTCGAGTCAATTTCGGGTTGCTGGGTCTACCAAAACCCGACCTGATTTTTAAAACAGGTTGATTTATTGAACCCGAACCCGACCCATTTCGGGTCCAGGGTTGACCCTAACCCAGATTTTTCCGAATCGGGTTCAGATCGTGTTTCGGGTTGTTTCAAAAATTGACACACTTATTTGTGAGTATGTAACGGAGGGCATTTTTGTCCATTACTACAGTAATTCTGACGTTAATGCGGTAAAGAAGGGAAATTAGTAAAATAAGCGGGGTTGGGCCGTGGGCCTAATCACGTGCGCACGTGCCGCGGCATGGGGCGGTGCCTCGTGAGGCATAAACAAGAATTAAAGTAACTAAAAGTTAATTAAAAAGATGAAATTAGTCATTAGACCTCTGAGCCGAGTCCTTTTTATTTTGAAGGCCAATCTTAATCATTGGCACCGGTAGTGTAAACGAGAAGAAAAAACTCCACTCGTGTTAATATGACACGTGTCACTTTGTCTACGCGGTCAACTTTTGGGTGACGTTTCCGCGGTGCCCCCGCACGGATTACGGGGAAATGCACCCCTTCTTCAGGACATCCTCCGCCTAAACAAATCTTCTCCTTTCAATTTGGACCACCCGTTCGCGAACCGGATCCAGCTCGTGGGCCCGCTGGCCCAGCCCAATCTTGCTCACGGTCAGGGCGACCCTTTTGTAATCATTACGCATGAAGTGGGGAAACATCATGTCCGTCCATTGATGTTATCGACGGTTGTGGATTGTTTAGTCGCATGCGGGTAAGTCGCACCGGTCCATTAAGAATGGGAATCTCAGCGACTGTGGTGGCGCTGTTGGGCCTGACACGAGCATCGAGATTGAAGACGAAATTATTGGTTATTTTTAGTATTAATTGTTCTTAAGCTCTATGTTTAGTAAGAATATATAATTAATAGCTTTTTTTGGAAAAAAAAAAAAGAATATAAATCACAAGCGCTGTACGGTACTTATTATTTTTTAAATTTTGAAAAGAAATATATTTTTTTGGTAGACGTTAATGCATTTTGAATTTTTTTTTGGGAAATAATTTGCATTTTGTACTTTGATGTACGTGAATATAGTCGTGATTGAGAAGTTTGGTTTCTTGTCGTAAGCACGAATCTAAATGTATGCGTATATAGATATGGTTTAAAAATGTTATGGAAATGTGTAAAATTACTTAGTATATGCTATTTTTTTATTTGATTTCTTTTTTTATTTTTTAATTTATATTGATATGATTTTATTCCATTGGGTGTTGAAAGTTGCAAAATTAAACACCGTAACTCAGGCTTCAGAAAATTTATTTGATCAACATTAATATTTGAATTAATTTTCTTAAATTTAGTTCATGATTATCCAATTTTTTATTTCAACAAACTTATAATTGAAATAAACCTCAGATAATCCATTGACATCACGAATGATTTGAATTGAGTCAAAATGAATCAAAATCAAGCACTTAAAGCATATTTAAAAACTTATGAATAATAATTAATGGACCCAACAATAGTCAAATCTTGCATATTTATAGTCAAATCAAAAGACTTAATGAGATAAATTCAACAAGCCCACAATATTGAGTAAGAATAAGAGCAATAGATATATGAATATCTCTATTTTTAAACTATGTTAGTTTATTATAAGTTTTCAAGACAAGCATTTATCTCTAAGATTAGTATATAGTTCACTCTAAAGTGTCTTGGAGAAAATTAAAGGGGTAAAATAAGATTTTTATAAATTTTACGGTTATGAGGTTCTCAACAAGATCATATGGGATTCAGTAGGATAAGACAAAACACCTAACGGAGATAAAATAGATTCTAGGCTAATCATTTGAATCATATAAGAGTTTAATGTGCTCTTAGCCAATTATTAAGATTTTAAAGGTATATAATCTAGGCCAATCACCTAAGGTCAAAAAGGATAAAATCTAAATCTAACACCTAAAACCTAAAAGTGTAGGATATGATAGGATCTAGGTCTATCACCTAAGGTCTAAGAGAATATGGTATGTTAAGATCTAAGCCAATCCCTTATGCACATGAGATAATTAGGGGTGTTAGAACTTAGGTGAATCACCAAGGAACTTAATTTGATCTAAGCTTAACCTAGTGTAATAGTCCTATTTTTAAATAATATGAAATTTTCAGATTTCTTTTAGAATGCTACATGTAGTGCTGAGGTGTTACACAATGAAATGAGTTTTTATATATTTTCACTCCATTTCCTTCCCCCATTTGTGGATTGCCAAGTAAGGAAGAAGAGAGAGAAAGGGAGAGGAAGAGGAGAGAAGAAGAGAAAGAAAACTTCTTTTGATCATTTTTGTTAGTTACTCTAGTTACTTAATTTTTTTCAAACATTATAAGTAAGTCAAATCTCATTTTAATTTTTAATAATTTTGAGTTTGCTGATTTAATTCTTAAAAGTGTAAAAATTCATTTTCTCTCAATTTATTGAGTTTTTATCATGTAACTTTTTGTATATGATAGTATGGTTGATATGGACATTTTAACAGTAATATTATGAAATTTCATCGAGCATATTGATTGTTATGATTTTCTAAGTGATTTTGCTAGCTTATTGAATTATATATAAGAAGGCATTGGAGACTTAAATTGATTTATAGGACATGTGCATTATAGTAAAATTGGGGTATAATATACAATTGACTAGAATATTTGTATGCACTTCTTAATAGTGAATTTGTATTTTATATGATTATTGAGTTTCATATAAATAATCATTGCATGTAAATAAGAAAGATTGACTGTTAACACTAAAATTAATATGAGTTAGCTCTTAAAACATAATACCCTATGTAAGAGGGTAGACCGAAAGACTTTTTTTTTTTAAGATGGTTTGTGCTGTTATCCTGATTGTAACATGTAATTAATGACCAATTATTCAAAAAATAGAGAGTGATGACTTTTTATAGATTATTAAAAGCCACCTGTAATGATAATCAAGTTAATGAATAAATGATCGATAAGATTGATGGATGTCAAACAAAAAGATAGAAATATTATATTAAAGTTGAATGTCATGCCTTACTGAATTATATGATATTGATGTATGTATTGATAACATACAAAATAATAAATAAAGAACTGATGATTAAGAATATATGAAATGGATAACTGATTCATGTATTCCTTATTCATGCATGCATATAGACACTTATATGTTTATAGCTCATCTCATTGATAGAAGGATAATATTGACTGATTGTAGTACTAATTTCCTATTGTATGAATTAATTAATTATTATCACAATTATTTTCTTGCACATGTTATTGATTTATGAATTTCAGCAAAATGATTTATGCTTTTCGTTACTGATCATATTATTTCTTAGTATTTGTGAAATTCTTTAAGTAAAAAAAAAGCTTAACTCTTAAACATCGAAGCGCCTTTTAGTGTAATGATTGTAATTTTATTAAAAAAATTTCATAGTTAAGTGTGTTCATCCCAAAGAAATTCTGAAATAGTTGACCTACTGGGAAGTTGCACCAACCAGATAAAATTATGAGGCCTTTAGGCTAAGAGTTTGGGCTATTATAGTATTGATGATAGATCATTGACAGATTATTGAAAGCTATTGATTGTATTGATTGAGATAATCATGCATATTAATTTTTCAAATCTTGTTTTAAAAATTTTAGTAAGATTTAAATTTTTGCTTGGCTTTGTAAGCTTATTATGTGATTTTATTGATTTCATGTCAGAGAAAAGCGTCAGGACTCTATGAAGTGGGGCTAATTAAAATTTCTAGATTTTTCTTTTGATATTTTTGTATTCTCGTTTATTATTTTGTAGTAAGGAGCTTATAATAGATTATTAATTTTAAATAATCTCATGGCTATTATAAATGAGATTATGATGAAAGAATAAATTGAAAGATTTTGACATATATGATGTTTATTTGCTTCTGGTATATATATATATATATATATATATATATATATATATATATATATATATATATATATATATATATATATATATATATATATATATTTATATATTTATATATATTTATATTAATGATTTTATAGAAACTTTGGTAGATGATTAAAAGATAAAAATATACAACTATTCTAATTTAGATCATGGGGCATCACATCTAAGGAAGCCATTATATGTACTTGCTAACTACTTAAGACCAATGATATGACATACAATTTGGGCCAATCACTTATAAGTTATGTTGTATCATAATATTCTATTAGTTTAAATAATTAAATAAGTAAATATAACATGTCAATAACGTTTAACATAGGACAATGGTATGACCAATTGATCACCTCCTAAAACTTGTTAGAAAAGACTAGAGTTAAGCTAAGGTATGCAAAACCACTAGATTAATGAAAGTCTAATATGATGAAAGCCTTTCTATATATTTTAAGGTCAAGTTAATTAGGGTTACTAGAAAATGTTAGAGTTAAGGCTCTTGGTAAGGTTCACTTGACTAATGGGATCTAATAGGACGAGAAGGTTTGTCTAATGTAGCTTAAACTAAAAAAGGTAAAAAAAGAACCACATAAAATTTATTTGAGGTGTTAAAGAAACCTAAAAATTTAATTAGAGGCCATCTAAGATTTACTATGATGCAATAAGATCACGTAAGAATTACTGAGGCTAATTAAGCGTACCTAGGATTTATTTAGGATATCATAATTTTCTAGCATTTATATTCGGTTTTATTGAAATCTCCTAGGATTTATTACCTAAGATTCTAAAGTCGCTTAGGATTTTGTTATGGTTAGGTAAGGTCACTTAGATTTACATAAAAGCAACTTAAATGACCTAGGATTTACGTAGGGTGGTAAAGTTACTTAAGATTTACCTAAGGTGGGTAAGGTAACCAAGGATTTACTTATGATTAAGTAAAATGCGCCCAAGGATTTACATAGGGTGGTAAAGTCACTAATGATCTACCTAGTGTTATTGCTAAGGTTGTCCAAGATTTACCCTAGGTGAGTTAAAATCTTCTCTCTTTAAGTTATATTTTTCACATATGTCCATTCGTCTTAATAAGGTTTGGTTGTCACTTATGAACAATTTATGATTTAAATTTCCTTTAAAATGTGCTGAGTATAGATTGATGTGTAGGACCAAAAGCTAAATAATAAAGTGTTAGGATGAAAGAGATAAATATGCCTTAATGAAAAATTAAGATTTTATCATGAACAAACAACTAAAGCAGATGAATGAGATAATGATAAGGATGGTTCAAGGAATTTTAGGCTTGGTGCTAAGTAGCACTCAATGTGCTGAAATTCTTCATGATGCATGGAACTTCTTAGTCTATCATTCACAAACATCCATTGAGTTTTTCAGAGCATTGACTTCTACTTTAGAACTTGTTAAGACTTACCTTCAGTTGAGTATATTGGGGACTCTTCAACTTTAATATGCTAAGAAGCATGAGCCTCAATCTTTGAATTCACCTACTATGGAGATTGATTAGCGTAGTATCTAGTAAAATTTAAGATCTAACACTTATATTTATACATATAAAATATGAATTCAACCAACCATATTACGTACTTGCGTCGACAACATTACTTTTCAATATAAATGCTCTTAAGTGACATTTTTTCACAAGTTTTAAGGAGTCGCCACTCTCAACTCCCTCTTGAAAATATTATTTTTTTATTGAGTTTAAGATGTAGTTTGTAACTCAATTTGCTAGCACTAAAAAGAACTTAAATTCTTAAGCATTGTTCAACATGAAACAAGAATAAGACAAATCTTTGAGGAATATAATTATTCAATATCAATGAGAAATGTTGGGAAAAAAAAAAAAAAAAGATTTGGAGCCAACAGTGGCATAAGCTTCACTAACTCAAAGCTTGACAAGTTATTTATCATAAACTCAACATGAAAACTTTGGATCAATACGAAATCAATAATTCACTTATAATAACATCATTCTCATTAAACAATAATGATAAAGATTGGTTTTCGCTCCTTTTATAATGAATATGAATTATAATAGAGGGATAGTATTCAAATGAATATTTTTTTCATAATATATATTATTCTCTTATACATATTATTACTTATCAATATTATTAGAATTAATATTAAATCATTTAAATAATTTTATTTATATTATTATAGTGAAACTTTGATTTGACTTACTTAATAGCTGCCTTTAAATTTTCAAGCGTACTGTTTTTTAGTACCAAAAAATCATTAAAGGATTATGAAGTTATACATTAATTTGTGTAGGTTTTAGTGCTTTGTTTTTTTTTTTTCATATAAATTATGCTATTTTTAAGATTTTAAGAGTTTTTTTTTTTTTTTTTTTCATTTTGATGGGTACATTAGTGATACTTAGTCAAAAAATTAATTTGATTGGGCATGAATTTCAGCATGTATTTGAATTAAAATTTTTTGGAATCAAATTTAGGTTCATTTGAACATCAATCTCATTAAGTTTTACAATCAAACTGAACATCTTGATGAGATGAATCCCTCCCATGATTCAAACGAAGCACTTTAACTGTAATTTGAATTTTTTATAAATTAATTAGGGAACAAAATCATCTCATATCTTGTATGCTAGCTAGCTTTTAACCAAACCGAGCATCTCGATGGGACAAATCAAACGAATCTGAGTTCGCATAATTTTTGACATCATTAAGACATTTAAATATAAAGAATAAATATGATCAATGATTCAATGCGGACAATCTTTTATATTGTTCAAGATTTTAATTATATTTATAGATCATATCCTTAAAAAATGCTATAAATAAACCTTAGATCTTTACTTGAATATAGTCCATTGGCTTGAAATTCAAGAGAGGTTAGACAGAGACTTTCAAAATCTCAGAGCTCTATCATGCCATCACCAACGGACTGTCGTCATTGAATCACCATCATCCAATCACCGCCATCAGACTAGTGCAGTTCGACCATCGTTTTGATACTTTCGATCTCTCATCTCTAATTTTAGTCCTTCAATCACTATCACCAGACTACAATCACCCCAATAATGATTAATTGACCAGAGCCATTTGATTACGGCCCTTAGATCACTGTTGCCTAAAAAATAAAAAATAAATAGAAATATTTTTTACCAAAGGTTGATCATCATCACCAAGAAACTACCCACACGGCCGCACCATATTAATGGCAACAGGTCAAGATTTCAACTCAAATAAAATAAAAAAAACGCATAAATGCATTTGTTTTTCCCCACAACGTCTAGTATTTAATTATATTATTAAAAAATAATTAATTAATTTTAATAATTTTCTTATCATCATAATTAAGCATTTGAACTTTCAGGATCCAATTTTAAAACCCAGGTCATTTGCTTCAGAATAATAACAATATATAGTATAATTATTAAAAATTTAAAATACTTAAATAATTCCAGAAAATAGTTTTTCTTAAGAAATTCCTGACTCATTTGGGTTATAATAATTAGAAACTAATATTAAATTTAAATTTCACAAATTTTTTGTAAATTTATTAGGGACTCAAAAAATTTTTTTTTTTTTTTACATTGTCACCATTTTTCCTCATTAAATCTATTTTTGAAAATGTAAGAAAATAAATTTAAATGAGAAAATCCATTTCTATGTATTTGCTTGTTATTTGATCATATAAATTTATTTTTTGAAAATCATTTGGATGCTTTGAAAATATTCACAAATTTATTTTAAAATTTTTTGAAGTTATTTGGCATTTTCTATAAATAATGTGATATTTACATCAATTACGAAAGATGTTTAATTCTAATACTATTTTGTCAATCATGTTTATATGCAAATGTATAATAGACTCAAATTTGATAAGAATTTTTTAACATCAAAATGCTTAATTTTGATATTTAAAAAAAATAATAATCTCCTTTAATGTTATTGTTTATGGCTTGATTAATTTTGCCCAAAATTTGTTGATATGTAATGAACATCCTCAAATATTTTTAAGGATTTGATATGTTTTATAATTTTCATATTTCTAGTGTAACTTATGGATATTATCAAATAATTATTAAAAAAATTAATTAAATATTTGGGAATCTCTCTCAATTTGATTTAGATCATAAATTTCCATTTCTTCAACCTTGTTCTATTAAAGATCGATTAATTATCCAATTATTTTAATTAAAATTCTTATTTATCTTTAGTTATTCAAATAATTAAGGG
Source organism: Dendrobium officinale (assembly GCA_019514585.1). Classification (NCBI taxonomy): domain Eukaryota; kingdom Viridiplantae; phylum Streptophyta; class Magnoliopsida; order Asparagales; family Orchidaceae; genus Dendrobium; species Dendrobium officinale. The sequence goes on from CM033700.1 coordinate 5,427,371, forward strand.
AAAAATAAGATTTAGATTTTAGACATTGATTTTGACATTTTGATACTATTGATGTTGATTTTTAAAGTTAAGAAATTTAAACTTATTTGATGTTAATTTTAAATATTAATTTTCTATTTTGAGGGATTTAGAGTATTTTGGACATTTTAAATTAATCACGTTTGACAATTATCTAAAAATTATCAAAATTATTTTGGCAGTCCAAAATATTCATAATCAAATTTCATCTTATCTTAGTAGAAGTTTAGAATTATTGCACATATTGATGTGATGTTATTGGTCAACCTAAGTCAACTATAGCTTAATTTGACTTGACTAGTCTTAAATTTTCACATATTTAGTTATTTGCACATTGTGTCATGTTTTTGTATTAAAACTTTATTTTAGGGTTATGCATATTATACACTATAGCTAAAACTTTCTCTTAATTCAGCAAGTTAGGTTTAGACTTGACTAATATGAGACAACTTTATCACTGAACATTTAAGAATAATATTGACCAATCTATTAATTTTTTTAGACTAGTCAATACTCCAACACACAACAATGCACACAGCTTCCTTTATGTCCACGTGACATTAATTGTCATAATACCTTCTTTAGCTATATCTAATGATAATTTTGATCTATATATAAATATCACCATATACTATCCTCATACATTAATGTCACGCTTAATTACATCTTCACTTAGTTACTGATTTATGTTTGTCTTTAATTTAAGCATGCTCTTGAACTAAATCTTCCTTTTTGGTCTTTTATTATTATTATTGAGATCCCAAACCCTAATGTAGACATATTATTTTGGTTATATTATTCCTTCCCTAACTATGTATTTTATGCTAGGTTCCTCCTAGAATAGTCACACTCTTTTTGGCAATATTATTTCTTCTCTAATCACATCTTTTTGGTAAGATTCAACTTTGAACAATAATGTTGTTTTGAATGAACTTCTTACTATTATTATGCTCTTTTGATTACACTATTTCTTAACTTTGTCATGATCTTTTAGCTATTCCTTTTATCTAATATGGTCATTAATCTTATAAATATAGTCTTGTTCTTTAGACAAATTATTTTCCATTTATTTTTACATATCATTTATTAAAGTAATCTTTGTTCATCATCTAATTCAACTCTTAGTAGGACACTCTAACCGGAATATTTTTGACCTTGCAATCTTAGTATTAAAGCCCAAATCATGTAATTAGAACTTAGAATTCTTGGTCATTCAAAACTTTGAATCACATTCAAATATTTAAATCCTTAAGATGGATGATTGATAGTTTCAATCATCCATTGTATTTGCATGCAAATGAGTTAGCACTTTATTGATTGAATAAGTTTAACACAAGTTCTAAGATTAACCTATAATTATAATAGATTGACCATCATTATTAGATGATGATTTATTTAATAATAATAAGTTTCTTATCATGCCCATATCTTATATAATTATTATGGGATTCAAATAATATAGAGCATGCCACTTTAATCCAATTTTAAAATTAAATTCATTGCTTAGGTCAAATATAAGGCCAACACTTTCAAAAATATTTTAAATTTCCTAAAAATATAAGGCCACCATTTTCAACATTATAAAACATATTTTTAAATTTAAGCTTTGAAATCCAATAAGATTAATATGGCATGTCTTAATTTAATTGGATCTCTAAGATAAACTAGCTTGGTAGCTTTGTTATAATCGTATAAGTTGACCACATAATTTGACTTTCCAACATATTAAGTAGTGTGATGGGCACAAACTTAGTCGGTTAGATAAGGTATATTTAGGTTAACTTACTAAAAAATTCCTTTGGTGCTGGCTTTGCATGGTAGATATTTCATATGCAATAATGTAGCTATTTTTCCACACGAGTATATTGCCAAACATATGTCAAGATGTTATTTTTTCTTATAAGGGATCACATAATTTTGATATCACTGAATCACTAATATGTCTAAAAGATATTGTATGATCATGCGAGATAAATTCCGACCTTTTGATCCAAGATTTATGACCGAAATAATCAAAATTTTGCTTTTAAGAATATATAAATAGTAAATACGTCATATATCTACTTAGAGAGGGGGCAAGGAGGATGAGAGGAAGTTGTCAAAAGAATTTTATAGGAGAAAACTTGGAGCTATACCTACAGGCACTGGATGTCCACTTGCATCAATAAGGGCAATGCTATTTGTAGCTAATAAGGCTGATGTCTACTATCACCAACAAGACAAACACCTCTTTCACTAGCAAGGCTAATGAATGTCAATACCAATGCCATCACTCATCATCACCTCCAATAATACTAATATTTAATTTGATTAAAACCCTTGATATTTGTCGCCATCAATAAGGATGGCATCCACTACTGACATCAATCCCAATGCCCATCATCAACACTAATGCTGATGCACAACATCATTGTTAAGGCTGACATCCATCATCATCAACAACATCAATGCTTGTATTCACCAACAAAATTTACATATTTTGTTGACATTAACACTGACATCCACCGTGACTACCAAGGCTAATGCTTATCTAATAGGATAATAAGAATATGAAATTATTAGCTCTTATATTAGGCTATTAAGAGTTGCTAATTACCTAGAAGTTGTTAATAATGAACTCTTATCTCTTGTATTATATAAATATTCTAGCTTTGAAAGAATTAGACATGAAAAAAATAATGAGGTAAGCCTCACCAAATTCAGGTTAATTTTTATTCTATCTCAAACATGGGCGGATCCCCATGGCATTGAAGGGGGGCAAATGCCGACCCTCAAAATTTTTTTTTTTAATTTTAGAGGGTATATTTTAAAATATTTTGAGTATTTTGCCCTCTCTCAAAAAAACTTTTTGCCCTAATATTATCAATTCTAAGCATCTTTGTCCATCTCCCACTAATAAAATTTTTTTTGCCCACCCTCAAAAAAATTTTTTTTGACCACCCTGAAAAAGAAGCTGGATCCGCCCCTGATCTCAAACAAATTTTTTGGAGTTGTAGATAAGCCCATATTGGACATTTATTGCAATCCCAACATTGTATCATGGATTCTTCCTTTCAAAATTATAGAGTTATTTTTTAAGAGCTATAACTCCTACTAATACCTGTAAAATCTTTGAAGAATTTAAATTAAGTAGATATATATATATATATATATATATATATATATATATATATATATATATATATATATATATATATATATATATATATTCACGATTGTTTTAAATTTTTACAGTTAAAAAATTATTATAAAGGAAGCATTTTTAAAATTGTAATAAAAAATAAAGTTTAAAAAATAAAAATAGAAAAACTGCGCCAAACAAAATCTGAAGCTTTCCCTTCTCGTCATCACCCGCATAAATTGCAGTTTTGTGCTGAGGAAAAAGGAAAAAAAAAAAAAAAAAAATACAGAGCTGCCCGTTGTAATTCTCCACAGTTCGGGCATCTGTATCACCCAGGTCTCCGGCCAGTACTCTTCATCAGCCGTTGCCCAGCCAGGTGTTGCCTTTGGCCACGGAGAGAACGACATATAACAAGAGAAGAATAGAAGGATACCAAGAGAGCGATTCAAAGCAGAGTTCGACCAACGCTGGAGGAACCGGGTTCTTGGGGTTCCGATCATTGGAGGGTTTAACCTAGCCTTCTATGACACTCGCGGTAGCGAGCTCTACATCAACCTCTTCTCAGGTCGCCATTCTCTTCAAGCATTGACTCCATTTTGTTTGGTTGAAAGATGTTTTTGTGGGTAATTTATTGCGGAATAACGATCAATAAGTGAGGCCTTTTGATGAGTGTACGTGAAAGGGATAAAAGATTGGTAAAGAAGTCGGACCGATGGATCCACGAAATTTGTTTGATATTCGTTTTGGGGTAGCAGACAGGTCGATTGGTATACGGGGTGGGTAGGAACAGCCATAATTGGTGTGTGGGGTATTGATTTGGAGAGGTACAGACAGAGATATCAATGGTTTCTGGTTGTTGATAATTTAAATGGTGGACAGTAGTGTGGTGAATGGCGGGTCCTATTTTGTTGATGGTGTGATTTGGTGATGAAATTTCATGGAGGCATTTACTCACTGGCAAACATAAATGGTTTGGGTGGCTTGCTTGTTTCATGCAGGTGATTTCTTCTTTTGTTCATTTACTATAGCTCAGTATATTGGAATTCATTTGATTTACTGCTGAAATTCACATGTCCTGATTTGTTAGGGAAAATTAGTCCGATTTGAAGTTGCTTTTCAGTTTATGATTGCTTCATCTGGAAGTGATTTTCAGATATAACGAAACTATTCAGTTTTAGGGTCAAAGAATTCCCTGAATAAATGTTGATTGTTTTAAGAGGACAATATCAACTGGCCTTTGGTTGGAAGCTGTGGCCAGCATACACTACATATGGTCTGGGTCGACATGAATAGGACGGCTGATTGACATTTTAGTTGAGCTCATGGTAAGCTATAGTGGAACATAGGAGTTGATCGAATTGAATAATAGTTAAGTAATTTTCAAAGAATCTATCTATTGTCCTAAATCACAAAGTGTCTTTTTGTTATTCAAGTCTAAGCAGTGAGCCTGGGTGGGTTTCGTTTGGTTTTGTGGGTTTCTAGAAACAAACCATTACAATCGTTTATCTTAAAGGTTGACCAAACCATCATATTTTAAGAAGAAAGCCATTTGGTTGGTTTTAATCAATTTTAATCTTGAGCTTCAATTCCAACAATATTGTGTTTGGTGTACTAAAAATATGCATGTATGTGTAATCTAGGATTGTGCACACAAAAATCATTTAGATGAACAATTGGCATCAAGAATATGATTTAGCTTCAAGCTTATCAATTAAAATAAATTGCTTTCATAAAATCTCTTGGCTCTCATCAATGATTGAGAGTTCCGTGAGAGGGAAATTAAGATACGAGAGGTGTAGAGAAGACTTGAGGAGTGAGATTATAGTTAAACATAGTGATTATCATTTTGTCTTATATATGATGGTATATTATAATTAAGGGGATAAGAAGCAGTTAAGTTGTAAAAATAATATGTATATAAACATCTTAAAAAATATTTGACTTTTGATCAAAAAATTTGATTAATACATTGAATAAAACTAAATCATTCAATTTGGTTCAACTTATGTAAAACCAATAGCGTTCTTCCGCTTTTAATACATTTAGTTCATTTTGGGTTGATTAGGTCGGTTTGACTATTTTGTTACAAAAGAATGATATAAATGAGGACACAACTAATAGTAAGATGAGGGGTGTTTTTAACTAAATGTATGTGTTTTTATTTGGTTATGGTTGTTATATGCCATAAATGATCTAAAGTCAATTGAAGTCCTTAGGGCATGCCATTCACAATGTTTTCTTCCTTGCACACGCACAACGAAGGCAGTAGATTGCCTTGAGAAATATTTCTTCAGAAAGACTCTCTAAACACTCAAGTTAGTGAGTGGTTTCAAAGGATATGAAGTTTGTTAAATATGAAGTTTGTTAAATCTACTTTCTGAATTTGATAGGAAAACTTTGATATGGATAGCATTCTTTATGATCATGTCAGATTACATTGGACCTGTTATTACCCAACTTGTTTTGTTTTCTTGACTGAAAATTAATTTCATATATTCAAACACAATTTTTGATACATCATTGAAAATTTGGCCAATCAGGGATGAATCTCGTTCAATGTTTAAAATTGTGCAATTGGGTATTGAGGCATTTTTTGTTCATGAGGCGAGGCGCAAGCCTCAAGGCGTTTTGAGACGTAAGCCTCAAAATCAAAAAATTGCGTAAAGTGATAATAAATGTCAAAAGTATTTTTTTTTATATAATACCTAAATAATATATTAAATAATGACATATTAACTTCCTATTGAATTATAAATTAACAAAATTGACATACATATGAAACAAAAAATTGCACAAGATCTAAAGTGGCAAGTGATAAATTGCATGAAATAGAATAAAAATCCAAATATTATAAAAGGAAAATAATATTAAATATAGAAATTGTATAAAAGTGTCATATAACATCAAATTCAACTCCAAATTTTTTTTTTCTTAAATCTTTACTCAATTACATTTAATTCTTAATGAAAGATAAAATAGTTGGCAACAACTTAGGAGTTATCTGCACTGTCATCACTAAGGTGATTTTTATCTGAGTTGTTGCATAATAAATTAATTGATTTATGTTAGTTTTAATAAAAAAAATTATATAAATAGAGCGAGGCGTAATCCTCACGATAGCAAGATGAGGCGTGCTTCAAGGCGGGCCTCAACCAAGCAGAGGCGCAAGCCTTATATAAAAGCTAGAGGCGTAAACCTCAAGGCATTTTTCACTAGAATTGCGCTGAGGCGGGCCTCAAGGCGAGCCTCAAGGCGAGCCTTATATTTCACAATTTTAAACAATGATCTCGATTCAATATATATATATATATATATATATATTGTTAATTTTTGAAATCAAATTCAAAGCCATCCAAACTCTGCTTTCAACGAAATTATAATCGAATTGAACATCTTGATGAGAGGAACTCAACAACAATAAATGATCCGGTTCAAGTCCAAATGAGCCCAAATCAAGCACTCTATGCATAATTGAAAACTTTGACACATTAATTGAGAGCCCAAATCAAGCACTCTATGCATTAATCAAATTCAAAGCCATCCAAACTCTGCTTTCAACGAAATTATAATCGAAGGGCTGCTCGCAGAGAAGCGTCGAATGTTTCGCTCCCGTGAAAGCAACAGCGGGCGGGATTAGGGAAAATAGGAAATGAACCGGTTTTAAATTTTTAATTCTTATGTTTTTTTTTTTTTTTATTTAAAATATGAAATAGCCGGACACGCGTGTCCGACACGCGTGTCCGGCATAATAAGTTTTTTTTTTTTTAAATGGACACACTCAGAACGTGTCGGACACGTGTCCCCGCCGTGTCGGGCGCGTGTCCGTGTCCGACACGTGTCCGACACTGCACTGCCTCTTAAAACGGAGTGTCGGTGCATCATAGTTGAGGGGCCAAATGATCTCTGAATTTGGCATACTTATAGTTAAAATGAACATCTCATCGAGAGGAGTTTAATAAGCCCAAAATCAATCGATTTTGAGGTTTTTAAGACACTAAAATGCTGAATAAATGATGTATGATCAAATTGTTTGATATGAGTCCTCTGATGAAGTGTTTTGAAATTTTAGTTTTATTTAACAATATTTCACTTCCCAAATACTCTAAATATACTCCGACTCTCGACAATGTCTACATGAAGAGGACTTGGAACTTTGAGCATGCATCTAAATTTGGATTTAGAGTTGGAGAGAGCTTTGCTTAAAATCATCATCGATGACTGCCCCAAGAAATCATTTGACTGTTGTGACCTTTCCGCTATTGCTTTGAGTACCAACATCTAGCTACCATCTAGCATGCAACTATTTGGTGTCGTATATGAGAAATATTCACAGCATACTAAAATATTTTTTCAATGTTTGAGAATCAACCCCTAAAAAAAGGATGGTGAATTCCACCTATGTCTTACTTGCATAGGATGGAGAAGCTTTAAGCTTAAATCCTTCAACTCTTAGAGAATGTTAAATGATAAAGAGTATCATCAAAATATGATAGAGTTCTATACTTCTCTCACATAAAATCAATAACAGCCCGGGGCTAATGAAGTTAATGCCACCCATGCAGTGTTTCCTCATTGTCATGTTGTAGCTCCTTATCCCATACAATATCACTAAGGTCTATTGGACATCGCCAATTGAACCTATATTTCCTTTGTTAGTCGGCCCTCCCATAATCTTCCAACAAACCCTTGTGGACTTAATCAACATAGCCATATTAACGCCTTTCATAATATCATAAGAGATGAACTTTGTCGTCTTAATCACGAGAAATTTTCTTTAGGAGAAAGGAATGAGCTTACTCATCAGTGCAACTTTCAAGAATCTTGTCCTCTAATCAATACTATTCTCCAACATCCCATTATAGTGGGATTCAAGTTGCTTGCTATCAATGCATGTAATGGATAGATTATTATAGGGCCATCATGCATATTCGACAAGTTTCTTTTGTGATCCTTTGTCAGGTCTTTCCTACCACTCTTAGGGGTCAAGCATGTACTTTATTCTACTCCCTTTTGGCTGAATTTATCCACAATTTCGTTGATCTTGCTAGGTAGGTTTTTACTTGAATAATTTATTGTATCTTATAAAAAAGAATCTAGAAGGCACACACATAAGGTAGTCTTAATGGTATGATAGTAGTGGAGATGATCATCATTAGAAATACCCCATGAGAGCTATTTACAAAAAAAATATCATCAGTTCATCACGTATAATCCCTTGAAAGCTTACCCATGAAGTTGCCTAAATGGGAAGGTAGCAGTGGACATGATCTTTAATATCAGTTTATTTGTGGAGTTTGATTTGTTTTTTTCCTTTTTTGTGTGTGTGTGTGCGCGCGCGCGCGGGGGGGGGGGGGGGGGGGGGGGGGTTGCAATGGAAAGTGGGTTTGGTAGTTTTCATAATGGATTACTGCAACTTTTTATTTTGTTTGTAGTGCGTCTTTGCTTATTTTTAAGAGGCGATCATAAAAAAAATTCAGCAATATTGTGTAGGAGATTTTTATTTGTTTGAGGAAAGTGGCAAAACTCTTTTTCCTATAATCTTAAAATGGATCCACCAGTTTTAGAAACATGCAATGCTAGAAGTATGAAGAAACTTAAGGGGTTGATTGACTGCAAGTAGGAGTTGACTCGAGCATGAGAAACTTGGGCATGAATTTCGTGGCATATTTCAATTGAAAACTTTCAAAATTAAATTAAGAATCATCAGAACTCCTATTTCATCGAACTTAAGCTGAACTAAACATCCCGATGAGATGAACACAACGACATCAATAATGATCCAATCCAAGTTCAGATGAGCCCAAATCAAGGGCATGAATCTTCAAAACATTAATTAGATGACCAAACAATCTCTAAATTTGGCATGCTTATAGTCAAATTAAGCATCACGACCAAAAGAATCCAACAAAACCCAAATTCGCTTGATTCTAACATCAGTAAGATACTTAAACGTTGAAGATATGATTTATAACTGAGGGAATCAATACATGCTGTTTGATGGAGTTCTAGATTTTCTTTATATTTACGGGCATGCCATTTTTAAAAATCTATAAATAGGTTCTCACTCCTTATATGAGGTGATGAAAGGAGCTTGGAGCTTGAACTTTGGATGAGTTTCAAGAGAGTTCTGAGCATTGAAGATTCTAGAGCACCATCTGGGCACCACTATTGTGCCACTGCTAGATTGTCACAGAACTACAGTCCTTGGACCATCGTCGTCGACTACTGTCCTCAGATTACCATCGTTGACAACTATCCTCTGACCACCGTCCCCCAATTACGACCATTCAAACCTCCGTTGCCCACTGAGTTATGATCTTTCGACCTCCGCCGCCTGCCAACTATAGTCCTCGAACTACCATCGTCTGACTATGGTCCTCGGATCACTATCGCCCCACTATACGGGCCTTAATTAAGGTCCTCCAACCATTATTGTCAGACTACGGTTCTTGGACTGCATTAGCCTAACTATGGTCCTTCCAACCTTCATCACACGCCATCTACAATTCTCCGACCTTAATAGCTCACCAACTACAATCCTTAGATCACCTTCGATCAATTATAGTTCTTTGACCACCATTACTCGACTACGGTCCTCAGATCACTGTCTTCCTACTACGCATAATTAAAAACCTTAAAGTATTAATTGAATAACCAAATGATCTTTTGACATGCTTATAGTAAAAATAAGCATCTCAACGAGAGGAATTTAATGAGCCAAGATCGCTTGGTTATGAGGTCGTTAAAATACTTAAATGAATAATGAATGGTTTACGGTCAAATGATTTAATATGAGATGTATGATAGAGTGTTTAGGAATTCTAGATAGATTTATGAAAATGCCACTCTCAAAATACTATAAATAGATCCTCACTTGCTATATGAAGGGGACTTGGAGCTAAACTTGGTCTTGGAGTTGGAGGGCTCTAAACAATCGTTTGACTTTTGTGGCTTGTCTGTCAACGCTTGACCGTCAATGTCCAGCTATTACCTTTCGATTACAGTCTTTCAAACACTATATTCCGACTACAGCTTCCCAATCATCATCACTTGACTACAGTCTTCGTCCCACTATCGTCCAATTACAGTCTCTCAACCGCCTTCACTTAACTATTGTTACTTGACAATATCACTAACTTCCTCTTGCTTTGTCGTAACATCAATGCATGTCATTGACACACGACATCGCTTATACAATTGATGCATTTCATTGACATTAGTGTTTGACATCTGCCGACCTTGTCATATGTTATCACTCATAACGTCAATGCATGTTGTCAACATCACCTCCAATTTTCAATGTCGAAACCTATATTTATACTGGTTTTCTTGGTCTTTGTTCTTCTCTCTTCAAAGGGGAACAATCAAGTAGGCCATAAACACTCATTTGAAGATAACTTTAATACCTCAAGGCCCTTCCAACTTACATCATGGAATCCATCCCCAAGGGTTTATGCATAATTCTTTATGTTAACTCTTTCATAAATTAATGTTTAGGAGAATGTCATCATTTGTAATCGATAATATACAATAGTGAATTCATTTCATTTGGGCCAGATCCTGTATTTTTTTTTTATTTCCAAGTAAAAATTTTGATCTCTTGAAGCATTATTTTATCTTTGTAAGCATTGAATCTTCATATCAAGCTAAGATGTTAAACTTATCATTTCACTACCATGAATATTCTAGCATGTAATAATTTTTTTGGCTTAAATCATTTATGCGTATGACTTCCAGCCAAAAAATGACTCCTATTATTGCCTTTCTTGTTGAGCTGATGTGGAACACCATATGCTACACCCCAGGGACACCACACCTTGTGCTTGCTACTCCACTTCTCTATTACAACTTTAATCTCTTTATAGTTACAATAGTACATTTCTCTTGCTTTTGCTTTTGAAGCTTAATATAGTATTTATATAGTAGTATTAAAGGCTATAGGACACTTAGGAACTTTTTACATTTGACAAAAATATACTATGTAGTTTTGTTGTGTTACTCTTGTCTTCGTTTATGTCCTTTCCATTTTTACATCAGTCTTGGTATCAGAGCTAAAATGTATCCGGGACAATGGTTGAAGGAAGTTCACGAAGGGTCTTGACGATGATCGAAGCCTGGATGCTTTTGGGCTGCTCATGCTAGCATCCTCGACAACTTGTTGAGTTAACAACTGAGTTCTTTCGCTTCTCTATCGATGTTCAAAATGACATGGCAACAATTAAGTTAGTGATTGATATGAACTATGCTGCTCACATTCCTTCGCCGACAACCACACCTGTAGATCGTCTGCCCCAGGTTACAGTGCGTGTGCTAGGATGACCTCCAGTACCTCCAATTGAGACCTCCGATTTTGAAGGGAATATTGAAGTTTCTGAGCGGCAAGATTTTACTGATTCTACAGACAATGAACCACTTCGCTGTTATGAAGCTCCTTGCAGGTGGGAGAGGCGCAACCAAGATCAAGGTGAATTTAGAGTCAAGCTAGATGTTTCCTTTTTTTTTATGTCAGCTGTATATAAAGAATTATTTGGATTGGGAACGCGTGGTCAAGATGTTTCTTGAATATATGGAAATCAACTCTTAAAAACAGGTGAAGTATGTTGCCTGCCAATTGAAAGGGGGAGCGGGAGCTTGGTGGCAACAACTCTTATAGTCCCAATGATGGGAAGGTAAAGGACAAATGACAAAATTTGTATATAATGAAACTGTTGCTTAGGGGTTATTTCTTACCCACTGATTTTGAACAAATGCTATATTTAAAGTAGTATTGCCTAAGGACAATAGAATGTAAGTCAGTACATGGAGGAATTCTACAAGTTGAGTGCTAGAAAAAACTTGAATGAATTTGAAAATCAGTTTTGGTGGCGAGATACATTGGTGGGCTGAAGGAATCGATACAAGACAAATCAGAGCTTAATTCAACATGAACATTATCTTAAGCCATTAATTTCGCCTTGAAAGCTGAAACACAACTCCTCCATCACTCTCGCAGCTCTTAATCCCGTCGACAAGTGCATGAAGCCATTAATGAGGTACACAATTCCCCCATTGTTAAAAATCTCAACTTGTATCGCAACCTCCTCCCCAAGCTGAACTAAAAGGTCGAGCTCCAATGAGAGATATCCCATATAGTAAGCCGACCACCTTGAAATGTTTCAGGTGTTTTCAACCGGGGCGTAAATCCAACGAATGCCCACGACGACAACAACTTCAACTAATAGAAGGTGACCTTGACAAAGAACAAGAAGCCAATACTGGTGATCAATGTGAGCTGGTGGAAGAGTTACATGCCTAATGTTGGAGAATCTTTGGCTTGCATAATAGAGAAGCTTCTGTTGGCTACTCATCAACCTGCTACCTCGCAACGGAGCTCCCTATTTCAAATTTGGTGCACTATTCTAGGAAAGGTTTGTGATTTGTTAATTGATAGTGGATCAATATAAAATATTATATCCTGGGCTACTGTTCAAGCCCTGCAACTCAAAACCACTAAGAATCCCCATCTATACAAGTACAGTTGGGTAAAGGACATACAAGTTGTGGTAACTAACATTTGTTGTGTCACGTTTTAAATCGGCAAGCATTACTTATGCGAAGTTATATGTGATGTTATGGACATGAACGTATGCCACTTAATTCTCGGTCGATCGTGGTAGTTCAATACTAGAGCCATTCATGATGGTCACGCCAATTCTTATTCCTTTGAATGGAAGGGTAAACAGTTGCGTTTGCTCTCTCACTCAGTGGAGCCTACGACTAAAGGGGTGTTTTCGACTATATACATCGTCTCAGGTCGATCATTGCTATGCTTAGCACCACACCACACTTCCCTGTTAGTTGTTGTAGTCTTTGATACTCCTGAAACAACTCAAACCACAACTATACCCGAGGAAGTTCAACAATTAATTGTTGCATTTGCTGATATATGGCCTCAAAACTTACCCTCCCAGCTGCCATCGCTTAGAACGTCGCAACACCAAATTGAGTTTGTGCAAGGAGCCACATTACCTAACCTACCTCACTATCGAATGAGTCCCAAAGAACACTCCATTATGTAGGAAACGATTGAGGAATTACTGCAAAAATAATTGATCCACTCCAGCCTGAGTCTGTGTGTAGTGCCCACTCTTATAGTCCCCAAGAAGGATCGACAATGGAGAATATGCATTGATAGCCGGACAATTAGCATCAAAATAAACTGTGAAATATAAATTCTCCATTTCACTCGGGTTAGTGACTTGTTTGGACATAAATTGAGTGGAGTTTCTATTTTCTCAAATTTGGACTTAAGTTGTGGTTACCATCAAATTCTGTATAAATTCTATCCTGGGGAAAGGGTTAAATGGTGGAAAAGACTTTAAAACATAGAAAGTCCTCAGTATGAGTGGAATGGTGAACTGCCCCATTAGGGCTTTTTACTTGCATCTTCATTCATTCATGCAGTTGATGATATTCGAGGTGTTGAAAACCCTTTTTGGTGGTTTTGTTGTGGTGTATTTACGATGATAATTCCTTCGTCTAGCCACTCATTTTAACGATCATCTATCCCACCTGACTTCCATTCTTTTGAGAGACTTCAGTCTGAACAACTGATACTCACTTAACGAAGTGTGAGTTTTGCTATGCTACCACTCGTGTGCATCTTCCTTGGTTGTTATTCTTCTCCAAGATATTGGCGAGGAAAGAATTGGAATCCACGCAAGATTCTCTAAAGTCATTACTCAAAATTAGCGGAACACTATGTTTTTGACAGAGGTCCAAAGCTTTACTTAAGTGTAGTGGGTCTTAAAGTCAGTAAAGATAAGAGTAATTTTTTTTGTGGGAAAGTCTATCAACCAGAAATAGGGTTTTGGCCATCCAAAGAGTGTGTGGTTTTCAATTTAAAAATTTACCTATTAATTATTTGGGTACTCCGATTTTTAAGGGTAAAAAGAAAAATTTTCTTTTTGATAATATTTTGTCTATAATTCAAAAGAAGTTGGCTAATTGGTCTACCAATTTTTTGTCTTTTGGTGGCCGCTTGGTGCTTGTGAAAGCTGTTCTCAATTCGATCCCTATATATTTGTTTCACACTCTCATGCCTTCTACGGCTTTATGCAAGAGACTTGAGAGGATGATTAACAAATTCTTTTGGGGATCTAAAAATACTTATAAAGCTATTCACTGGGCTGCTTGGCATAAAATTTGTGGTCCTTTTGATGAGGGTGGTTTGGGTTGTAAGAATCTTGTTGACACTGCTATTGCTTTTTCTCAAAAACTTTGGTTTTCGTTTAGAGCGAATAATAGTTTATGGGCTAGGTTTATGAATGTTAAATATTGTCATAATAAGCATCCTATTATGTGTTCCTTTAAAAACTCTGACTCTCCTACGTGGAAAAGACTTTGTAACATTAAGTGGGAAGCTGAAAAATATATATAATGGGGCCTTGGGAAGGGGAATATTTTTTTCTGGCAGGATAATTGGTTGGGGGACTTTTCTATAGATACTTTCTTAAATTCTCACACTTTGGAGACTGTTAAGGTCTCTCATTTTATTTGTAACAATAATTGGAATTTGGATAGATTAAATCAGCTTCTGCCTAGTTGTTTAGTTAACATCATTTTATCTATTCCTTTAAATGTTCATATTTTGGATAAAATTTTGTTTTCTGCTTCTTCTGACGGTAAATTTTATATGCGTAATGTTTGGGAGAAATTTCGTACTCATTTGGATAAGTCTGATAGATTTGCGGCTATTTGGCATAGCACTTTCCCTATTACTTACTCGACTTTTGTGTGTGGAGGTGTTTCAAAGGTTTTTTACCTGTGGATAATCTTTCTTCAAAAGAAAGAGGTTTCATTTTAGCGTCGAAATGTTTATGTTGCTCTAATTTGGAGGATATTAACCACATTTTTATTAATGGTAGGATTGCGCAAAAAGTGTGGCTTTATTTTAATCGAATGTTTAATAAAAATGTTAGTTTTATCCCGGATAATTTGTTTTCTATGGTGGATAGTTGGTTCAGTCCGACTAAAGGTCATATTTCCAACCTCATGCCTATTCTTATCTTATGGTATATTTGGAAAGCACGTAATGAGGCTAAACATGATAGTATTAAGATGGATGAAACTAACATTATTAACAATGTGATAAGGAAACTTAAAAACTTGTACTCTTGCAATGTTATTAACTACAAAACTTTTTCTAAATCTTCTAATGTGGCTGTTAAGCTGGGTATCCAGCTGAATAATGGCAATTATGATCAGTTGGACGCTGTGGTTTACTGGGTTAAACCTAAACCCCCTTTTGTTAAACTGAATACTGACGGGTCTGTTGGTTTAGCTCATGCTGGAGCGGGTGGTCTTATGAGGTCTTATAGCTCATCTGGTTGAGTATGAAGAAATTGATATTCTTAATTTGGATATCTCCTTTAAAGGTATGATATTAGTTGATAAAGTGGCTTTGCCTAACTTCAGACATGGGTGAGTGCTGTTTGTTTGGGTTGTGTGTTGTTTTATTTTCTCTGTTCTGCTGCTTTTATATTCCTGTAACTGGCTCTGTTATGAGTTTTATGGAAGCTTATTTTTCTACTTGTCGTTGCTGGAGGTGTTGCTGGAATGGTTATCAGGGGGTTAATTTGGAGTTTGGGGTACTGGTGGGGCTTGTCTTTTTTTGGCATGTTCTGTTTTTTTTTCTGCATTTGTATTGGCAGCCTGGTAGGGGGTGTAAGCTTGCATGTTCGTATTTTTTTATCTGGAGTGGTATTTTATATGCTGGGATGAGTAATGTTGGCAAAAAGTTTGCCTTACTGTATAAGCTGTTGGGCTCCCTTTGGTTTTCTGGTAAAGCTGGGAGGTTGGATTGGTTGAGAAGGTTGCTGAATTATTTGATTGAGTTGATTAATTCTGTGGTGCTGATATTATTATTGAAGATCTTTTGCAGGTGCTTGACCGGAGGAACATGCGCTTGGTATAAGGTTTGGATTTTGTTTTTTGTTCCTTTTTTTGTGCAATTTTTTGTCAATTTTTGCAGGAGAGCGGAGCTGAAAGGTTTTAAGATTCTTTGGCTTCTCCTTTTTTGGGTGTTGTTGCTTCACAGCCCGCAGTTAGATTTGAATTATTTTTGTAACAGTAGAAAGAGGATCCTCCGGCTCATAGGTTTTTTGGTTTTCGTTTATTTTGTAGCTCGTTGCAGCATTAGAGAGCTGGAGGAACCTCCTAAGAACTTTGTAACCGCTTATGTATCAACCGTAGGCCCCTTATTTTTCAACTAAAAAAAAAATACAACCTGATTGATCGACACAATAATTATAAATCAAATAATGAAATTTTAAAAAAATTTCATTAAATTTTTGTTATATTAAATTAATCAAATTATGTATTAATTTCAATATAAAATGGATGGCATTCAAATTAATTTTATGATAACATACTAATATATATTTATTTTTAATTTTATAATGCATGTAATAATTAGTCAAGCATTGGAATGTTTCCAATAGGCACACGTTAAATTTTAATTTTTCCATGAACACTTAGGTAAATTAAAATAAAATAGTTTATGCAGAAAAAGTACTTGCAATATTATGAAAAAATAAGAAATTCATCCATTAAAATATAAACTCTTAGTCATAATATTTATATGGTAGTCTTTGAAGTTAGTAGTTGAACTTGATTGATCCTTTGTTGGCGGGCGGGCATATAGAGTTGACAATGTTCAAACTATGAAATAAAAGTTCCTACAAATCATTAATGATAGTTGTGTTGAAATTGAATCTCAAGCGAATGGGATACTACATTTTAGAATATTCAGAAACCTTGTTGAAAATATAAATATATTGTAAGTGACTTTAATATTAACTAGATGATAGACGCATTGAAAAAAAATATTAACAAAAGGGGGTCAAATATTTTCAAATATCTCTACTCCAATAGAAATGCAGAGTATTTTGTGTCAAAAACGGGTTCGCAAGTCAGGTTAGGGTCGAATCCGGATTTACCCGGGTATTAACGGGTTAACCCTAACCCGACCTGATTTCTCAAATGGGTTAGGATTGTCAACCCGGACCTGACTCACACGAGTTAGCAGGTTAACACGACACCCTCGACACGACTCGCGAACTCTGGTAAGAGCAGGTGTGCTGGAGTCAGATAGGTGCAAAGTGGGGAATTGGCTAGTTGAAGTAGGAAGAATTATGGCATGGGGAAGAGGGGGAAGAATTAGGAAGATGAAATTTAAGAAGTTTAGGAGAAGAGTAGGGGAATAAGGGAAGAAAAAAGAAGAATAGGGGGAAGAAGAGGAGGAAAAAAAAAGGAGATAAGAATTTAATATTGTGCATATAGGAAGAAATTATATGGTTAGTGTATTTAACCTTTCTAATTTAACAGTGTTCAGTTATTGATTGGGGCATTCATACTGTGAGGGGAATTGATACCTATAATCATGTATACTATGTGAAAATTGGAAAGTATTTTAGCTAGAAAATGAATTAATTGTATGAGTTAGATAGGAGATTGTGTCAGCACTTAATGATTTGGGTTAGTTTAAGTGCCCTAAATATACAGGCGGATGCTAGGTGTCGAACTTAGTGAGTTTGCGCGTCGAAAATATAATATATTAATTTTGAATACAACAAGAAAGTCTAATTGTTTGTGCAATTAAACTAGTTGAATGTGAAATTTATTTTTATGCTCTTATGCATTGATATTTAGCCTAAAATGGTGATTCATACAGTCATTTCATGTGTAATTCTTTGTGATCTATGATTCTATGATATTGTGATGCCATGTATAATTATATAATATTGTGATATTTGATGCATACACACGTGTCTTATATTATACCGTTACGCCTACATATATATTTATATAATAAATTAGAATATTGCAGGTTGTAAGAATAAAGTGAAAAAATAGTGATCAAAGAAGCCTAAGAAAATGTCATGTGAGGTGATATGCAGGTGGAGGCTGTGCGACTCCGATGGGCAGTGCATCCCGATTGAGGCAATGCCATCTCGATATGATGAAGTCTATGGGCTATCATATGAAGCCTATGGGTTATGATATGAAGCCTATGGACTATGATATGAGGCACGCAGTCTATAAAATCAGTACGATCTCAAGAGCTTTTGGGTTGTAGACCTAGACCTAGACATCTAGACATGATACCTTTGATGCTGGAAAAAGGAAGCTAGTTATATGACAAACTGATATATATAAGGATGATTACATATTATAGGGATGACTACATATTATAATGTTTGATTTACTTATTGAATGCATTTGGACCGATTGATTATGCTGTCATTAGATGATATTGGCCTTATGAGACATACTTAAATGTTTATGTTAAATGATTACATACTATGCATATTTCCTTTAAATGATTATATGTAGTTCTTGCTTTCAGTTGTTGATAAATATGTTAATTATTTCTTTCATATACTTGACTACGATATTAGAATTGTATATCTCTATAGGCATCATGGTTCACCATATTTTCATTATGGTTGTTCTTACAGGAAATTAAAGAGGACGGGAAAAGTTGAACCAGATTATTGTAGGTTCAGTTGTTATTTTAATTTTACATTTGTCTTTAAAATAAAGATCTAAGTTGAGGTCAAGAGTTATTTAATCGTTTCATGTTTTAGTGTTTACTTGCAGCTGCTTTGTGTATGAAAATTTTTTAAATGAAATTTTTGTTTGCTTCAAATTTTGATTGATGTTTTATATTATGATGTCCTTTATAATGGTTCAATTTGAAGGGGTTGAATTATATTGGAGTGTAAATGGGATAGTGTAAATGTTTTTTGATATCTCCTATGTTGCATCTTACGTAACCTATTAAGAGTAGAGTCGGTATGGGGCATGACACAATCCTTGATGAAAATATAAGTATTTCATAGCGAGTTTAATGTTAATCCAATAATAGCTATGTTGAATGAGAGTCTCAATCAGAGGTAACCAAGCATGCTAATTAACAAAAAAATACCTCAAACTCCAAAGTTACCTATTTGGGGCTTAAATCTGAATAAAAATTAAAAGATTAAAAATAAATTAAAACTCAAATATTCAAAGTCAATACAAAAAATGCTAAAACAAAAATCTATCTATCATCCTCAACTATTTTTCTAAGATGATAAATTTGAGAATAACTTCAGCTCATAAATAACGAATATCCATTCGAGTGTACCACTTAAATTCATTTTTAAATATTTTCTATTAGTAAGGATGTGGCACATGTCTTCTAATTGATTGCCACCAAATTGCACCACATGCAAATGATTATGATTGGATGATTTTGACGTAAAATAGTACTACTAAATTATGGAAATGGCCAAAGCCGTAAAATAGTACTACTAAATTATGGAAATGGCCAAAGCCCATATATTCCCCAATGACTTTAAACCGTTAAATAATAAATCATAGGATATATTTGATAAATAACAAAGCCTTCTGTTACGTCAGATTAACTCAAATGTATCTCATTTGAAAAATATTTATCCATAATCTATAAGGTCCCCTTGGACGAGACATCCTATAACTAATGATAAGGATCCTTCAGTTAGGTTCAGTCGACTACCACTTCTAACTTAGTAGACTATGGATCATGATGGCCTTGGACAACATAACCATGGGATCTCACTAGAGTCCGTTATCATTCCCCCATCATTCACTTTAAGTGTTCGATGATAAATTTCAAATTCTAAAAACCCCT
Source organism: Dendrobium officinale (assembly GCA_019514585.1). NCBI lineage: Eukaryota > Viridiplantae > Streptophyta > Magnoliopsida > Asparagales > Orchidaceae > Dendrobium > Dendrobium officinale. Next base: position 5,447,206 of record CM033700.1, read on the forward strand.
GAAAATATGAAACCTTGAAGTTGTTGCTAATATTCATTGGGAACTTGGTGTCTATCTAACAAGAAGCCTTAATTGAAAGTTCTCTCTCGTTATCAGTAGGGATAATTAGTCATAAGAGTTTGCGCTTATAGGAAACTAGATCTCAGATCATAAAGTCCTCTCACAAAATGAGGGCAAATTCTCTAGATAATCTCTTATCTAAAATTCAATACAGCTTTTGAAATTTTATCCCGAAACATAACGTCGTTAAAACCCTCTTCATCGTCAAAAGAACGCAAGGAGGTCAGGGCACAAATTTTCAAAGCCCTTAGAGCCAATTTGATTTTGTCAAATAATTCTCTTCTTTATGCCATCAATTTCCATTACAATCATTAATTTGGATGTGCGCTTTATGCTACACTTTCATAGAAAATTTTTTAATTAATTTATTCCTTAGCATAATGATGCAGCGCATCCAAGCCTGACCGTCCGATCTGTTTACTCTCCCGGCCTGATCACCGTTCAGCTAGTTACCGTTACTTTATTAGCACTGCTATCTTTTAAATGTTTTGTTTAATTTTAATTTTCTTATTAGCACTGTTAGTGGAGCAGCATGTCGTTAGGGAGCAGCCACTACTCTTTTGCATTTCCCGTTTTGGTAGTTAGTACAGCCACTTTCTTTGGGCTGCATAGCCATTTTTAGCTCTCTAGTTTTGTATTTCTCCTCTTGGAGAAGATGAACTCAACAGTTGATGAAATAGAATTACAGGCTCAAGCCTTCTACGTTTTCTGCCTTCTGTTGATTGTTCTTGTTAGCCTGCCTCTTCCATTGCATACCACATCATCTTGGTATCAGAGCCAGCGGCTTGGAGAGATGGCAGAGTCCAGCAAGCGTGCGACGAGTGAGGAAAACCGAAGTCTGGAGGCACTTTGGGCTGCGCACGCTGGAGTGTAGAAGCGACTGGATGACATTGCCGCTGCGGTAGAGCGTCTTACTATTACTTTACGGCGGGAACCGCCGTTCGGTCGATTGGGTGAAGCGCCACCGCGAATGGTGAGACCAGCTCCACCCACAGATACGCCGACTGATGTCAATCGTGTATTCCCAATGCGACGACGACAACGTCACGCATTACCACCGGAATTTTCCGACTCGGAAGAGGAACGGCTTAGCTTCAATATGGAAGGAATGTCGGATTCGGACACTGATATGATACCCCGGCGGCATCGCCGTTTCACAGGGCGAGACAGGCATCATGGTGAGTTCCGAGTTAAACTAGATATACCTTTCTTCGATGGTCGGCTTCACATTGAGGATTATTTGGATTGGGAGCATGCCGTAGAAAATTTTTTTGATTACATGGAGATCGAGGCGGAGAAACAGGTCAAATACGTGGCTTGTCGTCTGAAGGGGGGTGCGGGTGCCTGGTGGTCTCAGCTGCTTCAATCTCGTCGATGGGAGGGTCGTGGACCAGTCAGGAGCTGGTCTCGGATGAAGCAGCTCCTCCGGGGACATTTCCTCCCCACCGACTTCGAGCAAATGTTGTATTTGAAATATCAACATTGTGTTCAAGGGAATCGACCGGTCAATGAGTATACGGAAGAATTTTATCGCCTCTCGGCGAGGAATGATCTGAATGAAACGTCCAACCAGTTGGTTGCTCGTTATATCGGCGGGCTGAAGGATAGCATTCAGGACAAGCTGGAAATGAGCTCCGTTTGGTCCTTATCGGAAGCCGTCAACTTCGCGCTCAAGGCTGAAATGCAGTTGGGTCGACAGCAGCGTAGCGGCACTCATCGGAGATCTTTCTTAGAAAGTGGCAATGATGCTATAAAACCTCCAGGAACTGTTATAAGAAGAACCCCAGCTGTAGCAGATACTAGCGGACCATCTAATCCTGTGAAGCCAAACTCAGACCCGCAAGCGCCTGTGAAGCCGAAATTTCCTTTCAAGGAAAATCCATATCCACGACCACTGGGTCTCAAATGTTTTCGGTGCTTTCAACCCGGACATAAATCTAATGAATGTCCGAACAGACAACAATTGCAGTTGTTAGATGGGGAAGCAGAGGAGGACGGCGTACTAGTTGACGATGAACTTCAGGCAGACGTGGAAGATGTTATTGGTGATGAAGGGGAACAGGTAGTATGTGTTCTCGAAAAATTACTACTAGCGCCACGAAAATCTGGGCAATCTCAAAGGCATGCCATTTTCAAAACCAAATGCACCATTGCCGGCAAAGTTTGTGACATCCTCATCGATAGTGGCTGCACGGAAAATGTGATTTCACGCGCCGTGGTTCACGCCTTGAAATTAAAGACAATGAAGCATCCTCAACCTTACAAAATCAGCTGGGTTAAAAAAGGGATGGAAATCATGGTGACAGAGACTTGCCGGGTTTCATTCTCCATTGGGAAACATTACTCTTGCGAAGTGTTGTGCGATGTCGTAGAAATGGATGTTTGTCACCTTATACTCGGTCGGCCTTGGCAATTTGATGCGGGTGCTATCTACGACGGAAGAGCCAATACTTATGCGCTGGAATGGAAAGGCAAACGACTCAGGCTCTTACCGCAATCGCAGGGAGTTGAAAATAAGGCTGAAATGACTACGCCTGCTTTGCATTTAGTCACTGGCAATGGGTTTTTGACCTCTTGTTCCGACGACAGCCCCATGTTTGCCTTAATTTTTCGGGAGATTGCACCAAGCTGCAGCTTACTTGTCCAACCCAGCGTGGAGCACCTATTGGAACAATTTAAAGACTTATTATCAGAGGAGCCAACTTCATTACCTCCACTGCGCAACCTTCAGCATCAAATTGATTTGGTACCTGGCTCTACTCTCTCGAATCTACCACATCATCGACTAAGTCCTAAAGAGCATCAAATCCTGCAACAATTAGTGGATGATCTGCTGAAGAATAACTTGATTCAACCAAGCTTGAGCCCATGTGCGGTTCCAGCCCTCCTTATCCCTAAAAAGGATGGTTCGTGGCGTATGTGTATAGATAGCCGGGCGATCAACAAAATCACAGTGAAGTTTCGTTTCCCTGTTCCGAGGATTGAGGAGCTGTTGGAACGGTTGTCCGGCGCCACGGTGTTTTCGAAGTTGGACCTACGCAGCGGATATCATCAAATCCGCATCAGACCCGGCGACGAGTGGAAGACGGCATTCAAGACTCACCAAGGCCTGTACGAGTGGAAAGTTATGCCGTTTGGGCTGTGCAATGCGCCCTCGACCTTTATGCGTTTGATGACCGATATTCTTCAGCCTTTTCTAAACATCTGTTGCGTGGCTTACTTTGACGACATCCTGGTGTATAGCGCAACTATGGAAGACCACATGGTCGATCTGAAGAATATTTTTATGGTGTTACGGCAAAATCAGCTCTACCTAAATCCAAGTAAGTGCGAAATCGCTGCTTCAGTTGTCTATTTTCTTGGATTTGTTGTTTCGGGCGCAGGTGTTGAAGTAGATAAGCGCAAGGTGGAGGCTATCGTCAACTGGCCAGTGCCCCGGTCGTTCACAGAGGTGCGCAGCTTCCACGGCCTGGCCAATTTCTACCGACGATTCATCAAAAATTTCAGTTCGTTGATGGCGCCAATTACCAACTGCTTAAAATTTAAAAATTTCAGCTGGGATACAGAGCAATCCCGTAGCTTTGAAGAAATCAAGTTGGCACTCTCGTCCGCCCCTGTTTTGGCGCTACCCGACTTCGACAAAACATTTCATGTCGACTCGGACGCTTCAGGCATCGGAATTGGGGCAGTGCTTAGCCAGGACACTCGCCCCGTGGAGTTCTTCAGTGAGAAGCTTTGCCCATCGCGACAGAAATGGAGCGTGTATGAGAAGGAGCTCTACGCGGTTGTTCGAGCCCTGAAGCAATGGGAGCCATATTTGCTTCACCGGGAATTTGTGTTGTGCAGTGATCACCGAGCCTTACAGTTCCTTAACAATCAAAAGCACATCAACCGCATGCACGCAAGGTGGGTTATGTTCCTGCAACGATTTTCTTTCATGTTAAAGCACAAGTCAGGCGCCCAGAACGTCGTAGCCGATGCACTAAGCCGGCGCCATGCACTGCTGGTCCAATTGAAGACCGAGATCACTGGGTTAGAATGTCTGAAGGATTTATATGCCTCAGATTCTGACTTTGCGAAAATCTGGGCAGATTGTCTGCAAGGTGAAACTGACAAAGAATTCTCTATAAGGCCGGCTTCTTGTTCAAATTGAATCAGTTATGCATTCTTGATTCCTCTTGGCGTCCTCAACTGATCAAAGAGATTCACTCCGGTGGATTAGTAGCTCATGTGGGAAGAAGAAACACCTATTTGCAGCTACAAGCACGATTTTTCTGGCCACATCTGCATCGCGACGTTATGCGATTTGTAGAAAGATGCCCGGTCTGCCAAAGCTACAAAACAGGCGGACAGCTTACGGGACTATATATACCGTTACCGACACCGGAATCCATTTGGGAAGACCTCAGCCTTGATTTTGTTCTGGGTTTACCACGTACTAAACGAGGTCACGACTCCATTATGGTGGTGGTTGATCGCTTCTCAAAGATGGCTCACTTCGTGCCGTGCAAGAAGACCTTCGACGCCTTAAATGTTGCTCGCATTTTTTTTTGCTGAAGTAGTCCGGCTACACGGACTTCCCCGGAGTCTCACATCCGATCGGGATGTTAAATTTGTAAGCCATTTCTGGAAGGAGCTGTGGAAACGATTACAGACCGATATCAAGCTCAGTTCGGCATACCATCCTCAAACGGACGGGCAAACAGAAGTCACAATCGCACATTGGGCAATATGCTTAGATGTTTAGTGCAGGAGCATCCGCGCGGGTGGGACGAAATATTAGGCCAAGCTGAATTCGCCTACAACAGCATGACCAACCGATCAACTGGAAAAACTCCCTTCAGCATTGTGTATACTAAACTCCCGAATCATACGGTGGATTTAGCCGTTTTGCCCAAGTGCTCGAGTAAGCCCGCCGCTGACTTCGCCGCCCAGTTCTCCCAAATGCTCCAAGAGGTTAGAGAAAAACTGGATGCCTCTAATCGAAAGTATAAAGAGGATGCAAATAGAAGATGACGAGAACGAAGCTTCGCCCCTGGGGACCTAGTCATGATCAGAATGAGAAGGGAGAGATTTCCTCAGGAATATCAATCCAAATTAAGCCCCAGGAGGATCGGTCCGTTTGCAGTGCTCAAACAGATTAATCCAAATGCTTATGTGATCGACTTGCCCGCTCACTATAATACTTCTGCAACGTTCAACATTGGTGACTTGGTCAAATACCATCCACCCGACGAAGCTCCTACGAATCTCTCATCTACAGATTCGGATTCTACTGATGGAGGGGGAGAATGATGCAGCGCATCCAAGCCTGACCGTCCGATCTGTTTACTCTCCCGGCCAGATCACCGTTCAGCTAGTTACCGTTACTTTATTAGCACTGCTATCTTTTAAATGTTTTGTTTAATTTTAATTTTCTTATTAGCACTGTTAGTGGAGCAGCATGCCGTTAGGGAGCAGCCACTACTCTTTTGCATTTCCCGTTTTGGTAGTTAGTACAGCCACTTTCTTTGGGCTGCATAGCCATTTTTAGCTCTCTAGTTTTGTATTTCTCCTCTTGGAGAAGATGAACTCAACAGTTGATGAAATAGAATTACAGGCTCAAGCCTTCTACGTTTTCTGCCTTCTGTTGATTGTTCTTGTTAGCCTGCCTCTTCCATTGCATACCACATCACATAATTCTGCCGATTTGCTTTTTTTCAAATAAATCTCTTTAATTTCATATACGCCAGTTTTATTATAGTCATTAATTTGAGTATGTCAAATAAGCTTGTCTTTTTTGTTCTTAGAATAATTTCTGCTTTTTTTTTGTCAAATAAGTATCTCTTCTGTTAAATATTTGGATATGAGATCCTTTAAATAGGTAAAGCTCTCCATATCTAATAGCATTAACTGTTACCTTGAGAGAAAAAAAAATGTCATTTGCCATGAAAGAAGGTATTTTTTTCATTACAATGCTTCTTTGCCTTAAATTAGCTACTTCAGATACGGCAAAAGCTTTCTACTACACTGGACCTTACGTTCGTAAGTGTGAACATTTCTTATTTAAAACATTTATTTACATTTTAAATGTTAGAGATATTACTTTATGCATTTATAAATACTCCTTTGTGAAAATCCATTCTGGTCTTAAACTATTTTAGCTTTTTCAAGCGAATAATTCTTATAATCAAGGGGTAGTTTGAGATCACATTCTTTTAAATTTAAGAATTTAAAATTTTTATTTTGTTTTGTTTATGTATTGATTTACAATAAAACATGTTTTGTTTGTGAAGAACATGTTTTCACCTCAATTAATTATTGAATAAATTAATTTATGTGAAGATGATGGCTATTTTTAGTAGAGTGGCAATGGCCATAAGTGATGGTCCATGGTAGCCAAAGATGATGGCTAAACATAACAGCTTGAGATGGTGTGTAGTGGCCGGCATAGGTTGGAGGTGGATGCAAATTGTGGGGTCGGAGTTCCGCCCGTCTTTCAAGTGACGCCGGAATTCCGCCAGTCTTTCAATTGACGCCGGAGTTCCGCTTGACTCTCAAGTGAGGTCGGAGTTCCACCCAACTTTTAAGTGACGCCGGAGTTCCGTCCGACCTCAAAGTAACATTATACTCTCTCGGACAAATAACAGACACCAGTTTTCTGATATCAGCATTCAGATATCCATGTGCATTTGAATTTCAACCCGGGAGTTGATTATTGTAATCTAATCGTCCTAAATTTTAAGGACGAGTCAGCCTTTTGTAACCGATGAAGAAGAGTTATGTTATTTATAATCATTAACAACTTCCTATAAGGAATTCAGTTGCTATAACTCATCTTGCATCATTCTTTTAAATAACTCTTAAAATATTTTTTGTGAATCTCCATACATCCTTCTAAAAAGTTGATAATTTCAAGTGAATGTGAACTAATATTATTAATATGCAGCTTCTTATTGCTTCAATACCCCGCAAAACGAAGAGAGAATTGTCAAGCTTGGTCATCAATTATGGAATGAACATTCTTGCTGGAATGTATATAAAGTGTGGTGTAAAAATAATGTTATATCGCAACCGTGTGCTGATCCACGAGGAACAACTTTTGGAGAAATTGTTGAAGTTGTAGGTCCTTGGGATGACTGTAATGATGTTGATATGCTTCTCTCACAAAGTGCTTTCTTCAACATAACAACCTCAACAATTCCATTTGAAATTACTTATTCGAAATTAATTTGATGGGGTTCTTACCACTCAATAATCTTTATCATGGTAATCTCTTATTCTTCTTTTTTATTTTGACTCTAATTAGATTATTGTTGAAGTGTCTTCAAAAATTATTTTGATTAGGCACAAATCTCCATGCAAAACAAACGGGCATGTGATTTATTCTTTATAATTTGTGTTTATTGTATTTTATCAAAGTCTTTCCCAACGAAGTGAAATGGCGTCATTTGTAATCAATGATAAAACTATTGCATTCGTATTGATCAACTAGATAAAGCATCGTGATTTTTCTCTTTTCTTAGATTGTACATATAAAACTCTCGTGATTATTGCAAATACTGTAACTTTTATCTGGTGTTTGTTGAATCTTCATAAACTCGTTGACTCTACAATCATAAATGTTATATAGCATTAATTATATTTGTACATAACTCTTAATTCAATATCATCTTAAATTTTGTAACTTGTTATTTATATCTCAAAAGTTTTATGCCGTTTTTTTTTCAAAGTACAGAAACTACAATTGTTTTTCATGACATTAGGACTAAGGATTTGCTTGGGATGGCTTTTTTCCTACTTCATAAAGTGGCTTTTCAGTACAAAAATTAGAAAGTTGCTTTAAGAAGCAGTAAGAAAGCCATCCTAAACGAAATCTAAATTTCAAGTCCCTCTTACATTTTATATGTACTTCAAAAGACTCGCTATTGTCACTTATGTGATCAATCAACCTTCTAACAATTGTTTCTTCATGATTAATATTTGCAGGAACTTTAAAATGTCAAAGAATGTAATGCAGAAGAAGATATCAAATTTAAGAAGTTGTTGTTTCTATATATCTTCCTATATGTCTACTATATATATATGTTTGTAAGGTGTTATGCTTGATATAATTTGTTGTCTTACTAAAATAAATTTGTAATATATTTCTATATATCCTTTTAATATTATAACATTGTGTTCCTATGTTTTTGTTGTCTTTGGGTGATAAACTCCGCTCTTCTTTCTGCTCTGCTAAAGACCTTTATTTATTAGACAACACTTATAGCTGTATTGAACTTGCAGGAGGGCATTCTTTCATATGATATGAAGAAGAATATACTGAAGTGAAATCTTCATGAATAAACGGTTTCCTTTCTTTGCCTACTAGTGCTTGTAACATAAAATGAGCTTATATTTACATGCATAAATTATAATTTTGAGAATAACTTCCGCTCACAAATAACAAATATCCAGTTAAGTGTACCTCTTAAATTCATTTTTAAACATACTCTTGTTATTAAGAACGTGACACGTGTCTTCTAACCAATTGCGGCCAAATGACACCACATGTAAATGGTTATGACTGGATGATTTTGTCATAAAATGGTACTACTAAATTATGGTCATAGCCAAATCTCATATATTCCCCAATGACTCTAAACCGTTAAATAATGAATTATAGGATATACTTGATAGAGAACAAAGCCATTTTTATGTAAGGTTGACTCAAATGTATCCCATTAGACAAACATTTATCCCTAATATACAAGGTCCCCTTGGACGAGGAAGCCTATAACTACCGACAAGGATCTTTCAGTTAGGTTCAGTTGACTACCTCTTCTAACCTAGTAGACTAAGGATCATGATGGCCCTGGACAATAGAACCAGAGGCGGATTTTCGCTAGGGGACGTGGGGGCACGGGCCCCCACTGACCATAGTTAATACTTAATTAAAGTAATGTATGGCTCTTTAATTACCGCCTAATATAAATTATTAATATTAAAATTTTCTTTTCTTCATCCTCAATCCCGCCCAACTTTTTCGCGCACGCACGGACACGGACAAGACGGAAGGGCTTTCTTTGACGAGCTCACGAACTGAAGGCAAAATCCCCATCTTCTTTCTTCTTCAAAAGCCCACACAACCACACTTCACCTTCTCATGCCGGTGGTTGGCGACTCTCTCTCTCTCTCTCTCTCTCTCTCTCTCTCTCTCTCTCTCTCTCTCTCTCTCTCTCTCTCTCTCTCTCTCTCTCTCTCTCTCTCTCTCTCTCTCTCTCTCTCTCTCCCCCCCCCCCCCCGTAACTCTACAAGCTACAATATATACTGCGGATTTGAAAGTAAGAAAAATGGTTTGCTATGAACTACAAAGTTTCTTCTTAGTTCCCTAATATGCTAGTACTTTATGCAGTTAAGTGGCTATTAGCATACCGTGCCGTTTTAGTAATTGTGTTATAAAGTTCGAATATAGGGTTAATTTTTAATGGAATCAATATATTAGGTACTTCAAATTTAATTAAATGTACCCAATGTAATTGCCTTAGGTTGATTTCGATTTCTGCAATAGTTTGTTCATGCATGGTATTATTAAAATAGTTTAAAACAAATTGCTCAATCATTTCTAAAAACTAATAAATTTGTCTGAATTAATGTTTGTTGTTTGATGTCAAAATTTTGGTACATTAACATTTTTTTATAAATTAAGTAATAGATTGGATTCCTGAATGCTTTCTTAGGGGGAGATCGGAGTACAATAATCAACTCCTGGATTGAAATTTAACTACAAGAAGAGATCAAAAATCAGATGATGTTTGGTGGTCGAGCGGAAATCCTGCTTCTAATGATAGTCGGACAGAAACCCGGTGCTAGTCGGTTGTCAGGTAGAAATCCGATTATTTTAATTTTTTAAGTTTCCAACTTGAATTTTGCCTCGAGATTCATGCCCGATCAAGATTATTTTTTGATGATATATCAATTATGTATTTTATATGTTTATAATGAGTCTAATGATTTAAAAAAATAATAATTGTCTATACCGGTCACAATCCCGAATAAAAGAGGATAAGAATTTTTTTCTTAAACTTAATAATTTGTGCCCCCACATGAAGAAAATCCTGGCTCCGCCCCTGAATAGAACCATGGGATCTTAATAGAGTATATTATCATTCCTTCATTATTCGCTTTAAGTGTTCGATGATAAATTTCAAATTCTAAAAACCCCTAAAAATATAAAACCCTGAAGTTGTTGCTACTATATATTGGGTACTCAGTGTCTATCTAACTAGTAGCCTTAATTGAACGTTCTCTCTTAATGTTTCACTTTCTTAGCATTTTTTTTAAATTAATTTATTTCTTAGAATAATTGTGCCAATTTGCTTTTGTCAAGTAAATCTCTTTCATGCCAGTTTTATTACAAACAATAATTTTAATGAGCTCTCATGCTTCACTTCCAGAGACTATTTCTATTTATATTTATTTTTCTCGTCATAATTTGAGCTACTTTGAATTTGTAAAATAAATATTATCTTCTTCATATACGCCAATTATATTACAGTCATTAATTTGAGTATGCCAAACAAGCTTGTCTTTTTTTATCTTATAATAATTTGTGTCATTTTAATTTTGTCAAATATTGGGATATGAGATCCTTTAAATAGGTAAAGCTCTCCATATCTAATAGCATTAACTGTTATACCTTGAGAAAAAAAAAATGTCATTAGCCATGAAAGAAGGTATTTTTGTCATTACAATGCTTCTTTGCCTTAAATTAGCTACTTCAGATACGGCAAAAGCTTTCTACTACACTGGACCTTACGTTCGTAAGTGTGAACATTTCTTATTTAATACATTTATTTAAATTTTAAATGTTAGAGATTACTTTATGCATTTATAAATACTTCGAATTTGAGTGAAATCCAACGAAACGGCCTAAAATGCAACACCAAATCTCACGGCAAATGAAAGACGCCGTTGCTGGAAAATTCCTCCTTTTCATGCTAAATTCCGGATTCTCGAATTCCTTTTTTTTTCGGATTTATGAAATCCATTGGCTCTAGAGGAAGAATCCGCTCGTTAAATCTGCTATATAGCCAAACAGTCACACGAGATTTAATAGGATTTATCATGAATGTTACCAAACAGTTTTCAGGATTTAGACCCCTCAGGATTTTCCAAATCCATATTTAGATGATTTATGAAATCCTACTTACACCAAATCCTAGGTGCTACCAAATAGCCCCTTAGAATTTAAATTTTTTATTTTGTTTTGTTTATGTATTGATTTATAATAAAACATGTTTTGATTGTGTAAAACATGTTTTCACCTCAATTAAATATTGAATAAATTAATTTATGTGAAGGTGATGGCTATTTTTAGTAGAGTGGCAATGGCCATAAGTGATGATCCATGGTAGTCAAAGATGATGGCTATACTGTTGAGTCTAGTAATTAGGTTGTTAAGCCTAAGTAAATGTCCCACGGCTACCAAGAGGGGGGTGAATTGGTAGTTTTAAAAATTTTAAACCCTCTTAATAATAAAGTTGAACCGAAATAAAATTTTCTTTTAAAGTTTGTAGAAAAATGTTTTTCAACCACAGAGTTGTTAAAACTGAAATTTAAAATGCGGAAACGTAAAAGCAATAAAGTAAATGACACCAGATTTATAGTGGTTCGGTCTATAACCAGACCTACATCCACTCCTCAGAGGCACCCTCTGAGTATTGCACTAATACCACAAAGTGACTCTCCTTTAGCACCCACAGCAAGGCGGAGAAGCCTGTACAAAACACTCTTTTCACCACTACTCGGTGCGGCAGAGAACCGTCGTCCTTTCACACTCTCCTAGTGTGGGCAGAGAACCCTACGGCTGTTCACACTCTCCAAGTGTAGGCAGAGAACCTTCGTCCTTTCACACTCTCCTAGTGTGGGCAGAGAACCCTACGGCTGTTCACACTCTCCAAGTGTAGGCAGAGAACCTTCTTCCTTTCACACTCTCCTAGTGTGGGCAGAGAACCCTCGTCTGTTCACACTCTCCAAGTGTCGGCAGAGAACCGGACCTTCTTGAATGATCTTCTCACAAGAATCTAGAAGGAAGAAAGAAAAGGAGTGAAGAAATCCAATTTCACAAGTAGAGACTCTTACCTTAGCAATCCAAGTGAAGCCTTCTCGCTCCAGTGGTAGGAATTCTCCTTTGAATGCTCTCTTCCACTCTCTCCTTGGCTATTCTCTCAAGAGGCACGAAGATCAAATGACAAAAAGATTGGGTGGCAGTCTAATTTGGACTATTTATAGAAAAGACAAGTGAAACCGCCCAAAAACTGCAAATTTTCAATTCTGTACGCAGTGGATCGTCCTGTACGATCCTGGATCATCCTGGACGATTTTACTTAAACGATCTGAAACGACCCAATTTGTATATGTGTACGAACTGACTTCGTACAGCTGATCGTCCTGTACGAACTTGGTTCGTCCAGTACGAACGGTTATTACAAGGTCGGTTCTAGAAACTGCTGAAAACTGTTCTAAGTCGGTTTATCGTTTGAACGAAAATGTGATCGTCTGGACGAAAATTTTCCAGAGAGTCGATCGTCCTGGACGATTATTTATTTCGTCGGGACGAAAATTTTCCAGAGCACTGGTCGCCTCGTACGATGGTAAAATTCGTCTGGACGAAAAGTTTACCGTGAACCCATCGCCTGGGACGATAATAAATTTCGTCCTGGACGATAGGACTTAGAAAATTTTTCAAAGCAAGTTCCTATTCGTTCCAAGTGCTCTATAGGAGATAACTGACAGATCGTCCAGTACGATAAATATCGTCCTGTACGATCAGTATAGAATTTCAAGATCTCCTTATTTGTGTGTGTGAGATTTTATTCACTCAATTACAATCACTCCCTTTCAAAATTAATTCAAAGAAAAGACAAACATCAATTAAATAAAATATCTCATGTTGAATTTGAATTGAACTTTTCGTAGTCTGGAGTCTGATTTTCCTGAAATGTTAGTACACACAAGAGCAAGTGCAAATCTTCTGAAATTGTTAGGAGATAACTATACATTTGAACAATAATATTTGGAATCATCAAAACTACATAAGTTGCATAAATATAACTCATTCAAATAGCAACTATTCAAACATATACATGATAGCTTGAGATGGTGGTCAATAGTGGCTAGATGTAATGACCGACACAGGCTGGAGGTGGAGGCAAATTGTGGAGCTAAATGTTGTGGCTGATTGTGGAGGTCGTAAACAGCTGATAGTGACTAGAGATGGTGATTACAATTTTTTTTGGGTACATTTAGGTCAATTAAGGAAAACTCAAACACCAACACGTTGCATACGCAAGTTTAAATTCAAAACCTCTTAATTGATAGTCAAAACTCCCAATCAACCGATGAAGATAAGTTACGTTAGTTACAACCATTAACAACTTCCTATAAGGAGTTCAGTTTCTATAACTCATCTTGCATCATTCTTTTAAATAACTCTTAAAATATTTTTTATGAATCTCTATACATCCTTCTAAAAAAGTTAATATATAACTTCATGTGAATGTGAACTAATATTGTTTATATGCAGCTTCTTATTGCTTCAATACCCTGCAGCAAGGAGAGAAAATAGTCAAACTTGGTCATCAATTATGGAATGAACACTCTTGCGGGAATGTATATAAAGTGTGGTGTAAAAATGATGATATATCGCAGTCGTGTACTGATCCACGAGGAACAACATTTGGAAATTGTTGAAGTTGTAGGTCCTTGCGATGACTGTAATGGCGTTGATATGCTTCTCTCACAAAGTGCTTTCTTCAGCATAACAACCTCAACAATTCCATTTAATATTACTTATACAAAATTAAGATGATGGGGTTCTTACCACTCAATAATCTTTATCAGGGTAATCTCTTATTCTTCTTTTTATTTTGTCTCTAATTAGAATATTGTCGAAGCGTCTTCAAAAATTATTTTGATTGGGCACAAATCTATGCATAGCAAATGGCGACATAATTTATTCTTTATGATTTGTGTTTATTGAACTTTATCAAAGTCTTTCCCAACTAAGTGAAATGACATAATTTGTAATCAATGATAAAACTATTGAAGTCGTATTGATCAACTAGGTAAAGCATCGTGATTTTTCTCTTTTTTTAGGTTGTACGTGTTTATTGCAAGTACCGTAACTTTTATTAGGTGTTTGTTGAATCTTCATAAACTCTTTGACTCTACCTTCGTAAATGTTATATATGGCATGCATCAATTATGTTTGTACATAACTCTTAATTCAATATCATCTTAAATTTTGTAACTTGTTATTTATATTTCAAAAACTTTATAGCATTTTTTTTTTTTCAAAGTACAAAAACTACTATTGTTTTTCATGACATTAGGACTAATGCTTTGTTTGAGACGGCTTTTTTCCTGCTTCATAAAGTGGCTTTCCAATATAAAAATTAAAAAGTTGTTTTAAGAAGCAATAAGAAAATCGTCCCAAATGAAATCTAAATTTCAAGTCCCTCTTACATTTTATATGTACTTCAAAAGATTCGCTATTGTCACATATGTGATAAACCAATCTTCTAACAATTGCTTCTTCATGATTAATATTTGCAGGAACTTTAAAATGCCAAAGAATGTAATGCAGAAGAAGATATCAAATTTAAGTACTTGTCGTTTCTATCTATCTTCCTGTATGTCTACTATATATATATATATATATATATATATATATATATATGTTTGTAAGATGTTATGCTTGGATGTAATTCTATGTCTTACTAAAATAAATTTGTAATATATTTCTATGTATCCTTTTAATAATTATAACATTGTGTTCTTATGTTTATGTTGTGTCTTTGTGTGATAAATTTCCTTTTCTTTTTGCTCTGCTAAAGATATTTATTTATTAGATAACACTTCCAGCTGAATTGTACTTACAGGAATACATTCTTTCATATAATATGAAGAGGAATGTACTGAAGTGAAATCTTCATGAATAAGTGGTTTCCTTTCTTTGCCTACTAGTGCTTGTTACATAAAATGAGCTTATATTTACGTGCATAAATAATAAAGATTTTGATATTTCAATTAAAATATTTCTAGTGTAATGAATATATGATGATCAGAGAAAGCAAGATAAAAATACTTCTCACTTAAGAAATTAGGGTTTGAGCAACCAAGCACAAAATCAGGCAAGAGAGATAATTTTTAATTAATTTTTAGTCAAAGGAAATTTAATGTTATGGAAATCCTTTCTTATTGGTTTCATCTTTGTTTTGGAAAGCATTTAGTGAGTAATACTTGTATTAATTACGGGATCTAAGTATTACATAAATTTTAAGATTTGATTGATACTTTGATTAGGAAGTTTGCTTATTATATTTTGTTTTCAAAGAAATTTAAAGGGCTTGAGGGCTGTTGTATGGGAGTATGCAAGAGAGAGCCAATTGTATTCATATTTGTTTCTCCAATATAGTGAAATCATTCCATCCATGTGGACGTAAATAATTCTTAGCCGAACCACATAAATCATATTGTTGTTTATACCTCACTTGTAATTTTAAACTAATAATCAAGTTAAAATATCTTCGATATAAATCTACTCTCAATTCATAAGTGTTAAAAAATGGTCTCTTATGCCTAAAATAAGAGAGCCTAAAAGTTTCTCCTTTAATAGATGCATGATGTTGACAAATCACAAAAACAAATAACTTAGTTAGCTTTACATAGAAAATTCTTTATTTATAACTTTTTTCAAGTAAGAAATCTATTATATATCTATGAACATTGAACTTTGATATCTATGCTACATAAATCAAAGGAATATTAGTAACTTTCTATGAATATTATCATTACTACTTCTTAATTATAAGAAAATCAAATACAAAACCTATTTAATTATGACCCATCCCTATGCATTTAAATTAATTTATGTAAATATAAATTTGGACGGTTAAAAAAAGAAATCATTTTTTTAAAATCCCTAAAGTTATACTACCCTATGCACTAAAAATCTTAAAAACTTTAATAAGAAAATTCATAATTAAAAAACTTATAAATAAGAAAAGAACTTGTTAGCATATTAATTTTCATTTGTATTAATAATTATCTTTAATTATTTCTCACTATCTTTATTATGGCTAACATGTCTAAATCTTATGACTATTATTTTTTTTTTTATGGTGGATGACTGGATGTATTCATGGGCGGATCCACCACATGCTGCCCACCCTCAAAATTTTTTTTATAAAATATTTAGAGGGGGAATTTTGAAATATTTTGGGTATTTTAGGCATTTTGCCCCCCCTCAAAACTTTTTTTCCCTACTTATATCAATACTAAGCATCTTTGCTCATCCCCCACAAAAAAAAATTTTTTGCCCACCCTAAAAAAAGAAGCTGGATCCGCCCCTGGATGTATTGCTTGGTATATATATGCTTTATTTGTTTTAGGTCAAAGCAAACATAGATAGAAAAAGTAGGGTATGTAGGAGTGTTCAAGGTTTTCTCCATGAGTTTTTGTCTCTTGGTTGAGTGAAGTATCTAAGTTCTCGTGAAAAAGAATCAAATGGGTGTAAGTTTTCTCTAACCTTGAAGCTTGATAGAACAAGGGTATTTTGGGAGAGGATGGGATGGTCACCAAGGGTGTAGAAAAAGTAATTATCTTATTTTATTTATTTCTAATTAAGAAGTTTTTTTTATCTAACAGGCTCACGTAGTGGGATAAAGGCTTCATGATGATGATGATGTTGTTGTTGTTGTAAGATTTTTTTTTTGCCATTAATGACCATGTGGCATGTTTACCACATAAAACTCTCGCTCTACTAGGGATTCTCCCTAGCAGCCATTCTGCTAGGGTTTCGCCCTAGTCTCTCTTCCTCTCCCATTGGCGCTTCTCTCTTATCTACTCTTCTACCGAGGGGAGATCCCTTTGCCTCTCTTATTATTTTCATTTTTTTCTCATTTCTCATGTGGTTTTCGTTAGTTTTGTTTCAATTTTTGATGTTGTCTTTATGAAGAATTTTCTCAAGCGAAGAGATCCTGGTTTTCTTGCTTGTAAGAACCCATTGAAATCATTCAAAGATGTTTTACCGAGCTTTGATTCATTGAATGCTTTTCCTTATCTTAAAGTCACTACTATTTAGAGTGTGCCGGATTTATGTATCTAAGAGGAAGAAGTTCAACATCTCGCAAAGCCGTTCAATTTTTCCCTGGTTGGAAAGTTCCCTCTTTGTAGACCTATGTTTGATTCTATCCGGAAACTTTTTTATAACTTGGAGCTTACGAGCGATCACCCTCTTGGATTAGAGAGATGTTATTATCAAGCTATACAGTGATATGGATTATAGTAGGATTTTTGCACATAGATCATATTGCGTTAACAATTGATTTATGAACTTGATAAAATGGTTTCCTTTTTTCGATATATCGGAGGAGCCTCTACAGAAATTTTGTTATATTTATAAGGTGGTTTTGGAAGATTTCTTTAGCTTTTGTGTTCATTGTAAAGCGGTGGGTCACAAAAAATTGGAATGTTTCCACTTACACCCTCATTTGAGGAAGGTTGTAATGCCTAAACCTTCTCAAAATATTTTTGGCCCTATTCTTGTTGTGGGATCTGACGACTTGGTTTTAAATGAACTTAATATTCCAAGTGATAATGTGTATTTAGCTAAGGACCTGCATATTCTTCCCTCTCCCTCTGAGATTAACTCCTATGTAGATATTGGTTACGATGCTAGAGGTGTTAAAAGCCTTAATTTGGTTACGACTATTAATCTGGATCCTATTTATGTTAATCATGGTTGTCATATATTTCTCCTCCTATGACTAAATTTGAGAATCTGCAGGTTGATAACAGTGGTTTGAATGTGCCTTCTGTCTCTTTTAATGTAGTTTATTCTACTCTTCTGCTTGAAGGAGTGGATGTCTCTAATAGTGTTCTTGTTATTAACTTACATGTCTCCCCTTTTTCTAATAATGTGCTGGAAAGTTTGAATGGTGGATTGCAACACCTGATCTCTGTTGACCCTATTGATCATTCTGATTGGGTTTATGAATTTTTTGGTAATAATTGCTATGATGGGGAAATCAACGATGGTTTTTTTAATGTGTTGTTGGATGATCATGATTTGAATGTGGTGAAAATTGATAATGCTGGCTTTTCTTCGATGTGTGGAAAGAAAAATAAGAAAAACAAAAACAAAAATCTAGAGCAAAATTTTAAATATTATGTTGGTTGCTCTACTAGATCTAAGTCCTTTGATTAGATTTTTGGCGCTGCTTATTGTGTTATTCGTTTTTCTTTTGGTTTTTGTGTGTTGGTTTTGCTATTGGGCTTCTTCTATTGTTCCTTTTGTCCTGGTGGTGGGGTTTGCATGCCCTCTTGGGTGGGTTTGTTTAGGTGTTGTTGGTCATGGGGTCTTCGTCGAAGTGTTGGGCTTCTGGTACTGTACTCTGGTGGTGGGGTGTTTGTGCTTTAGTGTGGTTTTCCAGTGGTTTTTTCTTGGGTTGGTTGTATGGGCCCTGTTTGTTTGTTGGTTTGGTTTGCTAAGGCGGGTTGTTATTGTGGGTGCTTGGCTTTTCTCCAAGTTTTTGATATTTATGTTCACTAGACTTATTATTTTTCTAGTTGTTTGAATGGTATATGCTGGCAAGAGGTTCTGTGTGGGCTTATGAGGTGCAGATCTATCTATTCTCCTTTCAGCTTTGTCTAGGACTGCATTGAAGATCTAGCATGGGCTCTTTTTGAGGGTTGGCTCTTGCCTTTTCTTTTTTTTTCCTTATAATATATAGGATCATTGGCTCACTAGGTTTTTAATTTTGAATGATTGTAATGTTTTGCTTGTAGATAGCATTTGATCCTTTAAGAAAATGTAATCTCTTTTTAGTATTAACGTGTAGGCTCCTTCGTGAGTTTTAACCAAAAAAAGTTCTTTATCTCCTTATGTGATTAAGCTTTTGCATAAAGACTTTATTTTTATTTTTATATTATTCATATCTAGTTTAAAATGACTTTCCAAAGAGAGTTTACAGAGATACATGCAATTTGTCGAGCTTTGAGTACAAATCTCTATTTGTTCTTGTGTTCTGCTATCGTTCGATTTCTCTTTTGGTTATCTTAGTTTAATTCAGTTAGCTAGGTTCTTATGGTTTGCATAATATAACTTATTTTTTTGAAGTGTACATCAGAATATATAATATAATAGCTTATGTGATAATGATGATCTTGGAAGCTTCATGTGGAGAAAACAAACATTAGTTTGTAGTAAAAGACATATAAGATGTAAGAAAAAGAGTGAAAGTGCGATGAAATCAATATAAATAAAAGATAAGATGAAAGAGCAAGGACTTATCAATGAATGTAAACAAGCGATAATATTAGATGAAAGAGCACAACTTAACCAAAAAAAAACATACTACTTTGGCTCACTGTTCTAACCCTCTAAAGTTCTAATCATCCCTTATCCTCATATTTTATTCACAAGAAAATTTATTGGGCATGATCTGATTTGCTCACTTTTCTTCTAAAATGTGTTCATACAATGTACATATTGATTGGGCTTCTTTGGCAGTTGATGAAAGTTTTGATGTTAAAAGGAAGTTAAATAAATTGATGTTATTTATGATCTGAGAATGATCTATATTAGACTAAGAAGTCAACTTCTACAGAGGGCGATGATGAAACTTTAAAGTTCTTGTTAGGATGACCAGTTTTTTAAAAAAGGGATACTATTTAAGTGGGGGAGACTATGAAACCCCTTACGTAAAAAAAAAAATCTAAAATCTTAAACATCGAGGCACTTTTTTGTATGATGGTTGGAATTTTATTAAAACTCCAATGTTAAGTGTGCTCGTATAAGAGCACTCTTAGGAAGGGTGACCTTCTAGGAAGTTACACTTAGGGGTGTCAATTTCGGGTCACGGGTCAGGTTCGGGTCGAACCTGAACTGACCCGGGTGGAAAACGGGTCGACCCTAACCCTACCCGGGTAGAAAAACGGGTCGAAAATTCGAACCCGGACCCGACCCGGCGGGTTGCCGGGTTGACCCGACCCGACCCGCACGGCATGGAACTCGGCAGCGAGCGGCAGCAGGCGACGGCAGCATCGCGGCAGCGCGAGCGGCACGCGGCAGCACGAGCGGCACGCGGGCAGTGAACGGCAGCGCGCGAGGCGGCACGCGGCAGCGCGAGCTCGAGCGCGGGGGCAGCGGGGCGGGCAGCAGCGCGTGGCAGCGAGGCATCGGGCAGCGGGGCAGCGGGCAGCGGGCAGCGGGGCAGCGGGGGGCAGCGGGCAGCGGGCGGGGGCAGCGGGCAGAGGGCGGGAATTTGAAATTTTTTAAATTAAACGGGTTGGCAAGTTGACTCGGCAACCCGCCGGGTCAACCCGGACCCGACCCGTTTTTTAAACGGGTCAATTTCTGGAACCCGAACCCGACCCGTTTTGAAATCGGGTCGGGTCCAACCCGGATTTTCCGGGTCGGGTTTTCGTGTCGTGTCAATATTGACACCCCTAGTTACACTAATGGGATAATATCGTAAGGCCATTACACCAAAGCAGATAATATCTTGATAGTTAAGAATTTGAACTATTATAGATGGTATCATAGCAATACACTAGTTCGAAGATGGGAGCTCTATCTTTAGTTAGAATCATATTTGCCTAGTTGATGATTCTAGACTAAGAAAATTGGGGAGGTTGTCAATTATCTAAATGGGAGAAAATGTGAAACCCCTTAAAATAATGAAACTAAACACTTAAATATCAGAGAGACTTTTTGTGTAACGATTAAAATTTTATTAGAAAATTCAAAGTTAAACATGCTCATATAGGAGCACTCTTTGAATGGGTGACCTTCTGAGAAGTTGTACCAACGGAATAAAATTATGAGGCCATTAGGCCAAAGCAACACCAAAAGGTGCCTTAATATTTAAGAGTTTAGTTTCATTTTACTTACGGGGATATCACATAAGTGTTTTTCTTTTTAAAACTTTAATAAGGGCAGGTAAATATGGTGCTTTTCTGGAGAGAAACTCCCATATATATTTTGCAACTGTGGATGAGAGAGTTGTATAAGTCAATCTCTGAAGAGTATCAAAAGTATTAATTTGATCGTAGTGTTCTTCGTTTGTTTGAAAAAATTCTTAAAATGATTGCCTCTACACAAAGCAAGAGGTGTTTTTGATAAAATTATTGTTGAAATATCAAAGAAAATGCTTCAGAAGTTCAGAGGGCTCATCAAATTATTGAGGATTTTCTTTCTGGGCATAATGATGGAGCGCCTAGCAGCTATAAAGTATTGATATAGGTTTGAGGCCATCTTAGGCTTCATTTGGGATGGCATTCTTGTAGTTCGAACCTTGCCAGAATGGGGTGTTGAAGGATGTCTTCAATTAGGGGTGATGACTCCTGAAAGTCTCGTTGATGAAGAGATTGTCTTATATCTCCAATAGGGAACTCCTCTCGGATTAGTCTTCGTAATTCATGTCATAGGGTATTACGGGAGAGATCGGCGATGTGCTATTGGGCTAAGTCCTCATGGACGTCTGGAGGAATGTGATGCTAGCGACCGGCGTGCGAAGGATGGGTGAAGCTTTCCGTGTCAGTAAATTCATTATTTGGATGTATTGGATGGTGCATCCTTGGCGGTGGAAGGGGAACCTCAACATGAAGAACATCTTGGAATCCTCGTGGATCTCGAGGGAGAAGAATATCTTCTTAGGGTGCTAGTGCCGGTCCTCGAGTCTCTCGCAAGAGTTGAAGGATCTCATTCTGAGACTTCTTCATCTTTCTGATACGATCTTTCAGGGATGGTCCTGAAGTCCCTTCTCCGGTAGGGTTTCGGCCACCGGGGTAAAAAGAGGCAGATATCTCGCGTCCCTAATTCAAGGACTGATTCTGGTATTGATGTGAATTGGAACAGGAGGCTCCCAAGATACGATTACTGCACCTGTTGTTCATTGTAGTGGTGCTTTTAGGATAGTGGGACTGGTAATCCCATAGACGACGCCAAATTGCTGCGGGCTAGAATATACGCGGCAGTAGAGTTAGAATACTATGTCTTAGCGTTGCACGAATATCCAGCTCACACACATAGAACACAATATTTTTTTACGTGGAAAGCCCTAAAAAAAGAGAAAAATCATGGGGCCAGGCCAAGTTGGAAATGATTATACTAGATCTTGAGTTGGTTACAATGGGCTGACTCCCCTCCAATGGCGAGCATATTACAAGTAATAAATGTACGCAGAAGTCCGAGTGTCAGGTGATGGTCCGGCAGAACAACTACTAGATCTTAAGTTGGTTACAATGGGCTGACTCGCCTCCAAGGGCGAGCATATTACAAGTAATAAATGTACGACAGAAGTCTGGGTGTCATGTGATGGTCCTGCAGAACTTCGAGCTTCAGGTGATGTTCTGGAAGAACTCCGGGCCTCAGGTGGTGATGCAGCAAAGGCGAGGGCCTTAGGTGGTGGTCCAACGAAGCTCCGACGGTGGTCCGGCGAAACTCCATTGGTGGTCGAAGAGGGGCTTTTTCCTTCTCTTCTCTTCTTCTCTTCTTGCTTGGATCCCTTTTTAAGAAAAATGAGGGGTCTTTATAGATTTCTGGAGTGGCATGACCCATAAATAGGTGAGAGATCAAGGGTAAATGGGGAGTGATTGGATGGACGGTCGATGTTGAATTCTTTGGTCATGGACCGTTTGATGTTCATTTGAATGTCTTAGTGATGTCGGATTTTGGTGATCTTGGGCTCTTTGGATTCGTCTCGTCGATCCGCTCGATTCAAGTATAAGAACATTATGTTTGTAAACCGTTTGTCAATCTAAATTGTGGTTCGAACCTTTCAACAGTGCTTCTAACCCTTGATTTAGACCTGTTTGGGCTCCGATTGAGTTGATTTTGGTATCGTTGGGTTCGTATTTCTGAGATGCTCAGTTTGATTGTAAGTTTGCTGAAATCGAAGTTCGGATGATCCCAATTTTAATTTTGGAAGTTTCCAATCTTGATTTTGCATCGAGATTCGTGCCGGATCAAGATAATTTTTTGACGATTTGTCATCTTTAATCATGTTAGTTATATAATTACGAGTCAACTCACGAGCTATGTCTTATCAAATTTGAATTCAAACTCATTTAATATATGAATTTGAGTTTCAACTCGAGCTCAATAAACTCAGAACAAAAATTTTTTATGGAGTTGAACTTGAGCAGTCTAGACTCACTTCCACGCTTAGCCCTACTAATTAATCAAACTTGTGAGACAAGATAATGACAATAAACTTTTTGAAGTTGCAATCTACAACGTGCGGCTCATATACATTCTTCTGCACTTGAAGCCCCACGCGCGCTCACGGCCTCTCGCCACTGATATATGCGATAAGGATCAACATAACACAAAATTCGACCAAAACCTTCCCTCTCCATCCTCCGCAAGCTCACTAGCTATGGCTTCTGCGGCATCTCCGGCCTCTTTTTCACTCCTACCCTCAACCTCTTCCTCCTCATCCAGTCGCCGTCTCTCTGCACCGGCCGCTGCTGCCGTAGTGCTGAGATCTCCGGTGCGGCGTCTAGGCTTCGCCGGTGCAGCGGCAGACTCACTTCTAACGGCCCACGTGGCCTCTAAAATCAGGGAGGTGGCGGGACGGAGCGGGCGGGGGCCAAGGGGGGTTGCCACGATGGCGAAGAGGAGCGTCGGGGAGCTCACCGCGGAGGATCTTAAGGGGAAGAAGGTCTTCGTTCGCGCGGATCTCAATGTTCCTCTTGATGAGAATCAGAACATTACAGATGATACGAGGATCAGGGCAGCGGTGCCAACTATCAAGCATCTATTGAGCAATGGTGCCAAGGTCATTCTATCGAGTCACTTGGTTAGATTCTCTCCCCATTGATGTTCCTGTTTTTTTTCTTGATGTCTTAATGTTATTGGATTCTTCTAGGTTATGTGTTGAGATGCCCTAATTTGGAAAAGATGATTTGGGACCTTGTTGATTGCTGCATTTCATTTGGTAATATGAGGACGATGTGGTCAAACTTTATTTTTAGCAATTATAATTATAGAACAAAAATATCAAATCAAACCATCCCAAATGGTTGAAAATCACTTAAAACCAAAGTGAACCAAATTGAATCTATCCGAAATTGAAAAATAAATTCCTTAAGATGCATGTTCTTAAACCAAAAATATTTGTTTGATTTGATTTGGTTTGCCTTTGTCACACCGAGATCTGGAAGGGGGTACACCCCCACAATAAGAGACCCAATGAAGGGATATGAAGACCTATTTTGTATTCATAAAGTGAAGCATGAATATATAAATGGTCTAACAGAATATGTATACACCAGAGTAAACCGAGGAAGGGAAATTAAGAGATCATTTCATTAATAAAAACAATGCAAATTACTAGTACATCAAGTATCAATAGTTTTGAATTTCTGATACAAGCCAAAAGGAATATAAGTAGAACAAATAACAAGAAAGAAATTACACAACCCCCAAAATCAAACACACAATAAATTTACTACAAAATATAAAATACCAAAAATAGTATGCTGCTGATAACCCTGCTCTTATGGGGACAGTATGCTAAAAACACTTGAAGGGCATGCTATAAGAAGTGATAACGGGTGAGCTTGATAAATTAAACTCAGTAAGTAACTCTTATCTATCAAAACATAAATGTCAAATGAGTGGGGCATGCAATGTAAACAACCAAGAAGTGGGAATAACAACCTATCATCATTATATCAAAGTAACAATGACATGCCATGTCTCCTACAACAAATTTTAATATGCTGGTGAATATGCCAAATAACTACTAATTTCAAATCATCTCAATGCTTACAAAGGTATACTTGTACCTCAAATGACTTATCAGTCATTATCATTTTCAATGCATGTCCAATTACATTTAACATTCATATGCATATACTATAATTTGTTTATGAAAACCCATCATCGGGAAGTTAAATACCAACCCGAGGAAATCCAGTATTTCATGTAGAGTGTTCACTTTGAGGGCCCGTCAGACTCGACAAGCCAATAACCAATAGGGTTCTAACGACATACACATCAATGCAGCAAAGCATATGATTTTCCAAAAATTTTAGAAGTATCATTTAATGATTTTTTATAGTTTCAATATGGTGAATATTCTTTCATAATAAAATATGAATTGTCAATAATAATATTCATTGCATTCAATTAGAGCATGTGTATAAAAATGTAATATATATATATATATATATATATATATATATATATATATATATATATATATATATATATATATATATATTGTAATTGTTGCGTCATGGAATATCGCGACGATAGAGAAATATAAAGCTTAACGTCTTAGCTTTGCACAAAGATCCAGCACACATATAGATAAGAGAGAGGGTGCAATATTAATAAGAGACAAAGATTTTTACTTGGAAAACCCTGAAAAGGAGAAAGTCTATAGGGTCTGGCCCAGTTTGAATGAATCTACTATTATTTGCAGTCGAGTACAAATGAGGCATTTCCTTGGGGGAAGGCCTTAGCTTGATGTAACAAATATACATCATATAGAGTGTGTTACATGATGAGACTTGAAAAAATTAGTATTGATACATCTGTTTGGTCGGTAGAACCATAGTCGGCAGGCGACGGAGGTCGGAAAAACCGTAGTCTGGTGACGGTGGTCAGAGGTACTGTAGTCGGTGGGCGATAGTGGTTAGAAAAGACTGTTGTATGGCGACAAAATTCAGAAGGACCACAATCTTGTTATGGAGGTCGGAAGAACCGTAGTCGGCAGGCGGCGAAGGTCGGAAAGATCGTTATCTGGCAATAGATGTCGGAAGGACCGTAGTTAGTATGAGACAATAGTCATAAAAACTATTGTCTGGTGAAGGAGATCAGAAGGACCGTAGTAGGTTGGCGACGAAGGTCGGAAGTTCGGCGTTGAGTAGAAGTCCTACGAATGTCTAGCGACAGGCAGAAGTCCGACGACGGGCGGAAGTCCAGCGTCAGGTAGAAATCCGGCGACGGGTGGAAGTCTGATGTCAAGTAGAAGTCCACTGAAAGTCCAGTGACTGGAAGAAGTCCAGCGACAGGTGGAACTTCGGTGTCGGGTAGAAGTCCAACGAAAGTCGGCGGACAGGCGGAAGTTCGCCGTCGGGTAGAAATCCGGTGATGGGCGGAAGTTTGGCGTCGAGTAGAAGTCTATGATGCACCGACACGGCACTTAGAGAGGGTATGCAGTGTCGGACACGGACACGCGTCGGACACGGCATGGACACGTGTCCGACACGGCATTGGAGTGTCGCAATTAAAAAAAAAATTAAAATTAAAATCGGACACGCGTGTCCGGTTATTAAATGAGGTATACCGCTAAGTACATGCTCGGTACCGCTCAGTACATGCTCGGTATTGCTCAGTACATGCTCGGTATTGCTCATTACATGCTCGGTACCTCTCAGTACATGCTCGGTACCGCTCAATACATGCTCGATATTGCTCAGTACATGCTCGGTACCGCTCAGTACATGCTTGGTACTGCTAGGTACATGCTCGGTACCGCTCAGTACCGCTAGGTACATGCTCGGTATTGCTACGTATATGCTCGGTACTGCTAGGTATATACTCGGTACCACTCGGTATCTTCCCATACAAACAATTTACTCAGTATATGCTTGGTACTGCCCCTTGACCCCGCGACCTGACCGGGCAGGTCGAACCCTGCCAGGGGGCAGCGCCCCCTTGGGCACCCGGCAGACTGTATATTGTTGTATTCATGTTGTCTTATTATTGGGATATGTTGCTATGCTACTGGCAGGGGTGGATTAGGTGAAGGTTCAAAAGAGACATCTGTCCACGCCGTGTCCGTGTCCTATATTTTTAAAAATTATTATATTAAAAAAATATTATGCTGTGTCCACGCCGTACCCGTGTCCTATATTTTTAAAAATTGTCGTGTCCCGTGTCCCGTGTCCGTGTCGTGTCGTGTCCGTGTCGCCGTGTCCGTGTCGGTGCATCATAGGTAGAAGTCCGACGAAGGTTTGACGTCAGGTAGAAATTCGACAACGAGCAGAGGCCTAGCATGGGGTAAAAGTCCGACAGCGGGCGGAACTCCAGCATCGATCAGCTGTCGGGCAGAACTCTGGCGTCAGTTGGCCTTCGGGCAGAACTCTGGCGTCAGTTGGCGTTTGGGCAGAACTCCGACGTCAGTAGGCTGCCGAGTGGAATTCCGACAGTGGTCGAGAAAGAGTATGGTGACAAGAGAGCTCTCTCTTATTTCTCTTTTTTTTTTCCTTCTCTTCTTGCTTGGGCCTCCTCCCCCTTCAAGGGTCCCTTTCTATGAGAAATGAGGGGTTTATTTATAGTTTGTTGAGAGTAGCATGACCAGTAAATAGGAGGAAGATCAGGGGTAAATTGGTAGTGGTTTTAATGGACGGCTAATGTTGATTCCCTTGATCATAGATCGTTTACTAGATATTTGAATGTCTTAATGATATAAGAATTTGGCGATCTTGGGCTCGTTGGATTCGTCTCATCGAGCCGCTCGATTCGACTATAAGCATGTCACATTTGGAGACCGTTTGGTAATCCAAATTATGGTTTGAACCTTCCAAATGTACTTTGGGTCTTTGATCTGGACTCATTTTGGCTCGGATTGAGTCAAATTTAGTGTCGTTGGGTTCGTATTTCTGAGACGTTTAGTTCAACTATAAGTTTGCTGAAATCGGAGTTCAAATAATCCCGGATTTAATTTTTGAAGTTTTCCAACTTGATTTTTCTTCAAGATTCGTGTCCGATCAACATAATTTTTTGATGATATATCAGTAATAATAGGACTGATAAATTAGAAATAGCACAGATTTATGCCCTTTAATAAGGAAGGGTATGCTTACATCAAAATAAATAGCAGTTACTTCTAGGCGAGCGCACAAAATTCTAAGTCTATTAGATTTTTAACCCATCAAAGCTAGGAGGACAACGACTCGAAGATCCTAAGAACAAAATTCCTAATTTAATATTCATGATAACACTAAAGGAATCAAATGCATAAAATATAACGCTTATATAACTTGATCGTAAATATATACATTTAACATAAAAAATCAAGTCAATAAGATAACATAGAGTTAGACCTATGGAACATGAAACTTAAATAAGGCTTCTTTCTAAAGCTAGATAAAACTCTCCCAATGAGAAATTTAAAGCAATTCAAAACTTGATGCAAATCAAAATTTAGCCTTCCCATAGAATTGAAAGAATTAAAAACATAAGAAGAAGAAAGAGGAAAACTCACTGTAGAAGGAGAGGAGATTGAGAAGAGTTCGTCAAGAGCTGTTATTGTGAGAAAGAAATAAAAGAGTAGAAAAGAAAGTTAGACAACTGCTGTCGTAGAGAAAAAAAAATGAAGATTCATTGTCCTAGGTTTCCTATTAGGTTTAAATTACATGAGAGGGATGTTATAGACGGTAGTATTCAATCAATTAGGGAAAGAATCAAGTGGTTAGAGAGAGGATCGCTACCTACTTTATTCGGTCGCATGCGGAAGCAAGAGTTGGTTGGGTTTCGCAAGTTGCGGCTTTGTGTGGAACACCTGGACTGGCTTTTGATCGTGGTTCGCGAAAGGGAACGGGAGAGGGCAGCCGGTTTACGTGAAACCCTAGACCGAACGATCCAGGCTATAATATCTTTAACTGTAGTTTTGGTTTTAGTTTCATGTTTTGTTAATTGGTTCAGTTTTAAATTTGGTTTGATAGCATACAAAGTGGTGGCAAACCCTGATTCATTTAGAGACGGAGACCTAGCAATGAAACGAAGAATTAGAGTATGCTGATCTAGGCTTCTTGTTAAGGTGTGGAGTTTAGCTTTCATGAATAAATATTCTCTAATTTTTGGATATTTTTTGGTCAAATATCTACTGCTAAAATTCCAATGAGTTGTTAGGAATTACCTTCATGGATAATTATTCCTACATGCTTGCATACCCTGATGGAAAAAGCATCCAGAATCAAGGAAGTTGAAAATTACACCTCCATGATTCTCTAAGTCTAAAGGAACAGTTACTTGGAATGCTGGTTTGAGTTTTCATGCATAATTAAATCTACTTGATGTAATTGGGTGAGGTTTTCTTTCAGAAGAACGTGAAAACCACGAGGAGAACTAAAGGAGATATGAACAACATACAAAAGGATGTATGTCTGCAGAGAATAAGTAATTTTGGGCTCACTTCTATTTTGCGTTAGGATCCGAAAATAAGTTTTCCAGCAATCTATACCTTTTTAAAACGAATTATATAGCTCTTGTTCTAGTTGTTTGTTTCAGACAATTTAGATCATGCCATATAGTTTTTTTTTTTTTTTTTTTTGCTTGAATGAATGCAATCAGCACTTACAGATCGATCTCTTATGTCAGAAATTTCTGTAAACTTTCGAAGGAATTGAGCTATTGACTATAATATTTCATTTTTCATTTATATATGGACTTCAGGGCAGGCCTAAGGGCGTTACACCTAAATACAGTTTGTCTCCTCTTGTTCCCAGGCTATCTGAACTCCTCGGGATAAAGGTATGATATTTTCCTATTCATATATTGACGTTGGTTGTGATCCGGCTAATTATAATCACAATCTTTAGTTCTTTTGTTGCCATTATTGATCAGGTTCAGAAGGCTGATGATTGCATTGGCCCTGAGGTTGAAAAACTAGTTGCTTCCCTTCCAGATGGCAGTGTGCTACTGCTTGAAAACGTGCGTTTTCATAAGGAAGAAGAGAAGAATGAGCCCGAATTTGCAAAGAAGCTTGCATCTTTGGCTGATCTCTTTGTGAATGACGCTTTTGGAACGGCACACAGAGCACATGCATCAACTGAAGGAGTTACTAAGTTCTTGAAACCCTCTGTTGCTGGCTTTCTCTTACAAAAGGTGAGCTTTTCTACTAGATTTATTATTGGTTTTAAAAGAAACATTAACTAAAATGGATGTTTGACAATTTAGCAATTTACTATCACTTAAAATGGGTTTTGTTTCCTATTCTCGCATATTTTTATACTTCTTATATCATTCAATTAGTCATCTGGATTGTAAAGCTTTTTATTTACTAAAATATTTTCTTTTTTTCACTTTTTTAATTCAAATTTTATAATAAAGCATTCTAGTTGCATTAAGTTTTTAGACATTTTATATCTTTTCCAAAAGAAGTTATCCATTGTTTCAGGAACTTGACTACCTGGATGGAGCCGTTTCAAACCCGAAGAGGCCTTTTGCTGCTATTGTGGGTGGTTCAAAGGTCTCATCTAAAATCGGTGTTATCGAATCACTTTTGGAGAAAGTCGACATCCTTCTTCTTGGTGGAGGCATGATATTCACCTTTTACAAGGCACAGGGACTTTCTGTAGGTTCTTCCCTGGTAGAGAATGACAAGCTAGATCTTGCAACATCACTTCTTCAGAAAGCCAAATCAAAAGGAGTTTCGCTTTTATTGCCTACTGATGTGGTGATTGCTGATAAGTTCGCAGCTGACGCAGATAGCAAGGTATGCTTTTCTTTCCATTCTTTCTTAACTGCAGAATAAAATGTTTGTCATTGACTAGAAATTTTGGAATTCTCAGATAATATGGTTGAATTTCTATCTCAGATTGTGCCATCATCAGCCATTCCTGACGGTTGGATGGGCTTGGACATTGGCCCAGATTCAATTAAAACATTCAGCGATGCTTTGGATGCCACAAAAACAGTTATCTGGAATGGTCCCATGGGAGTATTTGAATTCGATAAGTTTGCACTTGGAACTGAGGTATACAATCATCTCATTCAATATTACAAGGGGTGTCAATTTCTGATCATGGGTCGGGTTCGGGTCGAACCCAAAACTGACCCGACACTATTCGAGTCAACCCGAACCCGACCCGTTTTTGCAAACGGGTCAGTTTTCCAGACCCGAACCTCTTCAGGTCCGGGTCAACGTGACACGGCCCGAATGACCCGGTGCCAACAAAAAATTGCTAGTTTTCGGGTTCAAAAATGGGTCAATCTTCTGCTTTTTGGGTCAAAATGGGTCAATCTCGGATTGCCGGGTCAAAAACGGAGTTTCGGGTCAAAGGGTCAGCCCGAACCCAACTTGATTTTTGAAACGGATCAAATTATTGAACCCTAACCCGAAATTTTCAGGTTGGGTTCAAGTCGGGTTGAGTTTACAGGCTCCTTTCTTGAAACATATAAAAGAAGATTATCAGAGAAGACACAGGAGAATTTTATGTACATTTCATCTGATTGATGATTATGTCATGTTGTCATTATTATAGATTTCACTATTAATTGAGGAGAATTTCAAATATAATAAAATTTTCGATATGCCCTTTATGAAATAAATGTAAATATTATATTAATTTCAGGGAAGGAGCCTGTAAACTCTGGGGAAATATTAAATATGGCCTCTCTTCAATTGCAGGCAATTGCGAAGAAGCTTGCGGAGCTTAGTGGTAAAGGTGTAACCACCATCATCGGAGGTGGTGATTCTGTAGCTGCTGTTGAGAAAGTAGGAGTTGCTGATAAGATGAGCCATATCTCTACCGGCGGTGGGGCGAGCTTGGAGTTGCTAGAGGGCAAGGAGCTTCCCGGAGTTGTCGCTCTTGATGAAGCTGTTCCAGTTGCTGCTTGAGCCAGGTTCTGCTTCTCTCGTCAAAATTACTTATTATATTTTTTTAAAGATTCCTAGTATTTAAGAGCCTCTTGTAGCTAATCTTCTGAGGTTTACGAGAATGAGGATTATTTTTCTGTCCATCTATATAGCCTGCTGTGAATTTGGGAAGAACAAAATCCTGAGTGAACTTGTACGTTATGTAGACTTTGCTGCTTCAGCTTTATTTGTAACTGGTTTTGTTATTATGAAAGTCCACTTGGAAATAAAAGCAAGATTAGATTTTGGGGGAGAAGCATACAGCAACGAACCTCAGTTGGCTTTATCATGCAAGCCTTTTAAACCTTCTGAAATTTATTTGATTTTCTTTGTCAGGTTTTTCAAAAGTTTTAATGGTTGAATCTCTAAAGCAAGTATTATCATGATATACCAGAAGATTTGATTAATCCTATATAGAATAGGCATTTAGTTTGAAATGAATTTGACTGCTTGTGAAAGTATTTTCCTTCCTAATGCCAAGCATATATTATAATTTGTATTGCAGGATTTCTCTTCACATTCTCCGAGATTTTTTTTTTTTTGGTCCTATGGAAGTTAGTTGAGCTGACTTGTGAACGGGCTCGGGCTCGGGCTCAACTAAAAAATTAACTAATGAGCCGAGCTCGAAGAGCTAATGAGTCAAGTTTGAGTCAACGCTGAATTGACTGGTTAGTTGCCAGTTGGCTTATTTAAAAAATATTATTATATAATGAGTTTAAAATATATTAGCATTCAGGACTTTTAAGTACAAAATTATTTAAAGTATTTAAAATTTCTATCTTTTTTGTATACTAAGTAATTCTTTATTATTTTTAATAGCATCTTATTTTTTATCATTTTATTATAATAATTATTTTAGTCATTTATTTTCTATCTTTTATAATAAACGAGTTGGTTCATGAGCTGGATAGAAGTCGTAAAATAAAGTTGGAGCATGAGCTCAAATTCGATTAATAAATTAAATTCAATTTAAGGGTGACTCAAGTTCGACTTGCCTCGACTCATTTATATTATTATGCATGCATTAGCACAAGGAGTCATGATTCCACTTTCCATGGTTGGGTCAACAGTGTAGTTGTAAAATTATTATGGTTGAAATAATTGTTTTTTTTTAATTGATATGAGTATCATAATATTTTTATTAAAAAAAGGTTGGACATGTCTCTTCTTATTAGTAAGTATTATTTTATTATAGAAAATTTTAAAAATAAGAAATTGTTATGGGATAAAATTATGATTATTTTCTTTAATATTGTACAAAAGTTTCATTCACAAATAAATTACAAGTATAGCACATAAAATATATAAACTTTTTAAGTGAAACTTTTGGGAAGTCAAAATAATCTGGCTTGTCCAGTTGAAATAATTTTATTAGTGTGAGTAAAATGTTATAAGGATTCCCTTCCTCACAATTCAAGATGGCATTAGTATAATATAATAGGATTAGGTCATGTGAGACGTATCATGTGGTGGTAGCAAGGGCGGATCCAGCTTCTTTTTTCAGGGTGGGCAAAAAAAAATTTTTTGGTGGAGGATGGGCAAAAATGCTTAGGATTGATAAAATTAGGGCAAAAATTTTTTTTAGAGGGAGAAAAATATTCAAAATATTCAAAATATTTCAAAATATCTTCTCTAAATTAAAAAATATATATTTTTTTGAGGGTGGGCATTTGACCCCCTCACTCTATGGGGATCTGCCCATGAGTGGTAGGAGGAATCTTGAAATGCCGTAGTGTCATGAGTGATGAATATCAAATGATAGTTGATAATGAATGTTAGAAGTCATGCAATGAAGATCAAATGATTTATGCTTCGTTTGGGAAGGCTTTTTTGCTGCTTCTTAAAACGGCAGCTTTCTAGTAAATTTTTTTTTATATTTATACTAAAAAACTGTTTTAAGAAGCAATAAAAAAGCCGTCTCAAACGAATCCTTAATTGTTCTCCTAATATGAGGGGAGTTCAAACAACCAAGAGGATGAGAGTTGCTCATTAGTGGCTAGCAAACCTAGACGGTTGATAGGCAATGAACAAAAGTTAAGACGGAAAATAAGAGTTAAAGGATGATAGAAAATAAATTTTGTAGTTCTCCTAATAAGATAAGAAATTGGGCATACAAGATCATATTTGTCGATCTCCTAATAAAAATGGGTGATGAAGGACAATTTTCTTGATCATTTTCTTGATATGAGAGGAGATTATGTGAGGAAGTCCAAATCTACGAAGGAAACAATAAAGGCTAATGAAGAGTGTAATATTTACTTCACATTCCAAAGATACTACTAAGCTAATAAAACACTTTCCCAAAAAAAATATTCTTCTTTTCATGTTTATTACAAGTTAACAATTTCAGCTTATTAGTTTGTATGCTTGTAAAATTGGATATCATCCACTTGAGCATTTTGATCCAACATAGAGATTTACATGCATAACCCTTAATTTTATCTTATTTACATATCTACTATCTAACATTTTATATTTACTCATATACACTCAAATCTTTAAATAACTTAAAAAATACCACTCTAACATTCCCCAATAGATTATCATTGTGGAAGAGTTGGATATTAAAAATGTAAAAATATGATAGAATTAAACATGATATATAATTTTTTTTTATGTATTTATATATCTAACATTAAAATATTTATATTTTTTTACATATCATTGAAATCTCTAAATCACAATAAAACATCACAAATATTATCTTATTTAAATTAAAAGATTTATTTCATGTATATGTTGGACGTGTAAATAAAGATGAATTTTATTACATGTATTTAAGTGCCTATAAAATAAAATTGGGGAATTGACATATATAACACTCAAACATATATCATTTACATACTTAACACTCAAACTTCACTATTATTCCATTAAGTTATGTTAATAGCATTCCAAATGCCTCATCAGAATCCTCGTTGAAGTTTTCCAACCACCAAAGAGAGGAGGAAGATGCCATGAAATCTAGTTGGCCTTGACAACAATGGGGTCGACAACATGCATATGACAAAGAAACAAGTTACTATAAAAACTCACTATATGGGACTTGCAACAAGTAAAAGATAAAGCAATTATAGGGAATTCATGAGACCAATAGAGCGGCAAAGTTGTGACAAGGGATTCATGGACAAAGAGGCCAACGTTTAATGAAGAGAATAGGACTGACAAGTAACAATATGGGGGGTTGGTGGACCCATGAGGAAATTGCGATGGGTGATTCGCTTCAGCGGTGAAATATGAAAGAGGACAAAGAGATTGAAGATGCGTGAGAGATGACAGAACCAACAACATGCAACGAAAGGGTTTTATTTATACTCTTAATTAAAGTTTTGAGTGCCATAAATATAAATAATAAAATTTTAAGTATTATATACATATTTGTAAACCACCATTCTTGTACGAAAATCAGCCCCTCCCCCACAAATAAATAAAAACATCAGGCTCAGAACCACTTTGATAAAAATTAATTCAAAGAACTTCCGACCAAACGTTTCCGGTTTTGGATAAGGAGGAAGCTCATAGGAATGGACGCAGGGCAAATTGCCCTTCCCATCATCGGCATAGCAGCCGCCGCCGCTGTTACCTTTTACGCCGTAAGCTTTGCCGAGCTGCGTGAGGTACTATTCTCTTCCTAAACCCACACCGATTTCTCATAAGTTCAATTTTTTTCTTTACTTGCATTGACTTGGACGCTTCTTCTCATCAACAGAAATCTTTCAAAGAGTTGGAGGAGTCGGATTCCGAAGCTAATGGTGGCGGTTTCATATCTTCAGCAAGTTCTAGAGAGGTAAGGGCGAGGAGGAAAGCTGAGAAAGAAGCTAAGAGAAGAAGTTAGTCAAGTTAATTATTTTTCTGTTTCTTTCTTTTTATTTCCTGCTGCATTTCTGAAGGGCAAACTGTATAATAGAGCTTCCAGATATTGTTCGAAACTTGATCTTCAAGTTGGGATGAATATTGCGCCATAGATTGAACTAATGTCTACTAATATGAACTCGATGAGAAGAGTTGATTGTAAATATGGTTCCCCCAATGTTCCTGAAAGAGTTTTATGTGCCAAAAATATTTGTACTATGTCCTCCTAAATCACCAATGATATGATGGTAAGTTCGAAGCTTAACAGTGGTTAAATTAAGATTTATGAAGACAATTGGGGATAGAATAATCACTGAACTACGTTTATCAACCAAAATATTTGTAGTGTTGAAAATAGATATCCCAATTCTAATTGAGTTGGCTAGAAATTCTGATGTGGCAATGGTAGTCCACAACTCCACACACAGAAGGAAACAGAACAATGGCAAAGCTAAACCAAAGAGATACTATAGAACTATATTAATAAAAGCGGTTTTGCTAAGATGAAATTATGAAAACAACTGTCCTTTCCAATTCTCCTTCTCTTCTATTAAAAGAGGTACAAGCTGAAAGTAAAAGTGAAGAATAAAATGAAATAATAGAAAGTTAGGTAATAGTATAAGTGGTAAGATGTTCCTCTTTAGTGTGCCAAGCGTCAGTTCCCCTCGGTTGCAAGAGGTTCTGTTATTATCTGAATGTTTGTCAGTGTCAGCTCATCAGGAGGATGATAAGTATATATATCAATGACGTTGAAGATAGATGATGAGTTGTTTATGTGGGATGGAAGATCAACCACATAAACATTATTATTCATGCATTGAAGCATGGGAGCAGATCCAATCTTGTGTGGGCTTAATTTGGAATAAGTGCTGACGGGAAACCTTTCTTTGTGTAAGCTAACCATGGCTAAATCGCCAGGATTAAAAACTTTGTTTATATTTTTCATTAGATTCAAGGAATTTGGTATGTACCTCTTCAAGAATAGATTTGTAGTGGGCAGCCAATGCTTCAACTGTGCTATGATAGCACTTGGGAATCACAGCAACATCGAACAAATGATTAGGCATCTTCATGTATATGATACTAAAAGGGTTGCGACCTGTAGAGCGGTTTGACATAGACATTTATGCAAATTATACTTGTACTAACACATCATCCCACTGTTTTGGATGTTGTTGTACTAAGCAATGTAACATGTTGCCAAGTGTGTGATTAACCACCTCTGTTTGGCCATCGGACTATGGATGATATGCAAAACTAAGATTGATTTCAGTGCATAATTGCTTCCACAATGCTCTCCGAAATTGACTAATAAACTTTACATCGCGATCAGAGGTTAAACTACGTGGTATCCCATGAAGCCATGCTATTTCTTTAAAGAATAATTAAGCAATATTGATTGCATCGAAAGTTCACTTACATGAGCAATACTTGAGAATTGATCTACCATGACCAAAATGGAATTGGTACCTTTCTTTGTCCTCGACAATCCCAGCACAAAGTTGATTCTCAGGTCCTCCCAGATCGAGTCTGACACACGTAAAGGGTTGTAGAGGCCAGTGTTTTGTTGAGTGTCTTTGTATTCTTGGCAAACAAATCAACATTCTATAAATCTTCTCACATCCCAATGTAATCTAGGCCAGAAGAAGCGTGCCTGAAGTTGTAAGGTGGTCTTTTCTCGACCTAGGTGGCTGCTAGTTCCACACAACGTGCATCCTTAATTAGTTGTTGTCAGCATGTTCCCCTTGAATAAAAAAACATGTTGTATTGAGTAGTCCTCTCAATGATTGACAATAGAACATTGTTGCCAAATTTTTACAAAATCACTATTATGGGAGTATAATTCTTTTAAACATTTTAGGCATGTAACCTCAGTTTGGAGTTGAATCAGCAATACTGCTTGACGGCTAAGTGCATCAGCAACTTGATTTTGAGTTATGGGTTTATGTTGTAAGACGAATGTGAACTTTTGCAAAAAAAAAAACCACTGTGCATGCATTCGGTTTTTTTTTTTTTTTTGTGAGTATTGATAAATTGTAAGGCTTGATGATCACTACGTAGCAAAAAATCCTAGTGTAAAAGATAACGCTCCCAATATTTGAGTGATCGGACCACAACATACAATTCCTGCTCATAGACACTCCACTTTTAACGAGTCAGACTCAATTTCTCACTAAAGTATTGAATAGACTGTTCCAACTGAGAAAGAATAGCACCAATACCTATTGCTAAGGTGTCAGTATCCACTTGAAATGGTTTATCGACATATAACAATGCTAACACATGAGCTGAACTCTTAAGGCAATTTTAATAGCTTCAAAATTGTTTTGTTTTTTTTCTGTATTTCAACTGAAACTCTTCATCTTTAAACAATTAGTAATTGAAGCCATAATAATGCTAAACTCAAGGATGAACCGTTGGTAAAAATTGGCTAGCCCATGAAAGCTCCACACATCAAATAAAGTTTTAGAAACGGGCTACTCCATTATAGTCAAAACCTTTCGTGGATCTACTGCAACACTTTCTATCGAGATTATAAAACCCAAGGAGTAAACTCTGGGTACAACAAATTCACACTTTGATATATTGAGATATAGTTTATGGGTTCTCAAAGTGTGGAAAATTTGAGTAAGATGGTCCATGTGTTTCTACCATGGTACTGTTAGACACTAAGATATCATCAAAATAAACAATACCAAAATTTGCTTATGAATGATTTTAATACCTCTTTCACAAACGTATGAATGTGGAAGGGGCATTACACAGCCCGAAAGGCATAAATTTCTACTTGTATAGACTTTGTTGCGTTTTAAAAGCAATCTTA
Organism: Dendrobium officinale; assembly: GCA_019514585.1. NCBI lineage: Eukaryota > Viridiplantae > Streptophyta > Magnoliopsida > Asparagales > Orchidaceae > Dendrobium > Dendrobium officinale. Next base: position 5,485,570 of record CM033700.1, read on the forward strand.
CACTTGTCACTAAGGCCGATGCAGATCTGATGATACCCAATACGGAGGTCTAGTTTGGAGAAAGTGCTAGAACCTGTCAGCTTATCTAGCAAATCATCAACACAATGCATCAAGTGCCGATATTTGATTATAATTTTATTGATTGCACGACTGTCCATACACATTCTCCATTAACCATCTATGTTTTGGAACAATTATGGCTGGAATAGCACAGGGGCTTAAGATCGGCTAAATGACTTGTTTTTGCACTAGGTCTTCAACCAATTCTTGTAGTATGTTATGCTCTTTGGGACTCATTCCATAGTGGGCTAAATTTGGCAACACCGCCCCAAGGATGAAATCAATATGATGTTGTATGGACCTTAGCGGAGGCAGACCAGGTGGAAGTTATTATGGGCTGATGTCTTCAAATTACTCTAGTAAGGCTTGAATTACCTCAGGTGGTTGAGTGATAGAGTTGTTGGTACGTTCTTCAGTAGCTACCAAAGCCCATAGCTTGAAGGCCTCATGGCTAGGATGCATAAGTGTAGATCCATACACAATGCTAAGGACAACTTTTCCTTTGGGAGTCCTGGGAGTTGGTTCAACTGAATTTGGTAATAATTGAAAACGTTTTCCCTTCCAACCAAATGAGTATGTATTTTGTCAGCCATCATATAAGACTCTACTATCATACTGCCAAGGACATCTTAGGATGATATGACAAACATCCATCTCGAGCACGTCACATAACCTCACACGAGTAATATTTTTCGATAGATAGTGTAAGTTTGCACGTCTGTAACAGGAATATCAATACCTCATTTGACCCAAATAATTTTATACAGTTGAGGATGTCTGATGGGTTTTAGCTGCAATGCTTGAATCACCATGAGACAATGTTCTTAGTGTAATCATTGTCAATTAACAATTCACACACCTTTTCGTTAACAATGCACCTTGTTCGAAAAATTGAGTTGCGTTAGGAGTTGATGGGTTGTCGTGGGGCTAAGGTCAACTTCTCTAAAATACATACTACAACCTCCTCTTCATCAATCACAGCATTTTCGGTTCCAGCAACTTCACCATCCTTTGGAATAGTTGGGATGTCCTCAAATTCTCCTTTAACAACCTGAATCTGAGGTCGTTGCGGACATTCGTTTGATTTGTGTCTTGGTTGGAAGCACCTAACATTTTAATGTAGTTGGTATCGAATATGGGTTGTCTTTAGCTGTAGTGCAGAGTTTGGCTGTCCTTGTGGCATCAAATGTCGGATTACTTTTATGTGTACTATGCTGCACCTGTAGAGGGTGGCTTACTTCTAGGTGCTGGGAGTTTGGATTCAGCGACCGACTCGCCCAATTGATGCCTATGAGAGTGAGTTTGGGAGTGTCTAATAAGTTGCATTTCCACCCTCAAAGCAAAGTTGACGGCTTGTGAAAGAGACCAAACATAACTCAACTCCAGCTTATCTTGAATTGTTTCTTTCAGCCCTCCTCTATACTGAGTGACCAACTGATGGTTCAATTTATTAAGATCATTACAAGCATTAAGCCTATAAAACTCCTTCGTGTACTCGCTAACAGTGTGAGTTTCTTGTACACAATGTTAATATTTCTCATGTAGAGCATTTTCAAAGTCGGTGGGTAGAAAATAACCACGTAACAACTGTTTCATTTGATACCAACTTCAAACACAACTTTTCCCTTCATGGCGCCGCAAGGCACAACCGGTATGTTTCTTGGATGTGATCGCTGAGGATTTGGATTGAATCCTCCTCCCAATCAAATAGCCTGCAACTCTCGCCTCATTTCCAATGTGAATAAAAAAAATTCAGAGTGGCAAGTTGCATTGACATGTTATTTTGCGTTACCCACAATGCATCTGAGCTCCGATCATCATCGGGAGCTCCCCGATGGCTTCCTTCTACCATTGTCTCTTCCCATATCGGGGGCTTTGATACCAACTTCATGTGGCAACAATAGTCCAACAGCTCCACACACAAAAGGAAATAGAACAATGGTGAAACTAAACCGGAGAGATACCATACAACTATATAAGTTTAAACATGGTTTGCTAGGATGAAAACAATTGTCCTCTCCAATTCTCCTTCTCTCCTACATGTATTTTCCATTTGTCCTCCCTTTTTTATACTATATCGATCTCATCCTCCTAAAATTGAGACTGTACTAGTGTAATAAAAATATGGACAAAAAGGTGAAAGTAAAAGTGGAGAATAAAACAAAATAACAGAAAGTTCAGGAATAGAATAAGTGGTAACAGGTTCCTCTTTAGTGTGCTAAAATCTTGATATGGATAATATATCCATTCGAAATCTAAACATATACAATATGAAAAATTAAAATAACCATTCTTAAAGTTTTTTTTTTTTTCTTTTTTGCTATGTAATTCTCCCTCAAGATGAATATCGTTTGTTACTGCTAAATCTAAAACTAAGGACATATCAAAAGAGGAAATATCGACTGAACTTGAGGCAGAGATGATCTGAGAAATTAAGAGAAACAAATTTTTCTATTGAAGCTCCTCATCCTTTGTCCCTGAAAAGCACTATTCATCCTTTCGAATAACCTTACTCTCTTAGATGCTTTGAGATTAAGGGCTCCAAAACTAGCTCCAATAGTTCTCCCCACAAGATATATATATTCTAGATCTCCAATGATCGCTAAGACAACTGAGATCATTAAGACACCCAATCGACCGGACATAACAACATGAAACGACTTTCCACTCCAAATTACACATGATCATCTTCCAACGTGATTAAGCCTAGGCATCCAACAAATTTATAAGAAGAAATCTGTAAATGACACAACAGAACAAGGACTTTGATAAATATATCTTACTCATTTAACTCAAGCCTACAATCCTTCTCCAAGCAATCGTCCTCCCTGCATTGCTCTGCAACCCATCTAGTGATTGTTCTCTCCTCAACACTGAAATGTTGCAAACAAGAAGGGAATGCTCCATCACTTCCATTCCTGTTGACGAAAAGAACAAGCAATGTCTTCGCTACGCTTCCACTCACTCGAAGACTGCACTGCAAATCCGACCATGCTCGCAGTCTCCCATTCTTCTGGACAATGCCATCACCTTCCTGAAGAACAACCACAGCATAATCAGAATGCACAAGAGCTGGGTGATGACGATAAGCCACAAAGTCCGCACCATATTGAGCTCCACTTCGAACCACCCAATTCTTCCTTCTGAGATGAGCGTATGCCATGTAGAGCTCTGGAAATCTTTCCTTGTTAACTTTCATATAATTCCATAGCTCCAATTCACTGAGAGGGCTCTCGGTCTGGTTTATGATAGTTAAGGATTGGAGATCATGAAGCATATAGAAGGTTTCTTCCGAACTCAGCTGAAACCAATGGTTGGCCTTCTCTGATGTAGTGATCTGGCGGCCGAAGCTAGAGCGGTTCAAAAGGTCTGCAAGTTCTGTCTTTGCCTCAAGGAGGGAGACACAGCCGGAAAGCATAGCTGTTGCTTTTGATTGAGTGAGAAAATATTTGAGTTTCCTAACAATTTCAGACATGGGATTCTCTGCAGCAATGTCAGCAAAGCCCTTCCCCTTCCATCTTGAGCCACTGGACTCCATTAGAAAGTTCTAAGAATAAAAAGTATAGCTTAATTGAATGATAAATTTCAGAATACGAAATAAAGCTCCCAAATTCCTTGAGGGACATGCATATCAGATTGAAGAATGCAAAAGAAATATAGCTGTTTAGTCAAGCATTTTATCAAACACCTTGTGGACTTTGTTATTCAGTCATGCCTATTTTGATTCCGCCGCGTAGGGTTGGTCGCCGCGTAGGTGGACTTCCGGTGACCTTAGTTGAAGAGAGAGAAAGAGGTTGACGTTGTCTTTGCATAACCCGAGCTGCCGGCTGTTCCTCTGGATCTCGAGAAGGTAAGTGTCCAAAAGAGACGGTGGCGCGGCCCTACAAAAGGCGCGCCGGCAACTGGCGACCGAAGTAGGAATCGCGTGTCGGAGATTATGATGAGGAAGTGATGAAATATTTGTGAAATTTAAATACGCATACTTTTTTTTAAAATAATAATCAAATTTGATAACTGTTTTTATTATTTAATAAATATTATTTTTTGTTTAAAAGTTGGCGAAGGAGAACTTACATGTTAGGGTTCATTTTTTAAAATAGTTCATTTTACAATATTCTGTGTTTTAAAAAATAATATAAGTTTTAACATTTAGAAATTCCTTAAAATCTTAAATAATAATAATAATTTAAATTTCATATACAAAAGTTTAACTTTTTTAGGCATTCTTTTGCCTGCAATTAAGCAACCAAATGATACATTAGAAATATTCTTAATGATTTATTTGAGTAATTTCTGATGTGGAAATGTATCATTTATTGGTTGTAAAATTTTATTTTTCAATTACGCGTTTGATGACTAATTGTAATCGAATACGGGGCTGCTAGGGTTTCTCTCCCGCCGCTTTGCTCTCGCCTGTTTTGCTCTTGCGCCTCCCTTTCCTCCGGCTGCCGCCGGAGGCCTCCGCCCGCCTCTACACCCCCTTTTCTTCCATGGAAGCTCTTTCTTCCATGGATTTTCCCCCGCTTACCTTGCATGCAGGAGGTCCTTCTTCCTCTTTGCCCCCTCGCAACTGGAAAAATATTGTGGTTGATGCTGAGCCCGTGTCCAAGGATTTACCGCTCTCTTTTCTTCCGCTAGAACCCGACATCATTCCTTTTGCTAGTGAAAGGCTTGTAAAAGGTGCAGAAAACTGGAATCTCTGCCTGGTGAGCTATTCTATTGGCAGGCGGCCATATTATGAAGCTCTCCTAGGTGCTATTCGTAAAACTTGGACTTTAAAAGGTTCGATGCAACTTTTATCTCTTTCGGATGGATTTTTTCTGTTACGTTTTACTACCATGGAAGATTTTGAAATGGCTTGGTCCAAGGGGGTGTGGTTCTTCTTGGGTAGGCCTTTCCTCCTTCAGAAATGGTCTCCTAAATTCCGTCCCAAACGTGAAAACTTCACCTCTATACCCATTTGGGTCAAAATCCATGACCTACCCTTGGTATGTTGGAACTCTGAAGGAATATCTCGTATTGCAAGTAAGATTGGAATCCCGCTCGATGTTGATGCTCTTACCGCTCAGCGTACCTGTCTCACCTTTGCCCGGGTTTGCATTCAAGTTAACGCGGATGCAACTTATCCTGAAGAAATTCCAATTTCGATTGAAGAAGATGTTTTTAGCTTGAAAATTCAATATGAGTGGAGACCTACACCTTGTGAACACTGCAAATCTCTTGTCCATTCATCTTCGGTATGTCCTTCAAAACCGGAGACTGTCCCTACGAACACACCTGCGGTTCTTCCGCCGATCAACACTATTCGAGGCAGGAGTAAGAGTAGAAGGCCTCAGGGTAGAAACTTACCTATTTCTCCTACTATTCCTCCTTCTCTTACTCCCTCTTCTGTAATACAAGCTGAGAAGCATACTATCTCACAACCCAACCCCACAGCTCTTTTGAATACTCCTGCTGAGCAGGCTGCCCTGCTTCCCCCAAAGCAATTGATATCGCAGACACAAAATCCCAAGCCTCAGGACTTGCCAGTTGCCACAAACAACGCTCCACCTACCACTACTCCACATAATGATCCACCAGTTTCCAATATACCGAATTTAAATTCTCCACACGACATTGCTACATCATCTTCTTCTTCATCACTGCCCAAATACAGACCTCCATCTCAAAAAGTTAAATCCCCCAACAAATTTGACGCCTTGAATTTACTTGAGGAGGACCCGAGTATTTCTGATGAAACTTCTTATCAGAACTCTGATCAATTTCCTCCGTTCAATGGAAAAGAAAAGGATAAGAAGTCGGCTCAAAAGCAATCAGGAAAGCCAGGGAAGAATGCTAAGGGGAAGCAAGCCAAAAAGGCCCCCAACCAAACACGCTAGATATGTATGTTCCTATAATTGCCTGCTGGAATATTAGAGGGTTTAATAGTCCAGACAAGGTTTTTTGCTGTAAGCACTTGGCTTCTTCTTTTAGACTTGACATGATCTGTTTGCTGGAAAATAGGATTCAAGCCTCTTCTCTTCTGAATCCTTTCTTTACTGAATCTCACGTGATCTTCCCTTATGAAGACTCCTGTCATAATTTCAATGTGACTGCCCCTGGTAGGATATGGATTAAGTGGAACTCCTCCACTCTTAATTTTTCTCCTACTATCATCTCTCCTCAACTTATATCGGGTACTGTGGATAGAGCGGGTTATCCTTCTTTTACTTTAACTGTCATTTATGCTGAAAATGATAGAGAGAGTAGATCTTCCCTCTGGGAAATGCTTAGAATTTGTACTGCTTCTCATACTGCTCCCTGGATCATCATGGGAGACTTCAACTGCTGTAGGTTTGCTTCCGATAAATTGGGTGGTAATCCCCTGTCTCACCGCCAGCTGGGAGAACTGAACTCTGTCATTTTTGATCTCAAACTCGTGGAATTACCCTCTGTTGGTAATGTCTACACATGGTTTAACCAGCGTCAAAGTAACCCTATTCACATTAAATTAGACAGAGTTTTGGTAAATGACATGTGGGCATCTGTTTTTCCTAACTCCTACTATTCTGTGCAAGCTCCTTCTTGCTCAGATCATTGCCCCTTAATACTTCATACTTCTGATGCTGTCTCCCGGCACCACAGATTTCTTTTAAAAAACTTCTGGACTCAACTTGATGGTTATTGGTATATTCTGTTGGAGGTTTTTTCTGCTCAACCTATTGGCAATCCCATGGCGGATTTTTGTTCCAAACTGAAGCGTTTTAAAAGCCGTATTAAACTTGAACCTTGGGCCAATTCCAATGCCATTAAAGATCAGCTGGAATATTTGCACCGCAGACAACTAGAATGTCTTGAGCAGATCAATCTTGATCCTCACAATGATGACTTGGTTAGGAATCTTAAGAGCATTAACCACAATATCTCTAAAACCTCCTCTCTCCATTCTTCATGGATCATTCAACGGGCCAAGGCCTCGTGGCTCTCTCAGGGAGAGGACAACCTCAAGTTTCTGTATGCTAAAATTAGGTGCAGGAAAGCTTATAGTAATGCTGCTGTCAATTTGGATACATCATCTAATCTCTCTAGACCTGAGGCTATTTTTGATATCATCAATCATTTTTATAAGCTTTTCAATCCTCCCCTTATTGAGGATTTGAACATGGACCTCTTCCCACCTGGTAACACTCTTCAACCTCTACTTGCCGATACTCTTATTTGTCCTGTCACAGATGATGAAATTAGGCAATCTGTTTTTGATGGTGCTGCTTCATCCTCCCCGGGTCCTGATGGTTTCAATTACTACTTCTACAAGCGTAGCTGGCACATTATTGGCCCTTGGGTTTGTAAGGCTGTTAAATTCTTTTTTGTTAATGGCACTCTAGCAACTGGCATTAAAGCTACGGCTTTAGCACTAATTCCCAAAACCAAGCATGCATCCTCTTTTGCTGATTTCAGGCCTATTGCCCTTTGCAATGTGATATATAAGATCGTCTCTAAAATTTTGGCTTCTAGGCTTAAGCTCATAATGCCTTTAATTGTCAAGGAGAATCAAGCTGGATTTATTAATGGAAGAATATCTACTGATAACATTATCTTGGCTCAAGAACTTCTTTCTTTTGCTAACACTAAAAAGAAAAACATTTTTTGTGCTAAGTATGATATCCGTAAGGCTTTTGATACGGTATCAAGGGAATTTGTGCTGGCTAGACTTGTTCAAAAAGGAATCCCCCCTTTATTTATCACCTGGATTAAGGCTTGTATCTCTGATGTAAATTTCTCCATTGTGATCAAAGGGGCTCTTGAGGGATACTTTACATCCTCGGCTGGGCTTAGGCAGGGATGTCCACTAAGCCCGTATCTATTCTGTATTGTGATGGATGCTTTTTCCTCTCTTATTGATCATCTGCCTTTTGTGGGAATCACTCATGGTAATTTTAAGATTAGTCATCTTCTTTATGCTGATGATTTACTTGTTTTCGGTGAAGCTAGTCTAAACAACTGTAGGCATCTTAAGCATATTATCAACTGCTTCTCAAAAGCTTCTGGCCTGCATATGAACCTTGATAAAAGCTCCATCATGCTTCCTAGACACTTTGTGAATGTGGACATGATATGTAGGGCCCTTAGCTTGGCTCCCAAAGATATCACTACCTATCTTGGTATACCTATATCCTTCAAAAGGCTTAAAATTTCTGATTTCTCTCCTCTCATGGAAGAAATTACTAAAAAACTTTCAGGATGGAATGCTAACCTGTTATCATTGGCTGGTAGATTACAATATCTCAAATTCACTATGTTAAACTCTATAGCCTATTGGATCCGGGGAGCTATTTTACCAAAGGCGATCATGAAATACTTTAGAAAAGTTGCCTCTAAGTTCTTATTTTTTGGTGATATATCTGCTACTAATAAGTTGCATTTGGTAGCATGGGATACTGTATGTAAACCTAAAGATAAAGGGGGGCTTGGGATCCCCAGCATCTTGGCTCTCCACTATGCTTTTAACTGCTCCTTAATTCATAGGATTTACACTCGTAAGGCCTCTCTTGCTGACTGGTTTTTAATGACCTATTTGTCTCCCTGGAAGCCGCCTGATACTAAGGCTACTAAAATGTGGAAAAGCATATGCTTAACAGCTCAATCCACTAAAGCCAACTGGATTCTTAACATTACTCCTACCTCCCAATTCTCTTTTGTTTGGGATTACTGGTGCAACAACAATCGTATTGTGGAACTTCATCCTAATGGTTCCAATTTTGGTAAGCACGTTGTTAGCAATTTCATTGCGGATGGGGTATGGCAATTTCCTCCTGGCATGCCTACTGATTTGGTGAACTTAATTGTTAATGTCAGTATTATTGATAACCAAGCTCCTTGCTTGATATGGAATGGTAACCCCAAAGCAAAATTCTCTGATTTTGTTAAAGAATTTTACAAAACCTTGCCCCTTTGTGCTTGGTCCGGATACGTGTGGCACAAAAGACACTTTTTGAGATATTCTGTATTTACCTGGCTTACTATTGTGGGAGGCCTAAAAACTGCTTGGGAACTCAACAAAAGAAACATTGGTGTGGATCTTAAATGTTCTTTCTGTCAAAGCTATCCTGAAAGTTCTGCACACTTATTTTTTGACTGCTCTTTCACCCACTCTATTATTACATCTCTTGTGCCGGAATGCAATGTCATTTTGCTTAGGCCTAATCTGCTGCAGCTTTTTGACTGGGTTACTGATTACCCCAATTTCTCTTCGCATACTAAGAGAATTTATGTTCTTACTATATGCTGCACTATCTACTATGTTTGGCGTGAAAGAAATGATAGGAGATTTGCCTTGGCTAACTCTTCTGCTAATTCTATTTGTCTGAGGATTAAACAAGCCATTCATGCTAAGACTGTTAACTGGAGAGATAGATAATGTATGCTGTTTTATCTGCATGGCTTGGTCGGTCTGTTTTTCACTATTTTGGATGCTGCTTTTGGCCTTGGTCTTTTGGCTGCTGGATGCGTATTTTGTTGGATCTGGGGGCAATGATGTCCAATTGCCCTGTTTTTTCCCTGGAGGGTAGACGACTGCTACCAATTCTTTTATGGAGGGCACTGCCTGCAACCGGGATTTTCTCTGACTTCGGCAATTGATTTTGTTTCTGAGCCCAACTACTTCAGTATCCAACTTTCTTTTTTAATTTTGACATGTGTTAAATTTTGGCTCTTTTTGGTGAATTATTTCACCTAGTTTTCTTATCTTTTACACATGTAACTAGTTTTTTTTTTTAATCTATGAAATGGGCTTTCAGCCCCTAATTTTCCCAAAAAAAAAAAAAAATTACGCGTTTGATAAGCAGCCTCTCTTTTGATTGTGGGTAAAATAGGATTGTGAAGTGCATAGTCTTACGTATGAAATAGAAATTGATTTTTTTTCTTAGAATGTGGCATATTGCATTTATTGAAGGTGAGCAAAATAGTTAAAATAATTTTTTTCTAAAAAAATTATTTCAGGGTGGGCAATTGTCCACTCTGAGCTCTTCCTGGTTCCACTTTGTGATATATATGATAGTTTTTGCATTTTGCTTTCTAATGCATGTTAAAGTTGATTTGGATTAATTTCCAAACCATAATAAAGTTTTATTTGTAAAGCTTTAAATGACCCATTAATTAGGAAATATATTATATTTCTAATTAAGTTGATTTGATTGGAGATTTAATTGATACATGAATTAGTTGATCTAATTATTGCATTAACTAGGAATTTGATTGATGCATTAATTAAGGGGATTTGATTATTGCATTAATTAGGGATTTGATTAGGATTATATTATGAAGTTTTTTTTTCCTATTTTATTTTGGCTCAAACCTATAAATAGATCCCTAGGGGATGCTGTTGAGTGTATGAGAGAAGAAAAAGCTTGAGAGCTATTGTAATTCTTTATTGTTCTTCAATATAGTGAAATCATCATCCCCTCCCAGTAGATGTAGGCATCTTCACCGAACCACGTAAATCATTGTGTTTATGTTATGTGAATTTTATTTTTGTTGTTATTGTTTGCGCAACAATTAGTATCAGAGTCATATTTCAACAAATTTTGACGACGGCGAACGGGAAGATTTTCTTTTAGTGTGGTTCGATCGGGCTTGTAGCAATATTCTGACGGATTAGATGCACTAGGCTTGATTGATTGTTAAGCCGTATTAGTGCAATGCCGACGTGATGCAGGAATACTTAGATGACATGCTTATAGCTTCATTTTAGACATTGCACAACTCTTTGATTAGAATAATTTTGGATTAAAATTATTAGCAATTCTCAACGTCGACTAAAACAAATAAAGAGATGCTTTGCGTAGGTTAAATCACATGCTCCAAGCTTTGAAATTTTCAAGATAAATAAGACCATTGAAACAATGCAAAATAGTAGTCTTCAATTTAATCCCTAGTCTAAAAACGAGATTTAGGATGCAAAGAAAGTACACTCAATAACCTGCGAATTACTAAGCTTAGCAAGAGCACTTGGAGGAGACTTTCGCGATTACAATCTAACCAATTGAGAACTTAGATTCAGAAGAATTTGGATGCAAGTGAAAAAGAAAAAACCTTTGCTAAGGAGAGGTGGCGGTCCTCCACTCGATGCCTTCGAAGTCTTCGTCCATGGCTTCCGTCAAAGCAAATAAGAGGCGCCTCTCGAATAGTCACAAAGAGAAAGAAGTTTCCATTAATAGACGAGAGGATGCAAGCTCCACACCTTTTCTCATAAAATCTGAAAACAACTTCAGATTTCTACTGAAAACCTGAGAGAAATTCTCAGATTTTGATAGGCTAAGATGAAGAGAAAAGTGAGGAGTCTATCCGTGAATAGGAAGGAAAGTTGAGTGGGATTTCCTTCACTTGCTATGGATGAGAGAGTTCTTCACCTGTAGGTAGGCAAGGGGAGGGGAGGTAACGGGAAGAGCAGCTGACGGGATGCTAAACGGTGGAGAGGGATTTGAATTCCTAATTTAATTTTCTTAAGTTAGGAAACCCAATGAAATAGGAAAGGTATGGGAAAATTCGGCTAAGTGATAGAGGGGAAATTTGAAAATATTCCAAAGTGGAATACAAGTCAATTAGGAAATAATTCCTTATTTACCATAGAGGGAGCCGGCAATAAGCATGGGTGAGGGAGAGGGTTAATTAGAGGATTTAAGATCTCCTAATTTGGCTTTAGGCTTTAGGAAAGTATTTAGTCAAATTCAATTTAAATTAGAATTTGAAAATAGATATGAATTAAAACTTTCCTAAAATAGGTAACTTAAATTAGGAAAGATTTTGAAATTCAAACTTGATTGATTTTGAATTTCAGAATTTTCCCAAGCAGTCTTCAACCCAATTAGGAAACTCAAAGAGGAAGGGAAGTGGGTGTGGCCGGCGGCTAGAGAGGATTCTGGGCAAGGTGGCCGGCGGTTTGTGGGGACGAGGGTGGCGGCAAGGTGGGGGGTTTTCAGGTAAGGGGAAACCGTGGGGTTTTGGGAGGAGAGGTGGTCGGGGGGGATGAAGAAGCCGGCGACAAGGTGGAGTAAGGTGAGGAGGCTCGACGAGGGGAAGGGTGAGAATACAAAAATAAAGAAAACCACGAACCCGGCCGTCTCCAAGGTTGGTGGGTGATCCGATTTCCTTCTCCTAGGGATCCTTCAATGTTCTCTCCAAGAACTTTCAAACGCCCTCACAACACAAGAGTAGAAGAAATTTCATAACAATCATTCATTCATTCATTAACTCAAAACAAAGGAAATGAGGCTATAAATAGTCGGGTACAAAGACTCAAGAAAATAAAAAACCAACTTGCCCTTTGGGCTTACATGCGACCACTCCCATGAAAGGGGTACAAAGGAAAATAATAACGACACCTAAGCAAATAAGAAAATACATAAATAAAATAAAATACAATCATGACTCAGAAATACAAGGACTCGATCGTGGCCGTAGATCGACGGCCACGTCTCTGATAAACCTTCCACGCTGATCTGATGTCCCTATCACGACGTCATTAAGAGATTGTAATTTGGTGGAGGCTATAAGATCCAGTGGAGCCATGAATATATCCACCTCATCGGTGGAGAAGGCGTTGATTCATCAGGTGATTATAGATCCCATCAAAATTAATGTGTCTAAATTTGATGGCAAAGGAAACTATAGCATGTGGCAATGTAAGGTGATGGATGCATTATGCTCTTTGAATCTAGAGGATATTTTGGATGCTAATGAACGTTCTAAAAAAAAAAATTGAAAGAGAATGGATCAAAATGAATCGGAGTGCTTGTGGCTTGATCAGAAATTACTTATCTCAGAAGATCAAGTATGGAGTGATGATGGAGACTTCTACTGTGAAGCTGTGAAAGACTTTGGAGAATAAAATTTTGACAAAAAGAGTGGAGAATCGTCTCCATATGAAACAGGGGCTCTACTGGCTTCAGATGAAGCATGGGATTGTAATTGATGAGAATTTGAATGACTTCACAAAGTTATTTGCATGTCTTTTTAAATTGGATGAAGATGTTAGATATAAAGACAAGTCGCTCCTGTTGAATTTGCTCCCAGATGATTACGAAAACTTCACAATGACATTCATTCATGAGAAGGAGGTCATGGGTGAGGTGACTACTGCATTGTTGAACCATGAGTTCCGCTGTTGGGACAAAGAGTCTACAAAGATAGATTCAGTTAAGACTCTCACACTCCAACTAGGAAGATATGAGAAATAGAAGAATAAAAGAGGCGATAGTGACAAGCAGGGCAAGTCTAGTGGGCACAGTCTTGGGAAGAATCAGTGTGTTTTCTTCTTGGAGACTAGTCATTGAAAGAAAGATTGACCGAAGCTGAAGGAGAAGGGAAAGTAGGAAAGTGAGTTTGCACTAAGGCTAATCTTAGCATACAAGTGCGTGATGAAGATTCATATATATCACTATCTGTATGTTCTTAAATATTGTATTAAGATGTTTCCTGCTAGATTCTGGATAATTGTTCCATTAAAGAGTGATTTGGTACCTACAAGAAGCTTGGTAGTGGTGCTGTGACCATGGGAAATGATCAAGCCTGTCATAAAGTTGGTGTAGGGAGCATCTTCATCAAAATGCATGATGATATTGTGAGAGAGCTGACTGATATGAGGCACATTTCAGATATCATGAAGAATTTGCTATATGTTGGGGCTTTAGAGACCTCAGAACTCGTGAATAAGCTCGATAAAAATTTGATTAATATTTAATTATAAAATTAATAAATATACATAATATAAATATTTTAATTTATTATAACATAATGATATAATTATTTAATTAATAAATTTTAAAGTAATTAAATATTATAATATATGTTGTAGTTTTAATTTCCTTACAATTGCTAATTTATTATATTTCATCGTTAGATATTGCTCATTTGATAACTCAAGAATACTCGTTAGATTTGTTTATAAGCGTGCTTGTTTGATAGTTAAGTGTTGCAGAGATGAGGATGTTCAGATGGATAAGTGGCTTTACTCCTAGAGACAGGATACGAAATTAGTATATATACATGAAAAGGTTGGAGTAGCTCCAGTGGCAGATAAGATTAGAGAGAGTCACCTTAGATGATTTGGTCACATAAAACAACGGCTTTCCAATGACCCTGTTAGGAGAGTTGATGTATTAGATTTAACCGATGTTAAGAAATGTAGAGGTAGACCTAAAAAGACTTGGTTATAAAATATTAGAAATGACATTTTTTATTAAATCAAAATGAGAATTTGATTCTGAACAGGACACAATGGAGAAAAAGTATTCATGTAGTTGATCTCGTGTAGTGGGCTAAAGGCTTGATGTTGTTTTTGTTGTTTGTGAAAATTTAAAAAATATTAGGTATATTGTGATAATTTGGGTTTTTACCATTAGAGAGTAATTAGTAGTTAATTGATCTTAGGAATTTCAACAAATTTCAAGTTATTTTCACTTCAGCTTCTCCTTCAATGCAGAACAACGTTTGCAATAGATATTTATTATCATAATTTCAAAACCACCATGAACATCCTGATCAACTTAGTGAAATAGATTTGATTTGAATAGTTCTCATCTTCTGAAAACAATTTCTGTTTATCATCACACAAATTCATTTCACATTGAAAGTATATATTCAATCTGTAAGAAAATTGAAAGAACTTCTTTTAATTTTCAATGAAAAAATAGAACACATGTTTACAATCTTCCTCAGTCTTCAAATATAGCCGTTATTCCATTACACGGAGATTTAAAATATCTGAATCTCAAAGCCATTTAGCTTTGATTTAACTATTAAAAACAGCGCAGTTCTTTCTAATTTCACCTACATTGCCAGTCTTTACCTCAATCTTATTCATCTTCTCCATCGATTGAGCAAACGCATTGAAAAATACTTGAAGAGAACCCCCAGCAAGCTTCGAGATCTGAGCTTTAATGGCAGAAACAGTAGTAAGTGCTGCATCAGATTGGAATAAACCTCTCCTTTTCAACAGAAGCTTATAATAATCAAGATCAAATGTTTTGAAGCTTCCTGGATCCATTTCAACTGTGCTTGTGTTATCATTTGGAGTTTTGCATTTTAATTTCTTGAGATTGGAAGCATAGACCTTGTCTAGAGTTGGATCTTCATCACCTTTTCCACTGAAGTTGTAGAGGCGATTGCTGAAAGATGAGCAGTGAGAGATTCCGATTGTGTGTGCACCTAATTAAGAAAGTCAATTGAACCAATTATATATAATTTAGCTAAAACATATTGGTAACTACAAATTTTTCATGAAAAATCACTATTATATTAAGACTTTGTTTAGGATAGTTTTTGGTATAAAAATTTCAAAATTCAAAAATTTTTTATATTAGAAAGCTGTTTTTATAAAACATTAAGAAAGATGTCTAAAAAAAATCAAAAACTCTATTATATTCTTTTTTATTCTCTTTGAAAAATAATCTGTCCATTCTCGTAAGTAGGGTTGTCAATTTTTGAGATGACTCAAAATCCGACCCAGAAAAATTCGGGTTCGGGTCAACCCGTTTGTGAAACAGATTAGGTTTGGTTTAGCAAACCGACCCGTTTAAAAAATAGGGTCAAGTTCGAGTTGACCCAAAAATCCGAAAAATGACCCGGGAAATTTGCCCGTGTCTGTTGCTCGCCCTGTCCGCGTCGAGTGTCCGGCTGACCGGGTTGCCCGATGAGTCGAGTCGCTTCGCGTGCGTTGCCCGACAAGTCTCTGCCGATGCACCACTTTTTCAGCCAAATCTTATAAATTCGGGTCGGGTCATGTCAACTCGGCAACCTGCGCGAGTCGGGTCTGGGTTGAAATAGCCAACCCGTTTGCAAAAACGGGTCGAATTCGAGTTGGCCCTTTTAGAACCAGATCAACTCAGGTTCGACCCGAATCCGACCTGTCGACCCAAATTGACACCCCTACTCATAAGTGTCCTTACTCACAAGCTGTTCTTCCCAACATATTTGTGATAATTATATCCATCTAAATGATAGAATTAACAATTTCCATTATTTTTAAAGCATAATTTTCAACTTTAAGCAACCAATTGAGCCCTAAAGGTTGTTTAAGTTTTTAATCAAATTAATTACCTGATAAAAGAACCAGATCAGTCAGATTAAGCCCTTTATTAGCAAATGATTTTT
The DNA here is from genome assembly GCA_019514585.1 of Dendrobium officinale. NCBI lineage: Eukaryota > Viridiplantae > Streptophyta > Magnoliopsida > Asparagales > Orchidaceae > Dendrobium > Dendrobium officinale. The sequence continues at coordinate 5,501,758 of CM033700.1, forward strand.
GTAGAGCAGTGAAATTAGATGTTGGAGGTGGAATGTTGTTCAAGGCCTCTGTTGCATTGGAGATCAAGCCATCTCTCCTCCCAGTAGGAACATGCCAAAATGGACCTCCCTGTTAACATTAATTAATAATTTCATCCAATCACTAATGGAAATTAAGGACTTAAGTACTATGTAACAGGATAATTAAGAACTTATATAGCTGAGATAAATCTTACAGCAACTGCGACTGCATCTCTAGCAGTCAAAGCAAGAATATCAGCACAAGAAACAACACCAGGACATTCTTTTTCCACTAAGCTTTTGATGATATCAATGACTCCAAAGCCTCTAAGGGTTAAATTGGGTGTTGCAGCTTTCTCTGCCTGGTTTGTACTGGTGGAGTTGATCAGAACAGAAGCATCACAACCCTAAATGAGGAAGAAAGAAAAACATAATTATAACTTAAAAGTTGTTAGGTTAGGTTAAAACAGCTCTGAAATTGATAAACTATGTTGTTATTGTTAAGTTAATTATAATTGGCAAAATAGATTAAGATGAAAAATTAAATTAAATAAATACATAAGATAGCTTCATAAATTTTATGTGGTTTGATGAGATCAACTTATATTCATTGTCGCAAAAAATTAAATAATCTACTAAATTTCGAAGTATATAGATGAAGATATTATATTTCATATAAAATTTATATGAGATAAATATAAGCACTATTATTAAAATAAACTTTGGCAGCATTTTTTCATCATATGGCAGCGGTTAAAACACTTACTGTTAGCAGCAGTTTATAAACCGCTGTATATCCCGTATTTATTATCGATGCAAATGACTTCTACAGCGCTTATTTTAGTTGCGGTTTTAACACCCACAGTTATGCTTATTACAACGTTTTTTTTTTTTTTTTTTTTGGGACATTTAGGCCATTTAAGGCAAACTCACACATACAACGCATACACATGGACTTGAACCTTAGACCTCTTAGTTGGAAGCCTAAGCTCTCAACCAATAGGCCAAGGGGAATTGTGTTTTACATTACAACGGTTTTAAGACCTGCAAATTTTGAAAATGGGTCTATAGTAACGGTTTGATGCTGGAGTACAACGGCTCGATTGATGAAGAGTAGTTGGCCGCATATGTGCTTCTTTGAGATGCGAGCTAGGGCACGTCGGAGAAGGAGGCCAACAGAGACGTATGCAAGCTGGGAGACGTTCGTGAACCTGAGACGGACAGATGCGAGCCTTGGAGATGTAGGCGATCATGATAAGGAAGCTAGAAGCAGAGATGTATACGTACGCAAGCCTGCTGAGAGACACTGGATTGCGGGAGCTAGCTAGGGCACGGGCGATGATGAATATCGAGGGAGATTACAAAGGTAAAGAGCTCGCGGGAGAGGGAGATTACAATGGGAAGGAGCTCGCGGGAGATTAGTAGCTAGTCAAGAAGATTACAAACCACGGTTTACACGGCTTCTAAAAATACTTTTAGCAGCGGTTATAAAAAAAAGGTGCTATTAAGCGCTATAAAAAATAACAATTTCTAGTAGTAGAGATTAATAACACATTCATTCAATGAGATTGGATGATGAGAAGTTGTCGCCATTAACTATTATTAATCTTTTCTTATGAATAGTGTAAGGAGTTTATTTTGCAATGATTGAATGTTTCTCCTCTTGATAAAACTAAAACTTAGATATATATATAGAGAGAGAGAGAGAGTTTTTACTTTAGTTTAATTTATACTTTATCGAACTAGAGCTCGGCTCAAGTGAAAAATATGGCTCAAACTTGAAACAAATGCTTAAGTAGATAAGAAAGCTCGAATCCAATTCCTACACCTTCTTGCTGTATAGTTATGATTGTAGAATGCAGGGGTGGATCCAAATTCTTTTTTTAGGGTGGACCAAAAAAATTTATTTTTTTGGAGATGGACAAAGATGCTTAGTATTAATTTAAGCTCGGCAAAAAAAAAATTTGGGTTCGGGGGGGGGGGGGGGGGGGGGGGGGGGTGCGCGGGGGAAAAAAAATGCTCAAAATACCCAAAATATTTCAAAATTTTCACTCTAAATATTTAAAAAAAAAATTGAGGGTGGGCTAAGCATGTGGTGGATCCGCCCATGGTAGAATGTCAAATTATTCCTTCACAAGCTCTATTTATAATAGTTATTTAAAATTTTGGAGATATATAATTTATAATATGAACCCACAAGCTATGACAATCTTTTAATATTGAAAAAAAAGATATCACAATATCAAGAAATTATCTCTTCAAGATATTTTTCATTTAAACAAAATCTCCAAAAATATTTTCATAGCTTGCACACAAAAATTAATAATAAAATTAGTCAATAATTTTCATTTAAAGAAGAGATTCAATTATATCTCTTAAAAACTTAATGATATAAAAATTTGGCTCCGCAGTTGCAATAATTAGAAAATATCAGCGGTTTAATTTGCTGAAATTTATTAAATAATTATTTCATAAATTACATTTATGTCTTAGTTTAGGGTTTAGAAATATTAAGAATGATCTTTTCTTTTTTAGATTTAAATGAGAATTTAACTCTTATTAGATTTAAGAGAAATTATTCTATGGGGAGACCAGACATAGAACGCTGTCCGAAGACCAACCAAAATGCGTCACGTCAGCAATACCCAACCGCAGTTTCAAGCAGTACCGAGCCGCTGTACCGAGTAAGGGGTAACATGGCACATTCTGGTTGGCCTCCGGATGATATTCGACACCCGCACATAATAATTAATCTTTCCTAGCAAGATGCAATAAAGAAAAAGGATTCATGTAGGTGACCACACTTGGTTGGATAAAATTATAAAAATTTAATGTTCTAATCACCAATGGCATTAAATAGTATAAATAAGATAACAGTAATTAGGAGACAGTAAAATACATTAATTCATGGAGAGAGAAGAGTTTAACAAAGCTTACTCTAACAAAGCAATCATGGAAGTGCATTCTAAGAATAGGAGCAGCTAAAGCTGGTGCGTTTGGGAAATGCTTCTTCACATAATCGAACACAATCTTCTCTGCTTTAGGACAGCTCTTATCATAGAACCCTAACTTAAGGTCTGCTTCAACAAAGTTGATCAGAAACCCTAACAAGGCGAGGAAGATGAGATTTTTGAAGCTTAGTATCTCCATTTTTCAAAACAGAAGTAAAGCAGACAATCAAGCTATAGCTTGGTCTTCTGAGCCTGCTTTGCTGAAGTAGTTTTATAGGCCTGGATTGGTTTGATCCATGGCTTGCTTAGCTCTGTCATTTAGTGTTAGGATTCTTTTCATGCATGTTAGCTGGGAACTGTCACATGGTTTCTTGTGACTTGCGATTTAATTATTGGGCTAATCAGAGACCTATTTTTATTAGTGATTTGGTGTAGTTTAGTTATACAAAGGACAAGAGAAGGTATCATTGTGGGGTTCTGCCTTGTTGATTTTTCAATGATTTAGATTGCTTAGCTAGCTAGCTCCAAGGCAAGTCTCATGTGTGGCATTAGCTCTGTTTACGTGGGAGCCATCAGCTTTGTTGGAACAGAAAAGCAGAATAAAATGCGTATAATATATTTAAATTAATTTAGAATTATTTGAATGAGTGTAAAATAAAGAAAGGAGTTTTTTTTTTTAATTTAAGGTAAATTAATTTAGTGTAAAAATAAATAGTGACAGCAATGGACATTGTTTTGAGAAGATTTGAGTCATATTCAAATTTGACCTGACCCAAAATAACTTGAGTCAAATTCAACCCATTTAATTTTTGGTTCAAAGTTATTTGAATCGAACATAACGACATAAATTCAATTGACCCAAATCTTATTTGAATAACCTACCATGCATTAGATGGCGATTGTTTTGAGAAGGTCTTAAGTTCTACCGCATATAAAAATGCTCCAAATTAGGAGTGTCAAAATGGGTTTGCGGGTCGGGTTCGGGTCCAACCTAGATTGATCTGAGACTCCGGGTCGACCCTAACTTGACCAGTTTCTACAAACGGGTCAGGAAATCCAACCCTGACCCGATTAGAGCGGGTTGTCGGGTTGACCCGACACGACCCGTGGACCAGCTCTATTTCGAATTTCACGGGTGAGTTAGGTGAAGCTGATGGGTTAGGTGAGACGTCGCATGTCGTGTGGCTTGCAAGTGGCGAACCAGATGGTGAACCCTTTCTGAAGGTGGGTTGGAGTTCAAATCTCTTGCAAGATAGAAGAGAAACTTAAACAAAAGTGATTTCAAACTTCGAAAGGAGAGTTTAATTATTAAACATGAAAGAAATCAAGTCACTTTCAGATCATTTTTCTAGAGTTTTAGCTATTTATAATCAATTTAAAAGAAATGACAAGAACACAACAGATGTAACGATCAAGAAGACATGCAATACTTTGATCTCTAGATCCAAAGTTAAATAGTGTCATTGCTATCATAAAATAATAAACATCGATCGGGTGTTAAATAAACGATCGAAAAAGTTATTTTTCTACAACAACTTTATAATCATCTTTACAAAAAACTACAATCATCTCCTGCAATGGCTTTAGGCGTTAAGAAAGTAATAGGAATTCTATATTCTTCAGGTATATTCTTCTGAGAATTCCATCTCTCTTTCTAGCTACTTCATTCCTAAGTAGATCAGAAGAATAAATATTTTCAAATGACTTAATAGCAGTTTGAAATCTGAACCAACTTTCACCTACTCCTACATCGTGCTTCATCAAATAATAGAGATACGTTTGGAATCTTTACTGGTATCACGTTGTTCTTAAAGAGATGGATTTAATTTATTATTGCAATAAGTATTAACTATATATGTAGCTAATTAACCTTAAAAAGACAGCTTAACTTGATATAAATATCATTAGACCTAACTAAGGACGGACAAAGTTTATAAGGTTTGTTTACTGTTTTATTCGCTAGCATATATCAGTCGTGCTACGTGCTAGAAAGTGATTTTGATACTATTTTAAATTTATTTAGGGATTGGTTGGTCAGAGCCTTGAAAAATATTTGGGTTTGATTTGAAGAAAATAAAAAAAATAGAAAATAAAATTTTGAGATATTGGACATTCATCATCTATTTCAATTTTGCTGTATGTTGAAATATTAATTTAGATTTGGTCTATTTTCAAATATACTGTAAATTTTTTGTCATTGTTGATGCATGCTGACTGCCTCCATTGTCCGTGTTGGACCCGTTGCTCACCTTCTGCCATTGCCAGCCACCAGCCTCCGACAGCCGCCAGATAGCACTACCGTAGCCTTGTTAGAATAATTAAATATATTAATTATGCGAGACGTCGCAATAATTATTTAAGAATATATATTTAATTATATAAATCATTATGTGGCCCATATATTTGAATTATTACAATTTAATTATTTATGTTTAAATCCTATTGGTCAAGAAAAGATAATTTGATCATTCGTTTATGGACCGTTTGATCAAATAACTCCTATGAACGGTTATTATAAAATAACTCCTTTGAGTTATTATAAAATAACTCCTATGAGTTATTGTAAAATAACTCATATGAGCGTTTATTGTAAAATAACTCCTATGAGTTATTTTATGAGTTATTGTAAAATAACTCTCATGAGGGGTTATTATGAAAAATCCGTAGGAAATAACTATTGGTCTTCTCTCTCTCTCATAAGGAGGAGTTATCTTGCTCCATATAGGATTAACTCATGATAGAAGAAAGTGAAGGGAGAAGGGAGAGAAACCATAGTTCGAAATTCGACAAATTCAAAATGAATCAAGGTATGTTTTTCTTCCGATTAAAGATTGTGAAAATCATCTTATTTAAGATCTTGAGGATTTAAGACTTATGTAAAATCAAGTTTTTTCGTTTCGAATTCTTTTACATAAATTATGATGTGAGTTTATGTAAAGAGTTAGAGAACTCTATTAAGTCTTACATGTGAGAACTCTATTAAGTCTTACATGTGGTATCAGAGCATGGTTGAAAACTAGTGATTTTTCGTTTAAGTTTTTCTTTAATTTCTTCAATGATTCTTTCTAATGAAATCGAATTCATATTATTTGTTATCGATTTCAATTATTGAATCATAATTTTGCCTAGATTAATTCATGGCAAATTAATTATGTTTCTATTTTTGCTTTTGGAAATAATTTATGTTATTTATTTCATTATGAATGGATTTGTCATATTAAAGTTAATGACGTAAATACATATTTCATTTAAAGAGATTTTGTTCGTAAATGTAATTATATACATTAAGTATTTTCCTTATGTATTTCATTTATTTGAAATAATCATCATCATAATTATTTAATTTGATATTTGTATCAAGCATAGTTTGTTAATCACCAAAGTGGTCAAACTAGAAAATTTTCATAAATATCAATTAGATAATATTTAATTACTCGTGAGTATGCGATGCTATTAACAGAATGACATAATGTTATATAAAATTTTTATCACGAGTAATTAACATTCAAATTGCTACAAAATATTTAAGAATCGCCCAAAGGTTGATTAGTCATTTTGTACTATTGGATATAAATGTGATAAATTATCATACTTAATTAAATATATTTAGTATATCCAAAGATAGCAAATATATTTAATTGGAGTATGTATAATTATCAATTATGAGAATTTTATTTTAAGCATCAATTATGATTACCATTGTATATTGTAGTATCACCCAAAGGAGAACTTCAATATACATTTTATTGATTAATGAAATGTTATCTGAATCTGTTTTATGTTTTAAATTTAATTTTCAAATCATCGATATGTGAGAGTCTTGTATTTTATTTTGCAGCATCTAATTCTGTAATTTTTCATTCGCAAGCTTCATCTATTATAAAGTTTAATGGGCTTAATTATTATGAATGGAGTGAACAAATCCAGTTTCATTTAGGTGTTTTGGATCTGGATTTTGCACTACTTTATGATAAGTCTACTGCTCTTACTGATATAAGCAGTGCTGAAGAAAGATCTTTTCATGAAGCTTGGAAAAGATCAAATAGATTAAGCCTAATATTTATGCGGATGACTGTAGCAGACATTATTAAGCCAACACTTCCAATAACAGATAATGCTAAAGAATTTATGAAGTCTGTGGAGAATGTTTCTCAATCTGAGTCTGCTGATAAGTCACGTGCTGGAACTTTAATGGGTATGTTAACCACCATGAAATTTGATGGTTCTCGTACTATTTATGAGCACATTACTGAAATGACTAATATAGCAGCAAGATTGAATACTATGGGAATGAAAGTGAGTGAAAGCTTCCTTGTACAGTTTATTATAAACTTATTACCTCATGAATATGGTCCATTTCAAATTAATTATAATACTATTAAAGATAAATGGAATGTGACCGAACTATAAAGTATGCTTATTCAGGAGGAATCAAGGCTTTAAAAAATAAGGAATTCACTCAATTAATCTCATAAATCAACCAGATTTTAAAAGAAAATCAGGAAAGAAAAATCCAAAGGGCAATAAAGAACACCTAAAGCTTAATGTGTCATCTGTCCAAATCCAAAAGAAGGAACCAAAGAATGATAGATGTCATTTTTGTCACAAGCGTGGACATTATCAGAAAGATTGCCTGAAACGTAAGGCTTGGTTTGAAAAGAAAGGTAAGCCTAGTGCTTTTGTATGTTTCAAATCAAATTTGACTGAGGTTCCTTATAATACTTGGTGGATTGATTCTGGTTGCACCACTCATGTTTCAAATGTGATGCATGTATTTCTTACGACCCAAACCATAAAGCCAAATGAAAAGTTTGTCTTCATAGGAAATAGAGTCAAAGCTTAAGTTGAAGTCATTGGAACATATCGTTTGATTTTAGATATTAGACATCATTTAGATCTTTTTCAAACTCTTTATGTACCTTTTGTTTCTAGAAATTTAGTTTCTTTATCGAAACTTGATACAACTGATTTTTGTTTTAAGTTTGGAAGTGGATGTTTCAGTTTATTTAAGTGTAATCAACTTATTGGTTATGGTATGCTTTGCGATGGTTTATATAAATTAAAACTTGATAATTTATTTGTTGAGACTTTATTAACCTTGCATCATAATGTTGGAACAAAACGTTGTTTAATGAATGAAAATTCTGCTTACTTGTGGCATAAACGTTTGGGTCATATATCCAAAGAAAGAATACAAAGATTAGTGAGGAATGAAATCCTTCCTGATTTGGATTTCACTGTTCTTGGTATTTGTGTGGATTGTATTAAAGGAAAATTTACTAAACACACAATTAAGAAAGCAGCCACAAGAAGCACACAGCTTCCTGAAATCATACACACTAATATATGTGAACCTTTTAATGTACCTTCATTTAGTGGTCAAAAATATTTTATTACCTTTATTGATGATTTTTTACGTTATGGTTATATCTATTTATTGCATGAAAAATCTCAATCAGTAGACGTCCTGAGGTGTTTATTAATGAGGTTGAGAGGCAATTAGATAGTAAAGTGAAAATCATAAGGTCTGATAGAGGTGGTGAATTTTATGGAAAGCTTGATGAATCTGGACAATGTCTTGATCCATTTGCTAAATTTCTTGAAAGTTGTGGCATTTGTGCCCAATACACAATGCCTGGCACACCACAACAAAATGATGTTGCAGAAATACGCAATCGTACTTTAATGGATATGGTTAGATGTATGTTAAGTTATTCTTCTTTACCCTTATCTTTGTGGATGCATGCTTTAAAAATCGCTATGTATTTGTTAAACAGGGTTCCTAGTAAGACAGTTTCAAAGACCCTTTTTGAACTGTGGACATAAAAAAAAAAAAAACCTAGTTTAAAGCACCTGCATGTTTGGGGTTGCCCAGCGAAAATAAAAATTTATAATCCACATGAAAGAAAACTGGATTCAAGAACAACCAGTGGTTTTTTCATTGGTTATCCAGAAAAATCTAAAGGGTATAGATTTTATTGTCCTAATCATAGTACGAAAATTGTTGAAACTGAAAATGCTAGGTTCATTGAAAATGATGAAATTAGTGGGAGTATAGAACCTCGTAATGTAGAGGTTAAAGAAGTTGGGGTGAAAATTCATTTGCCCATCACTTCTAATAAAGTTGTTATACCTACTGTTGTTGAAAATTTTGATAATATACAGGATGAACAAATGAATGATTATACATCCCAAAATGAAATTGTCACCAATGAACTTATAATTGATGAACCACAAGAAGTAACATTAAGAAGATCTACTAGAGCTAAAAGATCTGCTATTTCGAATGATTATATGGTTTATCTTCAAGAGTCAGATTTTGAATTAAAAATTGATGATGATCCAGTTTCATTTTCACAAGCCATAGAAAGTATAAATTCTAATAAGTGGTTAGATGCCATGAAAGAAGAGTTAAAATCAATGGATCATAATAAAGTCTGGGACATCGTTGAATTGCCTGAAGGTTCTAAAAGAGTTGGGTCTAAGTGGGTCTTTAAGACCAAACGCGACTCAAAAGGCAATATTGAACGATATAAGGCTAGACTTGTTGCCAAAGGTTTTACTCAGAAAGATGGTGTTGACTACAAAGAGACCTTCGCTCCAGTTTCTAAGAAGGACTCATTAAGAATTATTATGACGATAGTAGCTCATTATGATTTAGAGTTACATCAAATGGATGTGAAAACAGCCTTTCTTAATGGGGATTTAGAGGAAGAAGTTTATATGGATCAGCCTGAAGGGTTTTCAGTTGAAGGAAAGGAACACATGGTGTGTAAACTTAAGAAATCAATATACAGACTTAAACAAGCTTCCCGACAATGATATCTCAAGTTTAATAATACCATCACTTCTTTTCGATTTAAAGAAATTACTGTTGATCGGTGTATATATCTAAAGGTCAGTGGGAGCAAGTTTATAATTTTGATTTTGTATGTTGATGATATTTTGCTTGCTACTAATGATCTTGGTTTATTATATAAAACTAAGAAATTTCTCTCAAATAACTTTGAAATGAAAGATATGGGTGAGGCATCCTATGTGATAGGAATTGAAATATTCCGTGATAGATCACAAGGAGTACATGCTCACTTTTAGAAGATCTGATCACCTTGAGGTGATTGGATATTAAGATTCAGGCTTTGCTGGATGTTTGGATTATAGAAAATCCACATTTGGATATGTGTTTCTCTTAAGTGGAGGAGCAATATCTTGGAAGAGTGCGAAGCAGTCCGTCATTGCTGCATCCATAATGGAAGCTGAATTTGTGGCATGTTTTGAGGCCACAATTCAAGGATTATGACTACGGAATTTTATTTCAGGACTTGGAGTTGTTGACAGTATTGCCAAGCCGCTGAAAATTTATTGTGATAATTCCGCAGCAGTCTTCTTTTCTAAAAACGACAAATATTCAAAGGGTGCTAAACATATGGAATTAAAATACTTTGCCGTTAAAGAAGAAGTTCAGAAACAAAGAGTATCATTTGAGCACATTAGCACCAATTTTATGATTGCGGATCCATTAACTAAAGGGTTGCCACCGAAGACATTTCATGAACATGTTGTTAGGATGGGCATTACTGAAAATCCTTATTAAAATTATGTTTATTTGCTCTTTATATCTTTTGATACTTTGAGCTTTTTTAGTTTGTTTCTGATAATTAGTGTATCCTGTTTATTATGATGTGTACACATAAATGTTTATGTGAATATTGACGGGATTTGTCTTTATAAAGACATTATTGATGGACCATTATGTGTGTATCTTATTATGCTTCATATTAAGTATAAGATTAGTATCGTGATACATGGAAGGAAATGCATCGAACTAATGGTGTGTATGACCGCCATGATTCGTATTAATTTTGTACTTAACAATGAATTTATGATTTGACCAATTTAAGAAAAAGGATTTATATATTGCGCTTATGTTAATTAAATTATTAATTGAATAATTTCATATGGGCCAAGTGGGAGAAGAATGTTAGAATAATTAAATATATTAATTATGCGAGACGTCGCAATAATTATTTAAGAATATATATTTAATTATATAAATCATTATGTGGCCCATATATTTGAATTATTACAATTTAATTATTTATGTTTAAATCCTATTGGTCAAGAAAAGATAATTTGATCATTCGTTTATGGACCGTTTGATCAAATAACTCCTATGAGCGGTTATTATAAAATAACTCCTTTGAGTTATTATAAAATAACTCCTATGAGTTATTGTAAAATAACTCATATGAGCGTTTATTGTAAAATAACTCCTATGAGTTATTTTATGAGTTATTGTAAAAATAACTCTCATGAGGGGTTATTATGTAAAATCCGTAGGAAATAACTATTGGTCCTCTCTCTCTCTCATCATAAGGAGGAGTTATCTTGCTCCATATAGGATTAACTCATGATAGAAGAAAGTGAAGGGAGAAGGGAGAGAAACCATAGTTCGAAATTCGACAAATTCAAAATGAATCAAGGTATGTTTTTCTTCCGATTAAAGATTGTGAAAATCATCTTATTTAAGATCTTGAGGATTTAAGACTTATGTAAAATCAAGTTTTTTCGTTTCGAATTCTTTTACATAAATTATGATGCGAGTTTATGCAAAGAGTTAGAGAACTCTATTAAGTCTTACAAGCCTACCATCTACCAGCTACTGTCATCCACCATCAATGTTAGGCTTTAAGTCGTATTCATTTCACTTAAAGCCAAAGAAAAGAAAAATAATCATATGTGTTTATTTTTCACTCATTCAAATAATTAATTATTTTGTGCTGATGTTGAATGTCGTCCGGTGACCAATTAAAATGTGCAACCTCACTTGCGGCTCGGAACCGCGGCATGGTACCGCTGACGTGGGGCATTCTGGTTAATCTCTGGATGACGTTCTGCGTCTGGTCTCCGCACAGAATAATTTCTCCATCCAAACAACTCAAAAAATTTTAAATGCATTACATTTTTCTTATGTTGCATTCCATTTTCTTTTGTATTTTTCAGCAAACTAAATGGTTGCTTAGTATTATGGTGATGTGTTGTGTTGTGCCAAACTGCCAATATATTGGAGCCAAATATATAACTATTTAGTAAATTACTGCCTAATTAAAATACGATAAGAGTTATAATTATTCTATAATAAATAATATTATAAATTCATATATAAACCTAATTAGTTTTTACTTAATTAAAATCATAAATTTATTTAGTTATTAAATATAACATATGAGATTTACTCTCATTTTTTCCTGAGAGGCCATTTATATCTCTATTCTAAAAAAGATTTTTATTCTTTTTTATACTTGGAATTTTTTTCAAACCATTAAATTAAATCAATCCCCACAAAATAACTTCTATCATTCAATAATTGAAGGTTCATTTAGGACGATTTTCTTACTGCTTCTTAAGGCAGCTTTTTAGCACAAAAATAAAAAATTGTATGCTAAAAAGTTGCTTTAAGCAGCGGTAAGAAAGCCGTCTCACACAAGGCTTTGTTTGAGACGGCTTTCTTATTGGTTCTTAAAGCATCATTTTCATACAAAAATTTTAATTTTTGTATGAAAATATTATTTTAATAAACAGTAAATAAGTCATCTCAAACAAAGCCTCAATCATTTTGAACAGTAACATATTTGAATATGTTTTAAAATCAGTGCAATACATAAATAATTAATATTAAGCAAATTTCAAAACTGATCTAAGGATTTTGAAAAGTCCCGTCATAATCATTTTTTTAATTAGATTATCCAAACACAAATGTTTTTCAAAAGCCTGACCAAACAAAACCCTAAATTCGGGAAGGAGAAGACTTTCAATTTCTTCATCGCAATGGCCGGCCGGTTCTCAACTTTGTCCATACTCACCTTGCTGGTATTAGACGGCTAACGGTCGAATTTTTAAATAAAGTCGGTTGACTGAAGGATATCATGAATTCATTCTTTTCTGACCTTCAGACGATCGATGAGGATGCTTTAGTATCAATCAATATAGAGATTAAAAAAGTAAAGAGAAGGAGTGGTTCACCCTCACGAAACTAATCTAATTGCTTGCAAGATTCAGCTGAATTATGGAACTTTAAAGGCAGGAGTGGATGGCTTGTAGGATTTGTTACTTTGTTGAGAGGGGACAAACTGAATTTGTTAGCTAAACCACCGGTGCAATAGCTTATTTTTGTTTAAGCAGCTCGTTTTCGTCTGTTGGTTGAGAGTTTTGGCTATCGATTAAGACATCGTTTGTGATAGCTTTCTTACTGCTTTTTTAAAACAAAATTTAAGTAGAAAAATTTTAATTTTTGTATTAGAAAGCTGTTTTACGAAGTAGTAAAAGAAGTCTTCCCGAACGAAGCATAAGAGGTTTTGGATTTGAGAATTGCCTATTGATGTGTGTGTTGAGTATGTTTTAATTGGTCTAAATATCCTTCAAGAAGTTTATTTTTAGTTCTTTTTTTTTTTATTGATCCAGAGGTTTGATATTGGAGGATAAAAATAAGAGATAAAAATATATTTTTTAATTTATTTTTGGATTAATTTCTATAAACTTTAAATTTTATATGCATTACATATATTATATCACTTACAATCAGATAAAGAAGATGGAAGAGGTTTTTGTTTTGCCTTGTTTATCTCATAATTATTAAATATTTTTTATTTCAAATAAAAGTAAAAATAAATAACATAAATAATTAAAGTGATCACAAAAGGCCTTGAATAAATTTTATTTTATTTATATTTTAATATGAAATAAAAAGATAATTTATATCCTAAATTAATAAATATTATTTTATTTTTTATTGCATTTTGTATATGACAATGATGGCGAGCTACATTTGTATCCGAGGATGACGGTGATTGGTGGCTAGAGGTCAAGGGAAGTATTTGGGATAATATTTATTTTTAAAAAAAATGTTAACACCTAAAAAACAACATGAGCATTTACAAAAATAACTTATTTTGGTTTTAAGAAAATAAAGATAATAGAATTCTTTTTATATTTCTTTTTATATAGAGAATTATTAAGCAAACAATCTATTACTTCTATAATAGAATTCTTATAATATATGTGTGTCTGTAAGATTTACGTACAATATAAAAATAATATATTCTTTTTTTATAATTATTTCAGCACATAATAAATATATATAATGTTTATTTTCTTTTACATAAAACAATAAAATAGAGCCTTAGTGCAATATTATTAAATAAATAGTTACAACTCACAACCTCGCCTAGTAGCAGGCCTTCTAAATTACTGTACCCACGTCATCCTTACAGGCCTTTGAAGCCCATGGACCGATCTTATTATGATTCCCTAACGATTATTAATTGTTTATGACCAAAAGACAAACATTTATGTGTTAAGTATTCGAAACTGCAATAAACATTTCTGATTTAAACCGTGTGAGTTTTATCAAAAACAGATTTCTATGCATGTGGAGAGATAGTAAAACAGCAGCAAAAGCAAGCAATTCATCCAACGGTTACTATAGATAATTGCAGTTATGAATGAGGGGCTCAGATTGAAAGGTCAGCGGCAATGACTGAGAGCAGAGAGAGTGGAGGAAGAACTGTACTGCTGCAGATATCATTAGAGGTAACGGCAAGAGTATTTCTCTAATCAAAGTTGGAAAGTAAACCAAACTATAAAATAAAATTAGCGAAAAATACATCAAAATTTGATATAAAAAAACTAAAAATTGGAAAAACAAAATAATGGAACTGCATCACACAAAAAATTTATTATGAAAATTAGGAAAAATTGTACGGATATATCTTCTCATTTATCTCTTTTGTCTCGATCTCTTCATTGTGTATTTCTCTCTACACTTAGAATTTGAGAGGGGTGTCAAAATAGGTCCGCAGGATGGTTTCGGGTTGAACCCAAATTGAGTTGACTTTAAATGGGTTGACCATAACCCAACCCAATTTTGTAAACTGATAGAAACTTCAGGCCAGGAGCTGACCTGTCAGGTTACTAGGTTGAATTGGCCCGACCAGCTAACCCGAATTTTCTTGGGTTGAGTGAACAGGAACGAGGAAGATGAAATCCAACGACTTGGCATCGCTGATCTGATAAATCTTGCATTTCGGCAGGCAGGAAAAGCCGCTACGCCCCTTGGGCTAGACAAGGCCATAGTCTTCCTTGTACTGGAGCAACTTCAACATGTAGAAAAGCTCATCGTTGGCCCAATTACAGCCGCGACATGCGATTTCTGTAAGCGAAGTCATTCAGATTCAAATACTGTATTTACGTTTATACCATTCTCTATCTATTTATACCTTTGTAATAGCTCTAATAATAATAATAGAATATACACATTCCTTTATTTCTCCTCTTCTTGCTTCCTCTACCTGCGTCTCTCTCTCCTCTGTCAATTTCGACAGTGGGATCAGAAAGAAGCGCTCGGAGCCAGGGGAGGTAAAGGAAAGCGACGGCAAGAAGCACTGACCTGGCGATGAGGTGAAGGAGCCTGTGGTTAGCCGATAAGGAGAAGGGCTGACAAGCTCGTCGCAGGGAAGCTCTGCCGCAGCTTGGCCATTGGATCGTGCGCAGCGAGGCCTTCATATTTCCGGGTCAAATCAGATCCCTTTCAGGTTTTCGGGTCAACCTAACCCGATCCGATTTTTGAATGAGTCAGATTATTGAAGTCAACTCGACCAGTATGGCAAACGGATTGATCTGTTTGGATGAATTTGTTAAACCATTAGAATAAAAATGATTATAAAAGAACAAATAAAATTAATTAAATTTATTTCAAAAATATATAATACATTTATCATTTCAAATGTAATATTCTTAACTAATAATTATGTATTATACATATGATTTATCAAATGATAATAGGTAACTTTTTTAGATAATATTAATTTCATACATTATAAGATTATCATATAAGAGAATTAAAAATGAATGAGAGTGGGAGGTCAACTCTAATCTAAGTGATGTATTTTTTAGTTCATACCCTATTTTTTAATTAAATATTTAAAAAATTATATCATTTATTTAATAATCATAAGTACTTATTACAAGCTCAATTTAGGACAAAAAAAATCTTTTTTCTTATGAAAATATATCATCAATACATCAAATATAGTAGCCATCGCAATCGGTCCAATCAACCGCTCAATTAAGCCAAATCAAGAATAAATAGCATCAATAAAATCAATCTATTTCAAGCTCTTTTCCAAATATCCCAATGGCCAATAAGGTAATAGATCCAATGTGATGTTAGTAAGGCAATTTGTTAATTTAAGAAACTATATGCACTTTCCTTGTTGCTTTGAGAATAGATATAAAGGTGAATTGAGAGGCCTTCTCACTCGGCAAATTATTGCGTCCGGTATCTGGATTCGTCCGGACACCAATAAAAACACGTCAAGTCACTCAAAAATATCGGGGTCCAGTGCATTCGGGTAAGGTGGCGTCTCTGGATTGGATGTCCGCATGTTAGGTGACCAGACGCAATAATTTGCCCATCTCACTCACATAGTTGTTGATTGTTAGGTTTTCAACATCAACTTTGGCAATTGTTATATATAACTCAATAAATGCCACATTGAAATTTATGCAAACTTACTTTCTACATTTTCAAAGTGAAAAGAGACTCTCACTTTACATCACAATCAATTAATTTATTTCTTGAGTGCATTAATTCATAAATGTGGTAAAGAATCTCATTTTATTTTAATGAATTTTATATTTAAAGCAACTATTTTAGGATTTGTGTGAGTGGTGGAAGCAATGTAGGAAAGAATTAGCATAAAATATAGCGTTTGCATTGTTTCTTATTTTGCTCAACATGGCAAAATCTTAAAGTATTTTGCATAGTGACGTAAGTGAGTCAAGTCGACTCGTGAGTTGATTCAAGTTTGGTTCAATAAATAGCTCATGAGCTAACGAGCCAAATTTGAGCTTGTCTCGACTCGACGAGTTTGCTTGAGAGATGGCTTCTTTAAAAAATATTAATATAAAATACACATAAAAATATATTAAACGAAAGCTTCGTTTGAGCGGGCTTTCTCACTGCTTTCTAAAACCTATATAGAAAAAGTAAAATTTTAAACTAGTTGTAAAAAGGATGTTTCTCGTACATTTTTTTTTTGAAAGAATATAAAAAAATAGTGGTCTAACAGAATTATAATTGAGTTTCTGAAAAAAGCAAAGTAGCAAGAAAGATGTCCCAAACAAAACCTAAGGGTCTGTTTGGGACGGCTACAATTTTATATAAAAGTGATTGTAAAGCTGCTATGAAAAAAAAGTAATTTTTTTAAGCTGTTGTAGAGAACAAAGTATAAATTTAAAAAAATAGATTCCAAATAAAAAAGTTATGATTGTGATATAAAAAATAAAGCAATAATAAAACTATCATAAATGAAACCATGTCAATCATAATTATGTGCATCATTCAATAGTTTAATGTATGTCTTTTGAATTTTTTAAAATTTATTTTAGCGAGGGGGCTCCAATAAAAATTTTCCATTTTCTTTTCAAACGTTGCATCACTACTTCTTGTTCATATCATCCATTTCTTTCCTATTTTCAAAACTATGACTCGAACTTCCCATGTGATAATCATGGTCCGGAAATTAAAATTTTGTTTGGGACGATTTTTTTATTGCTTTTTAAATCAGCTTTGTAGTACAAAATTAAAAAATTTTGTAATAAAAAGCTGCTTTAAGAAGCAGAAAAAAGTAGTCCCAAACGAAACCTAAAACCCATTGAGCCATCAATCAGAAATAAAATATTAATAGAAATTATATATTTATGCATCGATTAGTCATATTTACTAAGGAACTATATATATTAGCCAAGTTAGGTGCTTCTAGAGAGAGAGAGAGACAGAGAGGGATAGAAAGCTAAAAGATAAATTCCTTTTTGATTCATTCCTCTTTTCCTTATTTTTACGCAACCACTCAAGCAGTATGTATTGCTATCTCCATTATTCTTTTTTGAAGCGTTGAAGCTACGTAAAGCATAAAGATTCAGAGCTATCCATGCTGGCCTCCCACCACCAGCATAATGACATGTTTATATATGTTTTGTGTGGAGTAATATGATTGACCTCAATTCTAACTATCAAGTTCGCTGGAGGATTTCAGGGGGTCCTCCCCCTACTTTGATTCAAGTGCTTTGCACACATTTTTTTTTTAACATATAACCATACAATATTATGGCCTGTATTACTGTATACCTAAGTGTTGTGACATTGTATTGTTTGGTTGAGGCATACCAAGAGCAGAGCATAGCGGACTTTTATAACCCTGCGTCGCAGCGCTATGAGTCAAGTAGAATACATAGAGTGAAGTGTTGTGATGTTGCAAATCCTAGTGTTGCGGCGCTGCTAGACAGATTGGAGCATCGTGAGGCTCCAAACCTAGTACCACGACACAACGAGACAGATTGGATAATTTTCTTTCTCATTTTTTTATGAAAGCTTGCATCCCTATGATGTTTTAATGTGTATCTCTTTGTTAGTTCAAGAGTGAGAACAAAACTAGTGTGAATAGAAACAAGGAGAGAGTAAGTGACAGAGATATAACAAATTTTTTCCCAATTTTCAAAGTGAATTTATTGGTGTGGCTCCCAGTTTTTTCCTGATTTCAGCAATTTTTCAATTTAAATGTTATTGTTTTTTTTTTCTTTTTACTGCCTTTTTTCTTTCTTATTTGTATATGTTGTGTATTATACTTTCCCAACAATACTCACACACACAGACACACATGAACGTTAACTTTAGGCTGTCGTTAGGGCTGCCCTCCAGTTTTAACGTACTTCTTATGGATGATTCATAATTTATTTTTATGATTGTTCGTCACCAAGAAACATCTTGTTTTGGCATTAGTTTTGATGCATAGCTTAATCGAAAACTTTTAAAATTAAATTCAGGATCATCAAAACTCTGATTTTAGTAAACTTATAATCAAATTGAAATTCTCAATGAGGCAAACCCAACAACACCAAAATTGGCCCAATCCGAGCCTAAATGGTATAAATCAAAGGCTTTAAAAACATATTTGAAATCTTTAGAACATTAATTGCATTCTTATAGTTGAATATATTAAGCAGCTTGATGAGATGAATCCAACGAGCAAGAATCACTTAATTCTAACATCATAAGGAAATTAAATGTTGAATGATGCTATATGATTAGAAAAAATCAATATGGGTTGTTCAATGGAGTACTCCAAATTTGTCATTGATATTTTCTATATTTATGGAGCATGTCACTTTCAAAATTTATAAATAAACTCATACTCTCAACACCATTTGAAGGCTTGGAACCATGGCTATAGACTCAAAAGAGCTATGAGGCTTGAAGAGTCCTAGAGCTCCACCTAGGCACCACCATCTACAAATCCTAGCCGCACAACCACTATTGTTGGATCTCCGCTCGACCATCTTCATTTGAACTTTGACTAGCTAGCTTCCATCACCGAGTTTTCATCCAACCTACGTCGCCCGTCGACTACGATCCCTCCAACGATTGTAACCCTACAACGGTCCCTTCAACCTTAGTTACCCGATTATAGTTCATCAGACATCTGTCACCCAATAATAGTCCATTTAACCTCCATCGCTCAACTATGATTTCTTCGACCTCTGTTACTCAATAATTGTCCTTTAGATCTAAGTCACATGACTACAGTCCCTCCAACCACAATCGCACACAAACTATGAAGCCTCTTACCATGGTTGCCCACTGATAACGATCTTTCCAACCTACATCCTTTGCTTACTACGGTCCCTCCGACCTCTATCGTTCACCGATTACAGTCCCTCTGACCTCTAACACCAAACAACAGTCCCTTCGACCTCAATCACCCAACTACTATCCCTTCAACCATAATTGCCCACCGACCCTCTAACCACCATTGCCCGTCGATAATGGTCCTTCTAACCTACATCACCCACTAACTACGATGGATCCAACCTTCGTCGCCCATCAATTATAGTCCCTATGGCCTCTGTCACCCAACAAGGGTCCCTTCAATCTCAGTCGCCCAACTAAGGTCCATCCGACCTCAATTACCCAACTACGATCCCTTTGATCACAGCCGCCGTTCGACTATAGCCCCCATTGACCTCAGTAGCACGACAGCAATCCCTCCAACCTCTATCATATGGTAATGTTCTTTCCGACCTTTGTCGCCTGGTTACTACCCTTTTGACATATGTCGCTCAACTATGCTCCCTCCGATCATAGTCGCCCGTCTATTATGGTCCCTCAAACCATTGTCATAGGACAGCAATACCTCCAACCTTTGTCACACGTTGACCATAATTTCCACGATATTCATAGTCCGACAAATGGGCCCTCAGATCTATATCACTTGACAAGGGTCTCTCCGACCTCTATCGCCCGCTGACTACAGTCCCTTAAATCTTCATCACCCAATAAATATACATTTGACATCAGTCGCCCGACAACTACAGTCCCTTCGATCACTATCACTTGACAATGGACTCTCTAACTTACATCCTTTGGCCATTAATAGAGAAAGCTAGGAATATTTGCCACATAAAATATTGCACGCTGAAAATCATAGAGAGAAAAAATTCCATCACCTTAGTTAGACATAGCTTCATTACATAATCAAAAAAGTTAAAAAGAATTAGAGACCTGTGAATTTTTTCCATTATAAACTCAGCAGAAGAAACTATAGAGCTAATTTGCCCAATTAAAATTAGCTTACATCACTAATAAGAATCAATTATAAAAAGCCATCATCTTCATTTTAATTAATTCTACGGAAGCCTCTTTTTTTTTCCTTCTTCTTCTTCTAATTTTTCCAACTTTCTGCATTGTCAAGCCCTACATATGTTCCACAAATAAGTTAGCAGAATCAATTGTCTGAGCACTGGAGGCCGAATCACCCACATTTGCTCAAACAAAATTCCCTCTTTGCCCTCGCAACTGCTTCGGATTCCCTTAAAAGGACACAAGGCGGAAATGGAAGACAAGTGGAGACTGGAGAGACTGCACTCCTGCTACCTTCTTCGCCCGCGAACTGTTCGATAAAACTCCCAGCTTATTCTATCATTTTTTAGGCTAATTCATCGCGTGGCAAGTAGAATAATCAGTCAGTTCCATGGCGGAAACCCTCAATGTGGTGAGCTTACTACAGTCCGTTTCTCTCTAGTTCCTCTGCCTTTCTCAAACTGTTCCATTCCTCGATTCTGTCGCACGATTCTCACACATTCTAGGTTTTGATACTCTAAATAAGGATTTCACCGAAGAAGGTAAATCCGGCATGCACTTTGATGATTGGAAGAGTGAGTTGGCGCCGGAGGCGAACTCCAATGGTTACGTCGCCCTTGATGTCGCCAATCTCTCGCTTCACGCGACTGGCGCCGCCGGTGAACTTGATATCACCGCCGGTGCGCGAAATTTGGTAATTTCTTTTCCCCTCCTTCCCCTATCTCCAATTGCTATTTTCTTAGTACAATTTAGGAAACGTCTGTTTATTTTGTCGTTTTTCATATATAGGCTAAGAAAACGCTCTCTCGAAAGGGATCGCAGCGTGGAGGAGAGCTAAAGTCGCCAAACTCCGCCGTCGCAGTCACCGCCGGTAAGTGCAATCCGTCGATTTTACTCGAAGCTGGTTGAGGAACGGATTTATAAGATTTTTAAAGATAAAATTAAGATGTTATGGTAAATTTGTTTTCTTGCCCGATCGAGTCTAAGAAAAACCTTTTGGAATTTAATAATTAATTATTGTAGCTCTTTCTCATTTTGTGGGATTGGAAATTTACGTGATTCATGAATAATTATTTTATTTATCAAATGCGTTATCTTAGGTTTTTTTTAATAATAAAATAATGTTGCCAATAGATCAAATATCACCTGCGAAATTGATTAATCAAAATTATTTAGAAAATTTTGCTTAATCAAAAGCCTCCGTCGATCAATACACTGTATCCCGTATCTGTTTGATTTAATACGGCAGTTTCTAATGGGATGGGTTGTTTTGATGCGAAGGCGCGGAGAAATTGGCTGCTTTGGTACACGTGATAGACGATGGGGAAGACGGAACTCTTCGTCATGCAATGACCACAACAGCGAGAGCGGCCGCAGTTGACGGCCGTCTCCGGCGCGTCGCCTCTAGGCGTCCGGCTCCGTGGCTCGATCCCCGGCGAGTTCTTGTCTTCTTCGCAACTTTGTGAGTCCTTCGTTAAAGCCGTAATTGTTTTGGCAATTTTATATATAACATTCAAATTTTTATTATTTATAAATTTAATATTGTCCTACGCTCCTACCTGCAAAATCTCACACAATATTGAAAACGATAATAAATTTTAAATTTTATTTTTGTTTTGTTTTGTTTTTCAAATTTCAAAGATTTTATCATTTAAAAAAATGTCATAAATTTTAATTTTATAAATAAATAAAAGCTATTATTATGTATGTTAGGGGGGTAAACGAGTCAACCTAATTGAGATAAGCCTGATTGGTTTTAACTGAGATCGAGTTCAAGCTCAACTTGTCAAAAAATTTATAGGTTCGAGCTTATTTGGAAAGCTTAAGCTTGACTCGATCGTTGAGCTTGTTTTTTTAGTTTTAAATATTTTTTTTAATTATTTACTATTTTTTATATTAAATTAAATCAAAGTATTAAAATATACTATATAATATTAATTTTATAAAAGATTTATAAAGATAGGGGATGCCTATTGTCAACATTAGTCGACAAAGATTTTCTATATTAGCCGATGGCAATCATCAACATCAGTTGATTGTTATTGAAGATGGTCGTCAACGTTAGTCCATAAGCATTGTCAACATTAGTTGATGGTGGCAAATGAAGGTAGAGCTGTGACGACTTTAAATGCCAGCATCAGAAGTCAAGTGCTAGAAGATTGTTGATGCAATTGTCCTCCTAATAGGAGGGAGAATTGGATGACTAAGAAAATATAAATTGGGACTAAAGAATTATTAGAACTTATTAAAATGGTAGCTAAAGCTCTTGAATTCTTCAAATCTAAAAATTCTCTCAACATATGGTCCTCCTTAAGTTTAAAATTTATTGCTATTTAGAAATTTTTGAGGCTGCAATAATTTTTTATCAAAGATATGAACTTATCAAACATTTGAAATCAATCCCCTTTAATCATGTTATGAATTTTAGACATCTTGGTCCTTTAATGAACTCAAATTTCAATAGTATTGAACCCATTAGATTTATCATAATAAAGCACTTATACGCAAAATTTAGAGAACCGTTGACTCTTTAAATAGCCTCATGAAATTTATGTTTGATTTAAGCTCATTTGGACTTTGATCTAAACATTCTTGATATTATTGCCATTATTTCAACAAAATGATCAGTTTGATTATAAAACTATTAAAAATGATGGTCATGTCATCATAAATCAATTCTCAAAGTTCATGTCCCCAATTCTTGTGTGCTTTGAAATACGAAAACAACAACAAAATATGTGCTCGATTATATATAGTTCATAGCCACTGCTTAACACCAAATGATAATTGATAACTAATGTTAATAAATTACCATCATTTATCTATCTTCTTTTAACTAACTCATTTACTCTTAAGAATGAATAAGTTCATGTGCCAGCACATGACATATTACATTCTTCATTGATCGTCATCTATCAATGACGAAAGTTCATTAGACATCAATGTTCGTCAACCACTGACATTTATCAACTGTTGATGCTCATCAACTACTAAAATCTAACACTCATCTTTGCCAATTGGTCACTCTCCATCAAAAAGGAGAGTTAAAAAAACAATAAAATGTTATCACCCAAATTCCAACGTTCCTCAGCAATCACGACCCAAGCACCACAAACATCTAACTTTTATCAATAACATACATTGATCCCCATCTTTCTAATCATCTAATCTCCCTTACTAATATCTCCTTATATAAGGAAACCAACCAAGCTGACCATCCATCATTATTATATGAAAATCTCATGGATCCTTCAACCATCACAAAAGATATCTTTCATAAGTCATATTTATAACTTTAAAATTTAAATTAATGCCTTCTTTATTTATGGAGAAGCATTCTCTTATGACACTTGACTAAATTAGATGGCATTTTTTTTCCTCTTTGTCATGTTTACGCTTTAACATTTTTGTGTCACCAGTGTGATGCTTTCAACTTATTATAGTGTGGAATTGTTATCCAATGATGGTGATAAACTCTTAACACTTTTTGTTACTATAAATATTCTGGCAGACATCAATAGGATTAAATGATTCACATTTATATATTCATTTATTTATTTACTGTACCTTTTTTTTTTTGAAATGATGATTAAATATGCTACTCTAATTTAAATATTTTTAGCCACTATGATGCGGATCGGTCCTTTTTTAGTGTTGTATTAATGGATCTGATCAATAAGCAGTCATCTCAGTCTCAGCTGTTCCCCAAACATTGTTTGTTCTGTAAAAAAAAAAAACGCTCTTGCGAGATTCAGGCTTTAAAGTGCGGAAATCAGATTGGAGAATCGTTCAGTACTGTTTGGTACCGAGTGCGGTATCGAGCGGTGCAGGCGCTCGATACAACTCATTATTGTGCTCGGTACCAAGCACGGTACACTTATGGGGTGACTTGGTATATTTTTATTGGCCATTGGATGCCATCCGGACTCTACATAGAATAGTAAATCTAAAGTCTGAGCTTGAAACAAGTATGATCATCTAAGTCTAATGTTAAGCCTCAAACAAAATAATAACTTCCAAATTATAATCTCAATCAAAGATGGTCTTCAGCAATCAGCATCTCGCAGAAGTCTCTAACTCGAATGCTATCATTATGCGCTAACTTCACATTTATAAACCCACTTATTTTTTATGATCAGTTCATCTGATTTGGAATTTTGACTATTAATCAAGAGTTTTTAAGTTTAAAATTTACAATGTGATTTGTATGTGAATTTATTTTAATTGGCCTAAATATCAAAAAAAAAAAATTATGCCTTTCATAGGTTATAAATTTTAGTTAACAAATTTTAAGTAATTATTATTATTTTTATTTTATTTAACTTTTTTAATACTAAATATTCAAAAAGTTTATGATGAACGTTTGAAAATAAATGGTTTGATCCTTTTAAATACATAATAATCTCTTTCTCTCTTAAAGTTGCAGCCTTGACACAAAACTGATTCCCCCTCTCCCTGATCTCACAGGTACCCACACTGTCCAACTTTGTCTTTGTCGCTTGTTCTTCTTCCCGTCATTTTTGCAGCAGGTGTTCTCCACATGTTATCTTTAGCTGGGGCTTTTACTAGGGGCGTCACTCCTTAGCATCCATGCGCCTGCTGTTTTACCAGTTTCCTGTTTTGATTATTAGAAAGGGATGAATCATAGCGTGTGTGGCTCGAATCAAGAACTGAAAAATAACCACAAATTCTTTCTTGTTTACTTCTACTAAATCATTGGATATCATTTTTCCCAATCTGTTGTTGTAGCCGACCTAGCCTGATTCTGGGTGCCCAAAAAATCAGAAAACTGTGATAACATAGAAATTGGATGATTATAAATATCATATCTAAAGCAAGTAATATGAACGTTTTGTTTAGTATAAATTTTAGATTTTCTATTCAAATTTGAGTGCTAACTCGGATGTTAATTTCCTCAAGTGTAGTGTAAATGTGTTTGCTAAGTTTTTTGGATTAGCGATCTTCTTGTATGGTCATGAGGCCTAATTTTTCTACTTGGTGAATTCTTTCCATTATAGTTTCTTCTAAATAATGGTTGAAGCGGAGGAATGCATCGTGCTTGTTGTGTGATAGAAAAGTCCCCTTCAAACTTAAGAGAAAATTCTATAAGATAGTCGTGAGACCTGTGATGTTTTATGGTGCTGAATGTTGCAGAGATGAGGATGCTCAGGTGAATGAGTGGCTTTATCATTAGAGATAGTATTTTAAATGAGCATATATGTGAAAAGGTTGGAGTAGCTCTCGTGGAAGATAAGATTAGAGAGAGTCGTTTAGATGGTTTGGTCACACAAAATGGAGGCCTTCCGATGACCCGATTAGAAAAATAGAGGTATTAGAGTTGACTTATGTTAAGAAAGGTAGATGTACACCTAAAAAGACATGGTTAGGAAATAAACGAGAATTTGACTTTTAACAGCATACAATGGAGAAAAAGGATTCATGTAACCGACCCCGCGTAGTGGGACAAAGGCTTGATGTTGTTGTTGTAATATTTTATTGTGTGTGCAAGCAGTTTTTAATTTATTTGCTGAATTAATTGATTTCGTCAACCATTAAATTACTATTTAGTCCAGATTCTTTGCATTTTCTTTATAGTGCCAAAAAAATTAGCGAATAATTATGTAATTAATGGTCTTTCAACCATGGATTTTCCATGCAAATTGTGCTAACATCATCTAATTTTATTAAAATCCCAATATCCTAAGACAGTAAGACGCGACGTTTCATTCAGATTGCTGGTCGGCTGCATTCATTATTTGATCAACTATTTGGTTGCAGGTCCAGCGTGGGAACACTAATCCTGCTATATTTTACACTCTTCATGGGAAATATTCCAGGCGGGGATGGCCATGCCAGGTGACCTCAGCCCCACAGCCACGTTAAAAGTACTCTTTCTCTACTTCTCCAGAACTCAAAATAAATATTTGAAATTATTGAATGGAGGAGATAGTGATATTAGACGATTTCATTAGCTACAGCATGCGCTTGAGCTTTTCTCCAAAGCCAACAACAACGAATATGGACTCTTTTTTTAATGTAGAAGTTGGAAAGAGTAGAGCCAAAGCCTGAGTGAAGATGGTTGAGTGAGTGGCGGTCCCTAGACTGGGAAGCAATGGAGTATATATGCATTAGTAGGATAGAAGAAATGTTATAGCTTTAGCTAGCTTTCTTTTCACGGAGAAATTATTCTGTGCGGATTCTGGACCGTTCAGAGGCAAATCACAGCGCACCACGTCACCCGGTACACAACGGTACCGAGCACCGCACTGTGATTCTCCTTTGGACGGTGTCCGGAATCCGCACAGAATAATTAATCCTTTTTTCATGGGTATGCATTGATGCTATACCCACCCTCCGAGGCTTTGTGATTAACTTGTGAGCTCATGAACAATTACTCTTTGATTTTTGGGCTGGTTAGTGGCAATGCAATTGTGTTCATTCCATATAAAATTTGAATTTATTTGCAACATCTTTAAATGGCACGCTTGCAACTATATTATTATTATTTTTTGGGAAAGTTAAGAGCAGGTCCCAAAAGTATATTAAAAGGAAGATAATAAATACACAGAGTGCTTAAGATAACTCAATTGGTTGGCATGCCTCTGAAGAAAAGAAAAAGGGAAGGGTGGGTGCGTGGGTGGACGACAAAAACTTACTTTGTTCTATTAGCCTAAGTAGGAAATCAACTAAAACACCAACACTAATATTGTTATGTGCGGAATCTAAGGGGCTGTTTGGTAGCACTCAGGATTTGATTTAAGTAAAATTTCAAAAATCCTTTAAATCCGGAATTTCGAAAATTTTTCGGTGTATAAATCTTAAAAACTGTTTGGTAACATTCTTGATAAATTCTATTAAATCTCATGTGACTGTCTGGCTATAGAGCGGATTTAACGAGCGAACTCTTCAACCCTCCCTCTATAAAGGGCTGAAACGCAGAGGTACAAAATAAAATAGCATGAACAAACGAACAAAGATCCCAACTAAGCAAAGAAGGAAAACGACGACCCTAAACCCTAAAGACGAAGATACTTTATTTTATTGATCTCAGATCTAACCAGTCAAGAAGTCATCTTTTGTGTTCCATCGATCTTAGATCAGGCCAGAGTATTGTCTCCCTTCATTCAGTGTTGATCCGGGTCTAGGTAGCTTTTCAATAATCACTTCCGTCTAACTCGATTATGGTATTATGGCCTTGTCGAGCAATGATTAACATGATCACTTGGGTTTTTTTCTAATCTCCATCAGCATTCTCATGACTCCTGCCCACGGCCGCACCGCCAAACTCTATTTCCTGTCAACATTCATTGGACATCCACAGAACTGTGAAAACAAAAAAAAAATGTATATAAGCTAATCATCTTAAGGATTAAGGATTAGGGGTGTCAAAAATGGAGAAATTATTATTACATACGGAGTCTAGGCATAGTTTGCTTCTAAACTCCCATCAAAATAAACAACGTCGCATGTACACAGCCTACGTACGTACAATTTGTATAGAGCCTATGTACAATTTATACGTTGTGTACATGCGATGTGGCCTATTTTGATTGGAGTCTGGACACCTTCCATACTCCGCATGTTATAATTTCTCGTCAAAATGGGGTTAACAGGTTAAGTTTGGGTCCAATTCGAAATAGACCCGACCGGAATCTGATCAATCAGAACTTACCCCCTGGTAGCCCAAATTACACTATTTTCATTTTTATTTTACCGTCTAATTCTTTCTATAAGTGGATGGAAATCACTTTCTTTAATATTTGTGCGTTGATGATAATGGCAATTTATAAAGATGATGGCATGCTGCATCAGAGAAAAAAAAAAATCCTAAATAAATAAATTGTCATAATTGCATAAACTTAAGGCATACTCTTGTTTTGTATTTAAGAGAAAAAACATAAGTCTCAGCAATGAACTTAGAGAATTGATCGACAAAATAAATACCTAATCTTGACTCGACGTAGCTAACTATGTAGCGGGCAAATCTGGCTTATAGTTGGCTACTAGCTTGGAACTTTGTACGAGTTCAAGATTGAGAGTAGGGGTATAAGTGAGTCAAGTCGGCTTGAGAGCTAGCTCGAGCTCGACTCGTTTATGGACTCGCGAGCTGAGCTTATCGATCTCACAAGTCGACTTCGATCTTGATGTAGATCGGCTCGAATCACTATTTAAATATTATAAAAATTAATAGAAAATGTTATTTTTTTAAGTTTTGCCGAAGCCTTGATTCAAATCCCGCCTATACCTAAATAAAATCCTGCCTGCGATTCAAATCCCACCTGGTGGACATCACGCACTGCGTCGCTCTAGGTGGACATCCCATGTGAGATGGACCACGAGTAATAGGAGGCAGATGATCGAGAGCTGGGATGTGAGCGGAAGAGGACCGCGAGCTCGCGAGCCGATTCGAGCTTGTTTACTGTGGGTCGAGTCGAGTTCGAGCTCATTTTTTGAGCTCGAGTTCGAGCTCACCTTCTGGATGACGAGCCAAACTTTATAAGGTCAAAACTCGACTCGTTTACACCTCTAATTGAGAGCGAGTACCCTTGTAGAGTTCTTTAGCCTACCCATAATTCCAAACTTTAGCCATTACAAACTCATATTAGTTTGGGGAAAACCAATGAGAGAAGAAAGAGTTCAACATCATCCCACCTCTCTCTCTCTAGAGCTTTTTTAGAAAGAGAAGCTCTAGGATGGCTAGAGGGGGTGACTTTAGGTCACCTTCTCCAAATGGGGGAAGAGGCTACAGTAGGCAGGATTATCGGCAAAATAACTATTGGCATCTGATTGCACCCATATGCGACGAGAAGGCGGAGACTTCCATGTCCCATTCTCCTCCTAAGGCTCGAGTTCCTATTTCTAGGGAATCTTGGAATGAGGTTGTTGCAAAATCACAAGCCATCATCAGGCGGGGTAAGGAGGTGGTGTGCAAGAAAATGCAGCTTCCATGCCCGCAAGGTTCGGCTAACTTTGTCAATCAGCAAGATGGTAGGGTCAAGCCCCTCTCTATGGATTCCGCCGGCTCACAAGGTGCGATCCCTCTGCCCGATCAGCCTTCAGGTTCCAAACCAGCCCAGCCCGGTCAACCCTCGCAAGGTGCGATCCCTTTGCCAAGTGTGGATGCTCGGCTCAACCAGCTCAGCCAATCAATGGTTTTGGTTACTCATAGCGACTACAGCTTTGGTGGCAAATCGGACGACTCTGAAGACGAGATGGAGGAGTCGGATGCCGTGTCTGATCCTAATTCTGAAATGGAAGATGATCAGCACATTAAGGATCGATCAGATGATTCTATGGGGTTGGTTAGGCAACCTGATTCTCCTCCTGATTTCTCTGCTCCCTCCCCGCAAGATGGGACGACCAATTGCGTCCAGTTGGCTTCCGTTAAGGATATGTCTGTGGAGAAGTCTCCCATATGCAGGTGTATAAAGCCCGTGGATCCCTCCCCCATTTAGCAGTTTGCTACTAGAATGCACCCTCCAAGTGTTTGTATTAATGACGCTGAGTGCCTCGAATCAGCTAGCTTTATTTGCCAGCCCACACAAGCTCCTTCATTGCAGCCTAGAGGATTGTAGTCAGGCCCTTTCGCTTGGGACAAGGTCCAATTCATCAAGTTGGATAAAATGCCAAGTGAAATCTTCTTAGCCAAGGATGGCTAGTCCATGGAGCCGGAAGTGGCAGTTGTGCACGAGAATATTGCCAAATCTGATAGAGCATTAGTGGCTAAGCTCATGGGACGGAGGGTTGCATTTCCCTTCCTTCTTGGTGAGCTCAGACGTAGGTGGTATCATTTTGGGGAATTCAACATTATTGCTACAGTTCCAAACTCTTTTATTTGTATTTTCTAAAGCATAGATGCTAGGGATGCGGTGCTCATGAGTGGGCCGTGGATCATAGCAGGGAACATCATTGGTATGAACAAGTGGTCTCTTACCTCCTCTCCCAACTCTCTTCATGGGATTCACTCTCCTATTTGGATACGTCTCCCACAGCTCCCTCTCATGTACTGGGATAAGAACAACATCACTCGTCTTGCCAATATGATTAAATAACCCTTGTGGATGGACTCACATACGAGTACTTGGGGAAGATCATCCTATGTAAGGATTTTTGTTATGATTGATCTCTCTCAAAAGCTTCAAGTTTGGGTTTGGATCAATGGGCTCCATGGATGATTTTTTCAAAGAGTCGAATATGAAAGGCTTATAAACTTTTGCTTCGACTGTGGTCTAATTGGTCATGCCAATGGAGCTTGCTTTTCCAAGGCTTCAACCCGTGCTCCTCAATCCCCCCAAATGCAGTCGTCAACGCCAACCAAGGTGCAAGCCACAACTGAGTGTGCCCCCCAAGCACCCTCCCCTCCTCAAGAGCCGAAGCATATTGTTGTTGAAGAGCCCTCTCTTAATGAGAACAAGGAAGAATCCTCCCTTGGAGCTTGGAACCTAGTCACCCAGAGAAGGAAGGAAAAATCAAAGGCTCCTAAAGATCAAGGCACTCGTCCACAAGCCGATCCCCCTATTCTATTCTCGGCCGAGAAGTTACAACAAGTGGAAGAAACTTCTAATAGGATTGTGAACTTTTGCAAGCAACAATGAAGAGTATCCAAGTCTCGATTGGATAGAGTGCTCCTTCGACTTGGGCCTTTATGCGCTTTGGCCACCTCCCCTAGGAAGAGGAAGAATATTACAACATATTTCACAGGTGGGGACTTGAGCCCCTCAATTGCTGAATGAGTGACCTCTTTCATTGGTTCATATTGGGTTTATTGCATAATACGAACCAATGAAAGGGTTCACCTTCTCATTTGAGAGGTTTCTTTTTCTTTTGTTTCTGTATGTGGCTTGATTTGGGATGCTTTTCCTGTTGTATCCTTACCTCTTTTGTCCTTGGGAAGTGGAAGCTTTTTCCCCACAAGCTTATTTCTCTTAGTGTATCATTCTTTTCTTTTTAATATATTTGTGTTAAAAAAAAAACTCATATTAGTTTGGGATAACAGCAAAAACCAAACCAAAACAAAAGGATAAGAAATAGCTTGGAAATAGTTTTACTTGCATATTTAAAAAAAAAAAAGGTTTTTATTTTAAATTTAGACTACAAAAATGAAGTTATTAGAATTTAACACAAACACTTAGTACGATTACCGTGTATTAATATCAATAGCACTTCAAAATAATGTACTTTCACTAATATTTAAAGTATTCCATTAAATATAAATATTTTATATGCCAAAAAAAAAATTATTTTGCTTTTAAGTAAGACCGTTCTTAAACATAATACAGAGAAAGGCTCATAAAAATTATGCATAATACCATCTAGCATTTGTAAATTTTATTAAAGCTTCGTTTGAGGTAGCTTTGTTAGCGCTTTACTTATTCAGACCGTAATCATAATTTTCATTTGATTGTTGTTATTTTAACTATTTTTAAGAAATTTTTATACTTGGAAGCTGTTTTGTATAATATTTTTTAAGGAAATTATTTTTTCCCACAACAGCTTTGTACCGAACTCTAAAAAAAGCTACAGCCATCTCAAATGAACTCTAATTAAGTGCTTTGGGCGGTTGTAATTTTTTATAAAGGTGATTGTAAAATTGTTGTAGAGAAATTAACTTTATTGAAAATTGTTGTATAAATATGCTTCATTGTACAAAAATTTCTTGAAAACAGTGGTCAAATAGAAACTGTGGTAGCGATTTGAAAAACGTAATAGTAAGAAAGTTGACCCAAACAAAGCCTAAGAATCATCTCCAACAATCATCCATACTACAATGAGAGAGAGAGAGAGAGAGAGAGAGAGAGAGAGAGAGAGAGTATTATCATTTTAAGAGAAATTATTCTGTGCGGAATCCGGTTATAGAGCTGTGTTTGGATGCCAGTAAAATCATTACGCGTGGCGTGCTTACGTGGAAAGTTAGGATATTCATTTGACTTCTTACTCGACCCGTTTGTCTTTTCGGACTTACTGCAGACGAAGAGAAATCCGCAACAAATAAGCAGTAATTAAGCAGAAAATGCGCAACATAGACGCAACAAATACTCAACAAATACGCAATAAAATATTCAATCAATACGCACATTTTACGCAATAAATACTCAATCAATACGCACGTCAAATAAATATCGCGGACTTTTAACTTTTCATGTAAGCATCCGAACACAGTTCTATAACCGGATTCCGCACATAGAATAATAATTTCTCATCATTTTAAAAGGATAGTAGCTTTTCTCCTCAAACAAAATTTTATGATATCTATAACAATTAGCAAATCCATCCCAGGAAAAAGCAAATATTGCATGTCAAAGGCCCTTGGAATTTGCACAATTTGCCACATAGTAAATTTTCTGTCCTCCACTAATTAAGTAATTATTATTCCAAAACGTTAACAGTAGCAACAAAACATGAACATAGCCAATAATATTAGCCTTCTCAACTCTACAAACATGTAATAGTAAAACGCCTGGTTGGATGGAAGTTGACATTCTTTGTAAAACAGCACATTTTGTTTCTTCCGTTAAATTTTCTCTGGATGGAGTCCTGATTGAAATGGACAAATGCGTGAAAGATCTCTCTTTCAATCTCTTGCTAATATGACTTTGAGATAAAGATCACAATGGTGCGTTGACTCCGTTTGAAAGATTAAAATAATCTCTAACTATATTAAAGAATCATTTTTGTCGCTCAAGTCTTTCGAGAAGAATCAAAATACTCTCATAATGGACTATTTTGATTCCTCTTTAAAGAATTGAGAGACCAAAATAATTATTACAGATTATTTTGATCTTTCATTATGAATCATTTTGATCATTTTCTCATAAATTTATCATTGTATGCATTTATCTTTTTCTTGTGGCCAAGAAATAACCGGTTTATGAGGTGATTAAGCAAATAGAGCAAATTATAAATATTATTTAAAAAGGATCAAATTTGTAAAATAAAAAAACTCTTTTAATTAAAATGCAAATGTGTTTCTCGTTTTAATTAAAAACGCAAAATGGATTTGTGTTTGTAATTAAAACCTAAATTCCTTCTGCTTTTACTTAAATTTAAATTTATAATATTGAATATTTTTATAATTTGTAATATAATATTATATGCACTTAATATATTTATAATTTTAATACAAAATTAAGAAAATTAAGTTCAATTTTTTGGGAGCTTTTTATGCTGAACATTTTTAAGTTAAAACGCAATACTACTTTGCATTTTAATTAAAAAAGCACTTCCGCTTTGCAATTTTGATCAGTTTCAAATAATATTTATAATTTGCTTTGTTTCCTTAATTATCTCTTAAACTGGATCTTTATGAAGATTTGGCCTTTTCTGACTGGTTAAAAACATGAGAGCTGGAGCTGTGCATAAGTCATAACGTAATTCTGAATGCTGATAGCTAGTTTTTTGTTCTGCTTTGCTGACATTTTCCTTCATTTTAGCCTACCGATTCTTCTCTAACAGTTTGTTTCTGCTGCAATCCGATCTTCTTCTTCCCTCTCTTTTCATTCTTTTATTTGTGATCTGGACGTCGGTCTCTTAAGGAAGAGCCTTTCAGAACCTCTAGCAGTTTAGCCTTCCCCTTCGTCCTCCTTCCTCTGCTTCCAGTTTCCAATTCTCTTAGTTGTGAAAATGAATGATCTTCTCAAGGTAGAACCTTTGGTTTTTCGCTTTGTTTATAGTTATACTTGTTTGAAGCTACCATGTAATGGCATGTTCGTGATGCTTTAATATCTGACTAGTTTGATGAAGTTACTCTCAGAATATGATATCATTTAATGTAAAACTAAAGAATATGGCTGGTTTGCGACTACCAAAAGAGCCTGTCACTGGATTTACGATAAGCCTTTTTTTATCTGTCGCAAACTAATTTTAAACTGTTAAGGGTCACTTGCTCTGTTCCGACAGTTTTCGGGCTTAGAGCATCTCCAACCGATTGCCAAACATCCGTGTGTCGTCGTTCCATCGTCAAATCTTCCGCTATTGCTTGCGGGTTTGCCAAAGAAGAGCTCCAAAGAGGAGAAAGACGGTTACCTTTGCAGAAGCGCGTAAATTGGAGTTCGATTGGAGATGAATCATTAGACTTTTTATTTTCACTACATTTTGGTGTGAAAAATGGGATTTTCGCTTGGAGATGCTCTTAAGCCGTTGCAAAGCTGAAGAAACAGAGACTGCAGGCTTTTAATGAGATTTGAAAACCTCACCTGAGAAATTATTTTCTAATCTTTCATGATATTGCTTCACTTTGCAGGACTCTTTTGTTTCTGGCACAGAGAAGCAAGACAGGTCTCCAAGGGAAAGAGACATAGAGTTGGGATTTCCAATACAAAGCTTAAGAACAGATTATGGAATGGAAGAATTTTTCAAACAGGTAAAAGAAGTTGAGGAGCTTATGATAAAGCTCTCTGATAACCTCAAGAAGCTCCAGGTATGTCTTCATCTGCAGAAATGTTAAAAGCAAGTATATCTTGATCTCTTCTAGATTATAAAGTTTCTTGATTAGATCATTATATCACATGAACTGTGAAAATAATTCCAGGAAGCCAATGAGGAAGCCAAGGCTGTTACTAAGGCCTCTGCAATGAAAGGTAGCCTATATCAGGCTCATCATTATTATATTTTTCTGCTATTCCAATTGTAATAATCTGACAAAATGTAAAATTGGATTTCTTCCAGATTTTAAGAAAAGGATGGATAAGGACATGGATAAAGTGGGAATAGTTGCACGTGCCATCAAAATGAAATTAGAAGAAATAGATCGTGATGTAAGCATTTTTTCTAATCCAATTTGTTTTGATTAGTGTCGGAAGATCTATCTTATTTTACTGCTACTTGGTTTTTTAGAACTTGGAGAACAGAAAGAATTCTGGTTGCGGAAAGGGT
The DNA here is from genome assembly GCA_019514585.1 of Dendrobium officinale. Lineage (NCBI taxonomy): Eukaryota > Viridiplantae > Streptophyta > Magnoliopsida > Asparagales > Orchidaceae > Dendrobium > Dendrobium officinale. The sequence goes on from CM033700.1 coordinate 5,537,275, forward strand.
ACGGCTGTTGACAGATCAAGAACAGCCATGACTGTGTAAGTTCTGCTTCTTCAGCTATGCTAGTTTATCTTATCGTGCTTGTAATCATTCTTGACTGCCATCGATTGCAGTTCCTTAAAGAAGAAATTAAGGGATAAAGTGAACGATTTTCAGGTATTTATTCGGCTTATCTGAGCTATCCTCCATGCAAAAATAGTAGCTTAAATTGCATAACCCATTACAGAATCTGAGACAAACTATCCAAGAGGAATACAGGGAAATTGTACAGAGGAGATTTTTTACAGGTTCCAAACTGGCATTCTGTTATAATTTCATCCAAGAAATGTGAAAATATCTATTTTTTCATTGCAAAATTATATGTAATGATGTTAAAATTTTCCTTTTCTCTTTGAATATGTTGCGTTGATCAGTCACAGGGACCACTCCAACTGAGGAGGTGAGCATTAAAAACATATTTAGTCAATGGCAAACTCCTACATTATGTCATTAAAATTATGAAAACATATATAGATGATCGACGAACTGATCGAGACCGGTGATAGCGAGAAAATCTTTCAAAAGGCGATTCAAGATATGGGACGAGGGCAGGTTTAACTCAAAACTGCAGTTAGATTATGAAAATGGTGTGTAGAAAATGACTTGTTAATAAGAAATATGTTTATAGGTTATTGATACCTTGGAAGAGATTCAAGAAAGGCATGATGCAGTGAAGGAGATTGAGAAGAAACTGCTCGAACTGCATCAAGTATACTCCTAACTAATTCAGTTTAGCTGATGTTATATATATTTTTCCAAAGTTGTGCTGCTTCAACATACTATTTTATGGAATTTTTGTGTGTTTATAGGTTTTCATGGACATGGCAGTGCTAGTTGAAGCACAAGGAGAGATGTTGGATAATATTGAAACGCAGGTTTGATTTTCTGCTCTTTATATGCAATTGGGGAGTACATAAGTCGAGCTAAGCTCGAGTCAACAATGGCTCAAGTTTGAACATGATCAATTAATGGAATTTGAGCTTAATTCTATGAGTTTAAGTCAGTCCACGAGCTAGCTTATTTATAATAAAAGAAAAAAAAATCATTCTTATTGAAGTAGTTATTATAATAACATAATAAAAAACATAAAAGATTAAGTAAGAACTAGTAATTAATTAATTGACACAAGTGAAATATATCTTTAAAATATTTTTAGGAACTTTATACTGAACTTGTTGAACTTTAATATATTTTGAGTATATCTCATGTTAACAGTAGCCAACTAATTTTTCTTCATGCTTCCATGAAATTGTCTTCCTCAAGAGAAAATCATTATTTAACAAAATGAAACTAAATTTTCAGGTAGCAAATGCAGTAAATCATGTACAGAACGGAACAGAGGCCCTTCAAACTGCAAAGAGCTTGCAAAAGAAATCAAGAAAATGCATGCTCATCGCGATAGTTTTGCTCCTGATTATTGCCATTGTCATTGTTCTCGGGATCCTTAAACCTTGGAAGCGATGAAAAATATGAACATTCTTTCACTGTTATCATTCTTATACAGGAATCATTCACAGGATGTACATTTGTTTATCTATCGTTGGCACAGCTTGCTGAAATCCTATAGTTCATCTCTCTTTTTCATTGATTTCCAGCTTTGAGGTGGGTAAAATAGTCAGATCATTAGCTACCAACGATACCTCATTTTTACTTACCTTGGTTGTATAACGTTCTTCCCATATATGCTGTAAAATGAGCAGAGACTTCTATTTTTTATTTTATGTATCATTGCCTAATATTGTTTTTTTTTTTTTTTTCCCTCAAGTTACGTACATAGTAATTCCTTGTTTTGATTTGTCTTGTAAAAATACAAATTTAATCTCAATCTCCTTTGATTCATACTCCCTGACATAAAATTCCTGAGCATTTTACTCGCAAGATTCACAACTTATTTCCATTTTCCATGAATCACCCAAGAAAGGGAGCATATTCAAGCATCATGACACTTAAGCATTGTATATTCTATTTTGTACTAAATATACGAGTTATATTTAAGTCTAGCGTGCATCAGATTTTATTTGAAAAAGTTGCTATAAACCTGAACCAATGTACTGGCTTAGGCTTCACTTCGTTTACGATAACTTTCTTACTGCTTCTTAAAATAATTTTTTAATACAAAAAATTTAATTTATATACTAAAAAGTTGCTTTAAAAAGCAGTAAGAAAGCTGTCACAAATAAAGCTTTGTTTCTTAAAGCAGTTTTTAGTACAAAATTTTTAATATTTGTACTAAAAAATTGTTTTAAGAAGCAACAAGAAACCCTTCCCAAACAAAATCTTAGTTTCAACAGTGAAAGCAATGTCCTTTTGCAGTCATTTAGACAAAAGACTTACCAAGTCAGATTTAATCAAATGAGCAAAGCATTCTGAGATAAAAATTGAATAGGGTTTGATGGCATATATTAAATTAGTCAAATTTCATCACTTCTTACCCTACCTTTTTTTTTTTTTTTGAAAGAGTTGAGAATGAATTGAGAAGAGTCAAAAGAGCGGAGAGAACAAAAAAAAAAAAAGAAGGAAATCGTAAGTTCATTTCCAAGAATTTAAAGTATCACTTCAATAAACTAATGATACATTTTTTCAAGAGCTGCTAAAGGGGATGATTTTTTATATTTATTTAATCTTCTTTCATTATTATCTCTCGTACGCTATCTTTTTAGTTGTATACTAAAATAATTGTGACATCTCTTTTGCCTTTGTTAAGTGAAAGTGTACTCCGATATTGAAAATAATTGGTTCGTATGATTTTGTTATACACCACCATTATGACTGCTTTGTTTGTGGTTTATTTTCTCTCTTCGCTCCAATGGGAATTGTCTTACTTAAGTCGAATCAGTAAATTTTGGCATTCACGTTTTTGTGTTTGATCTCTTATATAGCCACTTAGGCCTTGTTTGGGATGGCTTTCTTGCTACTTCTAAAAATAATTTTTAGTATAAAAATTAATTTTTTTACTAAAAAACTTTTTTCAAGAAGAAGAAGCAAGAAAGTCGCTCCAAATGAAGCCTTAGAGGATCTCCAATGGAACTCCAAACGCTTGAATGCCGTCACCCCGGAGCTCCAGCCAAAAGGTAAAACTTCCGCTATTTCCTTGCGGGTGAACAGTGGGACGTCAATATTGATGTTGCACCGTTCATCATTGCTATTTTTCTGCATCTACCGAACTTGCCAAGAAACGCGCGAATGAACCGAAAGACCGTTACCTTCACAAAATAGAGTTCGATTGGAGATGAATCGTGGCATTTTTAAGTTTCACGGCGTTTTGGAGTGAAAAATGCGATTTTCCGTTGGAGATGGTCTTAGGGGTTCATAGAACTTGATTCTAAGATGATTGTTTGTAGCATAAATAAGGCATGCTCTTCTTTTTTCCTAACAATTGATGTCAAAGAAAAAGTTTATGAGAAATATGATGATCATGAAGCTAGAGACCAAAAAACTAAATGCATCGAAGAGGTTTGAACTTGGGAGTACCAAAATAATTAGTGTTCTGGAATAACAGTGACTTTTTCAAGAACTCATAGGGCATAGCAAAATGCATAAAATCATGAATGGAATATACAAAATAAAGATGGATGAAATTGCCCCCTCAACAAGTCAAATAAGTTTGGAAAATTAGATCTTGATAGATGTCTACCATAAAAAGATTGTATTAACTTGGATATTTGTATATGATCAAAAATATTAGAAGCAGAGACTTTGCTTGCTTCATTCTCGGGTGGTAAGCTTATTTAATTGTTTGCCCGTATACCTAACACACACACACACACACAAAAGAAGAAGAAGATCGCGTACCTGTCCGGCGCCGGTTAACACGAGCACAAATCCCCGAAATCCCGTTCTCCGCAAGAGGCCGGACGTCCCACGCACGTTTCGCCATGATTGTGTTGTTCTGTCCGACGCCTTGCCTCGCGTCGTTAAATGCCAAAGGAATGAGGATTTCGATCGCTCGCATCCTCCCTCTCCTCTGTTCGCAAACCACCGACGCCGCAAGCCCTACCGACTACAATCTCAGATCGCGAGCTCCTCCGATGACTTTCCTGTAGAGATTGCATAGTCGCTTCTTCGCCTCCTTCGTTGCTGATCGACTTCGCTCCGTCGACGGCGTTCCTTTCCCGTTGGATCGGAAGTTACGACATTTTGGTCGGAAATAGGGACGGCGAAATTTTTAAAAGTAGCAAAGTTTATAAATATTTTAAGAAAATGAGCAGGAAAATTAAAAAATTTAAAATGGAGCAGAAAAATGAACAGGAATCGAAATCAGCAGAGTCATTTTAGTTTCATATTAACTTTTAAATAATTTGGGTGTAATTTATTTTTAATAAATATGAATAAATTGATTTATGTTGCAATGCTACTGGTCAGAAACTAGAGCGATTCATAAGACTATGTCAATGATAGTGATAATCAATAGAGTGGCAGCATTGATGGGATGGTGGTGGTGGTTGCCAGCGGTGATAACAATCATTAGAGGGGTGGTGTCGACCAACGAGACTTAACGATGGTTGTTGCTGACGGCAGCTGCTAGTGCGATGATGGAGATCACGACGGGTGCTAATGGGGTGAATTACATGGTAATAATTATTTGAAGCTATTTTTAGTAAATTGTATCCTTTCATCTCCACCTTTCATTTTCTTAAGTCAAATAACAAATTCTATATCCAAAAATAAAACCCACCAAAAATAGCTCAATTTTGTATGGTAAGACCTATTTCATGCTATGTCCACTCAACCATATATTTCTCTCTCCGCTTCTCTTCTCTATGCCAAATAACAATTTTCATATTCCAATACAGAACCCTAAAAAATAACTCTCTCCTCCTTCGTCCTCCTTCCTCCTCTTTTTGGAACTCCAATTCCCCTTACAGTTACAAATCATTTACCCTCCTAATTAAATCTCCAATTGAAGCATTCTATATCCACCCTTTATTGTATAATTTAAAACAAAAGACCAAAATTCCGCTGGGAATATGTCTTGTTCTTCGTCGCCTCTCATTGTCATCCTCTTCCTTACCTCCATCTCCTTCACCCTCGCACAAGACTACGATGACGACTCGTCATCTACCCCAGCAATGCCTCCCGAAGAAGAGAATTGTAATGGCGCCTTCTTGACATATACATTTATTTCACGAACCAAAGAATTCCCTCACCTCAAAAACGCATCAGCACAAGCCTATGCCTTCAAGGCAATGGCGACTGTGACGAACACCATGGATCATGATCTCAAGCAATGGAAGCTCTTTGTTGGTTTTCAAAATAATGAGATTTTGGTGTCGACTGATGGGGCGGTCGTGGCGATGGTACTGATTTCCCCGTGAATGTCGAAAATGGCACAAACTTTGTGGGATTTCCACAGTCGGATCTACAAAATTCAATCGACACGGCGGGAGATTTGACGAAGATTAAGGTGGAGATTAACATGGTTGGAACACAATTTGGAGTGAAGCCCCCTAGCGTGCCAATGCCTAAAACCATTAAATTGGTTAATGATGGGATCAATTGTCCAACTCCAAAACATAAAGGTATGTAGTTCTTATTTTTTAATTATCAAAATATCCAATTGAAGCATTTTACATCAAAGAAGACTACTTTTGATAAATTTTTAAGTAATAATCTTTTTTTAGAGATAGAATGAGCATTAAACAAATATTTATATGTATTTGGACTCAAACATATTTTATTTTAAATTACATATTACATATAAATTTATGAGATGCTTACATTATAATGGATTTGATGGAAAAAATATATATATTAAATATTAATATAATTTATTATGTTCATATTAGAAAGAAAATTACAAAAAATTGTTGAATTTTGAAAAGAAATATTTTAAAATAATCATTTTTTTTCTTCTTTGTGAAAATGTTGAGTCATGGTATATATAACCTGAATAGAATTTGATGAGAATAATTTTAGAATTATTAAATTTTATTTTTGAGATGAATGAAATACATAAGTAATCAATCAACTTATTTATAATATTTAATTCAAATAAAATATTTAAAAAATTTAATATTTTTTTATTAAATTTTGATAAGAATATTTCTCAGCCAAAACATTTAGAGTGAGCTCTTTAAAAAAAAAAAATCTTTTTCTTTATTTCGTTCTTTACAAATAAAAAAAACATATCAAAATATCCCCACTAGATTTTCATCATGATGAGCTTAAATATTTTCCACATGTCCATTTTATTATGTATTTTATAAGATATTTCTTATGTTGGTTATACATAAACATATTAACAATTTATTATTTAATCAAATACTTCATAGTATTTATCTTCATTATATCTAAATTCATCTAAGAAATTAAAGTAAAATACCATTTTTCAAATATTCCATTTTAAGTGCTACATCTCCATTTTTTAAGCTCATCCTCACAAAAATTTGGTAAGAATATCCTTTCACAAAAATTCAAGTTGTCTAATGGTGGGCGAATTATTACGTCCGGTCACCGGACACTCATACACCCAATCCAAATACTCCACATCATCCGAATACACTAAATCTCGATGTATTTTGGTGACGTGGCGCGTCTGGATTGGTGTCCGGACGACGGACACTGGACGTAATAATTTGCCCTAATGGTGACATGCAATGTTATATATTTAAATTAATCACAATATATTATATCAAACACCTATAAACTAAAAAAAAAAAATAGTAATGTAAGAATAACATTTTAAATTCCAAGAAAATCCCAAAGATTTATTACGATCGAAATTTTGATCATATCTTAAAGAAGACTTAAGGGCTTCAAACTTAAAATAAAATTCTTTAAAAAAACTTTTTATTCACATTTAAGAAATCTAAATTTCTAATTTGTTTGCATATGCAGGGAACCTAATGTATGTGTGTTGCATCCAGGACCCAAAATGGAAGATAAAACGAAGCCATATCAAATTCCTCCCTCGGCAACACGGTGACCTCACCATCTCCTACGACATCCTCCAGGCCTACCCAACCAATTATCTGGCTCAAGTCACCATGGAGAATCACCACCCTCTTAGCCGCCTCGACAACTGGAACTTAACCTGGGAATGGATGCGCGGTGAGTTCATCTACTCCACCAGGGGTGCTTACACCCTCATCAAAGACTCCACTGACTGCATCTATGGGCAAGCTTCTAACTACTATCAAAATATCGACTTTTCCAAAGTTTTGAGTTGTCAGAAGCGCCCTATCCTTATTGATCTCCCACCTGAGCGCGAGAAAGACAACGAGCTCGGAAATATACCTTACTGTTGTAAGAATGGAGCTCTACTTCCACCTACCATGGACCCTTCACTCTCTAAGGCTGTGTTTCAACTCCAAGTGTATAAGATGCCCCCTGATATGAATAGAACCGCGCTTTACCCGCCTCATAAGTGGGAGATAAGTGGTGTTCTTAACCCGCATTATGTATGCGGTGCACCGATTCGAGTTAGTCCCGCCGAGTTCCCTGACCCGTCTGGGCTCACGTCAGAATCCATCGCACTCGCCAGTTGGCAGGTAGAAATTATATCATAATATCAGGATAAGGGCATCTCCAACCGAACTCCAAACGCTTGAATGACGTCCCGATGAGCTCCTGCCGAACGGTGAAACTTCCGCTATTTGGCTGCGGCTTGCGCTGTTCATCTCCGCCATTTTTATGTCTCTACTGAACTTGCCGCATGAGAGAAGAGACGACCGTTACCTGCAAAAGGAGAAAAAATGGAGTTCGGTTGGAGATAAATCACGATATTTTTTAGTTTCACGATATTCTGGAGTAAAAAATGAGATTTTTATATTTTTGTTTGATAGTCATTTTCTTGACTTTTTTTTTGGTAGGTGGTTTGCAACATGACTAGGCCAAAAGCTAGAGCGGCCAAGTGCTGCGTCTCCTACTCTGCTTATTATAATGACTCTGTGATCCCTTGTAGCACGTGTGCCTGTGGATGCCCAGAGGATGCTACGTGCGACACCAATGCGGTTGCAATGCTGTTGCCACCAGAGGCCCTGCTGGTGCCATTCGAGAACCGGACAATAAAGGCTAGGGCTTGGGCTCACATCAAGCACTGGCCTTTACCTCGACGGGTTTCCTGTGGCGACAACTGTGGCGTAAGCATCAACTGGCACTTATTTTCTGATTATAAGAACGGATGGACGGCGAGGATCACCATTTTCAATTGGGAGGATTATACTTTCAGGTATATAAACTTATCTAAATTTTTAGTGTCAATATGACTACAAAAATCTTAGAAACAATTTTAAATTAACATCCTTAATTACTTGTCTCAGGAACTGGTTCTTGGCAATACAGATGAAGAAGAACATTGTTTCTGGCTACGAAAATGTCTACTCCTTCAATGGCACCAAGCTGAACAACACTGTGTGGCCCGACCTCGGCGACACCATTTTCATGCAGGTAAGGATGTGAATGAGCACAAAAAATTAATTACTAAATCGCGAAAGGTCGTCATCAAACGAAAACTTCTTAAGCATAATTAAAAAAAAAAAATCAAATTTTGATTTTGTTTGCGCTCACAAAAAGCCAAATTTGAATATTGCAGGGGCTGCCAGGTCTCAATTACCTGATGCCGGAAGTGGACGGGAAGACCCTTTCAGATCCAAGGGTACCTGGAAAGCAGCAATCGGTCATCTCCTTTAAGAAGAAGTTAACTCCGGGCATCAACATCCGCGCCGGCGATGGTTTTCCGGCCTCAGTGTTCTTCAACGGCGAGGAATGCACCCTTCCGGAGATATTGCCAACTGCAAGGGGTTACAGAGCTTCTTCTCCAGTGATCGTTCTCAATCTGGTTTTAAGTGTAGCTGTAGTGATTCTACTGATGAACGTGCTAATGATTTGATGAATTGATTAGGAAAATTTTAATTGATCAATGATTACCGGTAAGCAACCGGCTGTACGTAACAGCAGTTCACCGGTTTTTCTACCTCACCGGTCCTCGTTTAGGCTATCGTCGTACAGCCACGTTCATTTTTAAAAGCTTCACATGGCTGTCTCTGCACTTCTCTTGTTTTTTTTCCATTTGTATGTACAATGGATTCATCTTAGTGTACACAACAAAATAAGATGAAATGCATTTAAAAAAAAAAGAAATTGAAATGAAGAAATGCATTTTCATCTCTACTTTTTTATCAGTGGAAGGAATGTGGCATTTTCATGAATTTGATTTAACCTTTTGATTGATTAATTAGTTTCATTTCGTGGAGAAATTATTACGTACTGTCATCATACTGTTCGGAGATCAATCAGAATATATTATGTTATCCAATACACAATAATACATAATAACAATACACATTAAATTGGTGACATGACGCGTACTTATTAACCACTGGATAACGTCCGATGACAGCACGTAATAATTTTGTCATTTCATATGAGGTATGGGAGGGTTAATGAGTCTGAAGTTAACATTTTTATTTGATATTGACCTTTGCGTTTTGCAGTTTATGCTGATGAAACTTGTACAGACATAATCATGATTGTTTGCACTTATGATATAATGCAGATGTTACAATTTTTATTTTGATCATAATTTCTTCTAAAAATCAGAGAAATCTTCTTATCTAAAATAATGGTTGACATTAAGCTTCATTTGGGACGATTTTATTGCTTCTTCTTAAAACATCTTTTTGGTTCAATAATTAAAATTTTTGTACAAGAAAGCTATTTTAAGAAGCAACAAAAAAGTCATCCCAAACGAAGCCTAAAAAAGCTAGATAGATGCCACTTTTATTTATTTATTTGTTTTTGAAACCGGGTATCTATCTACTGCCACCCTTTAGAAGGTGTTTGACGATGTAACTAATCCCTCGGTGAAACCTAATGGCAACCAACTCACTGGCGTGAGGCCCACGCTTGCCTTCGCCCCTCTAAGGAGGCGAGCCGCTCGAGAGAGGAATCTAACGTGTACCAAATCACACTCGCTCACCAACCAAACTAAGCCGTGAGTGACAGATGCTGTTTCAGTAGCATAAGGTACACTGATCAGTTAACATAACAGCTAATGAAGGCTACTAGTGCGCTGAAACCAGAGCGAAGTTATACCTTGTGCTTATATTACATAAAAAGAAATTTGTGTATTATAGAGCAGAGATTTATGTGCTATTAAGACATTAACTGGAAAGCACACAGCTCACCTTGGCTTGTTGGTTGAGAGCTTATGCTTCCAACTAAGAGGTCTTGGGTTCGAGTCTTTGTGTATGCGTTGTGTGTGTGAGTTTGCCTTAAATAGGCCTAAATGTCCCAAAAAAAAAAAATAACTGGAAAGCATGTCAGTTACTTTGCCTTCCCAAAATAGATGTCAAAGTTTCAAATCTAAAAAGAAAAGGACAAGTGACCCATAAGTTTTTGTACTGAAATTTTGTTTAGGTTGATTGGCAAAATTACTTGTAAACATGTTTCAATCTTAGTTTAGGAACTATGTGCCAATGCTTACATAGCATTATATAAAATCCTAGTTTGTCAAAGCAGCACTGATGCTGTGAAAGGAGAAATTATTATGTGCGGACGCCGAATACCGTCGGGAGACCAATCAGAATGTGCCACGTCATCCCTTTCGCTCGATACTGCTCAGTACTGCTAAGCACCGCTGACGTAGCTGCACCTGATTCGCCTCCGAACGTAGGGCTGTATCCGGCCCTGCACAAAATAATTTCTCCTGTGAAAGAAATTTGATATCAACAATGGCAACATACATATAATCTGAAGACAAGTAGTGATAAGTATGCCTTCAAGTTTGAAGGATTGCATATTTTATGAAAAAAAAATTAAAAATAAATGGTTACACAAGCTAAGCAACATGAAAGCCTTCCAGCTGCTGTAATAAAGCAGGAAGAAGGAACTCATAGAAGCTCATAGTTACAGTTAAAATCAATGCAGATATATTTTCATATGCACGCATTCAACCGGTCTAGCAAACAAAACAACCAACCGATCCTGCAAAAAATAGACTCAAAGGCTCCAACAGAGAAATTTTGATCAGCAAACTCATTACCTGAATATCTACCTCCACCATGCTTGCCATTGTTGCTGCCAAAAGCTTTATTCGCATCAAAAACTGTAGAAGGTGATTTTGGATATGAAAAAGAATCGGACATCAACACTCCTTAATCAGCTCAAAAGAATTCAGGAAGTTAAGGAAGCATACTTTTGATCTTATGAATGGGTATGTCAGAAACGAAAAGAACTCAGGTAGAGATCAGGAAAAAAAGGTATCCAACAACGAGATCTTCCATCTATTTTAAAAGAATCTTATAAATTCACAAAAATGTTCCCAATAAAAGAGACTTGCGCCTCAACTTGACTGGGTCCCGCCTCTATGCAATTCCAACGGCTCAAGGCTTACGCCTCAAACCTTTTTATGAGACTTGCGCCTCAACTTGATTGAATCCCGCCTTAAGAAGCGTCTCGCCTTGCTGCCAAGAGGCGATATGCCTCACCCTACTTGTATATATATATTTATTAAAACTTACCTAATCCTAAACTAAAGCCCCAAACAAATCATGCTTTAATGCATCCCCAAGCCACAACTTCCTCTTGACTGCCTCAAAACTCTAGCCTATCGCCTTCGCTGCAGCCATCACTATCGTAGCCATCATCGGGGATCACTTGAAAGCCGTACAAAACCACCACCTCATCTAAAAATCTAAGAGTATTACTCTCATCATTATATTGATGACAAATATTTATAAAAGAAGAAAATGACTAAAATAAATTATGAAGAAGCATATTGGGAGGCTTGGACTCCACAAGATGAGACGGGAGAGAGACAAATTTGTTCTGACGATGCCTCCAATAAAAACCTCCCTCACAAATAACTGTGCTGATGATTTCTGAGTTGTTGACAACTATTTTAACTTCTATTAAGAATTAATTGTGGATGAGTAAGGAAGTGAGAAAGAAGGAATTTGAAATTAAACTTAATGTTACATAATACTTTTATGCAATTCTATATTTATGTTGTTTTGTTTTTGGATTTCAATTCTATTTCATTCACTTGCCACTTTACATCATGTGCAATTTTCTTTTCATATGTATGTCAAATTTGTTACTAAGTTTCTGAATCATGAAATTAAATTACTCCTTCGCAAATCATCACGGCTATCATAAGTTGCTAGCTGATACACTCATAATGGAAGTCTCTGTTCTGTGCATTCTTCCTGTGGGGATTGTGATGTAGGAATCTTTAGTAAAATTAATCCTTAGAATTGGGAATGAGGCATTGAATGATATATCTCCATTAGAAAGCTTTGAAGCTTCTTGTTCTTCTTCCCTGGATTGGGAATCTTGAAATCCTTCTTGCATGTATCGTCTTCCGCCGATCCACTACATCAGTTGGTATCAGAGCCTGGAGCTTGCGAAGATCGATGTATTGCAGAAGGTCGGCTGTCGACGACGTTCGAAGCCGTAGAACAAGGGCGGTCGACGAAGATCGACGCCGAATAAGATGGGCGGTCGACGAGGATCGCCACCGAAGGAGATGGGCGTTCGACGACGATCGGCGCCGAAGAAGACGGGAGATCGATGACTATCCTCCTCTCGAGCTTCCACTCCAATGGCGTGATCCGCCACCGGAATACCCTTCCCCCTTCTACTCCGCTTCCCGCAAAGGGATCCGAAATCAAACCGATTGTGGTTGACGACTACCCGCCGCTCCAACTTCCTCTCCGATGGCGTGACCCGCCGCCGGAGTATCCGCCGCTGGAGCTTCCGCTGAAATGGCGCGATCCGCCTCCACAGATTACATCTGAATCCGACTCCGTTCGTCTCCTCACAAAGAAATTAAATGACAGTACATTCAGTCCTAAACCCCCGCCGACCAGCTTACAGATTACATCCAAAGTTCGTTGTAGGAGTGGGCTACTATCTCACAAAGAAACTTACATTCCTCCATTACCGCCGGCTCAGACGAAGTCCCATACCACAGCCGACGCTCCTTCGCCGCCGACAGCAAACCTCCTCCACTCTTCGATCCAGGCTTATGACCAAGCCCAACCCGCCGATCTGGAGACACCAACAGCAGCCGACCAGGCTCCCACAACCCCAGCCGGCGACCAGTTTCCCGCAATCCCAGCTGCAGATTCACTGGCGCAACGCGAGCGTGACTTCAGATCCCATCACCTGACTTCAGCCGCAGATTCACGTGACTTCAGCCCCGACCCTAAATCATCTCCGTCTGTCCAGGCCATACTCCAGATCCCATCAACTGCTCTCGCAACCGCCGCTCAGCCCAGTTCGCCTATACACCGAGCCACACAATCTGTTATGTCTCTGATCGACCCCGTCCCGTGTTCAAACCTCACGCGGAAATCATCCGAGACGATCAAGCACTCGAACACAGCGAGACTCGATCAATTTGCAACCGAAATCCTAGACGGTGAACTTCCGGACTCTGTCGACATTCTGCAATCAAAGCCTCGGTCGGATAAACCCCAGCGAGACGCTGGTGAGGAGTCGGAGAACTCTGTCGAGATTCGGATCCATGTTCTCAAACCTCCTCCACTTCCGCCTGACCCCATCAGCTCCGACGCCCCGCGCGCTCCTGCATCGAGCGATCCGGTGGACTCCAGCCAGCGCTCATGTAGCGATCGCGACAAATACCGATCTCATGATCAAGATCGCGACAAAGACAGGTCTCTACTTCTTCTTCGCATGGCCAATCCCGATCCCGTCGGCTCCTCCACCACTGCTCCTCACCCCCTCTCGCAGACATCATCGTCAAATAACCAGAGCCAGTTATCCCTCCCATTAGCGAAGAAGCAGTCGGCAAAGGATCGCCACAGCACGGTCGACGGTCGCGGGCGTCGCATCCACCTACCGATCATATGCGCCATTCGCAACTTTCAACTCACACGAGAGCTCGGACATAAGTCCGATGGACAGACCATCGAATGGCTGTTACGCCAGGCTGAGCCATCCATAATCGAAGCCCTCTGTGGCTTCCAGATCGCGCCGTTGAACTCAAACATGGATCGGTGCTGCGAAGTGACCAGTCGGAGAACTCACACTTGGATCGCACCGTTGAATTCTGTCGACATTCGGTGCTGCGAAACACATTTACAAATAGTCTGTAGAGAGTACACTAGAGCAGGATTGGTGCTGCGAAGCGATCGCTCCGTTGAACACATAGAGGTAACGATTGTGAAAATCCCATGCTTAAATTCTACTGAAAATGTTTATCCCACGCCATGTTCGCAAACTGCTCGATATAATGTCAATGAAGGGTTCGATCCTAGATTGATACGGCATTGTATTGTTAATGACATGGGCGTTGGAGAAGATAAGTGGGAACAGTTCTTGGCTGTTGTCAAATCCGAATATGATGGGGAGTTGAACGGTAAACGATCTATGGAATATTCAGGGATTAATCCTGATAGCTACAGTTGCAATCAACTGCTTGAGGATCTTTGCAAGGCTAAACAGATTGAAAAAGCTTGTAAGTTGTTTGCTAATATGATGGAGAAAGAAGAGTTAGAGCCCAATGAAATCACATTTGTTTCAATTTTCCGTGGGTGCAGCATTGCAGGTTTGGCTGATAGAGGGCTTGAGTATTTTGATTGGATGAAGAGTAAATATGGAATTGAGCCTTGGCCTGAGCATTATGGCTGCATGGTGGACTTGTATGGCAGATTTGGGAGACTTGAAGAGGCCACTCTACAGGAGGAAAATATCGAGAACAAAGTTTTCGATCCAGGAATCTGTCTTCTGCAACAATCTCTTTTTCATTAATGAGCCTCGAACGGAGTCGAGCTCTTTTTACGCAAGGGGAGTATGATGTAGGAACATCTTTAGTAAAATTAATCCTTAGGAATAGTCTATCCTTTATGATTCTAGAGTCTTCTATTATGGCTATATATTCAAGTTATTGTAAGGAATGAGGCATTGAATGATATATACACCTTTTGAAGCTTGAAAAGCTTCTTCTTTTCTTCCCTGGATTGGGAATTTTCAAATCCTTCTTCCCTGGATCCACTACATCAGATTGACTGTAAAATGATTGGAGTGATTGATTGTTATAACATGGATCAATCAGATAGGCCTTAGCTTTGTACGAAGATCCAACACACAACCAAATAAAAGAGATTGTGCAATTGATGGGGACATCAGATTTCGACACGTGTACCATCGCCGACGGCGCAGATCGACGGCTACGATCCAGAGCCTCTACTTTTGAGTTTTACAGCTTATGTCATGTATTATTTTCTTAGTTTTTCTAGTTTGCCCCTGAGGGCATTGCTTGACTTATGTAGCCCCGAGGGCGTTTATGTCTTTTCTTTTCTTTGAGTTTGAGCCTCCTTATATGAGGCATTATGCATTGTAATCTTTTAGCTTTTGATGAAATGAAATTTGCCACTTATGATCTCTTTGTGAGTTGACCCACCTCGATCTCTTAGTGAGTTCGTAGGAGGAAACTAGATCTCTTAGTGAGTTTTAGGTGTTCTTGTTCTACTATTTTCGTGAGTTCTTTTGATCATTTCGTCGACGTGGAGATTTGGATCGAAGCATTTGTAGAGTTGGAATTCCCGTTTGAATTCCTCAATTTTTCCCCTACCATTTCTCCCTCTCCTAGCTCTGCCGCCGCCTCTTCTAAGCAATCCAGCCACCCGCCAGCCTCCCGCCGGCCAGTCCCCCGCCGGCCATCTTCCCTCCAAGCATTGGCCACGGATCCAGCCCCTCCCGTGCAGCCCGTGCCCCTCTCCTTCCCCGTCCTCAACCCAACACCACCCAGCCGTGAGCCCTCTTGACCTCACAGCACCGAATTCCCCTGCACCCGTGACTGCCATTACTCCCTGTTGCTAGCCCGTGAAATCAAGCATTCAAGGCCTGATTAATTGGCTCATTCAATCAACCATAATTGAGCAAATAATCACTAGCCTTGGATTTCAATTTGAATTTCAAAAAGGGGTTGCTTATTGTGTACATCTATGAAAGGAAACTTTCCTTTTAGTGAATCCTGATTTTATTACAGGATTTATGTAAAATATGTTACGTATTTATGTGGGCCCCATTTGAGTAAACACCTAAGCCTTCTCTCCTCCATGTGGCCGGCCCATTGATGGGCTCTTCACTCCTTCCAAATTCGACAACAATAACACCCCAAAATCAGCCCAAAATTATTCCCCTCTCACCTCCCCATTAACACCATTTGAATTAATTTGAATCCATCAATTAAGTCCCTCCCACCTCTACCAAAACCGAAATTCCTGCACCCAAATTTTGGTCTCTCCCTTGGCCGACTTCTCCCAAGCCCGCCAAAGCTCGCGTGCTTCTCCCGGGAATCCTCAAGCCACTTCTCGACCACTTACTCGTATCTTCAAGAATGTATGGAGGAACCCGAATGGAATTTCGGGTTTGAGTACGACAATCGCGGAAGGGTCAATATTCTTCGATCGCCTTTCTTCGACGTCGGTTTCGACTTTGACGATACCGTCGAGGAATACTTGGAGAGGATTCTACCACCACTAGTGGAGGCCATCGACGACCACTTCTCCGTCTACACGTGGATCATTGAAGGACGACCACCCACTCCTCCGATTCCGGCTCCCTCCCCGGCGACGAGTCCCCTCAAGATCACTTGTTTACTCGTAGCGTCGCTAAGCCTACTTACGGTCCTTTTCCGCTAAGCCTCCACTTCAAATTGAGTGACGGATCCTAAGGTGAAGGATCTAAATTTTAAATTTGGAGTTTTGTTATTTTTAGCTATTCGCATTATTTGAAGTTTTGATGTTATTTTGAAAAGCTTTCTAATCTCTGACTGTGATTTCTTGTTGTTACTTAATCATTCGTCTTCTAGTTCTTAAACTTCAATTGATTACGCATAAAGTTTTGGTAGCAAGCTATGATTCAATATTTCTATTAATTTTTAAGTGCAATTCACATTTCATCGCATGATTGATTCACATCAGCAATGTTCGTAAGAGATACAAGAGTTTCTATGTGAAATCCCTAAAAAAGGGAAAAATCACGATATCTTGCCCAGTTTAAATGAATCTAGTAGTATTTGAAGTCAATTACAAATGAGGTCATTCCTTGGGGGGAAGGTCTTGGTTTGATGCAACAAATATACATCCTACAAATTGCATTACATGGTGGAAATTGGAAGAATCAGAATTGATATATTTGTTTAATCGGCTGGACCATAATCGGCTGGTGGCGGAGGTCAAAAATATTGTATTCGGTTGACGGTGGTTGGAAGGACCATAGTTGACGGGCGATGGAGGTCGAAAAAACTGTTGTCATGCAATGGAGGTCGGAAGAACCATAATCGGCATTCAATGGGTAAAAAAGACCATTATCACGCGACGGAGGTCGAACGGATCGTAGTCGATGGGTGACAATGGTTAAGAAATTCATGGTTGGCGCATGACAGACATGACAGTGGTCAGAAAGATTGTTGTCTTACGACGATTGTCAAAAGGACCGCAGTCAGCGAAGGAGGTTGGAAGAACCGTAGTTGGCGGGCGACAATGGTAAAAAAAGATCAATGTCTGGCGATGGAGATCGGTCCTGACGATGGAGGTCAGAAGGATCTTAGTCAATGAGTTACAATGGTTAGAAAGATCATTGTCAGATAACGGAGGTCGAAAGAATCGTAGTCGACAGGCGACGGAGGTAAAAAAGATTATTGTCTGGTGAGGAAAGTTGAAAGGACCACAGTCGACGGAAGACAAGGGTCAGAAAGACCATAGTCTGGCGATGGAGGTAAGAAGGACCGTAGCCGGTGGGAGACAATGGCCAGAAAGACCGTTGTATGCGAGGAAGGTTGGAAGGACCATAGTTGGTAGAAGATAATGGTCAGAAAGATCGTTGTCTGACGAGGGAGGTCTGAATGATCGTAGTCGGCAGGAGACAGTTGTCAGAAAGACCGTTGTCTGGTGAGGTAGGTCGGAAGGTCCATAGTCGGCTGGAGATAATGGTCAGAAAGACTGTTGTCTAGTTATGGATGTCAAAAGGACTATAGTAGGCGACGGAGGTCGGAAGGACCGTAGTCTACAGGAGACAGGGGTAAAAAAGACCATAGTTGTAAGGCGGTGGTCCGGTGAAAGTCCATGCATTATTCGGTGGTCTGGCGGAACTCCGACTTCTATCGGTGGACCGACAAAAGTTCGGGCCTTAGTCGATAGTTTGGCAAAACTCCGGCGTCAGGCGGTGGTCTGGCGGAACTTCGATGCCAGATGGTGGTTCGACGGAACTCCGTCGTTGGGCGATGGTCCGGCGGAACTCCGGCGTCGGGCGGTGGTCCGGAGGAAGTCCAACATTGGGCAGTGGTCCGGCGGAACTCCAACATCGAGGGGTGGTCCAACGAAACTCCAGTGTCCCGCGGTGGTACGACGGAACTCCAGCGTGAGGCTATGGTTCGACGGAACTCCAACGTGAGGTGGTGGTCTAGCGGAACTCCGACATCGAGCGATGGTCTAGCAGAACTCCGGCGACAGCCGGTGGTTCGGCAAAACTCCGTCGTCAGTCAGTGGTCCGGCAGAACTCCGGCATCAGGTGGTGGTCTGACAAAACTCTGGGTGGTGATCGAGGAGGTAAGAGCGATCTCCAGTCTCTCTCTTTCCCTCTTGCTTGGGGGTAATTATTACATCTGGTCAAATCCGAACGTATCTAAATGTATACCGAGCAATACCGAGTTTCAGGTGACGTGGTGCGTGGTTATTGGTCTATGAACGCGTTCGGTGACCGGACGTAATAATTGCTCTTTTTTTGGGTCCTCTTTCATGAGAAGTGAGGGGTCTATTTATAGGTTTCTGAGAGTGACATGGGCGGTAAATATGAGGAAGATCAAGGATATATGAGGAGTGGTTTGGATGGATGTTCATGTTGGATCCCTTAATCATGGACTGTTCACTAAACATTTGAAGGTCTTAATGATGTCGGAATTCAATAATCATGAGCTCATTGGATTCGTCTCATCGAGCCGCTCGATTCTACTATAAGCATGTCACATTCGAAAACCGTTTGGTAATCCAAACTGTGGTTTAAACCTCCCAACGGTGCTTTTGGCCCTTGATTTTGACCCATTTGGACTCGGATTGAGTCAATTTTAGTGTCGTTGGGTTTGTGTTTTCGAGACGTTCAGTTCAACTATCAGTTTGTTGAAATCGGAGTTTGGATGATCCTAAATTTGATTTTGAAAGTTTCCAACTTCCTTTTGCCTCCAGATTATGCCTGATCAAGGTAATTTTTTGACGATGTATCAATTATGATCATAGAAAATAGTTTAGAGGATCACCAGCAATTGTTAAAAGCTGCGTTAACTGATTAACTCCAGGCGATGCTCGAGACCTCGGAGGTAAGCGTGCAAGGTAATCGCGTGGGACAGTAATAAGAGGCTAAAAATTAATAGAAGTATTATCTAATAGTTCTGCACGGTCATCCTTCCCTATGCTCGAAGCCACCACCTGGGACTATATCAGAGTGAGGTGAAGGTTTGGAATGAATCTTCGGAGAAAGAGTTAATTTTAATTAATTTGATGGAATTGAACATTGTTGGCTTGATTTAATTTATGTCAATTTATTTCTAATCATCTAAATTAATATAGAATGAGTCGGGACAGGCTAATCTAAGATACTGCATTAGATGAACTCGAAACCGAGTCGATCTAACTCGGTATTGCGTCGATTTGCATCGGCATGCTTCGATTGACGTCGATTTACTTTCAATCGACCTGAGACAAGCCGATTAATGTGAAATTTGATGAAATTAATTTGTATTTGTTTCAAATGATTAAATCCAATCTCTAATTGTTCCAAATTATATTGAGATGAGTTATATAGTGTGGATCTAAGCTGTCGAGTTAAATTCAATTTGAATAGAGCCCAAGTAACTTCGACGATGTTTGATTACACTATCATATTCGAAATTCGACGATGTTTGATTACACTATCATATTCGAAATCAAATTGGATTTGGGTCAAACTAGTTTGGATTTGGGTTGAATCATAGGGCCGAGTCAATGCTACATCAATGGGCATCCACATAAGGGAAATCTTATAAGAGTGATGTTTATACCACTAACAAAAAATAGAGCTAACAGCACAAATTTTGACCTATACTGGTGGTTATAACAGTTGTTTTTTTCTTTGTAGCGATTTTAGGACGGCTACACGACCGCTGTAAGTGTAATGCCCTGCAACAACATTTCGCAGTAGTTTATGGACTGGTAGGGTAGTTTTGCCAAAATGCTTAATTTAGCAATGATTATAACCGCTGCAAACTTACAGAATTACAGTGGTTATAACTACTGCATATCTGAAGAAAATGAAGTGATTTAGAGAATTGTGGCGGTTATAACCGCCACAATTCTGTATGTTGTGGCCGCAAAGGTCCATAATTTTTTTTTTTAAAACGCAGAACCGGAATGATCGAGCACTGCTTCTTTCATTTGAATGCTCAACAGATACAACATCGCTATTTCGAGGCACATTTTTACCAGTCGAATCATAAATCTCACATGTTCTGAAACTATCACATAGAAAGATAGTTTTGACTTAGAATGAATAAAGTGACATATTCAATTAGCAATCAAAATACTAACGAAAGGCCTCTCAAGCTACAGCTCAATAATAACAACCAAGCTTCATTGGAATTCAATGCTAATGAAACACTTCTCTCCATAAGAAAATGATTAAGCAATATTGTTAACAATGTATAACTTATAATAAAAAATACTACTACAAGGAGTTCAACATTCTTAATGTTAAAGACTTTAGAATATCACCCACTTGTTTCCTTTAATTCTAAACTAAGGCTTCATTTGAGACGACATTTTTTCTGCTTCTTAAAGCAGCTTTCTAGTATAACAACTTTAATTTTTGTACTAAAAAGCTGTTTTATGAAGCAATGAGAAAGCCATCCCAAACAAAGCCTAAGTCTTTGCACATTGTTTGTGAGCAGCAGCTAGATCATCCTTGCAAGAAAAAACCCAGACGACTGGAATGCCTGATTCGTGACTATAGATCTCCAAACTGGGATGACAAATCCGACAATCTCTTTCATTTTTTTGAACATTCCACTCAACTTCTGAAATCACACTCCAAGTCAATCTCCATCAAAGAATTCTATATACAAGAGTTTTCAAATGTGGAACATCAACATCAACATCACAGCAAAACAAACTTAAGTTCAAAAAACACATAAAATACATAAGCAACAAGTGCTGCAAAAGACCACGTTTTTTAGTAGTATACTAGCTATGAAAACCTAGGATCTAAGGACTGAACTTAGGGAAATCGGCCTCATACAAAAATGAGGTAAACATGATACACAACATTGACGCCCAACTTTCGGCATCTTAATATTAATCATTTTAAGCGCCAATTCTAGCTAAATGACTTATTATTTTTAAATGATTTTTAATATTATACTTATTCAATTTTTATGAACTATTTTAAAATATAAAAATTATAATATTGTGTCTAACCCTGTCCAAGTTATCGAGCCATTATTTTTCAAAATAAAAGTACAAAAATTTAATCAAATTATGCATTCAACATGACATCATGGACGAGTAGGAAGACTGCACCTCATTAGAGTAAAGAGGCTCAATTATGGCTCAGTCAAGCCAAATTTTAAGGGAGTAGCCTTCCATGACGTTTTTCAGGAGAATGCAGCAGTAACTAGCCTCTTAAACAAAAGGCCATTTCAAAAATTCTTGCAAGAGTAAGAACAAAAGACATTAATATTTACAAATGATTTAAGCTTCTGAGATCATCAAGACGATAAAACATTAACATGGAGCACTTCATGATGCAAGGATTCATTCGCTGAATGATGAAGTCAATAAAAAATATTTACTAAAATTGTTATGTTTGGGAAAATGGTCTTGCATCGGGCTTGTTATGTGATAGAAAAATCCCCCTCAAATTTGAGTGAAAATTGTATAAGATGGTGATTAGACTTGCAATGCTTAATGGTGTAAAAGCAGAATGTTGGTCATTAAAAAAGAAGCATAATATTAAGTGAATTGTTGCAGAGATGAGGATGCTCAGATGGATGAGTGACTTTACTCTTAGCATGATATGAACTAAGCATATATATGAAAAGGTTTAGAGTAGATCTAGTGGAAGATAAGATTATAAAGAGTCGCCTTAGATGGTTTGGTCACATAAAACGACAGTCTTTTAATGATCCGATTAGGAAAGTATATACTTTTCATTTGACTTGTGTTAAGAAAGGTAGATGTAGACCTAAAAAGACTTTGTTAGAAAACATTAGAAATGACATTTCTTTATTAGATTTAAATGAGAATCTAACTCTTAACATTGCACAATATAAAAAAAAAATCATGTGGCCTACCCCACATAGTGGAATAAAGGCTTAATAATGTTGTTGTTGTTGTTGGGAAAATGGCCTTGCTTGCACATTTTGAAATTGTAATGAAATTATAAAAACAAAAAATGAAAGTATAGAAAGTATAAAAGAACTAACAGATAAAATCACTCACAAGTAGTAGTATCCAGTCTTTCTTCATCCAATTTTCTATGATATTCAATATTGAGCTCTTGCAAGAATTTCTGTGACTAGTGAAGTCATCATTGCTAGAGAAGAAAGAGCATTCATCTAGGCATATAATCACAGCTTGATCGTTGGTTAGGAGCTACCAATTAAGAGATTTCATATGTGATGTGTTTAACTGTATAAGTTTGTCATAATGAGCCTAAATGTCAAAGTAATTATTATTATTATTCTGCCCGCTCATCAATTTATAGATTATTATAATTATTCTATAATATTGTTTCTAATTTTGCATATTTCCTATTAGAAGCTCTTCGGATTACACAAATGTTGGAATGAAATACTAAACTTTTTTAGTTTTTCTAGTTCTTGTCATGGCATTAGATTCCTGAGCTTTTTCTATTATATCTGTTTCCATTATTGTATGTTTTATTGCTGCATTACTTCAATCTTGCAACTTTCATTGCTGCACTCTCTTTCTGTCTATTTTTTGATAAATGCAGCCTCAATCGGTTCATTTCTGCAAAAATTTCCCTTTGTTGTAGCCTTCATCGTTGCATTGTCACAAATTAGTCCTATTATTGCAGCCTTTATCGCTGCATTGCTCCATTTATTTCTTTTTCTATTTATTCCTGTGAACAGAATCCCAATTTACCAATTTACCTCATTATGTACAAGAGTAACAATCCAAGGTGCTCACAATACTATCTGACATAAGATGAACAGCTTCTCGGATTTCACAAAATTGTGAAGCATTGATAACCTTGTCTACTCGGGGAAATAAGCAGTGGGTCACACTATTCACAAGTTTTTTTAATGCTTCCCGATGCAATCGAAGCTTTCTTTTTGAACGGGGTATCTACTCGCAGTCACTTCAAAGGAAACGCTTGACGGCATAACTAATTCCTTAGCAAAACCTAGCGATGCCACCCACCAGCATCGAGCCCACACTTGCTTTGCCCCACTAAAGAGGCGAGGCCATAGTAGAGGGGATTCGAACTCAGGACGGGAGGTTCCCAACTGTGCTTGCCCACCAACCACCCTAAGCCTCGGTGGGTATGTAATTGAAGCTTCAACAAGCACATCATATGAAATTTTTGGCATTTTTCTATAACTCAACAAGCACAATGCATGTTACATTTATTCATTTTTTTTTCATAAAATTTAGAAATTAATTATATCTTAATATTATATTTTCTATCCTTTGTTGTACATGCCTAGATCCTTTGCCACACATCCAATAGATGCTACTCCTACTAATTCTCTAATTTAATTATTTATATACTTCTCAATGGCAAATATCGCACCATAGTGCTAAAGGTCATATGAAGCTATAGAGTATAGCGCACAGTATTTTATACATAGCCCAAAAAATAAAAAAAAATTATGAATAAAAATGCAACTAAATATGTAAGACTATTACATTGAAAAATAAATGACTTCAAGTAATGAAAATAACTAAATTGTTGCTTGAGGCCCAACCACTCAAAATTCAAAATATCGCACAATTTTTTAATCTGAAGATCTGGTTATATTCTAACTATTTTCCACAGATTCTGCCTAGGCCTTATGAGCTCATTTTTCAGCTTTTAATGTACTTGTTCTCTGGTAGCTTTCTCTGAAACTATTCATCTCGTTTGACATGACAACAAATGATTATAATGGACCCTGCGATAAGCACATTTGAGCTGCCTAGTGCAGTACCAATTCAACAACCTTACAACTTGCAACTCTTTAGTTAACTTAGGAATCCCAACCTCTCATTAGATTTCTTTTCATATCAATCCTTATGTATAGGTAGTATGTGGTTATATTTTTCTCTTAATTTCAGTTTATATGCCCATTCATGTTGGCTTTCTTAAGGGGTAAATAGTAAAATTTGTGAAAGAATAAATAGCATCATTTATTAATTAAAGAATGCTCAAAGATTTCATCACCATTGGAAATCACCAAATACACATACTAAATTTTGTTTTTGTCAGCAAATGATATTGGTATTTTCTTCATGTCAACAAATGGTGATCATAATTGACGAAGAATCTCTCATCTATATCACTTCACCACCTCAAAATAGCTGTTACAAGTGATTTTATGTAGAATCAATCTCAAGTCATGAGCTACGATTAGGTTGCATCGATTCTGATTTACAAGTTGAAACCACTTTAATCCAATGTAGGGAAGACTACAAACCTTAATCCCTTCCAAAATCTCATATTGATGAGAAGTCTTCCGCACTTACCAAGCCCTTCTTCTTCTTTTTTTTTGAAAGTTTTTTTTTTTTAATGTGTACCCTCTTTATTGTACAAACAAAGTTAACCATATGAAGTTTACTCTTTCTTTTTTCTTTTATATAGCTACTGTGTTTATCATAGATGTATCAAAAGTTCTTTTTTGAAATTATAGGTTTTAGGGTTGTCATACTCAACAGGCTATTAGGTGTAGGCTAAATGCATTTCCATTAAGTTTTGAATGTTCTTATAGATTTTTTTTAAAAAATTGAATTTCTCGCCCCTGTGAAAAAATAGGTACTGCAGTTGTGATGGATATGATAGTGACCACACACTTCTAATGATCCCAAATTATGCTGATAATTTGGAGGAGCAACTGGGTCTTAGTATTTGTATTTGCTAGCCTTTCTTTGATGGTGAGTTTAACTTATTTTTTCTATGTAATACTGAAATTAGATCGAGGTGGTTGGGTACCCCTTATGGTGGCTGCCACCTTACTCGTTCTCATGTATGTTTGGCGCTATGGTACCATGAAGCGGTATGAATTTGAGAAACATAGCAAGCATTTCAATAATAAATTGAGCTTTTATATGCATATTTTTGTATAACTAACATTTATCTATCAAGTTACTATCAAGCTAAGCATAATCAAACAAGCTCTTATTTTACATAAACAATCTCTTATTTACATCCATCATTCATCATGTGATTCATGCAAATATTCTCAATATATAGTCGATAATGAATGATAAATTAGTGATTTACTATTATTATTTAACTAAAAATTATTCATAAATTTATGTCCTCATAAATTTAGAATCTTGAATCACATGCACTGTTGATGATCAATAGGGACCATGTCTTCAAAAAGTGGACAGATACAACAAAGAGATAAAGCTAAAGAAAAGGTTCAGAATATTAAGAGCATGAAATCCACCACTTGCATGTGGACAATTTCTACAGATGGAAGCAACAAATTTGGAAAATATAGAGAGTCAAAGTTAGTACAACCAATTCTTCATTTTTATGTACAGAGATAGCTACCGTGCATTATTAACTGGCAATGCACCTACCCCTATATCCTTCAATCATATGCAGCCAAAAAGAAATAAATTGTACAGTGGGAACCTTATTTACTGGGAATGTCATGTCCACATTGATCATTCATGGTGTGAGAACTGGTTGGACCGGTTCAGTTGAACTGGCCCTAACCGAAGTACAGGTGAAGAACTGATGCAAGCTGGCGAACAATGCGAGCAAGCATGGAGCACAGAGCGCAACTGGCGAGTTCAATTGCGCTCATGTGCGAAGCAGTGTGTTCGAAAATGAAAAACCGACAACTCCTCGTGTGAGATAACTTCAATTCGCTCACTCCAATTGAACTGCACTATTAGAAGAGATTCTGAAGGAGAGGAGGTTGACTGAGAGGAAGAAGAAGGAAAGAGAGAGAGAGTTCTTGTGTTTCCATTACTGGCAACGGGGGAGATAGAGAGAAAGAAAGAAAGAAAGAGAGCAAGGGGATGATACTTGTGAGCGCGTTCCCACTAGAAAAGCGATTTCGACTGGAAGGAGTCATGCGTGCGGGTTAGGGCTCGGAGAAGAGGAAGAAGATTAAGTTTATATTTTCTACAATTTAAGTTATATTTTGATAAAACAAATGTATATTGTCACACATGGCATGTTTACACCTTCTAAATTAGTACTTATATTGTGTAGCTCTAAATTTTTTTGAATTTTATCATATACAGATAGTTCAGAGTTGTTTACTGTAAGCAGTTCTTATTTGAATTGGCTTCTTGAATATGAATATAAAAATATCTATTCAAACTGAGATTAGGATTTACTAATGAAAATCTTTGTACATTTAAGTTATTGTCCTTTTCAGGTTAGTTATCTCACTTATTTTTACTTATCATAATTCTTATTTTAATCTATCATTTGGCTATTGATAATATAATGATAGAAGCGACATATAACTTAATTTGCTTTCACAAAGAGAAGTATACATATACAAGAGATACAACATGATATATATATGCATCAGAGGAAGTGAAATAAAGAGCCAATTCATTACTAAAGGATTAAATAATAAAGACATCCAAATAGCAATAGTCTTGATACAAGCAACACGAATATAAATAGAACCAAAAAGCAGGAAAGAAACTACCCAACCCATAGAAACGCAAACATAATAAACTACTACCAAAAACTAAATAACGAAAGAACAGTTTATTGGTGGTAATTTTGCTCCTAAGTTGGTGATACATCAAACACGCATGTAAGACTTGTTGAAAAAGATGACGGATGAGTTTGATTTAGCAAGCTAGTAACTATTTATCAAAGCATAAACTACAAAGGAGTGAGGCATACAACATAGACAAGCAAAGGGTAGAAGTAACAACCTAAAGTCATCAAAACAAAATAGTACTGACAAATGTCATATTTCTTACAACATAAATTTAATATGCTAATGACATTATTACACGTGGCAATTCACTATCAATGCAATTATTTTAATGCCTTAAAATGCAATCATGCTAGGTATCATCAATCATCATACCTCAAAATGATCTATAATTATTTATTATTTTAATTCACATTACTTATATTTTCTTATAATTAAATATTTATATCTATTATTGGTTCATCATATATCCATCATTGGGAAGGTAAACACCAGCCCCAAGGAAATCTCGTCGACCCTGACTAGCCAAAAATCAATAGGGATATACCGACATACACATAATCATACAATACAAATGTTGTTATAAATAATCAATATGTGTTATATAATTCAATATGACAATTATAATTTATATAACCAACATGATTTACAACATGAGAATCTTATGTTGTATTGAATAAAAACTAACGTATAAGAATTTAACCTTTTACGGCAAGAACAATTTCAAATGCTAGAAGCTCGTGAATTCACAAATCAAAATAATATTTATACCCACATGATTTCAATCTGAGCCATAAATAAGCTTTTTAATTTTTAATATTAATTTTTACATTAAAATAAAAAACAAAATATTATCCAATGCTCTTTTTTTTTTTTGATGCATACACATAGACTCGAACCCTAAACCTCTTAGTTGGAAGCCTAAACTCTCAACCAATAGGCCAAGGAGAACTATGTGTATCCAATGCTCCATAGCCACTAAGCTTGGCCAGCCTTACAGTGCATGGTGGCTCTGTCGCTCAGTCGTTTTATTCCCATAGGCGAATCTATGGCTACCCACTAAGCTTGGCCGGCATAAAGTGCATCGTCGTATTTCTCTCTCTCGCCCCTTTTGTCTTATTTATTATCGTACGCGAATGTGTGAGTAGATAAAGTTTCGTCAACAAAAAAAAGATTTCTAAGCAATTAAATTGCGTCCAAAATAAAGATTTTTTAATCTTTTTTATAACATAATTATAAAAAAATTTTGTATTTGGCAAAAAATGTTATCATCCATGCCAAGACGAGTCCATGATATGCCTAATCGAGCTAAATTTGTTTACTTTTTAATTTTTACTGAGCTTAAACTTGACTCTGTTAAACTTGATTTCTTACTTTTAAATTAAAACTTTTAATATTTTATATATAATTAATTTAAAAATATTAAAACATTTTTATATTATCAAAATTAAATTAATTTCTAAATATATTTTAAGTTAATCGAGCGGCTCAACAAGCTTTCGAGCTCAGCCAGGTTGAGCTCAAGCTGGAACTTATGATTTGATAAGCTCAACTCATGAGCTCGTTAATGAGTCGAGCTCGAGCCGATTCAGCCTGACACACATTATCTAGAAGCGCACAACAAAATTATAAATTAATTAGGAGGATTCATATTCATATCATATGTTTTTTTTATATATTTACATACATGTCCCAAAAACTTTTATATTTATTTATATTGCACTTTAGTTTCTCAATCATATCAAATGGTATGAGTGTATTTCATTTTTTTTTAAAAAAAGTTTATATTAGTAGCATATTTCATATAATTTAAATGCAATATTTAAATATTAGACATGTAAATACTTGAGAGTTTTGTGACATATTTGTAAATCCACCAAATAATTATTAGTATTTGCAGACATATATTTGCCTTTTTACCATAATTGATATGACAAATAATTAAACTAAATGGTTATATACCATAATTATGTGATATATATTGGAAAATTTACATGCATACTACTTTATAACATCTTATTTACATGTCTAACACCTAAAATTTTAATATTACATGCATACCACTCTATATTATTTTAATATGAAATATATCACTTGTACTTCTTTCATACCACTCATATATTTCATTTATACCACTCATATTTGATATGAAAATGAACTATGGTGGTATGTATGTAATATTAAAGTTTCAGGTGTTAAATATGTAAATAGAATAGTATAATGTAGTATGCATGTAAATCTCTCTAACATCCTAAACATTAATATTACATGACTACCACCCATAGAACAAATTTGGGTGCATGAAATGAAATATTAAAGTTTATAAGATCGTACGAATGATGAAAATGAATTATATGAGTGATATGTTTGATATTAAAGTTATATATGAGTGACATTCATGTAATATTAATATTTTGAGTGTTAGATAAGTAAATATCATAAAATAAAATGATATGTAGGTAAATTTCTCTTAAGATTATTGCGTCCTATTTAATTTTTTTAAATTGCCAATAATTCCAATGAAGAATATAAATTCAATATAAAATCCACAAAATCATTAATGCAAGAATCTACAATTAATGAAAAAAAGATCAAATTAATGCAAGGAAAAGCGACAGTCAACAGTCCAACAATAACAAAAATAATTAAAAAAACCCAAAAAGCGCAGTAATTAATTACCACATGCACCCGCACACTCTTCCTCTTCCATCGTATCACTTAACACCTTCCCCCTCGTCTCCGGCAAGCACGCCGCAAACACCCCACAGCACCCAATCGCCAACCCAAACACCCCAAAAGATAAGACCCTCCTTCTCCTCCCCTCTGCCACTATCACCGGCGCAAACACCCCGCCGAGCACAAGCGCCTGCCTCACCATCGCTATCGCCGAATTCCTCACACACGTCGGAAATAGCTCTATGCTATATATCAACACAAAGCTGAAACCCGTGCACGCCGAAAAGAACGCCGCTAACTCCGCCGCCATCTCTAGCCACCCGCCGCGGCCGCCTTTAGCTGCGCAGGCTAGGCTGAATAGGCCACTAGCCGCCGTGAAGGCGAGGGTGGAGCTGCGGCGGTTCATGTGGCTGATGAGGCAGAAGACGAGGAGGGATGAAGGGAGTTCGGTGATGGCGTTGAGAGCAACGCTTAGGTAGAGATTTGAGGAGAGGTTGCCGAGGTTGAGAGGCATGCCGTAGTACACCACGCCGACGCCGAAGCTGACGGTCATTAGAGCGGTTAGTCGCCGGAAAGCCCAACGGTTATACCATAGTGTTTTGGCGGCGGAGAAGATGTTGTCGGAGGTCTCCTCGTCTGAGGTTATGGGAATTTAAATGGAAATTATAGCACTGACAATGAATATACAAAATGGAGAATTTCCGCATGTTAAAGAATTTTAAGTTGTTGAATTTATTTAGAAATTAAAATTTATATTATAATTATTTTTAAATAAATTCAAAGAATTTGAAGCTTATTGTGATAAAAATATATATAATATGAATATTTTTTTATTGAATTGCTTGAATTGTAAAAATAATTAGACGAAAAAAAGACTTGTTATATCTTGATAAAATTAAAATTTATAAATTTATTTAACATATATGTAATATAAATTTTGAATAACTCCATATATATATATATATATATATATATATATATATATATATATATATATATATATATATATATCTTAAAATAAATTAAATAGTATTGAGATTTATTGAAATGAGATATTTTTTAAATTTTATTAATGAAATCATAGTTTTCTAAAGTACTTAGAAATATAAATTTAAATGAAGAAAAATAAATATATTTTTTGAAAAAAAATAGAGGAATCAAATTTTAGTTAGAAAAATTTTAAAAAATTGAAATTATTTTAAAATAAATGTAATACATAAATAATTAACTAAACTATAGATGATATATAAATTAAAGTTTTTAAAATCCATCATTAAAAATTTACAAATATCCTCACCCACGAAATATATAACAAATAAATAATTTTATGTATTTCAAAGTATGTAATATGTATTACTTTAATAGGAGATTTACATGAATATCATAAAATTTTTATGTATTTATATATCTAATACTTATATATATATAAATATATATATATATATATATATATATATATATATATATATATATATATATATATATATATATATATATATATAATCTCATATCTAAATAAAAAAAAAATTTCTTTAATACTAACTTATTTAATTTGATTTTAAATTAATAGAAGGGTAAAGTACACTTCATTAAAAAAAAAGAAAGAAAAAAAAATCTCACAAACCTGCACCAACATGTGGAACCACGAACGCCAAGTTAGAGAAACTGGAATTAATCACTTTATTGCCACCACCCGTCATCTTCTTGATCGTCTCAATAGCTTCAAGCCTCCTGCCCTTCAACAACAACCACCTCGGCGACTCCTTCATCGTAAAATAAACCACCACCGTATAGACAAATGCCGGCGCCGCCGTCAAAACATACAAAGTCCTCCAAGACTCTCCCCGCGCAAGATAAGCTATCCCCGGCAACGACAGAAACCCAATGGTAAAACATAAAAAACCAATAATACTAACGCGGTCGCGCCACCGCCGGGAAACGAGTTCGGTGGAGAGAACGAGGGCAGACGTGCCGACCGTGGCTCGGCCGAAGCCGCAGATGAAGCGGAGGGCAGCGTAGACTAGGAGGGAAGGGGAGGCGGCGGTGAGGGCGGCGGAGAGGGACATGAGAAGAGAGGAGAGGAGGAGCATGTTCTTGCGGCCGAGGCGGGAGTCGGCGAGGGTGGCTAGGAGGAAGCCGCCTGTGAGGCAGCCGAGGAAGAAAGAGGAGGAAGGGAGGGCGAGGAGGGCGGGGGAGGAGCATTGAAGGGACCAAGATGAGATTGTGGAGGTGTAAGGAGGGAGAGACCAGGACCAGGATGAAGGGGGGAGGTTACAGGGGGAGGAGCCTGCAGCGGCGGCCGCTTCTGAGCAGGAAGGGGAAGTGCAGTGCCAGGGTGGCATAGCGTCGGCGAAGACGTTGATGAAAGTTTGTTGGGCGTCGAAGACCCAGGCAAGGGCGGCGAGGGAGGCGGGGAGGAGTTGGGCGGCGGCGGTAGTGGCTCCGATGTGGCTTTCAATGGCCTCGTCGATGGAGTGGGTGGAGGGTTTAGGTATTTGGTGTGAGGAGGAGGAGGCGGAGGAGGAGGAGGAGGAGGTGGTGGTGGGGTAGGGAGGGAGTAAGGGGGTGGTATCGGCCATTAATTTCTTTCTAGCTAGTTCCTTCTCAAGGTAAATTCTCAATGTTTTTGAATGGGAAGGGGATTCCTCACAAAAAAATGGGATTAAAAAGGACGATAAAGTGGATCACATGCCTCAATTTGTATCAATTTAAAATTTTGGCAAAATTAATAATTAAAAAGATAATTGTTATTAATTCCCTTTTATTTATTTGAACTTTAATGTGGGCTAAAAAATTTACGTCGATCGATACAGTGGAAGGATTAATTTTAAGTTTTAGTTGTGCATCAAAATTCAATGTATAAATAGGTAATTGAAATGTTAAAGAAATATAGAGATTTTTACATAGAAAATACTAAAAAAAAAAAGGAAAAACTATTGGGTCTTGTCCAATTGAAAAGATTTCACTTTTGTTTAAATATGTTACAAAAGTAGACCCATTTTTTTTACTTGGGGACAATGTGAATATAATATGTTGAAGATCTTGCTAAAGTTCGTATTAATACAACATATATCATAAATCTTGTATCAACAGTTAGGAGAATGTTCAGCAGAGGTACCAAGACGGTCTGATATCCAGCAATATTCAACGAATAGGAAGAAGTCTGATGATATTCGGTGATCGTGAAGAGATCAGGAGACGGCCCACGTACGGGTAAAAGTCTAATGATGGTCGATGGTCGGGAATAGATTTGGCAGTAGCACATGAAACGGGCAAAATTAAGCTCGACGATGGTCGGTGGTTGGGAAGTGTTCTAGCGGCAATCGATGAACAGGCGGAAGTCCAACGACGGTCGGTGGTCGGGAAGAGATGGTCGGTGGTCAACGGCAAGGGACCGGAGTTCCCCAAATTTTCTCATTTTCTTTCTCCTTCTTATGAAGAATATGGGGCTATTAATAGTTTTTTTTTGTTAGTGGCATAGTTAATAAATATGTAAAAGATCAAGAGTATGTTGGGAGTATTCCATCAGATGACTCTTATTGATCCTCTTGATCATGAAATATTTATCAAGCATTTAGATGTCCTAGAGATGTCAGAATTAAGTGATCTTGAGCTTATTGGATTCATCTCGTTGAGCCACTCGATTCGACTATAAACATGTTATATTTGAAAAATATTAGATCATCCAATTAATGCTTTGAAGTTTTTCAAAAATATTTTGGTCCTTTGATTTAAACCCATTCGGATTCGGATTAGACCGATTTTGGTGTCGTTAGATTCGGCTGGCTATTCGAGATGTTCAATTTTATTATAAGCGTATTGAAATAAGAGTTTGGATTGTTCTAATTTTAATTTCTAAAGCTTCAATCTTATATTTGTATTGGGATTTGTGCTCGATCAAGATGAATTTTTGGTGACCTATTTGAATATATTAATATTTTCAAAAAACTTTACTTAAAAAAATCCCAAAATCATTAAAATTTTAAAATTTGCATATATTATACTCAACTCTTGAGATTTATCATGATGAAAATTTTGACTAGAATATTATGAATTTATTTATTTTTTGTTTTATTCAATTTAAAAATAAAAAAAATTAATTTACTCTTTATAATACTAAATATCATTATCTTCATCCTCAACACATGCTCTACGTGTCACTTACCCATTCCAACCCAAGACTATCTGTTTTTAATTTAATTTGATTTTTTTTTTTTTTGAAAGTTTAGGTATTATCTTTATATGTATGATGTTAATATAATATATATAGTATTAATCAGTTGCAATTGTGATAAATTTATTAAATTTAATTAAAAATTCATGTTTCAAAATCTTTGAATTAAATTATTTTTTTGAATATATATATATATATATATATATATATATATATATATATATATATATATATATATATATATATATATATATATATATATATATATATATATATATATATATATATATTGGAAGAGTAAAAAAAGATAGGCCAACAGCTGATCTCTACCATTGGCTAAGACTGATAATTCTTTAATCATGATTAACATGATAATATTGTTCAAATAAAAATTATATTAAGATCTTATCAGGATAGATTTGCAATACACTAAATTTATTTTAAAATTAATATAATATAAGTACTTTATACATCATATTAATTTTAAAAAAAAATCAATAATTTTTAAACTCATCAGAATTTTTTTTTTTCAAACGAATGCTTAGACTTCGTTTAGAACAGCTTTCTTATTGTTTCTTAAAACAAATTTTTAATATAAAAATTAATTTTTTTGTATTAAAATTTAGCTTTAAGAAACAGTAAGAAAATCATTCCAAACAAAGTCTTAGACTTAGGTTTCATTTGGGACGACTTTCTTCCTTCTTTTTAAAGCAACTTTAAAGTACCAAAATTAAAACTTTTGTACTAAAAAGCTGCTTTAAGAAGCATTAAGAAAGCCGTCCCAAACGAAATCTTTTAATCTTCGTTTGAGATAAGGATGTAAATAAGTCGAGTCAAGCTCGAATAACAGCAAACTCAAGCTACTCGAGCTATACTTGTCACTCCAAACAGCTGCTCGAACTCGAGCTTGACTCGTCTATTTTCTCTCAGGCTCCAAAAGCTCGAGCTCGACTTCGTTTCGCTAGTAAGTGTCGGCTGTGTCAATACATAAAAATTCGAACCCAAAATTGTTTAGTTGGAAGCTTAAACTCTAGGTGTCAAGATAAGCTGTCTGTCTGTAGGAAGAAAGCTTGCTCGAAAAAATTAATAAGAATTAAGTCTTTTAGTAGAGATAGGGATGCCCAAGTAGGTGAGGGACGTGTTGACATTATGAATACCAAGTTCCTCACAAATGAGTTGATTGTTTTGATGATGCTTGGGAAAAATGATAGCACTTTTGTTCGCATTAACATGAAGCCCCGATAAAGATCCAAATAAGTTTAAACAACCATTAAGATTAACAGCATTATCTTTAGTGGCCTCCCCCACCACTAATAAATCATCTGCATACATCAAATGGTTGATGTATAAGTCTTTACTTTTTATGCCTTTGAAGTGGAGCTCCGAGTTGCTAATGAGAATGTTGGACAAACCGTCCATGACAATGCAGAATAACAGAGGGGATAGGGGGCAACCTTGCCTAAGACCAGTAGAAGATTTAAAAAACCTCTCAAGAGAGCCATTGAGTCAAATAGAGAAATGTACATCATCAATGCACCCTTTAATCCAAGACACAAAAGTTTCAGGAAAACCTTTTTGAAGCAATCTGGAAATAAGAAATTCTCTAGAAACAGAGTCGAATGCTTTTTTGATGTCCAACTTGGCACAGAAGAATTTGTGGGATCCCCTAAAATCCCTAAGAATCTCAGAAGCAAGAATAATATTGTCAGTGGAGCATCTGTTAGTGATAAAACCAGCCTGGCTTTCATGAATAATACTAGGGAGGACAACTTTCAGTCTATTGGCAATGATCTTAGCCACAATTTTGTAAAGCACATTGCAAAGAGATATGAGTATGTAGTCATTGATATTAGTAGCATGAGAACATTTAGGGATAAGAGCAATGGCCGTGGCCTTCAGTCCTCTAGGAAGAGAGGAAGTAGAGAAGAAATTGTTCACAGCATTAAAAAATTGAATCCCAAGGAGGTGCCAAGACTTTCTATAAAAAGCATAAGTGAAACCGTCGGGGACCGGAGCAGAGTTCTCATTTCCATCGAAAACCGCATTTTTAACTTCTAAATAAGTCAAAGGGGCCACCAATGAAGCCATAAAACCAGGAGGTACTAACTTGCCAGCAGGAATGTTCAAAGGCAACGACAAAAGAGCATTAGAGGCATTAAATCTATCCTCAAAATGTTTAACTATAGCAGAGGAAATGTCGGAAAAATTAGTGAAATGTCCATCCTGAGTAGTAATCTCTGTGATGTTGTTGTAGTTTCTTCTACTTCTAATCCTGGCATACAGAAACCCAAGATCATCTTCACCATGAGTAAGCCATAAAGCTTTGGCCCTCTGAGCAACCCAGGAATTCCATTGAGCTTGCAAAGAGGCAACATCATCATTGATCATCTTAAGATTGTCATTGAGCTCCCTATCTAAAGGCTGACTTTGAATCTAAATAAGACATTTATGCTGTTTGCTTCTAACTTCCAATAAAGCATTGGAGAGAGACGTGGAGGAAGCCCAATGTTTACTCTTGAGGGCTCTCTTAACAATTTTGAGACTGTGACAAAAAGCAGCCA
Organism: Dendrobium officinale; assembly: GCA_019514585.1. Taxonomy (NCBI): domain Eukaryota; kingdom Viridiplantae; phylum Streptophyta; class Magnoliopsida; order Asparagales; family Orchidaceae; genus Dendrobium; species Dendrobium officinale. Next base: position 5,573,585 of record CM033700.1, read on the forward strand.
AATGACTTCTAGACGATCTAGAAGAGAAAGCAGAAATAACCTCATCCCAATAACCCTCTTTATGAATCTAGTAGTTTTTGAACATGAACATAGCAGATAAAGGTTTCTCATGCGTAGAATTAAGGATTAGAGGAGAGTGGTCTGAACCTAGGGGAGTTCCAACAATGTAGTAGGCCTTAGGCAAAAAAGCAAGGAATGCATTGTTAACCAAAACTCTATTCAGCTTAATGTGAATAGGATCATCCACCCTTTGATTGAACCAGGTAAAAAACAAACCCGTTGATGAAAGATCTTGAAGGCCACAGTTGAAGATCATGTTGTTTAACTCCCCCAATCTGCTACTAGACAACAAAGTGCCTCCCATTTTTTTAATATCGAACCGACAACAGTTGAAGTCTCCCATGATCACTCAGGGTTGATCCACAGGAGGGATATGATCTACAAGATTTTCCCAAAGGAATTTCTTATCCTCCAAGGAGTTTGCAGCATAGATAACAGATAAGTAAAGAGGTGGGAAGGATCCCACCGATAGCACTCCATGAATAAGTTGGAAAGTGGAGAATAATTGGTGAAAAGAGAACACAAAATTGTCCCATTTGATCCAGATTCTGCCCGGATTAGAATCTGAAAAATTATTAGTGCTCCCCTCATTCTCAAAAAGTCTATGAGAACGCAAAAACCACAAATCTTACAACAAAGAAGTGGCAACTTTGACTTCCAAAATACATAACATCTTAATGTCGTGGTCTTTGATCAGAGATCTGCAAAAACAAACTTTGTCAGGGTTATTGAAACCCCTCACATTCCAACTAGCTAGAGTTGGCAAAGACATTAAGAAAATTGAGATTTGGCCTTCTTGGTCAATTTCCCCTTGGGAGGCTTTGACTTGACTTGTGACTTTCCATTTTCAACCGAAGACCTTGTATTATGAACAATATTGTCTCTACCTTTTGAAGTCAAACTATCTGTCTCCGTGTTAGAACAGGAAGCCGAGTCTGCTTCCGAGATTGTCTCCAAAGTATCAGTCAGAATTTGGTCATCAGATTGAAGAGAAGCAAATTTATTTAAGAGAGAGATGTCAGGAGGAAGAGGAATCTTAGGTGGACGCTGGAAAGCTGAAGAGGTAGACTCTTTAGTGGGAGAATTAAGATTCGGTAAGGGTTGATTTTTTTTCTGAAGGAGGGTTAGTGATGGAGACGGGAGGAGGAATAGTGGAGCTAGACGGTAAAGAAGGAAGTTTTCCAGGGGGAGCCTGTTGGTTTGGAAGCATACCAGGGGAAGAGCTAGACGGTAAAGAAGGGAGCTTTCCAGGGGAAGAGACAGGAGGGGGAATGGTTGTTAGGGGTGTGGAGTTGGGAACAACCAAGTTGTTGTTGGGTTTAGGAGGGGGTTGAATTAAAGGGGATCTGTGGGGGCGGGTAGAGTTGAGGTCTAGAGGAACTACGTCCCCTAGTTTTGGGAGGTTGAGAGGGGATGACTGGTTGAGGATTGGGGTTATTAGGACATAAAGAGTAAGGATGTATCAGAGAGCCGCAACCTTCGCATTTCTCGGGTTTCCAGTCGTATAAAACTTTTAACATAAGGTCTTCACCATCAATGTCTATAGGTATTTCATGAGGCAAAACAGAATCTTTAGAGATAAGGACACATACCCGGGAAAATGTAAGTCTAGTTCGATTAGCAATGAGAGAGTCTACCGAAATTGGAATGCCCACAAAACTTGAGATTTTTGAAATACCCGTCGGAGTCCACAGCGCAAGCGGGAAATCTACGATTTTGATCGAAATCAGAATGGGAGCGGATTCATTACACTTTGGCTTGAACTTGGGAGACCACCTTTGCAGAATGAAGGGTTTCCCCAACAGAAACCAGGGACCACCCGAAAGGACCATCTCAAGATCTTCCTCAGTGGAGAACTTCAATAGGAAAAAACCATCGGCTAGAGAAAGAAGAGTCATATAGCCTTTTAGGGTCCAAAGCCTTTGCATCGATTTGAGCAGTCTCTCGTAGTAGGGACGAGGGCCAAGAGAGTACCCAATAAGGGCGGAAGTCCATATATTCTTGCCTTCATGCAAATCTTCTGCTTTAAAGGAGAGCTTTTGAGGAGGGGAGTAAAAGGTTACCGAAAAAGTCGCGGGCTTGAAGGAGGAAGCCAAAACATTAGCAGCGTAAGAAGGTCCGCCATTCCCCGCCTTGGAGAAACCTCCAGGAGAAGGACCCAAAACAGAAGAAGTAGGAAGAGGAGGAAAGTCGGTGGAGGAAGTGTCCATCGGAGGAGGGAGAGGCCCTCCCGGACGAGGGACGGGAAGAGAGCACAAAGCGGCACAAACCCTAGCAGAGCGCAATCGCTAGAAAAAACTAAGCTTGTCTGTCTCTTTCTATCTCCACTTGTGCTTCTTTGTGAAGCTACTCTCTCCTGGTTGACAAGAAATTACATCTCATCTCGTGGTCCAAAGTGACTCTTCCAAAAGCTTTTGGTGGACTTGGCTTACCATCTATTGATGTTATTTATTTTGGGGTTTCTTGTGCCATTTTAGGCAGATTTTTCAACTCTCAGAATCTTTTAACCAATTGGTACAAAATTAAATACATATCTCCCTGGAAGCCAGTCCCCTCTACTGCTTCCAAATTCTGGCATAGAATCACTCAAGCTGCCCATAATATCAAAGAGAAAATTTCTTTTTCTATTTCTCAAAACTGTTATTTCTCTTTTAAGTGGGATCCTTGGCTTTATGGTTCTATGTTTAATGAGTTGATTGGTTCGGGCATGGATGATCTGCTGGTTAATGATTTTTTGAACAAGGGAGTTTGGATTCTGCCAAACTCCATTTCTGCTGTGCTGGCTATCAAAATCAAAGCTGTTATTTTCTCGGAAAAGGATCAGGTTTGCTGGAATGGTTCGGTTAAGTGGGCTTTTAATAATTTTATTGACCGCTATTACTCTCATCTCACTAAGGTGGACTGGCACACCTAGATCTGGCATAAACATTTCTCACTTAAATTTGCTTGCTTCTCTTGGATGGCAGTGGTTGGCAAGCTTAAAACTGCGGATAACATACTTTTAAGAGGCATACAGATCCCCATAAATTGCAGTTTGTGTTCTGGTAATTTAGAGAATCATTCCCACTTATTTTTTGAATGCGATTTCTCTTTTTACATTACCAAAATTTTATTGCCGGACATCAACGCCTTTTTTCTTAGACCTAACCTGCATCAGTTATTGGATTTTTTTGGTAATGCTGTGGGTTATTGCAATGCCGAGAAGAATTACTGTTTCCTTATAATTAGTTGCATAATCTATTACATATGGAAAGAACGGAATCTCCGTTGTTTCTCCACTGACAGAAACAATATCACCAAAATTATATGCAACATCAAAGAGGCGGTTAGATTCAAAACATCAAAATGGAAAAACATAAATTTCTTACAGCAGAGGTTTTCGGGTGTTTAATCCTCTGGGAGTATTCTTGCTGGCAGGTTGTTATCCTTTTGCTGTTGCATCATTTTTGGGCTGGAATTCTTGTGCTGGAGGCTGTTGCTAGCCTCAATTTTTGGTTCTCCTTTACTGTTCAGACCTGGGAAGACAAGTTTTGGGATTTAGTCCAAATCTCTGTTGGCTTTATCCAATTTTTTGTGGAAATTCAGCCTTTCATTTCTCGGGTATACTTCAAAGACAACATTATGCAAGATATGGTTTTGCTGTGCTTACGGACGATGATGAGCGAGGCTATTCTTTCGATGCCTTGGATGGCCTGCGGGGCAACCAGACATGTTTTCGTGCTCTTATCTACGCCGGCTGGTGGCGCTGTGATGACAGGCTTTGGTGCTGACTGGCAACCGGTTCCTCAGCCTGGGCATTTTGAGATCTCCACGCTTAATCTGGACGATCTTAGCCTCTTTTTTCTAGTCTATTATGTATTGCCAGCTACTATTTTTGCTTAATGTTGTCTTTGTGTATATTTATAATTACTTGTAACTTAAACTTCGTTTCTTAATATATGGGCCTTGGCCCCGAGTTTACCCCCCAAAAAAAAAAAAATTTAGAAGAAGGGCTGTTCTCGAAGAGGTTGCTTTAATTATTGTACTGCAGCTTTTTTGGTGGAACAGTACGCATCTTTAATTTGATTAGAAAAAATAGGCTGCAACAGCTTTTTCTATTAAAAAAGAGAAAAAAAAAAACAACAACCGCTATTTAATTGTTTTTTTAAAAATCTGCACTATGTTATATAGTGTTATAATTAGATGTATAATAAAATTTACCAAAAATAAATGTTATATAATTTTGTGTTGCATAAAAACTAGGTTAACTTAAATTTTAAATAATTAATTAATTCAAGCCGTGATGAGACGAATTTTAACAAGCTTGAATTTGAGCTCATTTAATATTCTAGAGGCGCAACATCATCCGGATGCGAACGTAGAGGCGCAACATCATCCAATGCACGGTGCATTGCATGACGTGGCGCCATATTCGCCTCCGGACGCATTCGGCATCTGCACGTAATAATCTCCATATAAAACATTTAGAAAATTATCCAAACAAAATCTTAAATTCTCTTTTTTTCCCTGCCCTGCAGTTTTTTTTTTTTTTAATTTAAAAGGACAAGGTCAAAGCCTAATTTCACGATGCAAAAAGAAAAAAGAACGTGAATTGCGTTTGATGAGTTAGAAAAGTGTGACCAGCATAAGAACCACGAAACAATCATGCAGTTATAGCAGTAAAAGAAAGCAAATAGTGTACGAAACAAAAGCTACCAAAAACAAAGCTGAAGCACAAGCACCAGCACAACGTTCTGGAATAAGCTTGAAAAGGATAAGCTGAAGCACAAGCACAGCAACAAACTTGGGAATTCCTTGAAATAAAGATCAACAATAAAACTTCTTAGAAGCGGCCACAAAAGCCAAGAACAACAGCAGGGAATACCACAAAACTGGTAAAAATCAACAACAGTGCCCAACATATACAGCCAGTAGAGCAAGACCAAAAACCGCAGGTAATCCATGGTGATAAGGAAAACAGCCATCAGTCAAAACACAATTCTATCTGTCAACAAAATCCATTTCTACTAAAGCCTCGTTTCAGACAGCTTTCCTACTGTTTCTCAAAATGATTATTTAATATAAAAATTTTATAAAAAAAAGCTGTTTTAAGAAGCAGCAAAAAAGCTGCCCCAAACAAAGCCTAAGAGTTACAGCAACAAGGAGAAGAAAAGCTTTGGCATAAGCCATCCTCCATTACTCGAGTAGAGTTTCAACATTATTGGGCCACAAATTTTTAAACTTAAACAACAATAATAACAACAATAAGCTTTTATCCCACTATGCCGGTTACGAGCCACTTGAGCTTTTGCATCGAATTTTCCTATTGTGTAATTTTCATTTTGGAGGATAAGAATTTTGTTCCAAAGAAAACGATCTTCCTGTAGTTAAGATAAAGATTATAAACAACTCAGTGCATCAAGAGACTAATATAACAATTGATATAAAGTATACCCTTTTAAGATTTTTATGAGTTCATAAACTTTCTGTTCATGTAAAATTTTAAGCTGATCATTGTTTTTTTTTCTAAACATTATTCCAGTAATAATTAAGTCAAGTTGATGCTCAGTTCGTCTTAAAGCTCAGACATTAACAAACAAAATCTAAAGATAACTTTCCACTTTATTCAACTACATATGATGCAGATACATAACTAAGCAAGAAAGTACATATAGACTAAGGAGATGTGACTTATGAAAAGTTTAATTTATCTTGAACCCTGAATTTTTCAGATTAACTGTGTAATCAATACCATCATTAGCAGCAACAACAACATTAACTTTAACCCAATTATTTATGGGTTGGCTTTCTGAATCTTCACTTTGAATTCATTAATGTACTGCTACTTGAGTGTTAGACCATCCGCAACCGAACATAAGTGTATGCTGCTCGCCAAATGATCTAATCTAACGCGAAATTGTCCGCTAATCTCCGGAGGTGAACAGTGCAATGCCAATATTCAACTACGCCAAAAAAATTGGCTTACAGGATTTGCGGAAGAAGCACGCGAAAGAGGAGAAGAAATGAAGTTCGATTAGAGATGAATTACTGTATTTTGGAGTGAAAAATGAAGTTTTCGGTTGAAGATGCCCTTACATCCATTTAGCGTAATCTTTCATGCTCATAGGTGCCAACTAATCTGGTTGGTAAAAATCTTGAAAGTTGCTAGGATCCTAAATTCGATTCTCGCTTGCATCATATATGCTTTGATCAAACACTTTAGACTTTATTAATCCTTTCATATGAATTTCACCTGTCTATTGCTCATCTTCTACCCTCTTTCCTACAAACCTAAATCTTTTAAAACTAATTTTTATTATTATATTCTTAATAATTGCTCCTATGATCTCAGGTTTAAATATTTCTCAATATATTCCTCCTAAATTATCAACATTCTCAATTCTATGAATAACCTTTTTTATTGCTTGAGACTCATCCATATTACACAAGGAGACAATTTGATAAAATATGGGAAGTATATAATCCCCTTTAAATTTGTGAAACTACTCCATCCAAAAGGTTGAGATCAAGCTCTGAGCAGCGTTAAAGTGACAATTAGTGTCAGGCTTTCCAGCCATACCTGTAATACCCAGGCAAAAACGACAGGAAGATAAAGGCAAGAGAGCTTTGCTAGACAAGGAAGAAGATAAGCTTAATGAGGCTCCTATAAAAAGTCGAGCAAGATGAAGACAAGCATAAATATATTAAAAGATTACTACTCAGAAACATATTTGATAAAAAGGAATAAGATTGAGATGTACCATGGGACCCACTAGATTCAAATACAAGCATGATTTAATTGATGTCCATCATTCGAAAGTCCTCCCACTTTACTCACCAATAATGCCAGACCTTACATGAGAAGAATAAACAATTAGAAGGGAAATGGCTCAAATACTTCTTAGAGAATAAACGGTGCAAAGCTAAAAGCACATGAAACTAGTTTTTTAGACCTATTTATCATATACATGTCATCCCTGACTAGGCATTTGGAATTGAAAATTGACATGCTTGTGTAAACAAAATTATGAGAAGCAAACAAGATGCATAATAACTTAAATTTGCTCTTGCATTAGCCAAAACATGATTTCCAATAGAAGCTGCAAAGATTAATATCAAGGACAAGTTCATAATTCTTATTGATAATTTTTAAGCTAAATTCATGATTGCAGTGCCGAGAATGCGTTGCAGAAACCAAAAGGTATAATGATTTGTTAAAATCTAACCTACGTTCAATCCTTATATTTTTAATGACAGTATTATAGAAAAAACGCAAACAAATAAGTGATTTCCTACATTAAGGCCTATAATCACAATTATTTATAGTTTCATATTCATGAAGTTGGAAGTAATATTCAAGGATATGGCCTAAACTTAGGAGTTACTATTATAAGAAAATGGTATCTTTCAAGCTGAAGTTAAGTCATCACTATTGACTCTTGATCTGCAAAAATTATTGAACTTAGTAACCTCCAAAAAGCCTATCATGTAGCATAATAGTTTATTTGGAGTAATAAATACAAATGTTTTTTTTTTTTCCTTCATACGTTTAGTGTGCCAAAGCTTTCATTTGATAGATAACAGACTAATAAGAGTTAACATCCAGATAGAAAAATGGTTCAATATTAGTAAGGAATCAAGATTGCATGGCAATTGATACAACATGCCCATATTTAACTGGACGGTGACCGATTCGATTTCAAGCACATTTGACCTTGGTTCAAAATCTGCTTAAAGTCCTATGATTTGATCTCAACTTGACCAAGACACGGCTCACTGATTTTGATGTAGGCAAAAAATTTCAATTTTTTTCTTATTTGGGCATTTATTGGTGGGTTGTTTTTCTTCTATTGGGCTTGACCCATTTTTCCTTCGCTGCTTGGTGTTTGGAAAGCTCGGCTGATGGGTTCTTGGCTGGCCGTGCCTCTCCTTGGTGGCTGTTCGGTTGACTGGCTGCTCAGTTCCTGGTTTGGCCGTGCCTTTCCTTGGTATTTGTGGGGTTTCCTGGCTGTATGGTTCCTGGGTTGGCTATTGGGACGCCTAGCTACTCGATTCCTGGGCTGTGGTCGTGCCTTGTTCTTTGGGTTTTTTTCCTATTTTGATTAGATGCTTGGGTGGCACTTGTGGTAGGCTGTTTGGATTCCATTTTCCTATTTAAGGGGCTATTTGCTGCTGTTTTTAAAAGAGAGAGTTATGTGATGATTTTTGGAATGAAACCTTTAGGTTTTCAATAGCTTGCGAGCTATCCTATTCGACCTCCCTATCTTCTTAAACTTCGTCTCGGACTTTTATCTACTTTCATCTCTCCATGGTAACCATTCCATTTGTATCTTTCTTCTCTTTAAAATTTTGTAAGTTATAAGGTAGTTGCGTCGTGTATTGTCCTAATGTAATTTGAAGTGGCTTCGAAAAGTGGTAAGGTGTATCTTTATTTTATAATGGTATTATCAAGTTTATGTTTAAGGTAGGCGTATAGATTTGTGTTTTTGCAATAATACTTTTAGGTTGCATCAATTTGGTATGGTATCAGAGCCTTAGGTTTTAGTATGTCTTCCTTTCTTTTCCTTAAAAATTAAAAAAATAAAAATAAAAAACGGACAATCATCAACAATCTGAAAGTCAAGATGATATAGAATATGTTGTTGATGAAAGTCAAATGCCTTGGATTCAAGGAAAAAAAAATTCTGTCATGAATTGGGTACCAACTCAAGGATGTTCAACAGATCCACTCCAGAACAAGTATTACAAAATTCAAGAAAAAAATGAGCTTTTGTGCAAAAAAAAAAAAGAGAGTAAGAAGCGTTTACTTCTAGCCGAGTTTAATCGAGAAAAGGAGATGATCGAAAAGAAGTACGCTGCTTTAATTTGCGAGTTAGATATGGCTTAGTCTGCACTTGATGGAGGTTCTAAATCTATCTCATCAGGAGATGAGATTTCTCCACCAAGGGAGAATTAATGTAGGCAAAAAATTTCAATTTTTTCCTTATTTGGGCATTTATTGGTGGACTGTTTTTCTTCTATTGGGATTGGCCCATTTGTCCTACACTGCTTGGTGTTTGGAGTGCTCGACTGATGGGTTTTCGGCTGGCCGTGCCTCTCCTTGGTGGCTGTTTGGTTGTTGGCTGCTCGGTTCCTGGGTTAGGCGTGCCTTTCCTTGGTGTTTGTTGGGTTTCCTAGCAGTTTGGTTCCTGGGCTGGCTGTTGGAATGCCTGGCTGCTCGGTTCCTAGGCTGGTCGTGCCTTGTTCTTTGGGTTTTTTCCCTGTTTTGATTTGATGCTTGGGTGGCACTTGTAGTAGACTGTTTGGATTCCATTATCCTATTTAAGGGGTTGTTTGCTACTGTTTTTAAAAGAGAGAGTTATGTGATGATTTTTGGAATGAAACCTTTGGGTTTTCAATAGCTTGCGAGCTATCCTCTTCGACCTCCCTATCTTCTTAAACTTCGTCTCGGACTTCTATCTTATTTCTTCTCTCCATGGTAATCATTCAATTTGTATCTTTCTTCTCTTTAAAAATTTGTAAGTTGCTAGGTAGTTGCGTCGTGTATTGCCCTAATATAATTTGAAGTGGCTTCAAAAAGTTATAAGATGTGTTTTTATTTTATAATGGTATTGTCAAGCTTATGTTTAAGGTAGACGTATAGATTTGTGTTTTTGTAATAATACTTTTAGGTTGCATCAGATTTTGATCCAAGAAAAAAACTAATTTGATTTTGATATATTTTCAAGAAGTTTTCAGTTCAACATACATGCATATTAAATCATCTCTCTCTCTCTCTCTCTCTTTATATATATATACACACACACACAAACATAAACATACACACATCAATATTTATGTTGGCAATTGATACACATAATTAATTCATAGATAAATGCATCACACACATCAATGTTTGTGTTGGCAATTGACATACATAATTCAGTCATAGATACAAGCATATATATTACAACCGTATCTTGATTTGGCTTGATCTAATCCTGGCTTTAATGAATTTAAACTTGATCCAAGTTGGATCATTAATTAACTCATTGAGTTCAATTAAAAAAAAAAGCCAATCCGATTTAAGAGTGAGTTTTGATCCCAAATTCAACTCTTAATTTTAACAACCATGAATTGCAAAACTAAGATAATGTTTGTCACATCTAAATCTTCTATGATAGCCATGAATATAAAGCTACCTTAAGTTAACACATACCACAAGTTGAAAAGAAATAAAATTATTTCAGTGACATGATATAGCTATATGAGAATCTGTCAAAAAAGTTGATTCCCTCTTACTACGCCTAAGCACTTTCTATCACATCATCTCCAAAAGAATGATGCCAACAATATGTTGAAAAGAACTTTGAATGATTGATTACTACAATAACAAGGAAGATGTGGAAGGCTGAAAGGACAACAATGTAAAAACAAATGTCATTTGCGGGACTAAAATATGCAGATAGCATCGACTCTAATTGTTTTAGTTCAGGACTTTTGTTTTAATTCACAATTTCTGAACTACATAATTATATGAGTACATCGTATGAAATTGTCAACAATTGCCAGAGAAAAAACATACATAAGACAAAAAGTGATAGCATGATGCCCAAGGAAACATTTGATAGTAATCCGATCTCCTCACAGCAAAAACAGCAATAACGAAAAGTAAAGGCAGCAGAAATTAGTAAAAGAATTTTATTTCGGCAAGATAAATCAAGATACAAGTTGATATCTATTCGAGAGGTAAATCGGCTCTCAACAAACCCTAGGCGCTGCTTGGAACAAATCCAAAGAAAACTAGAGCAAAACACAATTCACATAATGAAAATAAACAACCCAATTAGCCCTAATATAAACCTTCCTATTTTCCTCCCAAATCTGAATTCAAATCATCCCTCTTTCCCTAAATAAACCTGTCCTAATTCCCTCCCAAATCTAAATTCACATTACACTCTTTCTCAAAATAAATATTTTCAAATTCCCTCTCAATTTTGATTTTCTATGGTAAGTAATTAAAAGTGGAATTATTCCCCTTTGAGTCCCCCTCTTCTTGCTCACTCTACTGGGGCCCATCGGCTCAGTTGCCCGATCCATCAATACTCCCCTCCCAAAAAGTCACATTGTCCTCAAGGTGGAAAGAGGGTAACTATTTCTGGATGGTACTGTAGGGCTCCCATGTCACCTCATACTCTGGTAAATCATTCCATTTAATCAGCACCTCCCTGATCCCCTTATATGCTTAGCGCACCATCTCTGGTAGTTTTAATATCACCTCCATATCATCTAACAGTATGGCCGCTAGTGCGGATGAGAGTGCGTGGTTTCCAATGGCTCGTCTCATTTGCAATACATGAAATACGAGATGGAAGACTGAGGCCGGTGACAAACGCAGGTGATATGCTATTGTGCTAATGTGTTCAATGAATATATCATTCTTTTTGTATCAATAAATCAATAACAGTGTCAATAATAAATCCTTACATTAATATGAATAATGCTCAAATAATATTTATTCCAATAGTCACATTAAACAAGTAAGAATTATGCCTATCACAATGTTTTTCAATATTGGTGTAAGTATCAATAGTCATTAGCTTAGTAAATAGACTTGTTACCCTTTGCCCATCGGCACAGTAATCATCTCCTTATAACTCTCAATCAGTGTTTCACGTGAATCAATAGAGGATAATATCAAATCATATTATTTAAAGAAAAGCTTATAGGCCTACCATCATGTAAAGGTCAATCAGTCTCTAACCATTAGTCAACCAGTCTTTACTTATCTTTTACGCATACATATTATTATCACATTACTATAATAGTAAAAATGATTAGCTATTTTTCAATCACATACACACATTCATTTTCAATGTATTACAGTAAATAAAATATAATTGAGCTTAATTTAGAAAGTGTCAAAATGTCATAACGGTAGATAACAAAAATCATATTGAGCAAAAATTTATATTTTCAGAATTTAACCAAATTATCAAATTTTGCATAAAAATAATATTCTTAAGCTTTGGTTAAACTAAATATATATTTTTAAACGTCAAAATAAATTTCTGAATAAGCAAAAATAACTTTATTTTTAAAATCATCTAGTGAAAAAATCTCTAATAAATATTCAAATAAACCATATTCCCAATGTCAAACTGAACGTCTCTACTGTGTCCATCTACCTACTTCTTTATAATTTATTGTTCTCTCCATAGATGTTCCCCCAATTCTGCCAAAATCTGATATCTTTCTCCTAAGTACTGATCCACTGATGACACTGGTGTGTTGCCATGCCCATAATATATTATATGAGGTGGATCCCTCTCATATAGAATTTTAAATGGCGTTCTATGGGCTATTATATGATATGAAGTTTATACCAATATTCCGCCCAGGCTAACCACTTGGCCCACATCTTTGATGTATCTAATATAAAGCAATGAAGATGAGTCTCCACACTGCGATTCACCACCTTCATCTGGCCATTCGTCGGGGCTAGTAATTGTACTCCGCTTCGAGATAGTCCCCTGCATCTGAATAACTCCCTCCAAAAGTGGCTCGGAAAAACCTTATCCCGATCGAAAACAATGGACTCGGGTATGCCATGTAAACGAACCACCTCTCTAATGAATACAATTGACATTAACACCGTGGTTAATGGGCATATTTACTCAATCTGTCCACCACCACTAGAATCATAGTGAACCCTTCTGATTTAAGTAGTCCCTTAATGAAGTCCATAGTCACATCTTCCCACACTTTCACGGATAATGCTAAAGGCTGTAGAAGACCAACTCGAGCCATAGCTAAGTATTTATGTCTCTCTAGGTATTTGTGCCTCTGACAAACATCACAACTGGCCACCAACTCCTCTACATCCTTCTGCAGGCCTACCCAGTATAGCTCTGCTACCAGTCTATGATATGTGTTCTGAACTCCCGAATGTCCCCCAATAACTGTGCCATAAAAATCATGCAACAAGTGAGGCATGTGTGATGATGTCCTTGAAAGCACAAACTGTCCCTGATAAAAAAGCTTTTGACCTATAAAAGAGTAACCATGATGGCTATTTGTTAGACGCTTGTGAGGCGGAACAGGCTTCCATCTGTGAGGCGGAACATGTTCCACCTGTTTAAGTGGTGTGGGGCCTAGCAGTCCAACAATATTTAAGGCTAGCAATTAAGAGTAAATTAAAGAGGGGATTATGAGGAAAATTCAAATTAGGAGGTTTATTTTGGCATTAACTATATTTTGTATGGTTTAATTATATTGTTTATCATAAGGTTAGATTTTATTTTCTGAAAATTAAAGAGTTCTTAGATTTTGTTTGGGTTCTAGCCGCCGGCTAGAGATTGGGAGAGCTGGATCCTCCTCTCCAATTGAAAATTGTTGACCTCTAAGTATTAATCCAGCAGAAAAAAAAAAGAAATCAAATCAAATACCTGTAAAACCGCTGGATCCACGAATTCCTCCGCAAATCCAGTTGTTCGGCGCCGTCTGCGTCGTATCCCGAAAATTAGGCGTAAATCTTGCTCAAATTCTGCGATCCGTAGCTCCGCTCGCGTCGTTAAATACCGAACCCTCAGCTGCTTCTGCTCTCCACGCTCGACTCCACTCGTAGAAACCCCTGCTCCTGATACCCCCCGCAAACCACACGACTCTTCCTCCCCAAGTCTCCGACCTAACCTCCCGATCTCTCTCAACCCCAAGCCGAGCTCTTCCTTCTCGCCCAGTTGCTCCCGACCTTCTCCCACATCCGGCCGAACCCCATCTCCCCGACGCCGAAGCCATCTTTGCCCTGTCTCGGTTCCTTCAAGCCCGAGAGAGAGAGAGAGAGAGAGAGAGAGAGAGAGAGAGAGAAAGAGAGGAGAGAGGAAGAGAACCCTTACCTTGCACTCCGCCTCCTCCCTTGTCGTTCGACTCAGCTCCTTCGACGACTTCCTCCTGTCGAACCGGAAGGAAATACGGGAGGTAGCCGGCTGTGAAGGTAAATTCTCCCTTTCACGCGTGGCTTTGGCCAAATCCCGTAAGCCATGGGAGGGGAGGGAGTTTTACCTTTATTTATTATTATTTAATTATATATAAATATATATATATATATATATTAAATTAATCAAAAATAATATTAATTATAATTAATTTAATTTAATTATAATTAATTATCCTAATGTTAATTAATTATTATTAATTATATTTAAATATACTTAATTAGTTATATTTAATTACTTTAATTATAATTAATTAATGAATAATTATAATCATTTATAATTAATTTAATTTAATTATGAATGATTATTTTATTTTAATTGATTAATTAATAATTATTTATAATTAAATATAATTAGATTAATTATATATTAAATATTTTTAATCATAATTAAATAATAATAGTTATAATTAATTCTGATTAAATTTAATTGTAATTAATTTCTTTTTAATTAATTTAATATATATATATATAATGCTTCTCTCCTTCGATCCTCACGCCGCCGCCGTCGACCCCGCAGGTATAACTTCTAAACCCTAAAACTCCGAGAACCCGTTTCAACACAGGCGACGAGACAAAACGACCACCTATACACGCTTTTCTTAGCGTGGTAGGAGGACGTGCGTCACGACGCTTGCGACGAAGCGGGTAATCACCCAAATTCTTTCTTCGAAGTTTGTATCGCCTTGGAAACCCCGCCTATACACGCTTTTCTTAGCGTGGTGGGAAGGGATCCCAGTGCGATGCGCACGACGAAGCGGGGATACCCATAAGTACCCGCTTGCGGGGAAATACCTGTTTTTCTTGCAAAATATTTTCAAAAAAAAAAAAAGAGAAAAGCTTTCTTGCAAAAAATATTTTTAAAACACCCATACACGCTTTTCTTAGCGTGGTGGGGGATCGAAGATTACACGGCCGCGGTGTCCTCAAAAGAGGACATCTACCATACACGCTTTTCTTAGCGTGGTGGGATAGGCCCAGTTTTCCGTAGTTTTCCCCTAAACGGGGGAGACGCCGGAAGGCTGTCGAAATTTCGGGTGAAATGTTGCTACACTCGGACCTTTTTTTGGAGACATTGGACAATCAAGGACTTGGGACTTTGCTCAGAACTCAAATCAAAAGAACTAAATATACTTGAACTCAAATAAATGTGAAGTCATAAGACTTGAATTTGATTGAACTCAAGAGGCTACAAAGACTTGACTTGAACCATTTGAACAAGGACTTACACTTGTACTCGAGCAAGAGCAAAGAACTATGAACAAGAACTTGATTTGAACATTAAGCCGACAAGGCTTGAACTTGAAAATGAAGCAAGGGACTGAAACTTGATTTGAGCTTTAATTGAACTTGAACTCACATTTGATTTGAAAATCAAATAATGTGAGTAAAGAATTTGAACCTCACTTAACTTAAATGAATCATAAAATGAATGATTTGAACACAAGCAAAGGTGTTGAAGACTCATTTTGAAACTCAAACTGATTGAGACCTCAGTGGATATGACTTGGACCATTTGAATTCAAAATTCAAATGATCAAAAGACTCAAATGAGCAAGTTTTGGAAATGAACAAGGCTACTTGGGTTTGGACTCGAATGTGCCTAGAACTTGAATGAACCAAAGCATAATTCCTTAAGTTTGAGATCAACTTTGACATTGGTTTGAACATGATTGAAACAAATGAGCAAGGAAGGACTTCAAAATGTTAAAGAATTTTTAGGAAATGTCATTCAATCCCTATTCAAACAAATAAAATTGCTTACACTCTGACATGGAACTCTTTGGACAACATCATCAAATGATCGTAAGTGGAAGTGGAAGTGCATCTTCAAATTAACAAATATCAAAGTCATTATACACGATCAACCTAAAGTGAGTGTATAAGATGCTAGAGATTGAATGAAGAAATGTAGCATGTCTATAAATGATCAAAGAGGTTCATGGAAGGGACAACAATCATATTATTAATACCAGCCATCATATGAAACATATGCATGTCATCTACACATTTGGAAGGAATATCCATCAGATGTGATTCACCTACAGGTATAAATCAAGGAACCTGTAATATAGTGGCCCTTCTATGGTCAGTGCAAGTTAGCATGCAAGCTGTGATCTACTCCAAAGGGGGTTAAAAGATTCGTAATGCTAATCTGACTCAAACAATAAAATCGTAAGTTTGGTGAATATAAAGAAATGTAATAATGCTTATGCCATCTACAAGTGAATACCGGCTCTATACAATCAATACTATTTGATTAAAAATGGATACACCAGTTTTCCCACAACATAGTCTGATGAAGGAATTCCCCGCTAATTCCTATACGAGTTCTAGAAAGAGAACCAAAACAAATTATTATGGAATGAGTGAATTTCAATTCAACCAAATGCTTGAACTTTAACTTGGACAAGATTATCGAGGCTTGTAAGCCTCTTGATGAATAATGGTCGCGCATCTAACATACCTTCTACATACAAGTACTGAAGTACTACGACAAATTCAAGCTTCTATGAGCTATCGTAGAAGACCAATTGTGTGCCCATTGCAACATTTACAAGCAAAAGTGCTAAAAAGGGATTCAACAAACGTAGGCATCTACAACCAAGGCAGGAGATTAGTTAGTGCACTATGACCCACCTACAAAAATCAACAAATAGTGCACGACAGTCTACCTGTACAAAGCAGCGAACAACTCCATTCAAAAGATGCTACACCAAGCCACCGGATCTGCAACATTCGTACAAGCAGACAGAAGGCGTCTACAACTACAACGCTACGCCACCGGATCTGCAACATTCGTACAAGCAGACAGAAGGCGTCTACAACTACAACGCTACGCCACCGGATCTGCAACATTTATACAAGCAGACAGAAGGCGTCCACAACTACAACGCCACGCCACCGGATCTGCAACATTCGTACAAGTAGACAGAAGGCGTCTACAACTACAACGCTACGCCACCGGATCTGCAACATTCGTACAAGCAGACAGAAGGCGTCTACAACTACAACGTTACGCCACCGGATCTGCAACATTTATACAAGCAGACAGAAGGCGTCCACAACTACAACGCCACGCCACCGGATCTGCAATCTCCGTACAAGCAGACAGAAGGCGTCTACAAATATTTTAAAGTACCCCTATACGTGCACTATAAATTGTATACACATAGGTACACTAAAAGGGGTGAAATATATTCTCAACCTGCATGGGCCCCGGCAAGCGTATTATTGGTACACACGTGACGTCTAGGGATGCTGCGCGGGTTGACAAGTGAATTCAGGTTCGAAACCGATCCTTCTGTACGGGTCAATAGGAGTCGACAGGGTTCGAACTATTAAGCAAATATAAGGTTGTGGCGACCGGTATATTTGCTTTAAAACATTCATATTAGGCCTTCAAGGCCTATAACAATGAGAATTCACTATCAAATGGCATAAAGCCTACGAAACCCGATCCTCTGTCGACAGCCCGATAGAGTTGACAAGGTTCAATCCATAAAGGGAATGACCCCACAACACCCCGATGATGGCCGTGTTGAATGCAGATCTCAACCGGAGGGGTTTCCCTAAATATTTTTCAAATATCTCCAAAATATCCAAAATCTATTTCAAATATTTCATAACTCCACCCAAATACCCACGAAAATCCTTAAATTCCAGAAAACTCCACAAAAAATCCTCAAAATCCCAAAAAAACCCAAAAAACATTTAAATTTGAAATCATCCATCCGTGAATTTAAGTGCAGGATGGTGAAATTTCTATTTTAAATGTCAAAACCTTCAAATTTCCCAAATCTTCAAACCCATTGCTGCTACTATATGCCAGAAACACGTATTCTATACGTATCTGATTGACGACTAGCCTTAATCGAAAGTTCTCTCTCGTGATCGGGAGATGTAATTAACTTAGGGGCTTGCGCCTATAGGAAACCAGAACTCAGATCATAAAGTCCTCACAAAATGAGGGCGAAATCTTTGGGTAGTGTCTTATCTACAAACCCATCTGCCTTCCAAAATTTACCTCGGAACTTAATTCGTTAAAACTCCCTCGCCGAATAAGAAAAGCGAGTGGAGGCCGGGGCCGAATTTTCGGAGCCCACAGATTTCTGGCGACTCCACTGGGGTTTGGTTTCTCTTTCCATCTTTGGCTAGTCGTCTCAGTGCTATAGTAGCAGCTATATCAAATCGTACTCAAGATTTTGAGTATTTCAAAATGATCGTTTAATGATTCAAAACTCTGAATTTTATAAAATGATCATCCAACAAAATTTATTTGGCATTCCGCAGAGTTTTAAATTTATTTTTATTGTTTGCTTATGCTAATGATTTTTGTCCATTTGTGTTTTTGTGTTCTGTGCAAGTCTCTGCATTTTGAAAGTGCGGGGTGATGTATCAGATTCTGATTACTAACCCTTGCCTTTCATTTATGCAGATGGATCTACAGAACACCCCGATGACTTTCCAGCTGGGACAAGGAGCCAGGATCCAACTGGCTAATGCTATTATTGAAACTGGAAATGCCGGAGCTACCATCCAGTTTGGTAGCGTTGACTTCCCGGCGATTGCTGCAAGGAATGCCGCCATTCCTGTGAATGGTAGGAATGTTGAGAAGTCTGCTAGAAGACTCAACGCTACTGAAGCTGTCACCCGTCGTGTGCATCTGCCAGCACAACGACCTGTTGCTGAAAATACTCGTGATAGAGTTTCTGTATTCGAGAGGCTATCACAGCCTGAGGCCCTTACCGCCAGAAGAATTGTGAATGGTGAAAGAGTCTCTGTGGTGACTACAAACACCACACCTCTGCCGACCAGGTTATCTGCACCTGGGAAATACAATGCTGAGGCCTCCTCATCTGGAGGAAGGCCTACAAGGAGGCAGAGAAGGAAGATGAACGCTGAGCTCCGAGCTCAGCATCAACAACTCCCAGTCCACCCATCAAATCTGCCGGCCCAAGTGTCTGAAGCCAATGTTCCTACCCGGAACAAGTTTTCTGATTTAAAATGGGTGAAAAGGAATAGCTCAACTGGTGAGCTAAAGAAGTCTTTCTGGGAGCAACGACAGGAGGTCCCAGCTCCTCCAAAGAGAAAAGAACCTGAAACTCTCTCAGCCCGGGTCTATCGGGTCCTGAAGACTGTAAAGGAGAAAGGTCTGAAAAAGAAAAAGTTCCAACAACCCTTAGAGATTGAGACTAGACGAAACCCGCCAAGGGAGCGTCTATCCTTTGCTGCAGAAGAAAGAGAAAGAAAATATACCCCACGCGGTGAACATCGGGGTGTGACACCTGAACCTTATGTTCAGGGATCCACCGCTGAAAGGTCCCGGTGGAAAAGAAAACAAGTCTGGAGGCCAAAGCCTCGAAGAAATGAGAAAGAAAGAAGAGAAAGAGGAACTGATCTGGGCGTGACATCTGGTGAGGCTTCCCGGAGATCCGCCCCCATCTACGAACAACGTCAGAAGTGGGCCCCAAAAAAGGACCCATAATGACATTCCTCCAGACGGTAGACACCTTGGAGAATCCTCCAGGGGATCCCGTCGCCCTCCATCTCCTCCAAAAGAAGAGACTAACTTCGATCGCAGCCCACTGATCGAAGAAGTCCCCGTGCCTAATCAAGAACCGGAAATCCAATGGCGTCGTCGCTCGGAGATCCGACTACAGGAAGAAAAAATAGATGATCAAAATATGGAGGGAGAAGAATTCCTTGAAGGAGAAGAAAATATTGAAGAAAACATTGATGAATTTATGGAGCAAAATTTAGAAGAAAATATTGATGAATTTCTAGAGGAAAATCTAGAAAAAGAAATCAAAGAAATAAATAATACTCTGGACATTGAAGTTGTCTATATGGTGAGACACACCAATGTTAATGAGGAAACCTATTATGATGAGGGTGAAGATGAAGACGATCAAAAACCCCCGATTAGGCGAGTTTATCACCGTCGTCGTGAAGCTGGGTCCACCACTGGCAGAGGTGGTCACTCCCAAGCAGAAGAAGAAGGAGAAGAAGCCGAGGAGAATCCCTTCGCTGATGAGAATGTCACGCTTGCAGACATGCAAAGACATATGAGGCGACAAATGAGGGCCAAAGATAGAGAAATCTCTCAGTTAAATGAGAAGATGACTGAGATGATGACTCAAATGGGGGCAATGATGCAGATGATGCAGAGAACTGTTGCTGTTGGCGCTATGCCCAATCCTCCCGCTGATCCTCCAAATTTTCAGATGCCTCAAGTCTCGGGAGTACGAGGTATTCCTGAAGGTGGTCACGAGGCTCATAATGTCATCCGTCAGCCCACTCCATTGAATGTTGCAAGTACTTCTGAACCTGTGACTGCTGCACAGTTGGAAGGAATAATAACAGAAAAGATCAGGGCTATCATAGCCGTTGATCAAGCAGAAAAATTAGTGGGCAAAGGTCGTCCGTATTCTGCTGAATACGACCAAGTACCGTACCCCAAAGGGTATTCTGTACCAAAGTTCAACACTTTCAACGGTAATAACAATCCCAGACAGCACCTGGCACAATTTAAAGCCACCTGTGGGAATACAGGAGGAAATGACGCCCTACTCTTCCGACAATTTATGGTATGCTGAACTGCCGAATGATTCTGTGAAAACCTTCGCAGAATTGGAAAATATGTTCGTGAAGAGGTTCGCTAGTGCAACTGAGAAGATAACGATCACTGACCTCGCTCTGGATAAAAGAAAAAAAGAAGAATCAATGACCAAATACATCACTCGCTGGAGAAATTTGAGCATGAAATGTGAGCAGCAGTTAGAGGAGGAACATGCCGTACAGTTGTTAATGGGCAACATTGATGACAAGATGCAACCCTTCCTGTGCATGGCTACAATCAATACATTTCAAAACTTGCTCGATAGAGTGGCTAAGTTCGAGAAACTGAATTTGTCCAGATCAGAAAATCACTCTGATAAGCCTAAGAAGGCTAAGGCCCCAGGTGCTAGAAGGGGTGAAGCCGACTCTACATTCTTCTCCAGAGCTGATAGAGAAAAGGAGGTTATTTACAATGTAGACAAGGGCAAGCAGCCGATGCAATATCAAGAAAAGCCCAAACAGGCCTACAACCCCAATCCTCAACCGAAGCTGATATTAGGGGGAAATGATAAGCCACGGACTTATCAAACTGGAGGCCAGAGACAGGCAATAGGAACTGGTGATAGAATGTTCCAATCCCTCAAAGATAAAATGAATAAAGAATATTCATTCAAGAGGGAGAGTGTCGCCAAATTATTTCGACAAGTGTTAAAATCGGGTTTAGAACTGCCTGAATGCAAGAGACCCGAAGAGTCGAAGCACACTGGTGACCCAAATTATTACCCATATCATCGTGTACTCAGCCATCCTATTGAAGATTGCTACATCTTTAAGGATTGGCTTGAAAGAAAATATCAAAAAGGGGAACTCACTTTGTCCGACAATGTGTTGTCTCACCCTAGAAAAGAATCAACTCGGATGGTCACGTCCTCTTCCGTACCCCTAGTTGAAGAAAGAAGAAATGAAAAGAAGCCAATTCAAGAAGAAAAGTGGGAGACTGCGGTTTTCAAGAAGACTGTGAAAATGTTGAAGCAACTTGAAGGAGTTTCGTGTGTAAAGTGGAAGTCTCCTATTGAGCCAATGATAGATTTGAAGGCACTGCCAGTGGTACGACCTTCTACTTCTAAGCAGTTTTC
Organism: Dendrobium officinale; assembly: GCA_019514585.1. Taxonomy (NCBI): domain Eukaryota; kingdom Viridiplantae; phylum Streptophyta; class Magnoliopsida; order Asparagales; family Orchidaceae; genus Dendrobium; species Dendrobium officinale. Next base: position 5,595,293 of record CM033700.1, read on the forward strand.
CAACCAAGTTGGTCCTTCAAAGACTGGAAAGAGAAGTCATCCAAGAAGAAAACCAAGCTGAAAAAGCCTAAGGAGAAAAAGACTGCAACTCAGAGGGTTATTGATAGTTTGGATGAGTACTACCAGACTGTGAGGCAACCTATCAAGCTCGCTGACTTCATGTCGGAGCTTAAGATAGATGAAGCTGAAGAAGATGAGGAAGATTCTCTTCCAACAGAAATATGTCGCGTCATCTCAGTGGCGCCGAGTACCTCGATAAAAGAAGAATACACAGAAATATCATCTGAATCATGTATGATGGTTTTGCCAATGGATTACAGTTCGGAGGAGAATTTGTATTTTCCAGAGGGAGATGAATCAGACCCTAACATAGCATCTCGGATGGGACATGTAAACCTGGGTGGTGATTCTGAATCAACAAATGAGTCCCTAGACGCAACGATGGCTGACTCTGAAGAAAATGTGCAGTTAAATACTCTGAACCGGAGGAGATTGCTCAAGTGCAGTTAAGAAGCGGAAAGATACTACCGCCTCCACCGAAGAAAGGGGTCTCCAACAAAGACAAGGAGAAAGAGATAGTTATCAACGATGATATTATTCTTGAAGATCCTGAGAAAAAGAAGACTTCAGCCAATGGGATAGATTATAATATCTTATCCCATCTGAGAAAAATCTCAGCACAGCTCAGCATATACGACGCCCTGATAATGTCAAAAGATCTTCGGGAGACTCTGATTCATGCTCTCAAAGACCCCGAAAGATACGAGGCGTATTTTGCTGAACGTAGTTTGACTGAGGTTCTGCAAGCTCGAAATGAGCCATTCATTACTTTCTCCGAAGAGGATATGATGCTTGGAACTGCAGACCATAATCGTCCTCTGTATGTTACTGCAGAGAGTGATAAGCTGATCATCAGTCGGATCCTGATCGATCCTGGATCCTCCATAAATCTGATAAGCTTGAAAGCGCTGAGATCCCTCTGCCTTGATGTGGAACACCTCGGGCCAGATAAGTTGATGGTGCATGGTTTTAATGAAAAAGGGCAGAAGACCCTCGGATCATTTATGCTCCCTCTTGTATTTGGAGAGCTCCATACAGAAGCTAAATTTCATGTGATTGACGCGGATACTTCATTTAAGGCGCTACTAGGTCGTCCCTGGTTGCATGAATATGGTATTGTCCCGTCAACACTACACCAATGTATGAAATATCTCAAAGATGGAGAAGAATTCAGGATCTCTGGCGACATTCAGCCATTCACAGTTCATGAAGCAACAGTCTACGAAGATGCACGGTACTTCATGCCAAAGAAGCAAAAGTCTTCGAGCTCTCTCGAGGCTAGAGCATCAAATTCAAAGGCTGCAAAGCGATCTGAACGAGAAGGTGAAAAAAAGCAGGTGGGGAGAAAGAAGGCAGTGCCGACTCTTCCCAAAGCGCCGACCATTTCAAAAGAAAAGAAGCATGTACCTCATCTTGGAAGTGACACAGATGAAGATGAGGTTACTCATACTAAATCTCGGAAAGTATGCCAGTCCACGGATGAATAGAGTAGGCATGTTGAATTTTCAAATGATGATTATGACTACGATTCTATTTATATGAACACAGTGCAGAATGTGTTCTCCAGAAGAATAGACAGTCTATCAATCTCAGATAGCGTACTTGTAGTCACGCGTATTCCCTTACAACATTTCAAAGAAATTATTTCGCGCGAGGTGCATAAAGTTGAAGAACTCGCCACTCTCTATCTGCCTCCCCGTAAAAATGGGACTGTGCCAAAGAATGTGTTATATTCCACGGGAGTTCGCGAGGAGGAGAATCATGACTGGGATTGCATGCTCCTTGACTCCGAGGAATTATTTCCTACGAGGCTACCTAGATTCAATACCAAAAATATTCAGAGAATGCTACGAAAGCAAGTCAATATTCCTACTACCAAACGACAACTTCGTACAAGTTTGGGCCTCTGGTATGGTAGGAGTCCGCGTCCGTTACGGCAGAAGGATACAGACGTATATAAAGATATTGGATTCATCAAAAGAAAATTTCTACGGAAAGAGATTTGTCGCGCCATCACATGCGTGGAAATTGAATCCGAAGATGGTGATGCTGAAGAGACATATGAGGCTGATGGTTATGATGAACAGCCCGTAGAAGCTGAGCCTGCACCAGAAGAGCTTGAAGATGGTGGACAGGCAGCCACTATGGATGAACTAAAAGAAGTCAACTTGGGGACTGAGGAGGATCCTCGCCCAACTTTCATTAGTTCTCTCCTACCTGAAGAACAAATAGAAGAGATAAAAGAACTTCTCTGTGAATTCAGGGACTGCTTTGCCTGGACATACGCTGAGATGCCTGGCTTATCCCCTGACGTAGCAGTTCATAGATTAGCAATCAAACCGGATGTAGCACCCGTCAAACAAACTCCTAGAAAAATAAGATTGGAGATTGAAGAACAGGTGATTGCTGAAACAAAAAAGCTTATTGATGCAGGCTTCATCCGAGAAGAAAAATATGCTGATTGAATTGCCAATATTGTCCCTGTAAAGAAGAAGAACGGGCAAATTCGTGTCTGTATTGACTTTATGGACCTCAACAAGGCGTGCCCAAAAGATGATTTTCCACTTCCTGTATCCGAACTCCTGGTGGACAATACGTCCAACTACGACATGTTCTCCTTCATAGATGGATCGTCGGGATACAATCAAATCAAAATGGCGCACGAAGATGAAAAACATAGTCGGGATACAATCAATACATCGTTCAGAACGCCCATCGAGATTTTTTGTTACACAGTCATGCCCTTTGGCCTGAAGAACACTGGTGCCACCTACCAACGGGCAATGACTTACATATTTGATGATTTGATACATCAGAAGGTCGAGTGCTATGTAGATGACCTTGTTGTCAAAAGTCTTGGCCGAAATGATCATTTAAATGATCTCAGAATTGTATTTGAGAGAATTAGAAAGTTTGATCTGAAGATGAATCATCTCAAATGTGCTTTTGGGGTCTCTTCCGGCAAATTCCTAGGGTATGTTGTTCGTCATCGAGGAATAGAGATCGATCCCAACAAAATTAAGGCAATCACGGAGATGCCACCACCAAGGAACCTTTGATAGCTTCGCTCACTGCAAGGACAACTGGCTTTCATTTGGAGATTCATATCAAATCTATCGGGTAGGTGCCAGCCGTTTTCAAAATTAATGAAGAAAGATGTCCGTTTCAAATGGGATGCAGAATGTCAGGAGGCGTTTGATAGCATCAAGAGATATCTGCTGAATCCGCCCATTCTAGCAGCGCCAATCCCGGGGAAGCCTCTTATACTGTATACAGCTGCACTAGAAGAGCCCCTCGGAGCACTATTGGCCCAGAATAATGAAGAAGAAAAAGAAAATGCGCTCTACTATATCAGTCGAAGGTTGATTGGAGCAGAAAGCCGTTATTCCCCAATTGAAAAACATTGTCTGGCGCTGATTTTTGCAGTTCAGAAACTCCGCCATTATATGTTATCCCACAAAATCACACTGATATCAAAGATCGATCCGCTGAAGTTCTTGATGACAAGACCAGCGTTGACAGGTCGCCTAACCAGGTGGGCAGTATTGTTATTACAGTTTGAAATCATATACATGCCACAGAAGGCGGTGAAAGGACAGGCCTTAGCAGATTTTCTTACTGCACACCCAATCCCGGCAGATTCTCCACTAAACGACGATTTGCCTGACGAACAAGTCATGCAAGTTGAAGAGAATGAAAAGCTACCATTTTGGGAAATGTACTTTGACGGGGCATCATCGATTAGACCTGTCCGACCTCCAAATATTGCAAGAGCCCGAGCCGGTATCGGTCTTGTTCTTATACCACCTGAAGGAGGCATAATGAGGTTCTCATTCAGTCTAACTGAACCTCGGACCAACAACAAAGCTGAGTACGAAGCTCTAATAATAGGGCTGGAGATTGTAATTGACGTCAAAATTCAAAATCTTCAAATTTTCGGCGACTCTCAACTTGTGATAAATCAAGTCTTAGGCGTCTACAAGATTTCCAAGGTTGAGTTGGCTCATTACCACCGGCGAACCATTGAGCTCCTGAAGCAGGTGCCGAATGTTAAAATAGTTCAAATTCCTCGAGGACAGAATGCCAAAGCAGACTGTTTGGCCAATTGGCCAAGGAAATGGCAAATTCCAATGAGGAGAAGCCTATATTCATCGGAGTTTACAACCGTAGGGTCTTGGAACCCGCTCTATTACAATTCCCGAGGGTAGAAGAAGTATCAAATTCAAGTCAGCAGGATGAAACTCCAGTTGACCCTAAACTTCTCCATCAAATCATTATGGAAAATTATCCGGAAGGATATCATACGGCCAAGAGACGTAAAGTTAGTCAAGCTTCAGAATCGTGGTGGCATTGTTTAGATATTGAAGTCGAAAATGATTGGAGACAGCCATTCATTGACTACTTCAAGGAAAATAAACTCCCGACAGAAAAGTCTATGGCCACACAAATTCGAAAAAGGGCGTTGCGATACGCATTTGTCAATGATACGTTATACAGACGAGCTTTTGATCAAATGTGGCTAAGGTGCCTGGGGACCAAGGAAGCTGATAAAGTGGTGACAGAAGTCCACGAAGGACTTTGCGGAGCACATCAGTCAGATCCTAAGATGGCTGCTAAAATCAAAAGAATGGATTATTATTGGCCGACAATGGTCAGAGATTGTATTGACCACGCAAAGAGGTGTCACGAATGTCAAATTCACGGTGATGTTATACATCAGCCTCCAAATCCACTACACCCAACAATAGCATCCTGGCCATTTGAATGCTGGGGTACTGATATTATCGGACCAATAGATCCACCGTCATCAGCAGGACATCGATTTATTTTGGCAGCAACAGACTACTTTTCAAAGTGGGCAGAAGCGGCACCATTCAGGGAAGTCACATCCGAGCATGTGATCAACTTTTTCACCCACAATGTTATCTACAGATTTGGTGTGCCACGCCGCATAATCTCAGACAATGGTACTGTTTTCAAAAGTACAAAAATTTATAAATTTGTTGATCGATATAAAATCGATTGGCGATATTCATCCATATACAATCCAAGAGCAAATGGATTGGCAGAGGCCTTCAACAAGACGTTGGTGAAATTGTTGAAAAAGATCCTCACCAAGAATAAAAGGGAGTGGCATACGAAGATGGCAGAAGCTCTATGGGCCTATCGTACGACCTACAAAACACCAACGAAGGCCACTCCTTATTCATTGGTGTTCGGTGTTGAAGCCGTATTACCATTGGAGATCGAGCTACCGTCACTCCGGGTAGCAATTCAGAATGATCTTACTCAAGAGCAAAACGCCCGTCTTAGAATGGAAGAGCTCGACGCACTTGATGAACTCAGGTTACAACCCCAACAGAACCTAGAAATCTACCGAGGAAGAATGACAAAGTCCTTTGATCGAATGGTGCGTCCTCGATCATTTCAGGAAGGGGAATTGGTCCTTGTGCTGAGAAGACCAATCATCCCACACCGAAAAATCGGTGGCAAGTTTGTATCCAATTGGGAAGGCCCCTTCGTCATCGAGAAAGTGTATCAAGGAGGAGCATATCAGTTGATCGATCTGAACGATCAGAGGCCTATGCCGCCAATCAATGGTCGACACCTAAAGAGATATCACGCATAAAAATTTCATATCTGATGTATTTTGTGATAATCAAAATTTTATATGCATATTTATTAATGCATGTTTGCTCATATTTTGAAATTCTTTTGTATAGCAAGAATGCATTTCAAAATCCCCCATCAGACTGGGGGCATTTTAAATATTTATTTGGGTCGACATCGCGCTGCGTGCCGAGATCACCAAATAAATATTTAAAATCTCAAAGATACAAAGCCTATCCAAAATGTCCCTACGTGACAGAGGGCATTTTAAATATTCATTTGGGTTGACATCGTGCCCGAGATCCCCAAATGAATATTTAAAATCTTATATTCAAAATCTATTTCATTCTGAAATGTCCCTGCGAGACAGGGAGCATTTTAAATATTTATTCGGGCCGACATCGCGCTGCATGCCGAGATCCCCGAATAAATATTTAAAATTATCAGTCTAGATATTCTTTTGTGCTAAAGAATACAGATATTTGTTTTCCAAAGTCTATGCAGGTGATCTTTCAAAAGTTAGAGACACCTTCTCCAACGAACCAAGACTCAAAGGTCAAGAAAGAGACTTTTGTGGCTACACACTCCTACAAAATTGAGCCGGAAAAGCTTGAAGTCTTTCGACAGCCTGAAGCTTAAGGTTCGAATGGGTGTAAAAGGTCGGATCCAACACGCCCAAATATGGCCGGATCGCTGGCAGCTCCGTCTACTCAACAAGCCATAAGAAAGGCCGTAGTAGCGGAACCCCCACTTCGTCAACCCGTCAGTAGGGACTGTAGGAAGCACGAAGGCAGATTTGACTCGACCAGTTCAAGTGATCGTAGTCTACAAAATTCTCCTAAATGACTGGAGAATAAAAGTTCCAGTGGAAGGATGAGTCTCGAACAACCACTGAATGTTCGTAGGCTCCAAAATCTACAACCACAAAGGATGACTCCAAATCTATCAACTTCGGCAAAATCAGTATTGGGGAGCGCAATTCCCATAGCTCAAGTCTGAAGTCTGAATGGGTGTAAGAGGTCGGATCCAACAAGCCCAAATATGGCCGGATCGCTGGCAGCTCCATCTACTCAACAAGCCATAAGAAAGGCCGCAGTAGAGGAACCCCCATCTCAGCAACCAGAGGACAAAGAGCTATCAAATTCTAGCTCTCCCGATCTGATGAACTCAAGTGATTCAGATTAAAGTCTTCTAAAATGGTTAAGGATCAAGATACTATCTACGTTCGGTACTATCAACTGAATCTAGAACCTGCAAATCCTTCAACAAATCCGTAAAGCACAAAGCGAGGATCGAAGGAATCTTTCTTCAATAAGTCCGTCAAAGCACAAAGCAAAGGACCGAAGAAATTATCTCAAAGTTCGTGAAAAGCCTAAGGCTGAACTAAGTGGATTATGTCATCAACAAGTCCGCTATGCACAAAGCTCTAGACCGATGACTTTTCGCCACTGACCTAAAATAAACCTAGAAGGTTTAGGTCGCCGGCATCAACTCCTTCAACAAGCCCGCCAAAGCTAGAAGCATAGGGCCGAAGGTACAAAAATCATCTGACAAGTCAACAAAAAAAAAATCAATCAGGCAATTATCCATCAATGTCCGCGGCACAAAACACAGGACCAAAGAAATCAACATCTCAACTATTTATTGATACATCCAAGAGATCTATGGAGAAAAGAGAATTAGTGTGACATCCAAATAAAATTTTGGAGATCCACTAAAAGAAAATTCTAGTGTGACATCCAAGCAAATTTTGGAGATCCGCTAAATGAAAATCCCTTGTGTGACATCTAGAGTAAATATTTAGAGATCCACAGGGTCAATCAACATACAACAAACGTGATTCGCTCCAGACGCGTACCACATTTGTTGGGGGGCATTTGTTGACCTCTAAGTATTAATCCAGCAGGAAAAAAAAAAAGAAATCAAATCAAATACCAGTAAAACCGCTGGATCCACGAATTCCTCCGCAAATCCAGTCGTTCGGCGCCGTCTGCGTCGTATCCCGAAAATTAGGCGTAAATCTTGCTCAAATTCTGCGATCCGTAGCTCCGCTCGCATCGTTAAATACCGTACCCTCAGCTGCTTCTGCTCTCCACGCTCGACTCCACTCGCAGAAACCCCTGCTCCCGATACCCCCCGCAAACCACACGACTCTTCCTCCCCAAGTCTCCGACCTAACCTCCCGATCTCTCTCAACTCCAAGCCGAGCTCTTCCTTCTCGCCCAGTTGCTCCCGACCTTCTCCCACATCCGGCCGAACTCCATCTCCCCGACGCCGAAGCCATCTTTGCCCTGTCTCGGTTCCTTCAAGCCCGAGAGAGAGAGAGAGAGAGAGAGAGAGAGAGAGAGAGAGAGAGAGAGAGAGAGAGAGAAAGAGAGGAGAGAGGAAGAGAACCCTTACCTTGCACTCCGCCTCCTCCCTTGCCGTTCAACTCAGCTCCTTCGACGACTTCCTCCTGTCGAACCGGAAGGAAATACGGGAGGTAGCCGGCTGTGAAGGTAAATTCTCCCTTTCACGCGTGGCTTTGGCCAAATCCCGTAAGCCATAGGAGGGGAGGGAGTTTTACCTTTATTTATTATTATTTAATTATATATATATATATATATATATAATTAATCAAAAATAATATTAATTATAATTAATTTAATTTAATTATAATTAATTATCCTAATGTTAATTAATTATTATTAATTATATTTAAATATACTTAATTAGTTATATTTAATTACTTTAATTATAATTAATTAATGAATAATTATAATCATTTATAATTAATTTAATTTAATTATGAATGATTATTTTATTGTAATTGATTAATTAATAATTATTTATAATTAAATATAATTAGATTAATTATATATTAAATATTTTTGATCATAATTAAATAATAATAGTTATAATTAATTCTGATTAAATTTAATTGTAATTAATTTAATATATATATATATATATAATGCTTCTCTCCTTCGATCCTCACGCCGCCGTCGTCGACCCCGCAGGTATAACTTCTAAACCCTAAAACTCCGAGAACCCGTTTCAACACAGGCGACGAGACAAAACGACCACCTATACACGCTTTTCTTAGCGTGGTAGGAGGACGTGCGTCACGACGCTTGCGACGAAGCGGGTAATCACCCAAATTCTTTCTTCGAAGTTCGTATCGCCTTGGAAACCCCGCCTATACACGCTTTTCTTAGCGTGGTGGGAAGGGATCCCGGTGCGATGAGCACGACGAAGCGGGGATACCCATAAGTACCCGCTTGCGGGGAAATACCTGTTTTTCTTGCAAAATATTTTCAAAAAAAAAAAAGAGAAAAGCTTTCTTGCAAAAAATATTTTTAAAACACCCATACACGCTTTTCTTAGCGTGGTGGGGGATCAAAGATTACACGGCCGCGGTGTCCTTGAAAGAGGACATCTACCATACACGCTTTTCTTAGCGTGGTGGGATAGGCCCAGTTTTCCGTAGTTTTCCCCTAAACGGGGGAGACTCCGGAAGGATGCCGAAATTTCGGGTGAAATGTTGCTACACTCGGACCTTTTTTTGGAGACATTGGACAATCAAGGACTTGGGACTTTGCTCAGAACTCAAATCAAAAGAACTAAATATACTTGAACTCAAATAAATGTGAAGTCATAAGACTTGAATTTGATTGAACTCAAGAGGCTACAAAGACTTGACTTGAACCATTTGAACAAGGACTTACACTTGTACTCGAGCAAGAGCAAAGAACTATGAACAAGAACTTGATTTGAACATTAAGCCGACAAGGCTTGAACTTGAAAATGAAGCAAGGGACTGAAACTTGATTTGAGCTTTAATTGAACTTGAACTCACATTTGATTTGAAAATCAAATAATGTGAGCAAAGAATTTGAACCTCACTTAACTTAAATGAATCATAAAATGAATGATTTGAACACAAGCAAAGGTGTTGAAGACTCATTTTGAAACTCAAACTGATTGAGACCTCAGTGGATATGACTTGGACCATTTGAATTCAAAATTCAAATGATCAAAAGACTCAAATGAGCAAGTTTTGGAAATGAACAAGGCTACTTGGGTTTGGACTCGAATGTGCCTAGAACTTGAATGAACCTAAGCATAATTCCTTAAGTTTGAGATCAACTTTGACATTGGTTTGAACATGATTGAAACAAATGAGCAAGGAAGGACTTCAAAATGTTAAAGAATTTTTAGGAAATGTCATTCAATCCCTATTCAAACAAATAAAATTGCTTGCACTCTGACATGGAACTCTTTGGACAACATCATCAAATGATCGTAAGTGGAAGTGGAAGTGCATCTTCAAATTAACAAATATCAAAGTCATTATACACGATCAACCTAAAGTGAGCGTATAAGATGCTAGAGATTGAATGAAGAAATGTAGCATGTCTATAAATGATCAAAGAGGTTCATGGAAGGGACAACAATCATATTATTAATACCAGCCATCATATGAAACATATGCATGTCATCTACACATTTGGAAGGAATATCCATCAGATGTAATTCACCTACAGGTATAAATCAAGGAACCTGTAATATAGTGGCCCTTCTATGGTCAGTGCAAGTTAGCATGCAAGCTGTGATCTACTCCAAAGGGGGTTAAAAGATTCGTAATGCTAATCTGACTCAAACAATAGAATCGTAAGTTTGGTGAATATAAAGAAATGTAATAATGCTTATGCCATCTACAAGTGAATACCGGCTCTATACAATCAATACTATTTGATTAAAAATGGATACACCAGTTTTCCCACAACATAGTCTGATAAAGGAATTCCCCGCTAATTCCTATACGAGTTCTAGAAAGAGAACCAAAATAAATTATTATGGAATGAGTGAATTTCAATTCAACCAAATGCTTGAACTTTAACTTGGACAAGATTATCGAGGCTTGTAAGCCTCTTGATGAATAATGGTCGCGCATCTAACATACCTTCTACATACAAGTACTGAAGTACTACGACAAATTCAAGCTTCTATGAGCTATCGTAGAAGACCAACTGTGTGCCCATTGCAACATTCACTAGCAAAAGTGCTAAAAAGGGATTCAACAAACGTAGGCATCTACAACCAAGGCAGGAGATTAGTTAGTGCACTATGACCCACATACAAAAATCAACAAATAGTGCACGACAGTCTACCTGTACAAAGCAGCGAACAACTCCATTCAAAAGCTGCTACACCACGCCACCGGATCTGCAACATTCGTACAAGCAGACAGAAGGCGTCTACAACTACAACGCTACGCCACCGGATCTGCAACATTCGTACAAGCAGACAGAAGGCGTCTACAACTACAACGCTACGCCACCGGATCTGCAACATTTATACAAGCAGACAGAAGGCGTCCACAACTACAACGCCACGCCACCGGATCTGCAACATTCGTACAAGCAGACAGAAGGCGTCTACAACTACAACGCTACGCCACCGGATCTGCAACATTCGTACAAGCAGACAGAAGGCGTCTACAACTACAACGCTACGCCACCGGATCTGCAACATTTATACAAGCAGACAGAAGGCGTCCACAACTACAACGCCACGCCACCGGATCTGCAATCTCCGTACAAGCAGACATAAGGCGTCTACAAATATTTTAAAGTACCCCTATACGTGCACTATAAATTGTATACACATAGGTACACTAAAAGGGATGAAATATATTCTCAACCTGCATGGGCCCCAGCAAGCGTGTTATTGGTACACACGTGACGTCTAGGGATGCTGCGCGGGTTGACAAGTGAATTCAGGTTCGAAACCGATCCTTCTGTACGGGTCAATAGGAGTCGACAGGGTTCGAACTATTAAGCAAATATAAGGTTGTGGCGACCGGTATATTTGCTTTAAAACATTCATATTAGGCCTTCAAGGCCTATAACAATGAGAATTTACTATCAAAGGGCATAAAGCCTACGAAACCCGATCCTCTGTCGACAGCCCGATAGAGTTGACAAGGTTCAATCCATAAAGGGAATGACCCCACAACACCCCGATGATGGCCGTGTTTAATGCAGATCTCAACCGGAGGGGTTTCCCTAAATATTTTTCAAATATCTCCAAAATATCCAAAATCTATTTCAAATATTTCATAACTCCACCCAAATACCCACGAAAATCCTAAAATTCCAGAAAACTCCACAAAAAATCCTCAAAATCCCAAAAAAACCCAAAAAACATTTAAATTTGAAATCATCCATCCGTACTTAAAGCAAAATCCATCCGCCCTCCGCAACAGTTTGTCGGGGAGGACAAATTTAAATAAACTCTAGCTCACAAAGAGCCAAATGCCTAGTCGAAAATATCACTAGGATCCATTCTCAAATAATTCTCTTGCCAGTAAGGACGTGGTACGTGTCCTCTAACCGGTAGTTTCGCCGCCAAATGGCACTGCAGGTAAACGGTTATGACCCGGGGCCCTCTGAACCGAGTGGTTTTGCCGCCAAATGGCACCACAGATAGCGGTTATGGCCAGAGCCAATACGCTCCTTAATGGCGTTAAATCCTTGAGATATGAATCAATAAGATATAATTGATAGGGCACAAAGCTCTCTGCAAGCTAAGGTGGATTCATATTTGTCCCCTTAGACAAACATTCAACCCCGGCCTACAAGGTCCCCTTGGACGAAGCAACCCATGGCTGCCGACAAGGATCCTTCTGTCAGGTTGGGTCGACTACCTCCTCTGACTAAGTAGACCAGGGACCACGATGGCCCCGGGATGACGGAACCATGGGATCTTGATCGGGTCCATCATCCATTCCCCCACCATCAGCTTTAAGTGCAGGATGGTGAAATTTCTATTTTAAATGTCAAAACCTTCAAATTTCCAAAATCTTCAAACCCATTGCTGCTACTATATGCCAGAAACACGTATTCTATACGTATCTGATTGACGACTAGCCTTAATCGAAAGTTCTCTCTCGTGATCGGGAGAGGTAATTAACTATAGGGGCTTGCGCCTATAGGAAACCAGAACTCAGATCATAAAGTCCTCACAAAATGAGGGCGAAATCTCTGGGTAGTGTCTTATCTACAAACCCATCTGCATTCCAAAATTTACCTCAGAACTTAATTCGTTAAAACTCCCTCGCCGAATAAGAAAAGCGAGTGGAGGCCGGGGCCGAATTTTCGGAGCCCACAAAAATCCAATTGTATCTTGTTATTTTCTTTCGTATTCCTCGCAATAAAAAGTTTGTGGTGTCTTCTTCCTAATTTTTTCATTATAGTTCGCTGATTTGGTTGAAAGAGCACATATTTCCTATCAAATTGGTATCAGAGCAATTTCCTAGGCAAAAATATAGTTCCTTTTCCTTGATTTCTATTGCATTTCCTGTCCGATCGTACTATTTTTTGCTTATTGAAGACCAGAACCGTTGTTTTTTTTTGCTGTTTTATTTGTTTGGAACCAAGATTCGAGTACTCATGGCAAGAAAAAAGGTAGAAGTGTTGGAGGGAGAGATTGAAAAATTGAAATATGAAATTTCAAATCTCCGAACTCAAGCTTCATATTTCAAAAGTCAAATTTTAGCCATCCATGAGAAGATCGATGGGAAATTTTTTATCCTGGAGGAGATATTGAAGAAGTTGCTCTAGAGCCAAATAAAAACGACGTTGTTAAAGGTGAGGGAGGCCGCTAATAGTCAAAGAAGTGGGAAAAATCCTAATCCGAATAGGCGAAGGGAAGCTCTGGGGGCGGAGATTGTAGAGGGAGAAGAAAGAATGCTTCCCCTAGAGCATATTCCTAGGGATGAGTTTGGTACAGGGCATGGGGAGAGGCATGAAGGGGTTGAGCATGAGCGGAAGGGTGATGAATTTGAAAGGAGAAGGGATGGATTTGAAAGAAGGGGTGTTGAATTTGAAAGGAGAATGACAAAATTTGAAAGACAGGGGGCTTGTTTATGATTGAAGGGGCAATGAATTTAATAGAAGAGGGGTTGAGCATGGTTGAAGGATGCTGAATCTGAAGGGAGAAGGTGGGCTTGTAATGAAATGTTTGGGTATGAGCAGAGAAGGGATGATTGACATAATTGGGAGAAGTCACCCCCTTGGGGAATGGAAAATTTTGGAGGAAATAGAGGTAACAAAGGAGATCTAAGGGTGAGGAAGTTAAAGATGCTTATGTTTACGAATGCAAATTGGTGAATCTACGAGGAGGAAAGATACTTTACCGTCAATAGGTTGATGGAGGAGGGGAGACAGACAACAATCAGGATGTACTTGGAGGGGAAAACTTTGGCATAATACCATTGGAGGGATACGAGGCGACTCATACGAACTTAGAGGGAGTTTAAGAAATGCTTGTTGAAACATTTTTGAATCGGTAGGGGAGGGGACTTCTATGAGCAGCTTTTTGCTTTGATGCAATAGGGGACAATAGTGGAATACCATGAGCAGTTTAATCACCAGGCCAGCTGACTAGACCGGCTTCCAGAGACTATACTGGAGGGGAACTTTATAAAAGGGCTCAAACCAGAGATTCAAGAGTCAGTTAGAGTTATGAGTCATCGTGATTTGGGAGAGGCTATGGAGCTAGCCCAGTTAGTAGAGGATCAGAGGCACCACTGGAGAGAGAGAGGCTGGAGGCAGCAGCTCAGAAGGATCATACAAGATGACCACCACCTTTTTGGCATCAAAGGAGCTAACACTGCGTACTCATAAGAGACCCCGAGAGAGAAAATTATAGGAAGACCAGGGGAAAACTTCAAGAAACTCATAAAGAATGAGGTACATGAGAATAGGGCGAAGGGGGTTGTGTTTTAAATTTGAGGAGATCTATACACCAGGGCACAGGTGTAAAGATCAAACTCTTCAGATTCTCACTATTTGTGATGACGAGGAAGTTGAGGAATGAGCCATTTTTCTACCTTGCAGACAATGAGAGTCTTTGGGAGGGGGGTATTGTTAGACGTCCGTGAGGCCGAACAGGTTCCCGCTTGTGAGGCAGAATAGCTTTCACCTACTTAAATGGTGTGGGGCCCATCAATCCAGCACATTTAAGGCTAGCAATTAAGAAAAAATTGAAGAGGATATTAGGAGGGCTGTTTTGACAATAACTATATTTTGTATGCTTTAAATATATTATTTATCCTAGGATTAGGTTTTATCTGGTGTTTTTTTTAAATTGGAGAGTTCTTAGGTTTTGTTTGGGCTCTAGCCACCGGCTAGAGATTGAAAGAGCCGGATCATCCTCTCCAATTGAGGATCCAACTATATCTTATTATTGTCATTCATATTCCTTACAATATAAAGTTTGTGGTGTGTGTTCTTCCTAATTTTTTCATTATGATTAGCTAATTTGGTTGAAAGAGCACCTACTTTCTATTACTATTCTTGTCATGCAATAAGTCTCCTTTGATCTTACTCAGCTCATTATCCTGCTGGCTCTAAGGCTTCAAGGCCTCCCAATACACCATCATGGGAACAAATAGAGCCATAACCTGTGGGTCTTCATCACATCTAGAGAGAGAATATGTAGCTTTATTTTTCAGCCAAGGCATGTACTGAATTTCGAAGTCATAACCCAATAACTTGGAAAGCTAGGATTGATGCTCCTCTGTCACCATCCACAACTCTAACAGAAACTTCAAACTCATGTGGTTGGCCCTAACAATGAAGTGTCACCCAAACAGGCAAGGTTAACACTTATGTATTGCCAACACTAAAGCCATCAGCTCCCACTCATACATTGATTTCAGTCTAACCCTAGCGGTCAACACCTGATTGAAATATGCTATGGATCTCTAACTCTGCATGAGAACTGCACCTAACCCATAGCCTGATGCATATGTCTCCACTACAAACGGCCGGATGAAATCATGTGTTGCTAACATAGGAACATTCGTCATGGCTTTCAACTGCTCAAATGCTTGGGTGGCTGCCACCACTTTTAAACTATCATTCTTTAGTTGCTCTATCAACAACCGTGCTATAGAACTGTATCCCCTCACAAACTTTTTGTAGTACCCTATGAGTTCCAAAAAAACCCTCAACTTCTTTAGGGTTTTAGGGAAGGGCTACTATAGCCTCTACCTTGTAAAGATCTGCAGACTCTTGATTTAGACACCACATGTCTCAAATACTCCGTCATTTATTGTGCAAAGAAACACTTCTTCAAATTGGCATATAGCTAATGCTCCTTCAATGTCACTAACATGACCCTCAAATGCTGCACATGCTCTTCCTCAGACTAGCTATACCTCAAAATGTCATAAAGAAAATCAATACAAACTTGCGGAGGTAGGGCTGCAATACCTTATTCATAAGCAACTGAAAAGTAGCTGGAGCATTGATAAGCCCAAAAGGCATCACTAAGAACTCGTACTAACCTTTATGAGTCTTGAAAGCAATCTTGTGGATGTTCACAGGCCACATTATGATCTGATGGTATAGCAATTTCAGATCAATTTTAAAGAATATCACTGCTCCATATAACTCATCTAGCAACTCATCAATAATTAGTATAGGAAATTTATCCAACATTATTTCTTTATTCAGAGCATGATAATCTACACAAAATCTCTAACTATCGACCTTATTCTTCACTGGCAACACAGGACTGGAGAAGGGACTAACACCGGAATGAATGATCTGGGGTCCTCCAACATCTCCTTAATTAGTTTCTCAATTTCATCCTTATGAACCTGTCAATACCAGCAGGATCGAACACTGATAGGGGATACCCCTTCCTTTAGGAAGATGGCATGCTCATGCTCCTTGGGAGAGTTAGGCCTGAGGGCAACTAGAACATCTTACTGAATTGTTGCATAAGTGGTTGGACTATCTCTAGAACCTCCTCTTCTTTCTCCATCCATACCCCTCCCTCGAGGCTTTGGAGTTATACTAAGAATCCCATCCCAGCTCCCTATATTGTCCGCAACATGATCTTAAGAGAAATCCTGATTTTGAACAGACTAGGATCCCCCTAATCCTCACGGACCTCACCTTCCTCCCTCCCACCATGAATTCTATAGTCAATGTCTTCCAATCCACGTTAGTCTCTTTTAGGGTTTGCAACCACTTCATGCCCAAAATTACATTTGTGTTCCCTAACTCCAAGGGAAGGAAATCCTCCCTCACCTGGATGTCTCCTACAATCTCACCATCAGCCCTGGGCATATGCCTCTACTCTTCTCCACCTTCCCTATTCCCATCATCACCCCAAAATAGCCTATGTCGACCAACTTTAGCCCTAACATGTCTATCACTTAGTTGGAGATGAAATTGTGG
This sequence comes from Dendrobium officinale, assembly GCA_019514585.1. NCBI lineage: Eukaryota > Viridiplantae > Streptophyta > Magnoliopsida > Asparagales > Orchidaceae > Dendrobium > Dendrobium officinale. The sequence continues at coordinate 5,612,203 of CM033700.1, forward strand.
TTCGCTCCACTTCCACCATAACTACTACTGGTTCTCCTCCTATCTGTCCACTCACCTTCATGTTGTGATTTGAGATAAACCCACCATTGAGTTCAGGGAGGTCTCCGCCACATCTAGGTGCAAATGCTCCTCCTCCTCAATCGTCTCCTCCTCATAACAAATTCTAAGTACCTGCAATGAACGATCCATGCAGCAGTGGCTCGGTGTAAACTTTTCATCGCAATAGAAACACAGTCTCCTAGCCCACTTCTCTTAAACCTTTGCCTCAGTCAACTGCTTGTAATTTCCCTCGGGCTATACTCCTAATCCCCTATGCTTGGGTACTTCTCTCTAAATGGGCACAAATTGTATCTTTAATGCCAAAAAAGTAGTATTCGTATGGTATGAAGCTCCCAGACTGCTTGCCTTATTGCTTCTCTCAAGTGAGTTTTTGTCCTCCACCAATTGGGCTACTACCTTTATAACCTCCCCCAATCTCAGGGCCCCAATAATTGGTCAAGAACCCTAATCAGTGGCTTGAGCCCCTTCTTGAAATTCCCCTTCAACATTGTCTCAGATAGCCTCTCCAATCGATTAAAAAGGTACTCAAATCTCTCCCAATAATCCATCATTGTCCCTTTCTGAAACAGAGCAAAGAATTGATCTTAGAAGTTTCCTTTCCCGACTGGTTCAAAAATATTCTAATAAACTATCTTTGAACTCCCTCCACGATCGAATTGGATCTCACATGACTCTCTACTGATACTAAGATAAGACCTCCTTCAAGCAAAAAGCTACCGCCATGAGTCTTTCCTCCTCTGTCAACCCATTCACCTCAAACCACCTCTTCATCCGATAGATCCACCCATGAGCATCTTCCCCCTCAAAAACAGGAATCTTCAGTTTTCTCACTCTCAAATCCCCTCAGCCCCAACTTCCTCTTCCACCTTCAGCTCCTCCCATGAGGCAATTATTGTGATCTCTCCATTATTCTCTCCCACCCCTCCTCCTTTCATAAATATCCTCTTCCTCAAAATTAGCCTTTCTCGTTTCTTCCTCCTTATTTCTCCTCATGTCTTATGCTTCACCCATCTCCCTCTTGGTTACGGTTCTAGAGGTGATGTATTTTCCCTGTCGCCCAAGATTTCTACTTCTTGATCATCCCCCATTATGTCGATACTGGGGTTTCCCTCACTTTCTTGGCCATCGCCTGTGCTCTCGCCTCCGATGTTGTCAGTTGAGTGTGAAGCTCTAATATTTTCTTCATTATGTCCTCTAGATTAGAAAACCTTCCTTCCATGGATGAAATCCATTCCTCAACTTCAGATTTGAGTTGGCCAACTTCTCATTCTAGTTTCACTTCCAAATCATCCACTTTCTTCGGCATCATAGGTCCCGAATCGTGTTTGATACCAATTTGATAGGAATCCGATCTCCTCACAGCAAAAACAACAATAACAAAGAGAAAACATGGTAGAAATCAGCAAGCAAGATTTTTATTTCGACAAAACAAACCAAGATACAAGTTGATATACTATTCGAGAGGCAGATTGACTCTTCACAAATCCTAGGCATTGGTAGGAACAACTCCAAAGAAAACTATATCAAAATATAATTCACATAATCAAAATAAAACAATGTAATTAACCCTAATATAAATCTACCTATTTTCCTCCCAAATCTGAATTCAAATCAGACAACTTTCCTTAAATAAACCTTTCCTAATTTCCTCATAATTTTGAATTTAAATCAAGCCTCTTTCCCTAAATAAACATTTCCTAATTCCTCTCAATTTTGATTTTCAATTATAAGTAATTAAAGGTGAATTATTTTCCTTTGAGCCCCCTCTCTTCTTGCCCACTGCCCACCCTAGTGGGGTCCATCGACTCAGCCACCGATCCATCAACATCACAATGGGAAAACAACTTATTTAGACAGCCAAGTATGAAGCTTGCTAAAAATTAGAGAGTGATAATAATATTTTTATTTTTTGACACCATTTGCTGACTAGAATCTGAAACCTCAATCCACCAAAGTGTCATCATTCAAAATGCTCTCAGAATCAAAAAATTGCTGTGAATCATGGTTATCAATGTCTTCAAAAATAGAAGGATCACTATCTATGATATTACTATAGATGATGCAAAGAACATTTCTATAAGGCTAATAGAGGTAGCCACAAGTACTAGGACTGTAAATGAATCAAATCAAGTGAAGTACTGCATTATTCAGGCTCTTTCATTTTTTTTTATCAAATACTTGTTCAAATTTATTTATTAAATTTTTCATTGAGTAGGAGCCAAAATCAAGCTTTAACCAAACCTAACTTACCATCCGTTTGATGCTTAATAATTTAAACATATAACCTAATTTCTATATTTAACTTGTTCAGTGAAGTTTAGAAATTAATAAGAAAGGATTTAAATTTACCTATTTGATTATTTATTTGATATGTTCATTATAGATATACATTTAATGATATAAATAACTTTTAACATTTAAATGTATAACTATAAAAAAATTAATACAATAACACAGAATAAATCATCAACTAAAAAACTATGCCATCATTAAATGAGCATTTTTCATCGTGTTTTTACCAATTTAAACAACAAATGATCATGTTCAAAAACATAAATGAACAAGCTAGTCACTATTCAAACTAATTCATTTATGTGATGAGTTTCTAAATTGTATTCTAACTTTTTAATCATGTAGATAAACTAGCATTATATAAGTGAGTATCAAGTTGCAAAATCTGCGAGAAAAATTCGTGGTTTTTGTTTGTGGGGGGCAATCAAGTTGCACAATTACCTGAAAAGAAATGGTTTAGAAAGAAAATGAATATGTAACACCGGCCATAAAAGTTAATGTTGACTATTAGACTAGATCAATCCAAGACATAATATGAATCATAAAATCTATATGTAATTTAAAGCATAATTATATTCCTCGCATGCTCAATAAGACAATTAGCAAATTCTACCTGATCAACATAACAATTCCAACAGAATGAGATCATGTAAGTTAAAATTGATGCCCTAATAGCGATCAGCATGATTCACAGCACCCATTCTTGACCAACCATGGCATCTACAATCCATATATATATATATATATATAACAACCACTGATAAGAGAATATAGACTACTGAAACTGTGGTGACATGCAAATCAAAACTAAAGTTCATGACACTAAGCAATGTAAATATAATCTTATAACAATTAGTTAGAGAAACAAGATTAAAAAAAAAAAACCACAAAATCATATATGTTTATTTGGAGGAAAGAGAAGAATATATAGGCTAAACACTTGCAGAAACTGAATTGAAATGGGAAAAAGCAAGATTAATGCATTCAATCCTACAATTAAAAAAAATATGATTCCCTACTGATGATATAGTTTACATAGATTTTTTTTTTATTACATACCATTAAATGCTCTATTGGACGCCTACCAGCATACTACTCAAGGTGCCAACCGATGCATATTGTGTATTGTAAGCGGTGTCACCAATAGTCTCCACAAGAACAAGATCCATCCTTAAAATGATGAAATCTTCTTACATCTCTCAAAAATGATCTCTCTCTTTACAATTTTAGAGATGAACTTCGTGGCCTCATGACAGTCATTGCATACTCTAAGGTTTTTAGCTACTCTAATGGTTGAAACCAGCAGGTGTGTTCAGCAAACCAAATGCTATTGCCAATTTCTCACTATGGCCACAGAGAAGAATCTCTTTCTCATCCTCATCAACATTGTGAAGGACACAAGACGTATCTGGCACATAGCCTTCCTTCCTCATTTTTTCCCATAAAGCATCAAGGTGTGCATGGAGTTGTGGACTCTGCGGATGTAATGAGTCCCCAACAGTGAATTGGTGGACTTTGTCACCAACTTCAATCCAGCTGCAACCTGGCTCTTTTCTTACTCCCATCTCCTTCATCCTCTTCCTAACTTCATTTGCCCTGTCCCATAGGCCAGAGGCTGCAAATATGTTAGAAAGTAGGATATAGTGACTTGCCTCATTGGGTTCTAGCTCAAAGAGTTGATTAGCAGATATTTCACCAAGTTTAACATCTCGGTGGATGCAACAAGCACCCAACAAGCTGCTCCACGCTCCTGTTTGGTTTGAGTCAGGTTCCATTGTCTTAATGAGCTGATATGCTTTCTCTAATTGCCCAGAACGACCAAGCATATCCACCACACAAGCATAGTGGTCTGGACTGCGCTCTACCCCATAGTCCACTTTCATCCTATTAAACAGTTCCAAGCCTTCATTGACCAAGCCAGAGTGGCTGCAAGCAGCAAATACTGCAATGAAAGTAACCTCATTAGGCCTAACTTCCCTTCTAGCCACCATATCATGGAAAAGCTTGAGTGCTTCCTCTCCATGTCCATTCATTCCATAAGCCATGATAAGCACATTCCAGGTAATTACATTGCGTTTGGGCATTCTCTCAAACATCCTTCTAGAAAGGGTAAGGCAACCACATTTAGCGTACATGTCAACCAAAGCGCTACCTACTGCAATATCATAGTCTAATCTGTTCCGAACTGCATAGCCATGGATCTCCTTCCCCTTAACTAGTGCTGTGAGAGAGGCACATGATGGAAGAAGAGTCATCAGAGTTATGTTATTGGGTTTTTCATAGTCAAGCCCTACATAATTGCTACGTTCATCTTCTGCTTCTTTACATTCTGCAGTTCTCTTTCCTGTTCTTTGCATTTCTGACAGAAGTTGAAATGCTTCTGTGAGTTGGTCAGCGACAATACAGCCTGAGATCATAGTGTTCCAAGCAACTACATCTCTAGCCCCCATACAGCTAAATATCTTCCATGAAACCTCCATCTTTCCAACCCTTGCGTACATATCCATAAGAGCATTCTGCACATACTTGTCAGAACCTAAACCCTTCTTCACAACATAACCATGAATGCTTTCCTTAGAGCTAAATGCCTTGGAACGGACACAAGAAGGAAGGACACTTGCTAAAGTGGTAGCATTTGGACACAACCCTGCAGCCTCTTCCATCACAATAAAAAGCTCTAGGGCCTCTTCATCAAATGCATTCTGTGAATATCCAGAGATCATTGCATTCCAAAGCCCCAATCTAGGTTCTGAAACTCCGTCAAAAACAAGACGGGCCTTCACAATCTCTCCAAAGTTGCAATACATGTCCACCAATGCACTTGCAACAAATGAATTCTCACATAAGCCATTATTTCTGACAGAGAAAGCATGAATTTCCTTCCCAAAATCCAACAAGTCAGTCTGGGTACAAACTGGGAGAATGCTTGACAGTGTAACACCATCTGGTTTAATCCCGCCAACAATCATTCGATGCAGAACATCCATTGCCTCCATATATCGTTCATTCTGCGCTAGGGAACTGATCATCGTATTCCAGGTCACAATATCACGATTGTCAAACCTATCAAACAGAGCAACAGAATCCACTATACTTCCTAACTTAGCATACAGAGTTATCAAAGAATTATATGCGTATGTCTTTCCATCAGAGTATAATCCCACCCTAAGCCCATGGCCGTGCAGCTCCTTAGCAAGCCTTCTTCCATCGCGCTTCCCAACGCTCGTACAAGCCTGCGAGACACTAACAAGTGTAAACGAGCTCTCATCAAAACCATGCTCCTGCATAATCCTAAAGCCCTCTAACGCCATCTCCCACTCCTCAAACATGCACAGTGCGGAGATTATAGAATTCCACGAGACTTGATCTGGCTCAGAAATTCGATCGAACACCTTGAGGGCGTTGCAGATGTCGCCGCACTTGGCATACATTGTGACGAGTGAGTTGGGGACGGCGGCTGGGGATGATATATGGCCGGATTTGATGGAGGCAGCATGGAGCTGGCAGCCTAACGCGAGGTCATGGAGGCCAGCGGCAGATTTCACGGCGGCCGGGAAGGCGAAATGGTCCGGGAGGGCGCCGCCGGCGGCGGTCATGTCGACGTAGGTGCGGAGAGCGGAGTGGAAGCAGTTGTTGCGGGAGTGAGAGCGAAGGGTTTCGACCCATGATGAGGACGGCGATGCGGGCTCGTCGGCGTCGGCAGTGAATGGTAGAGGTGCTTTTTGGAATTTGTTAGGTTGACGGGGTTGTGGGGGTAAAAGTAGGTGGTGAAGGGTAGGGGAAGAAGGTACGATTTGGAGAACCAACATCGCTCGTTGGTTTTGCCTTCGCGGGGTTTCTGCGGATAAATGTTGTGCATAATTATTTTTTCAAAGAGCTAATTATTTCGACACCTAAATTAAATAAAAATTTTGATTTAAGTTTATATTATCAATATTTTTTTTATTTCTAAAATTAATGCTCAAATAGTTAAAATGAATTAATTGATTTCTGTATTCATTTGTTATATAATTAAATCATTTAAAATTTAATAAATTATTGAGGATGAAAAATGATAATTATATTTTTCTCTTTGAGATATGCATTTATTACTATTATTAAAAAATTTAAGGAGTTATTTTTTGAAGTATGTGAGATTTGGTTATTATAAATGAAAATTAATTAAAAATAACTTCTTAAAATACTTTGAAAAAGAATCTTAATTAAAGCTGCCCTAAAATGTAACCCTCATTTTGCATACCCATCTTGATCGTTCACTTTGTGCTAGCTCATCGCTCGGGTCCAAATAAACTCGATATAATCTTCATCAGCTCTAATTTTGGCTTCGTTTGGGACGGCTTTTTTACTGTTTCTTAAAGCAACTTTCTAGTATAAAAATTTTAATTTTTGTATTAAAAAATTGTTTTAAAAAGCAATAAAAAGACCGTCCCAAACGAAGCCTTAGTTGGATCTATCTTGGTCAGCCAAAATGCCTCACCAAGTTACTCGTGTTGAAGCTTCATTCACATAGCATGGCACGTCACCTATCTGAATGATATAAAGCTTCATCAGGTATTACATAAATTACACTATTTACACATTGATACATCATCAAAAATTAGTTTGATCGGGCACGAATCTCGAGGCAAAAGCTAGTTGGAAACTTCAAAAATTAATTTTGGGAGCACCCGAACTCCAAGTTCAGCGATCTTATAGTCAAACTGAGTGTCTCGGAAATACGAACCCGACAACACCAAGATCAACCCAATCCGAGCCCAAATGAGTCCAAATCAAGGGCTCAAAGTGTTGTCGGAAGGTTCAAACCGCAATTTGAGTTACCAAATGGTCTCCAATTTTTACAAGCTTATACTCGAATCGAACGGCTCGACGAGACGAATCCAACGAGCCCAAGATCGCTGAATTCCAACATCTCTAAGACCTTCAAATGTCCAACGAACGGTGCACGGTCGTAGGATTCAAAATCAACCGTCCATTCAACCACTCCCAACTAACCCTTGATCCTCCACCTATTTACGGGCTATGCCATTCCCAAAATCTATAAATAGAGCCCCCTCTTATCTTGAAAGAGGACCCCCCCTGAGCTTAAGGAAAGAAGAGAGAGATCGGAGATCGCTCTTACTTCTTAGCCTCCTCGACCACCGTCGGAGTTTCGCCGGACCACCGCCTAATGCCGTCACTCCGTCGGACCACCACCTGACGCCCTGTGCTCCACCGGACCACCGCCTAACACCGTCACTCCGCCGGACCACCACCTGACGCCCTGTGCTCCACCGGACCACCGCTTAACGCCGTCACTCCGCCGGACCACCACCTGACGCCCTGTGCTCCACCGGACCACCGCTTAACGCCGTCATTCAGTCGAACAACCACCTGACGCCCTGTGCTCCATCGAACCACCGTTTAACGCCGTCACTCAGCCGAACCACCATCTGACGGCCCGTGCTCCACCGGACCACCGCCTAACACCGTCACTCAGCCGAACCACCACCTGACGCCTTGTGCTCCACCGGACCACCGCCTAACGCCGTCACTTCGCCGGATCACCATCTGATGCCCTGTGCTCCATCAGATCATCACCTAATGCCATCACTCCGCCAGATCATCACCTGACGCTCTACACTCTGCCAGTCTTTCACTTGAAACTCTCATCTTTGCCAGGCCATCATTGAAGATTCTCACATTTGCCAGACCTTCATCTAAGGCCCGAAGTTTCTGCCTTATCATCATCTAAGGCCTGAAGTCCTGCCAGACCATTACTCGACACTCGGACTTCAATTGTACAATTGTTACTTGTAATCTGATCGTCCTTAGAGACGAATCAGCCCATTCTAACCAACTCAAGTTCTAGTGAAATCTTTTCAACTGGGCTAGGCCCCGTGGTTTTTCCCCTTTCAAGGGTTTTCCACGTAAAAAATCTTGTGTTCTCTGTGTGTGAACTGGATATCCGTATAACGCTAAGATGAAAAATTAAAACTCTATCGCCGCGTATATATAGTCCGCAACACACATATATGATAAAAAACTAGTACTTTGATTTGAGTTCCATCATCTTCCAAGAAATATCATATTGCAAATATCAACATATCAAAATCTCTACCTAAATTGCTAAGAATTATTCATGTTTATTGAATGCTTCCTTTGTTATGGAACACTCCCACTCTTTCTAATGTTGAATGTTTTTTTCTGAACTTTATGATTCGTCCAGGAATTTTTGTGGCGGTAAAGAAATATAAAGTTTAACGAATTAGCTTTGTACGAAGATCCAACACAATTAGATAAAAAGTGAGGGTGTAATATTTATAAGAGAAGCTAAAATTTTTACGTGGAAAACCCTGAAAAGGGGAAAAATGACAGGGTCTTTATCTAGTTTGGATGAATCCACTAGTATTTGCATCATATAGAGTGCATTGTATGATGAGACTTGAAAGAATCACTATTGATACATCTATTTGGTTGGTAGAACGTAATCGGCGGGCGACGGAGGTCGAAAAGAATGTAGTTTGGTGACAGTGGTCGGAGGGACTGTAGTTGGTGGATGATAATGATCAGAAAAGACCATAGTCAAGCGACAAAGGTCGAAAGGACCGCAATCTAGCTATAGAGGTCGTAAGGACCATAGTCGGCGGGCGATAGTGACCAGAAAGATTGTTGTCTAACGACTGATGTCAAAAGGACCATAGTCGGTAGGCAACAATAGTCAAAAGACTGTTTCCTGGTGAAGGAGATTAGAAGGACCGTAGTTGGCTGGCGACGGAGGTCAGAAGTTCGGTTATAGGAGGAAGTTCGACATTGGGTAGAAGTCTGACAAAAGTCCAATGACGGGCAGAAGTCCGACGACGGGCAGAAATTTAGCATTGGGTAGAAGTCAGACGAAAGTCCGGCGATGAGAAGAAGTTCGACGACGATAATAAGTTAAGAATCAGGTAGAAATCTAACGACGGGCGGAACTTCAGCGTCTAGTAGAAGTCCAACAAAAGTCAGCGGCTGGACAGAACTTCTGTGCCTGAGCAGAACTCCGATGTCAGTTGGCGCCTGAGCAAAACTCAGGCATAAGTTGGAAATCAGGCAAAACTTTGGTGTCAGTTTGAGCCTCCTTTTGTTCCCCCCCCCTAGTGGTCTATTTATAGTTTTTTGAGAGTAGCATGATCAATAAATATGAGGAAGATCAAGGCTAAAGTGAGAGTGGTTTGGATGGACGGCCGATGTTGAATCCCTTGATTGTGGGTCATTTATTGGACATTTGAATCTCTTAATGATATCATAATTCGCTGATCTTGGGCTCGTTGGATTCGTCTCGTCGAGTTGCTCGATTTGATTATAAGCAAGTCATGTTTGAAAACTATTTGGCAATCCAAATTATGGATTGAACCTTCTGTTGACCTCGTTTTTGTCCTGATTTGTCCTCGAGCGCATTTGATCGAATTGGTCGAGTCTCGTCGGGCTCGATTTAATTCGAATCAGGATTAATTTGGGTTTGGTTTTGTTGATTTGGGTCGAGTCGAGTCAAACTCGAATTAACTCAAATCAAGTCACATTGGGTTTTGATTTGAACTTAATTTCAGTTTATTAAGCCCATCTAAATTTTGATTAAAGCTTGATTGATTTTTCTTGAGCCAATTTGAATCCCATGGTCCGATCAAGAATTTGATCGGACGGCTCCGATCTACCCTCGCTCCCTTGGTGCCCTAATAGAGGCCGAAGCCTCCATCTGACAGAGGACTCTCTCCCCCCGATTCTTGACATTGGCACAAGAGGAGTCTGGCATTCGGCTCTAAACACGCGCCTCCCTCTCTCACTCTCGGTCTTGGCAAGGGAAGAGGCGAAAACCTCCCTCCCGCTCTTCCTCTCTCTTTTGTTCGCACGAAGCCAGGCAAAAAAGCCTGACTCCCCCTACCTCCTGCTCACGGCTCCGTCTCCCCTGGGTTCGAACAAGACCCGAGGCCGAGACTTCTCCCTCCCGGCTCTAGCCGTCAGATCTACCTCCTCCTTTAGCCGACCGAAATCTCCTCTCTCTCTCTCGCGTGGCTGTGCCGAACGGAACCACCCCGTTTGGACGACCTCAAGCCAAGCCGAACCCCGCTGTCTCCGGCTCTCTCGTGCGACTAGCTGGACCGAACTCGATGCTAGCCGCCTCCATCTCTCTGTCTCCCGTTCGCCGCTTCGTCCTCCCCCTCCGACCCGATGCCAGGGCCGATACCTTAAACTTCTGTCGCTCCTCGCATGCTAGAGCCGACGACCTCCTGCTTCGTCCGAACCCGACTCCTCCTCCCGGACCAAGCCCGACGCTCCTGCTCTCTCCGTCTTTTCCCTGTTCGCACAAGGAGGAGGAGCCGAAACTCCTCTCTCGCCGAAGCCTCTTCAACGCCTCTTTCTCTGGACTGAACCCGACAACCTAGGCTTCGCCTCCCTTGTCGTAGCCGGCCAATCCCCTTCAAAACGGCAGGTATACCCTCCTTCTTCTTCTTCTTTACATCTCTTCTTTCCTTTCTTTGGGATATGAGCAATGAGCTTGGTTTCATATTGCCTAAAGTTTTGTTTTCTTTGAGAAAAATATTTTAATCTTGAGTCGGATATTGCTATATGAATGTGCTGAGCATTACATTTTCTATTGTCTAAGCAAAATCATCAAGGTTTCATATTGTGGTTTTTCTTATCAAGAAATGGTATTTGCATTATATTAGCATGCTGTGACATCTATGAGTGCTTACTAAGCATTGTTCTTTACATTAATTTCTATTAGATCAGCTAATGCTTATTTTAGTGGGACGGTAGAGAGAGTGATTTCATGAGATGTGGATGAAGTCTTCTTTGTTGATTTATATTGTTAAAAAAAAGGGGTGTACACAAGATGTTTGAACTAATGCTTGTTAGAATGTGATGTGAGTTTCTCTTCCCTTCGCACTCAACTGAACTTGAAGCTTATAAGGGAGAATGATGATGTTATTAGCATGTCTTGTAGCTCCAAACTGGCATTGAATCATTTGGAATAGACTTTTGGATTGAAACTCTTGCATATCATTTTATTTGTTAAAGAAATTAGCCGTTGCTCGACCCTTCCATGGACCTCATGTAAATATTTCAGTTTCATGCATGACTTATCATTATATATTCATACAGACCCATGTTTATATAAGCAGGCGAAACTTTATCAAATGAGTTCAAAAGAGTATTTTGGTAGAACTTTGTGCTTTATGGTCATAGCATGACATTTACTGTTTGCTTATTTGCAAGTAAATGTGGTCGCTCATTTACTTTCTCTCATAGATTTTGATGGACTCTTGGCTATTAGTATTGGAAGATGATGCTAGGCATGTGTATATTTAACATATGGATGAAAGTCTTGGGTGTTTGGTGATGATTAGTATGTATATTTATATTTTTGCTTCATAAGATTATTTGATCGTTTGGGGTATGTCTCAATGAGATTGGAAATTTTCCTATGTTTTATGGCTCATTTACAAATTTGATTTGATTCTACTTGTTGGTATCATTCTCCTTGAGCTTTGGAAGGAGTTGTGAGCTTTATGTTGGGAAATTTATAAGTCCCTTATTAAAAAAAAAAGGGATTCTTTGATGGCACATAGCATGAACAGTGAAATGCATTTGAATAATTCCAAAATTCGTTTTGTGCAAAAGAAGGCTTTAAAAGTGGTCTTGTGTTGGAAAGTTACTTTGTATTAGAGAGTTTTAAAGTTGGCTTCATCACCATGTTGCTCTATGTCATGAATTTTGTGAGTTTTGGAGAACTGTTTTCAATGCTTATTTTCACAAGTCTAAGATTTCATTGTGATGTTTATGGAGGAATCAAGAGAGATAGCTTGGCGCGTATTTAAAGTTTTACTTGTGACTTTCAAAAATATATTTCCTACGTTTAATTAGTTTCTCCTATGTGATGAGTTCTTAATTTACAATGTCATGTATTTGGCACAAAAGTGAAACTTTGGGTGGCCTATAGCATGAAGATGAAAAAAAAAATTGTTGGAAGAATTTTAAAAAATTTGTTGTATGAGAAAAATGGATTAAAAAAAAAGAGGATATTTTTGTATTGGAAAATTTCAAGGTTTGCTTTGCCATTGGAGGGCTTTATGATGTTGTTACATGTTACAAAATTTCATGAATTTTAGAAAGAAGTTTGCGAGCTATTGATCATTTCATGGTCTCCCATTCGACATAAACATTTAAATAGATTCCTTATGTCCTATGGACTATTCCTTTTGACTTTGTTCTTTATGGATTTCAGCATGGGTGATATTCCTTTAGGCTTATGAAATTTCTGTCATCCTTTGGACTTTATTCATACTCTTTGATTTGAAAGAAGACATTTCTTAGTTATTGGAGAAGGCTTGATGAGTTGCCATGAGACATAAATGCACGATTAATTATAAATCTTTGGCAAAGTATGGTAGATTTGATACAAAAATGAACTTACAAGTTGGCATTAAAAACTTCATGTGGACTCCTAATGACATATAATGGAGTCAGGGAACTCGTTGGGAAGCAACCATATGCTTTATAGATTCAAAGTGATGGTATTCATGTTGTTGAAAACATACTTAGCCGCAAAGAGTTGGTAGACTTTGGGATACCTTTGTGCTCATTTTAAATCCTGATCACTCTCTTTCTCTGTGAGCTTTACGTGAAAGTTATGTGGGTGATTATGATTAAAAAATCCTTGTACATTTCATCCATTAAAGTCTCGCTCTTATTTGCACATTTAAAGTTGAGTGACTATGCAAGTGGCTTTCTTTTGAGCTTTTGGAGAGTGAATTGACATCAAACTTTCTTCTTGATAATTATGTTTTCATAGAACCTTTTGAGCTCTAACATTAAACGGAATCGTTCGTCACGTGATTTTTTGAGAAGTATAACTTTATTCCTCACTTCTTAAATGTGCACTGCTTAACTATCATGATCATGGTAAATTTAAGAGTTAGTTTTGGCATGCGCTTCATGTAGTGTGATATATTGCTGGCTTTATGATGTTATTAGTATGAGCATTTCGTTGGTTCTCTTTTCTATATGTAAACGTGGGTGCTTTCTTACTAAGTGGGTTATATGAACCATGAAAGTTTCCTTGTGTAGATTATTGATGAATTTGTCTAATGTGAAAGTTTTACGGATTTCTTATGTTGGAAAAGACTTTGATTTGTTTATGTTAAAATGATTGATGATTGGTTTTAGATTCGTTTTGTATTAGAAAGTTTTAATGAGTTTTGTGAATGTTTTACGACGGAGGAGTTTTATGAAATTTTCTTATTAGAAAATTTTAATTGTTTTACCCCACTCCAAATGCGATAAAAGGCACTTGATTATTTGTTGTTTTGTAAGGTTTTGGGTGGTATTTTATTTAAAAGTTTTCATAGGGTGTTTGGAGGCTTCTAGTTTGGTGACTTGCTTAGTATAGTAAAAATCCCTTAGGAGGCCTTTTTTGGAACGAGATAGTGATTAGTGTGTGATTGTCTTCCTATTGATTCGTGTTAGTCTCTAAAGGATGGATTTTGGAATTTGAAGCTTTAGATAACTTTGTGTTGGGAGGCGGGTAGTGTCATCTAGGGCAAGATACTCTTTACTCGAGCTAGCTTTCTTTAGTGTTAACTCCTAAAATATAGAATTTTTGGATGAATCTAAAACAAAAGAGATTCTTATTTTAAATTTAGTCCTAGAAGTTTGTTCCCTTTTAGTTATTTTGGGCTTTGTTTAGAGTGTAGTTAAGTTTGTTTGAGTTGAGTCTTATATCAAGTGCTTTGTTTGGATTATGGGGACAGCAAAGGGCATTGAAAGTGCCTTCCTCCTTATTCGTATTATATCGAATTAGGGAGGAGGCTATTTTAGAGACATGCTTGACTTCGGAGAGGCACGTCCAATAACAAAATGCCCACATTCCTTTATTGCTTTGTCTTTCATTTCTTCATCTCTTTTCGGTATGCTGTAGTTTTTGTTCTTCTTGCATTTCTACTACTCTCCCACTTATTGTCTTATTTCACTTGTAGATCACTAAACCTATCGATACATGTATGAATGTCTAGAAGGGTTAGAAAAACATCTCCTTTCGTTTCCTATAACATTAGTGACAACTAAGGACAAGAATTAAGGACCGAGTCTTAGATAACCTAGACTTAAGATGCATGCTCCCTATAGGATAGAAACATCAAAATATAGAAAACTTAGTGACACATTTTCCTAGTTTTAGTGTTCCTTAACTCACATGTACATGTTCTATAAATACAATTATTAAATTTCCTGTTAGCTGTATTTAATTTTCTGTTAGTTATACTTTTGTTATTTACCTGCATTTCTTTTCTGAATGGCATCTACGCTCATATATCTCTTTCTCTTTTGTCTTATTTTGCGAGGTACACCGGGTCTTACACGATCAAGAATCAATGGACAATTTGCTTGCTTGGAATTATTAAGTGGCTGCGCCACGCTCAGGTATGATTTTTGCAACCTAAACTCCTAATTATATATCGAAACTGTTACACATCACACATATTTTGTTGATAGGTATTCTAGCATGTTTAGGTAGCCAGCCTTAGGTTAGTTCACTGACGAAGCTTTGACCCTATAGGTCAAAACTTGCCCCCTTCTGTGAGCCCTAGAGACCATTAGGGTCATTTAGGCCTGTAGAGTAGGCCACCTATTATGCCGGTTGGCATCGTTGTTTTCCCACACGAAGTGGGCATCGTGGTTTTTCTGTTAGGATTTTGGCCTTCTGGTTTTGGGTACGATACCCTCCCTTTTTTTTTCTTTTTTTCTGTGAGCCTTAGAGACCATTAAGGTCATTTAGGCCTGTAGAGTAGGCCACCTACTTATGCCATTGGGCATCGTTGTTTTCCCACACGAAGTGGGCATGACTATGATGATTTTCTATGCGGGTACCTTGCTTGGAGGGTACCCTTAGGGAGTATTTATTTATTTTTTCTGTACTCTGGATGTCATGCATGCATTTGTTTTTACACACCTTACTTCACGCTACACTTCACTTACATACATGCATTACACCAATAGACCTAGGGATATTTTGTAACCATTTCATGCATCATACATGGCGCTAGGTGCATTCTTTTGCATATTGTAAGAGTCCCTGATTGAAATTTTTTTTAAACTATAAACTCTTGATTTTCTAGGAATAGAGCCTTCCTATCTTGTATACATATAGGGCGATTGATTGTGTTTAGGATGTTAGCTGGCAGCTCACTCCAGGCAAGCATAAGCCCAGGTTGTACACCCCTCAGTGTGTCTCCTTTCATCCGTGTTTTGAGTCTATCTTTTCTCTTAGGATAGTAGTCCTATCTTTGATCTTCTAAACTCAAAATTTTAATCATATCTTTATCCATTCAGAAATGTCTAATCATCACTAAGGGTAAATAGAAGAGACTATTTGGAATAGAACTTAGGAACTTTATCTGTGCACCAAATCAAGAAGTGAATAATCCAACATCCTTAATCGAGAGTTTTCTTAGATCGAGGTCTAAGATGTAATTAACTATGGGGGCTTGCGCCCGTAGAAAACCGATCCCCACAATCAAATAAACTCCATTCAAGCTGATGTATCGAATGGGGGAAATCTCGTGAACTTTTGGGTTATATATATTATTATCCATCGAGGTTGGTAGGTGAAAGCCGCTATCCTCCATGGCTAATCGTATCTATAACTCCATCTGCTCTTCCATCGGCTTGCTTGTGTCGATTGTAAAGGCCTACGACCATTTTGTCCTACGAGATAGTGCGATCGTACTCTTTACATTCGAATCCCACGAGCAGAATCCTTTCGGAGACCCACAGATTTCTGGCGACCACGGTGGGATAGGTTTCTCTCTCCATCTTTGGATATTGTATTATTAACTTCTGTAGGTAATCCTAATTTGGTGCCTAGTTTGAGTTCCAATTTTCTATTCCACTCTCTTCTCTTTATCCTTAGTGAGAGTTAGACATTTTTAATGTATAAAAATTTAATTAAACTTTTGAGTTTATTAGATCTGTGTTTTTTTAGTTCTCAAATTCAAATCCAGATCAATCTATTTTAAGTCAATCTCATTCAAATCAAAATTTCCATATCTACCAATTCCTAGTTTGAATTCTTTTAAACTTAATCTTGTTTCATATCATTTCAAATGAATGTCCATTTCCTATTTTTGATTGCATAATTCACATACTTGGCATGAACTCTAGTCTCCATCTCTTTTTGCTGAGCTCTTTTAGACTAGATCCTGGTTCATATCAGTTCAAATAGAAATTTAATTGCTATTTTCAATGGAATGGTCCTTAAATTTAACATATATGTAAATTTTTCAAAAGAAATCTTAATTTGGGAAAGTTTGAGAGTCTAAAATTTGATACAAACTTTTGAGGGAATTTTCTTTAGAGGGTACATAATTTATTTTTCTTAATGAAAAACTTACCTCTATTTTATTTAAAATATTAAGTAAGAGTTGGTTGACTCCTTTAAACACTTAAAGAAAATTTCTTATGATGATCCATAAAAAGAGCATATTCTCTCCCCTCCTATCCCTTGTGTGGGATGACCTGATTTTTGAACTCAAAATCTTTGACAAATTGAAATTAAATTTAGAAATGAAAATTTTCTCTTTTAGCTTGCAAAATTTTCTATCTTATAGGTATCCTTTGCATATATATGAATTTATTTCATATTTTTCTCAATCAGGTGGTTCATTTTATATCATGGGATCGAGTTTATTTTTGTGAATTTTTTCTTCCTTACATAAGAGAGTGAGTTTTCTTCTCTTTATGTTTGGAGAGATAATTCTACAACTGAGAAAATCTTCTTTTAAAGATTTAGAAAGGAAGCCATTTAAAAAAAAAAGAAAGGCGCAATGTTCGCCAAAATATGAAAGATGTGACAAAGTGGGTATCAAAATGAAAAGATGCGCAAAGTGCGCCAAAAAAAAAAAAAGAGGCGCAATGTTCGCCAAAGTTATTTTAAATGGGCCACAAAGTGGACCCAAAATGAATAAGTAAATGGCTCTCCTTTCTTGAAAATATCTGAATCTCAGAAAACTCTATGTGTCCTTTGATGTTCTTGATACTTGAGTTTGAAAATGATGACTTCGGATTTCATAATTATGCAATTGATATTCTATTAGATATGAAAATATTTTCATGCAAGAAGATTGAGAAAATTCAATTTCTCCTTCTAATTTCTATCTTTTTGAATTAGATTTTAATTCAAAAAAAAAAATTCATAAGGGAGAGAGCCCAGTTTAGCTTGTAGGGAGCTTAAACTGGGTTAGCAAAATTTAAATCCCTAACCTTCTTGGGTTTAGATGGAGTCAACCCACTCTTTACTAAGTTTTCAAATTTGGTTCAATTTGTTATTTTGATTGATCCAAAGTAATCAAGAGGTAAATCTTTCGTTTTGGTAAAATAGTATTCTTACTCTTTGATAAAATTTCCCCTCTTTGAAAAATTATGTGAATCAAACTTATCTCAAATTAATTGGTGAGTGTTTAGCATTTTTTTTTAGTGGCTCCACTATCAAGTATGTTTAAACACTTATCTTGTTCTCTTGAAAATTCATGCATGAAAATTTTTGGACCCCCCAACATTTGATTATAAATCATTCTTAAGGACTGATATGATATTCCTTTGATTGCACTCTCATTTTCTTTTGGAATCTTGGTTGTTTTGAGCTATTATTGCCTTGCTTAGAAACAACTGTTTGGGCGTGCATTATTCATATTGATATCTTTATGCCGCCATCACTTGTTTGGGAGCCACTATCTCATGCAGGTTGTTGAGTTTGTTCACTTATTTGGGAGTCACTCTCCCATTCAAGTTGTTTGTTTTTGTTCACTTGCTTGGGAGCCACTATCCTATGCATGTTGTTAGTTTTGTTCACCTGCTTGGGAGCCACTGTCCCATTCAGGTTGTTGTTTCTTTGCTTTCTTGTTTGGGAGCCATTCTCCCATTCAAGTTGTTTGTTTTGTTCACTTGTTTGGGAGCCACTTTTCCATTCAAGTTATTGGTTTTGGTCACCTGCTCGGGAGCCACTATCCCATCCAGGTTGTTATTTTGCTCACTTGTTTGGGAATCACTATCCCATTCAAGTTGTAGCCTTTGTTCACTTGCTCGGGAGCCACTCTCCCATTCAAGTTGTTGTTTCTGTTCACTTGATTGGGAGCCACTATCCCATTCAAGTTGTTGGTGCTTCACTTGTTTTGGAAGTCACTCTTCCATTCAAGTTTTGTTTTCATTTCTCAGTTGGGTTCATCCCCTTGGATCTTTCTACATGTGATTATTCTGTCATGTTCTTCCTCATATTGATATCTTGATGACTTTATCTTGATTTATATAAGACTATACATTTTCATTGCTTGTCATTCCTCTTCTACGCACAGACCCGTAGGAGAGATTTTCTATTTGATGTTTCTGGTGGATTTCTTTGTTCAAGAGATCCCTTTTGCCACTTCACTTCTTTTTCACTCTTTGTTTTGCCGTTTCGAATATGGTCAGGCAAATATTGAGTCATCTTCATTCACCATTTTGAATATGGTCAGGTGGATGTTGGATCTTTTTTCCTCTCTTTTGCCCTGCTGTTGCGAATGTGGTCAGGCAGGAATTAGACCCCTTTGGGAAGCTCTTTATTCGCTGTTGCGAATATGGTCAGGTGGATATTGAGCTGTTCTCATTCGCCGTTGTGAATATAGTCAGGCGAATGTTAAACCCCCTTTCTCTTTCCCCCTTTGTCTCGCTGTTTCAATCTGGTCAAGCGAACATTGGGTTGTCCTCATTCACTGTTTCAATCTGGTCAGGTGAATGTTGGACTTTGTCTTTTGTCCCACCGTTGCGATTTTGGTCAGGTGGATATTAGACTTTCGGGAGGGCTCATCATTCGCTGTTGCGAATATGGTCAGGTAGATTTTGAGCCATTCTCATTCGCTGTTGCGATCTGGTCAGGCGAATGTGAACTCCCCTTTCTGGTTGAGAGAGACCGACAGAGTCCCTAGGAGGCATTCCTCACTACCTTGTCCTCTTCTTATCACCTCGGCATATGCGTCGAGTGATTGTTGAGTGTACTTTCCTCTTTTGTCCCACCATTGCGATTTTGGTCAGGTGGACATTAGACTTCCGGGAGGGCTCATTATTCGTTGTTGCGAATATGGTCAGGTGGATTTTGAGCCATTCTCATTTGCTGTTGCGATCTGGTCAGGCGAATGTGAACTCCCTTTTCTGGTTGAGAGAGCTCGATAGAGTCCCTGGGAGGCATTCCTCACTACACTTTCCTCTTTTGTCTCACCGTTGCGATTTTGGTCATGTGGACATTAGACTTTTCTTCGACCCTTTGTTTTGCCATTTTGATATGGTCAGGTAATCATTGGGTCATCCTCATCTGCCGTTGCGAATATGATCAGGTGGATGTTGGATCACTTTTTTCTTCTGTTCTGCTGTTTCGATCTGGTCAGGCAGATAGTCGCTTCCTTACTCTACTCTTGTTCACTGTTTCGATCTGGTCAGGTGAACACTGAGTTTTCCCCATTCACTGTTTTGATCTGGTCAGGTGAATGTGGGATGTTTCTCTTTTTCCTTCTGTTCTGCTGTTTTGATCTGGTCAGGCAGACAGTCGCTTCCTTACTCTACTCTTGTTCACTGTTTCGATCTGGTCAGGTGAACACTGAGTTTTCCCCATTCACTGTTTCGATCTGGTCAGATGAATGTGGGATGTTTCTCTTTTTCCTTCTGTTATGCTGTTTCGATCTGGTCAGGCAGACAGTCGTTTCCTTACTCTACTCTTGTTCACTGTTTCGATCTGGTCAGGTGAACACTGAGTTTTCCCCATTCACTGTTTCGATCTGGTCAGGTGAATGTGGGATGTTTCTCTTTTTTCTTCTGTTCTGCTCTTTCGATTTTGTCAGGCAGACAGTCGTTTCCTTACTCTACTCTTGTTCACTGTTTCGATCTGGTCAGGTGAGCACTGAGTTTTTCCCATTCACTGTTTCGATCTGGTCAGGTGAATGTGGGGCGTTTCTTTTTTTCCTTCTTCTCTGCTGTTTCGATTTGGTCAAGCAGACAGTTGATTCTTTTCTTGCTCTTGCTCGTTGTTTCGAATATGGTCAAACGAGCTTTGAGTTTTCTCCGTTCACTATTTCGATCTGGTCAGGTGGATGTGAGACCCCTTTTCCTTTCTCTGTTCTGCTGTTGCGATGTGGTCAGCAGATAGATGATTTCCTTATCTTTGATTATTCTTCGTTACCTCCCTACGATTATTACTCTATGCAATTTGCTCTAATTTTCAAGTGATGGTTGAATTTATTTCTCCTCGCACCACCTTAGACATGTACTATAGGTGATCGTTGAGTCTACTCTAGTTCTTTATGTCACTACTTTGATTCTACTCATGTGAGCATAATATCCATTCCTTCTTATACTCTACTGTTTCAGTGTGATTGAGCAGATAGTTGAACTTCTTTTCTTGGCTCTCTCTCACTTTTCTGACTTAGTAAAGTGAGCATTGAGTCTCCTTCGTTCACCGTTTCGATTTGGTCAGGTGAATATTAGTTTTCTTTCTTTCTTATGTCCCACCATGTTTGCATGATTGAGTGGTTATTATATGAATAAATAATTGTTGTATGACTATATGATCATTTGCATGATTTGATGAATGTTGGATGATTATATGAGCATATAATTGAGTGATTATTGCATGATCGTGTGAATCTTTGCATGATTATATGATTGCTATTGTTTGCTCATCATGTGGCTTGATAATCATTATGTAACTAGATGATTATTGAATGATTATATGAATGTCATACAGTTATGTGTTTATGACTTGATTGTATGTTATTAGATGACCGCATCACTATTGCATGATTAGATAATTGCATTATTGTGTGATCATGATAAAGATTGCTTGATTATCGTGGAAGTGCATAATCATTGCATTGCTATATGATTGTTGGTGCCCATTAACTTATTATTACGTTGTATGGTATGATTGGATGTTTATGATATATATCGCATGGTTGTGTGGCTATTATGTGATAGCATGAGTATGATATGGTTTATCTATTACTATGTGATTAAGTGATTATAGCATTAATGCATGATAATTGCTTGATTATATGATGTTATGTGAATGTATGACTATTGAGTGATTTGATAATGGTTGTACGAATGAATAATCATCCCATTATTATATATTTGGATGAGCATTGTGTGATTGTATGTTCATAACATGGTGGGACACTTGTTGCATGCTTGTTGTATGATTGTATGCTTCTTGATTCTCTTTAGCTAATTGTAGGATTCTTCCTAGCGAGTCTTTCTATTTGATCGTAGGATTGCATTTTCCTAGCGAGTCTTTCTATTTGATCGTAGGATTGCATTTTCCTAGCGAGTCTCTTGGGTTGATCGTAGAATTGCATCTTCTTGGTGAATCTTGTTCGTGGTTGTACCTCCTAGAGATAAGGAGGTCAACGCCAACACGTACGGTTCACCCATTGTTCACCGCACATGTTGGGGTGGAGTTTGTTGACCTCGTTTTTGTCCTGATTTGTCCTCGAGCGCATTTGATCGAATTGGTCGAGTCTCGTCGGGCTCGATTTAATTCGAATCAGGATTAATTTGGGTTTGGTTTTGTTGATTTGGGTCGAGTCGAGTCAAACTCGAATTAACTCAAATCAAGTCACATTGGGTTTTGATTTGAACTTAATTTCAGTTTATTAAGCCCATCTAAATTTTGATTAAAGCTTGATTGATTTTTCTTGAGCCAATTTGAATCCCACGGTCCGATCAAGAATTTGATCGGACGGCTCCGATCTACCCTCGCTCCCTTGGTGCCCTAATAGAGGCCGAAGCCTCCATCTGACAGAGGACTCTCTCCCCCCGATTCTTGACATTGGCACAAGAGGAGTCTGGCATTCGGCTCTAAACACGCGCCTCCCTCTCTCACTCTCGGTCTTGGCAAGGGAAGAGGCGAAAACCTCCCTCCCGCTCTTCCTCTCTCTTTTGTTCGCATGAAGCCAGGCAAAAAAGCCTGACTCCCCCTACCTCCTGCTCACGGCTCCGTTTCCCCTGGGTTCGAACAAGACCCGAGGCCGAGACTTCTCCCTCCCGGCTCTAGCCGTCGGATCTACCTCCTCCTTTAGCCGACCGAAATCTCCTCTCTCTCTCTCGCGTGGCTGTGCCGAACGGAACCACCCCGTTTGGACGACCTCAAGCCAAGCCGAACCCCGCTGTCTCCGGCTCTCTCGTGCGACTAGCTGGACCGAACTCGATGCTAGCCGCCTCCATCTCTCTGTCTCCCGTTCGCCGCTTCGTCCTCCCCCTCCGACCCGACGCCAGGGCCGATACCTTAAACTTCTGTCGCTCCTCGCATGCTAGAGCCGACGACCTCCTGCTTCGTCCGAACCCGACTCCTCCTCCCGGACCAAGCCCGACGCTCCTGCTATCTCCGTCTTTTCCCTGTTCGCACAAGGAGGAGGAGCCGAAACTCCTCTCTCGCCGAAGCCTCTTCAACGCCTCTTTCTCTGGACTGAACCCGACAACCTAGGCTTCGCCTCCCTTGTCGTAGCCGGCCAATCCCCTTCAAAACGGCAGGTATACCTCCTTCTTCTTCTTCTTTACATCTCTTCTTTCCTTTCTTTGGGATATGAGCAATGAGCTTGGTTTCATATTGCCTAAAGTTTTGTTTTCTTTGAGAAAATATTTTAATCTTGAGTCGGATATTGCTATATGAATGTGCTGAGCATTACATTTTCTATTGTCTAAGCAAAATCATCAAGGTTTCATATTGTGGTTTTTCTTATCAAGAAATGGTATTTGCATTATATTAGCATGCTGTGACATCTATGAGTGCTTACTAAGCATTGTTCTTTACATTAATTTCTATTAGATCAGCTAATGCTTATTTTAGTGGGACGGTAGAGAGAGTGATTTCATGAGATGTGGATGAAGTCTTCTTTGTTGATTTATATTGTTAAAAAAAAGGGGTGTACACAAGATGTTTGAACTAATGCTTGTTAGAATGTGATGTGAGTTTCTCTTCCCTTCGCACTCAACTGAACTTGAAGCTTATAAGGGAGAATGATGATGTTATTAGCATGTCTTGTAGCTCCAAACTGGCATTGAATCATTTGGAATAGACTTTTGGATTGAAACTCTTGCATATCATTTTATTTGTTAAAGAAATTAGTCGTTGCTCGACCCTTCCATGGACCTCATGTAAATATTTCAGTTTCATGCATGACTTATCATTATATATTCATACAGACCCATGTTTATATAAGCAGGCGAAACTTTATCAAATGAGTTCAAAAGAGTATTTTGGTAGAACTTTGTGCTTTATGGTCATAGCATGACATTTACTGTTTGCTTATTTGCAAGTAAATGTGGTCGCTCATTTACTTTCTCTCATAGATTTTGATGGACTCTTGGCTATTAGTATTGGAAGATGATGCTAGGCATGTGTATATTTAACATATGGATGAAAGTCTTGGGTGTTTGGTGATGATTAGTATGTATATTTATATTTTTGCTTCATAAGATTATTTGATCGTTTGGTATGTCTCAATGAGATTGGAAATTTTCCTATGTTTTATGGCTCATTTACAAATTTGATTTGATTCTACTTGTTGGTATCATTCTCCTTGAGCTTTGGAAGGAGTTGTGAGCTTTATGTTGGGAAATTTATAAGTCCCTTATTAAAAAAAAAAGGGATTCTTTGATGGCACATAGCATGAACAGTGAAATGCATTTGAATAATTCCAAAATTCGTTTTGTGCAAAAGAAGGCTTTAAAAGTGGTCTTGTGTTGGAAAGTTACTTTGTATTAGAGAGTTTTAAAGTTGGCTTCATCACCATGTTGCTCTATGTCATGAATTTTGTGAGTTTTGGAGAACTGTTTTCAATGCTTATTTTCACAAGTCTAAGATTTCATTGTGATGTTTATGGAAGAATCAAGAGAGATAGCTTGGCGCGTATTTAAAGTTTTACTTGTGACTTTCAAAAATATATTTCCTACGTTTAATTAGTTTCTCCTATGTGATGAGTTCTTAATTTACAATGTCATGTATTTGGCACAAAAGTGAAACTTTGGGTGGCCTATAGCATGAAGATGAAAAAAAAAAAATTGTTGGAAGAATTTTAAAAAAATTTGTTGTATGAGAAAAATGGATTAAAAAAAAAAGAGAGGATATTTTTTTTGTATTGGAAAATTTCAAGGTTTGCTTTGCCATTGGAGGGCTTTATGATGTTGTTACATGTTACAAAATTTCATGAATTTTAGAAAGAAGTTTGCGAGCTATTGATCATTTCATGGTCTCCCATTCGACATAAACATTTAAATAGATTCCTTATGTCCTATGGACTATTCCTTTTGACTTTGTTCTTTATGGATTTCAGCATGGGTGATATTCCTTTAGGCTTATGAAATTTCTGTCATCCTTTGGACTTTATTCATACTCTTTGATTTGAAAGAAGACATTTCTTAGTTATTGGAGAAGGCTTGATGAGTTGCCATGAGACATAAATGCACGATTAATTATAAATCTTTGGCAAAGTATGGTAGATTTGATACAAAAATGAACTTACAAGTTGGCATTAAAAACTTCATGTGGACTCCTAATGACATATAATGGAGTCAGGGAACTCGTTGGGAAGCAACCATATGCTTTATAGATTCAAAGTGATGGTATTCATGTTGTTGAAAACATACTTAGCCGCAAAGAGTTGGTAGACTTTGGGATACCTTTGTGCTCATTTTAAATCCTGATCACTCTCTTTCTCTGTGAGCTTTACGTGAAAGTTATGTGGGTGATTATGATTAAAAAATCCTTGTACATTTCATCCATTAAAGTCTCGCTCTTATTTGCACATTTAAAGTTGAGTGACTATGCAAGTGGCTTTCTTTTGAGCTTTTGGAGAGTGAATTGACATCAAACTTTCTTCTTGATAATTATGTTTTCATAGAACCTTTTGAGCTCTAACATTAAACGGAATCGTTCGTCACGTGATTTTTGAGAAGTATAACTTTATTCCTCACTTCTTAAATGTGCACTGCTTAACTATCATGATCATGGTAAATTTAAGAGTTAGTTTTGGCATGCGCTTCATGTAGTGTGATATATTGCTGGCTTTATGATGTTATTAGTATGAGCATTTCGTTGGTTATCTTTTCTATATGTAAACGTGGGTGCTTTCTTACTAAGTGGGTTATATGAACCATGAAAGTTTCCTTGTGTAGATTATTGATGAATTTGTCTAATGTGAAAGTTTTACGGATTTCTTATGTTGGAAAAGACTTTGATTTGTTTATGTTAAAATGATTGATGATTGATTTTAGATTCGTTTTGTATTAGAAAGTTTTAATGAGTTTTGTGAATGTTTTACGACGGAGGAGTTTTATGAAATTTTCTTATTAGAAAATTTTAATTGTTTTACCCCACTCCAAATGCGATAAAAGGCACTTGATTATTTGTTGTTTTGTAAGGTTTTGGGTGGTATTTTATTTAAAAGTTTTCATAGGGTGTTTGGAGGCTTCTAGTTTGGTGACTTGCTTAGTATAGTAAAAATCCCTTAGGAGGCCTTTTTTGGAACGAGATAGTGATTAGTGTGATTGTCTTCCTATTGATTCGTGTTAGTCTCTAAAGGATGGATTTTGGAATTTGAAGCTTTAGATAACTTTGTGTTGGGAGGCGGGTAGTGTCTTCTGGGGCAAGATACTCTTTACTCGAGCTAGCTTTCTTTAGTGTTAACTCCTAAAATATAGAATTTTTGGATGAATCTAAAACAAAAGAGATTCTTATTTTAAATTTAGTCCTAGAAGTTTGTTCCCTTTTAGTTATTTTGGGCTTTGTTTAGAGTGTAGTTAAGTTTGTTTGAGTTGAGTCTTATATCAAGTGCTTTGTTTGGATTATGGGGACAGCAAAGGGCATTGAAAGTGCCTTCCTCCTTATTCGTATTATATCGAATTAGGGAGGAGGCTATTTTAGAGACATGCTTGACTTCGGAGAGGCACGTCCAATAACAAAATGCCCACATTCCTTTATTGCTTTGTCTTTCATTTCTTCATCTCTTTTCGGTATGCTGTAGTTTTTTGTTCTTCTTGCATTTCTACTACTCTCCCACTTATTGTCTTATTTCACTTGTAGATCACTAAACCTATCGATACATGTATGAATGTCTAGAAGGGTTAGAAAAACATCTCCTTTCGTTTCCTATAACATTAGTGACAACTAAGGACAAGAATTAAGGACCGAGTCTTAGA
Organism: Dendrobium officinale; assembly: GCA_019514585.1. Taxonomy (NCBI): domain Eukaryota; kingdom Viridiplantae; phylum Streptophyta; class Magnoliopsida; order Asparagales; family Orchidaceae; genus Dendrobium; species Dendrobium officinale. The sequence continues at coordinate 5,638,780 of CM033700.1, forward strand.
TAACCTAGACTTAAGATGCATGCTCCCTATAGGATAGAAACATCAAAATATAGAAAACTTAGTGACACATTTTCCTAGTTTTAGTGTTCCTTAACTCACATGTACATGTTCTATAAATACAATTATTAAATTTCCTGTTAGCTATATTTAATTTTCTGTTAGTTATACTTTTATTATTTACCTGCATTTCTTTTCTGAATGGCATCTACGCTCATATATCTCTTTCTCTTTTGTCTTATTTTGCGAGGTACACCGGGTCTTACACGATCAAGAATCAATGGACAATTTGCTTGCTTGGAATTATTAAGTGGCTGCGCCACGCTCAGGTATGATTTTTGCAACCTAAACTCCTAATTATATATCGAAACTGTTACACATCACACACATTTTGTTGATAGGTATTCTAGCATGTTTAGGTAGCCAGCCTTAGGTTAGTTCACTGACGAAGCTTTGACCCTATAGGTCAAAACTTGTCCCCTTCTGTGAGCCCTAGAGACCATTAGGGTCATTTAGGCCTGTAGAGTAGGCCACCTATTATGCCGGTTGGCATCGTTGTTTTCCCACACGAAGTGGGCATCGTGGTTTTTCTGTTAGGATTTTGGCCTTCTGGTTTTGGGTACGATACCCTCCCTTTTTTTTTTCTTTTTTTCTGTGAGCCTTAGAGACCATTAGGGTCATTTAGGCCTGTAGAGTAGGCCACCTACTTATGCTATTGGGCATCGCTGTTTTCCCACACGAAGTGGGCATGACTATGATGATTTTCTGTGCGGGTACCTTGCCTGGAGGGTACCCTTAGGGTGTGTTTATTTATTTTTTCTGTACTCTGAATGTCATGCATGCATTGGTTTTTACACACTTTACCTCACATTATGCTTCACTTACATACATGCATCACATCAATAGAGTTAGGGATATTTCGTATCTGTTTCATGCATCATACATGGCGTTAGGTACCTTCTTTTGCATATTGTAGAGTCACTAATTAAGATCTTCTGAACTACGAATCCTTGATTTTCTAAGATAGAACCTTTCTATCCTGTATACATATAGGACGTTTGATTGTGTTTAGGATGTTAGCTGGCAGCTCACTCCAGGCAAGCATAAGCCCAGGTTGTACACCCCTCAGTGTGTTTTTTTTTTTCACTTCTGGTGTGTTTTGAGTCTGTCGTTTTCTCTTAGGGTAGTAATCCAACCTTTGATCTTCTAAACTCAAAATTTTAATCATATCTTTATCCATTCAAAAATGTCTAATCATCACTAAGGGTAAATAGAAGAGACTATTTGGAGTAGAATTTAGGAACTTTATTTGTGCACCAAATCAAGAAGTGAATAATCCAACATCCTTAATCGAGAGTTTTCTTAGATCGAGGTCTAAGATGTAATTAACTACGGGGGCTTGCGCCCGTAGGAAACCGATCCCCACAATCAAATAAACCCTATTCGATGCTGATGTATCGAATAGGGGAAATCTCGTGAACTTTAGGGTTATAGATATTATTATCCATCGAGGTTGGTAGGTGAAAGCCGCTATCCTCCATGGCTAATCGTATCTATAACTCCATCTGCTCTTCCATCGGCCTGCTTGTGCTGAGTGCAAAGGTTTACGACCATTTTGTCCTACGGGATAGTGTGATCGTACCCTTTGCATTCGAACCACACGAGCGGAATCCTTTCGGAGACCCACACCTTCCAAAAGCACTTCATGTCTTTGATTTGGACTCATTTGAGCTCGGATTAAGTCCAATTTGGAGTCGTTGGGTTCGTATTTTTGAGATGTTTAGTTCGACTATAAGTTTGCTGAAATCGAAGTTCATATGGTCTCCGATTTAATTTTAGAAATTTTCAACTTGGTTTTGCCTCGAGATTCGTGCCCAATCAAGATAATTTTTTTATGATATATCAACGATTATTCTCTATCGTTCAACACTTCAACATAGCGTCAATTGGATGGTTATTTATCTTTAGCTAGATTTTAAGTACATTGCCCATTGGGTTCATGAGAAATTTTGATCTTGTAGATTTCTATATTTGTATATAGAGCCTCCTATTAGAGAACGATCAATTAGCTTACACATCACCATAAATTACATTTATAGAGTGTTTGCAATATTAATAAATTTATTTGTCAGTGATTGTTATTGTCAAAATCGATCTAATCATTTTTAAATAAAAAAGAAAATTATTGAAACCAAATAATGCTTAAACATAAAAAGTAAATATTTATTTTTTAGCAATTTACAGAGTGTTTTGTAAAATTTTGATAGGTCATCGAAAAATTATCTTGATCGGGCACAAATCTCGAGGTGAAATCAAGTTGGAAACTTCAAAAATTAAATCCGGGATCACCTGAACTTTGATTCCAATAAACTTACAGTAAAACTAAGCGTCTCGGAAATACGAACCCAACGATACCAAATTCAACTCGATCTGAGCCCAAATGAGTCCAAGTCAAGGACCCGAAGCGTTGTTGGAAAGTTCAAACCACAATTACGAAGCCATTAAGACCTTCAAATGCTTGATAAACGGTCCATGATTGAAGGATTCAATATCGGCCGTTCATCCGAACCACTCCATATTCGCCCCTGATCTATCATCTATTTACGGGCAATGCTACTCCATAAAATCTATAAATAGGCCCCTCATTTCTCTTGAGAGGGGGGGGGGGGGGGGACTGGGTTGGGGAAGCAAGAAGAATAGGAGGGAAGAGACTCCTCCTCGACCACCGCCGGAGTTCCGCTCGAACTCCAAATGACGCCGGAATTCTGCCTAACTTCCATGGGACACCATAATTCTGCCCGACTTCCATGGGACGCCAGAATTATGTCTGACTTCCACGAGACGTTGAAATTCTGCCCAAGTAACGACAGAGTTCCCCCCCTGCTACTGAAACTCCGCCCAAGTGATACCGGAGTTCTCCTCGGCCTCCAACAGACGTCGGACTTCTACCCGATGCCAGACCTTCACTCATCGCCAAGTTTTTACCTAATGCCGGACTTCTACCGGTTATCAGACTTTTGTTGGACATCCTATCCGAAGATGGATTTCTTTCCATTGTTGGACTTCTACCTAACGCCGTCCTTTTGACCTTCGTCTTCAGACAACAATCATTCCGACCTCCGTCGCCAGCCGACTACGATCCTTCTAACTTACGTCGCCCGCCGACTACAATCTTTCCGACCTCCGTCACCCACCGACTACGGTCCTTCTGACTTACGTCGCCAGCCGACTAAAGTCTTTCCGACCTCCATCGCCCGTCGACTATGCTCCTTCTACTTACGTCGCCCACCGACTACAGTCCTTCCGACCTCCGTCGCTAGTCGACTAAGATCCTCCTGACTTACGTCACCCGCCGATTACAGTCTTTCCGACCTCCGTCACCCACCGACTATGGTCCTTCTGACTTACGTCGCCCACCGACTATAGTCCTTCCGACCTCTGTCGCCAGTCGACTCCGGTCCTTCTGACTTACGTCACCCGCCAACTACAGTCTTTCTGACCTCTGTCGCCCGCCGACTACGGTCTTCTTGACTTATGTCGCCCGCCGACTACAGTCTTTCCGACCTCCGTCGCCCGCCGACTACGGTCCTTCTGACTTATGTCGCCCACCGACTACAGTCTTTTTGATCTCCTTCGCCCATTGACTACGGTCCTCCTGACTTATGTCGTCAATCGACTACAGTCTTTCCGACCTTCGTCGCCCACCGACTACGGTCCTTCTAACTTACGTCGCCCACCAACTATAGTCCTTCCGACCTCCATCGCCAGCCGACTACGGTCCTCCTGACTTACGTCGTCCGCAGACTACAGTCTTTCCGACCTCCGTCACCAGACTATGGTCCTCCCAACCAAACGAACACGTAAATAGTGATTCTTTGTATTTACATCATGTAATATACTCTATAAAATGTACATCAAGCTAAGGTCTTCTCCCAAGGAAGGGCCTTATTTGTAATCAACTGCAATACTAGTGGATTCATTCAAACTGGGCTAGACCCCGTGGTTTTTCCCCCTTTTCAGGGGTTTTCCACATAACAATATTGGTGTCTCCTATAAATGCTACACACTCTCTTATCTGATTGTGTGCCGAATTTTCGTACAACGCTAAGACATTAAATTGTATATTTCTCTACCGTCACGAATACTCATGGACGCAACAAGTTTAAAATTCATACTAATTTTAACCATATTTGATTGAATAACAAAATCTAACAAACACTTTATTTTGTAAGAAAATATTTTCTATAGTTTGAATAACCAAAAAATGAATCTTATGAAGGAATATAATATCTTTCAAAATACCTCTTTACCATTGTGGCAATTTAGACTTCTTTTGGGATAACTTTTTAATGCTTTTTAAAACAAATTTCTAGTTCAAAATTTTCAGGTTTAAAATATTTTTGTACTGAAAAATAACTTTAAAAAGCAGTACAAAAATTGTCTCAAACGAAGCCTTATGCAACCACGTAGCACATAGGTGCATCACATCTCATAGCATCATATAAGTAAATTTATTTTCATCTAGATAAAAATATATGTATTTCATGCATTTTTTTCCAAAAGAAAGAATCTTTTAGAACTATTACTCTTCTTTTTTTTTTTTTAACTTAATAAAATGTAATCACAAATAAATAATGGCAAGATTATAAGCAAATTATCTTAATTTAAAATTATTTAATTAGAATGAATTATATATACATTACCAGATTACCTCAAGGCGAAAATCAATGTCAGAGTTAGGGGATATGTCTCCAGGTAGAAGATAGAGATTTGTCCACAAAAGGAGGGAAAACATGTTCGTCGCCCTATTTCATCAGGCAAATGGGGTGGGACAGCTATAGTAGATAATGAAATCTCGGGCACCATTCATGGGCACATCATTAATAGGACAATCTTTCTTTTTTTTTTTTTTTTTTGATATTTAGGTCATTTAAGGCAAACTCATACATACAACCCATATACAAAGACTCGAACCCGAGATCTCTTATTTGGAAGCATAAGCTCTCAACCAATAGGCTAAGACGAGCTGTGTTTAATAGGACAATCCACCAACAAGATTTTTCATTCATTGATTTTAGCAACTCAGATGTAGCGGAACGAAAACGATTATTCGGATAGGAGCAATGGTAAATAAGATTAGAGAGAATCGTCTTAGATGATTTGGTTACCTAAAATGTTGGCCTTCAAAAGTATATGTATGTATTACATCTGGTCTATGTTGTAATTTTAAGTTTCGTTTGGGACAGCTTTCTTACTGTTTCTTAAAATAATTTTTTAATACAAAAAATTTAATTTTTATATTAAAAAACTGTTTTAAGAAGCATTAAGAAAATCGTCCCAAACGAAGTCTTAATTATGAGAGATTTCTTGTCTTCTTGCTATTCTAACATTTATACTGGAAATTATTTTGCCTTTGTGATGTAATTTTATTTTATAATTTTATGCGTATTGGGTGCTTTAGTGTAAATAAACAACTTGCAAAATTATTTATTAAGGGAAATCAAAAATCAGCACGCGGTATTGAACAATGAAAAAGACCTTTCAACGCTCAAGTCTGAACTCAAAAATTTTATTTGTTTTCTTCTTTCTTTTTATTACTCGCAAACGACATTTTTGAGGAAAGAAATAATAGAAAGATGATAAAGAATGAGGTGGAATATTTGTTGCAAGTGAACCCATCGATCTGCCTCTCTTTCGTTTTTTCATCCACTAGCCAAAACCTTCTTCAAAGTAAACGTGCATTCCAAAATAAAAAAATAAAAAATATATATAATATCTCTTGCAAAATTTATCAAAATAAATTTTAAATATTTTAATTTATGTTGATATTAGTGTTATATACATGAGCGGATTTGTGGGGAGGGAGCCTGAGGGGGCTCAGTTGGAGAGATTTTTCTGTGCGGATATCGGGCGCAGCTCTACAACCGGAGGCGAATCAGGTGCAGCTAGGGGTGTCAATTTCGGGTCACGGGTCGGGTTCGGGTCGAACCCGAACTGACCCGAGTGGAAAATCGGTCAACCCTACCCGACCCGGGTAGAGAAACGGGTCGAAAATCCGAACCCGGACCCGACCCGGCGGGTTGCCGGGTTGACCCGACACGACCCGGAACCGCGACGGCGGCACGCGCAGCGCGCGCAGCAGGCGTCGGCGGCAGCGCGCTGCAGCTCGCGGGCAGCTGCGAGCGGCACGCGGCATGCGGCGGGGGCAGCGCGCGGCACGCGGCACGCGGCGGGGGGGGCAGCGGGGCAGCGGCGCGTCACGCGTGGCAGCGCGCGCAGCGGGCTGGGCAGCGGGGCGGGGCAGCGAGGGCAGCGGGGCGGGGGCAGCGGCGCGTGGCAGCGGGGCAGCGGGCAGGGGGCGAGGGCAGCGAACAGAGGGCGGGATTTCGAAATTTTTTGAATTAAACGGGTTGGCGGGTTGACCCGGCAACCCGCCGGGTCAACCCGAACCCGACCCGTTTTTTGAAACGGGTCGATTTCTGGAACCCGAACCCGACCCGTTTTGAAATCGGGTCGGGTCCAACCCGGCTGGTCCGGGTCGGATTTTCGTGTCGTGTCAAAAATTGACACCCCTAGGTGCAGCCACGTCAGCTGTATCGAGTGTTAAGGAACCTGTTATGTACCTGTCATACGTGTACTTTCTTGCATTTTATATTTTTTGTAACTCAATATATTTAGCACTGTTAACAGTAATAAACAACAAGATTTCATTTTCTCATTTCCTTCTTTCCCTTCTTCTCCCTTCTCTCCCGTGAACCTCCCTGTCAAGAATTCTATCTTAGTATAAGAGCATCTTGCTCCACAGCATTCTTCTTCCTTCTTCTTCTTCTTCGGACAGCACAACCCTCCGATCATGGTCGAAGAAAGCTCAACAGTTTCCCGCCGGACAGCACAAAGTATCTCCGGTCAAGAAACTGAGCTCGTCATTCCCCCTCACCTAAAATTTTTGATTTCAAACATCAAGAATTTAGTTCCCACTCAGCTCACGACGAAAAATTACGCAATCTAGAGATTGCAACTCTTCCAACACTTCTCTGCTAAAGGGTATAAACAACATCTGACCGGTATTTCCACATGCCCACCGGAGTCTGATACCACCGATTACAATCAGTGGAGACTCATTGATAGGAATCTTATCTCTGCAATTCTATCAACCATCTCCGCGCCAATTTTACCTTATGTGCTCACGCTCACCACCGCTCAAGAAATCTGGTTCACCCTTGAACGCCGGCTTCAACCAACGAACCGCTCGCGGGTAATACAATTGAAGAGCGAACTTCATCAAATTTAGATGAAGGATCGGAAAATGCAACAATATCTTGATCAAATCAAGAAGATCGTCAATAGCATCGCAGCAGCAGGATCCAAAGTGGATACCGAAGATATTGTTCTTTACATACTTAACGGATTGCCGGCAACATATAATCCGTTCAAGACTGCTATTCAAACTTCCCTTCAGCCTATTAGTCTGGACGACTTATATTCGCTACTTTGTAGCGAAGAAATAAATCTTCATCATCAACGCAATCAAGAAATTCAACAATCCGACAATACCGCTTTGTTCTCAAATCGAAATTCTGGATATCGGTCCAAGAACCAGAAATTCAGAGGGAAAGGAATGACGTGGCGCATTCCGGTAGATCTCCGGACGGCATTTGGTGTCCGCATAGAATACTTATCCGCTTGGTTGGGGGAGAAATTATTAGGTGCGTAGTTCAGATGTACCTCACATATGGACTCTAATGTGTGTAAGTCACATGGCTTGTAAACACCATGTGTATAACTTGTACATAAGATGTATATAATACGCATCCTATATATAAGTCTGATGCCTTGTATACATTCAAAATTCACACGTAATAATTTCTCCCATTGATAAGGGGGGCCGAGGGGCTCACTTCCCCCACCCCCACAAAACATAAAATATATTATAATCTGCTTGAACCCCTGTTTTACAATCAAATATTTTTGTCTTTTAATAACAATTATTTTTTATTTTGATTTTTTTTTTTGGAGTTCAGACTACAAATTATTAGGAAAATACTATTGGAATTTTGCTCTCAAAATTTCCAAAAAAAGGAGAAATTCATTTAATGAGAAGTCATGGAATTCATTTAAGTGAAATATATAATTAAGGGGAAAAAATCAACAATTTTTTTATTATTTTTAATTCAAAAATTTAAACAAATACTAAAAAATTTTAATAAAAAATAAGATATTAGAAATTTTTAATAGTATAAAAAATTTATTTTACAATTATTATGTAAATATCTTATATATAAGTATGAACAATAATCTTATAATTATCTTCTATTTTGTTCTTCAGAAACTATTTATATAATTATGCTCTATAATTAAGAATGTTGTACTTTTAACAATGAAATTTGGGGAATTATTCCAATCGGATATAACTGAGGCTTTGTTACTTTATTTTATAGTTAAAACGTTTGAAGTTAAGCTTGAGGAATTCTTAAATGAGTTTAGCTTAAAATATTTTATTTATTTTTCTGCAATATTTTATATTAGTACTACTAAATTTTTAATATAAACAACAAAATCTTAAAACTAAATATTTATCATAAATTAATTGCTATAAATTCAGCTCATTCCATAATCTCTCTAATTTTGAGACAATAAAAAAACAGAACAATAAAGATTATTTTTGTTTTAAGAATAATGATTTAAAAAATTGAAGGTAAATTTTAGAAATTAATTTCAATAAAATATTTGATTGTTGGAGATAATTTTATTATATATATATATATATTAAAGAAAAATTTTATTCCAGCATTAAAGGAAGAGTACAACAAGTGCCAGAACGGAATAAAATCTAAATACAATGATAGATAACAATTAGGGAGGCCGAGAGGATAAACAAGGCAACAAAGGCCAACGGGCTCCCAAAGACTTCCAATCACTTCGAAGCCAAGCACGGGCCATCCAGAGGAGTGAAAGAAAAATACACCGTCAACAAGCCAAATAACCATTAGCACCGAGAGCTCCAAAAAACACCGCCAAAGGTTGCCAACAAACCACGGATCCAGAGTTGTGAGCCCGAGCCACATCATCGCCCAATTAGAACAAAAGCCATAGATGTAGCATCATATAAGTTACCAACATAGAAAAATGGAAAAACCAAAACTACCCTATTTTTTGGATTGGATTTCCGCTTTCTACGTTTACCAACCCAAGTATTTCCATCTCGCACACAATCTTGCTGATCAAAACATTCAACTTCATCAACCTCCGAGGACGGGGACGAGCACTCAAGCCAATCTATTTGCATCCTAACACTCTCCCCCAAGCTAACACCCACATGGGAAATCAAAGCATCTGGTGAAATTAAATTCACAGGAACCTCAACCAGATGGCCAGACAACTGAATAGTAGGCATTACTAGGGTAAGAACCGAAGGGTCCACATCACGAGCACAAACCTCACCCACCGGCGCCACATTTACAGCCAAAGCAACATAATTTAGAGGAGAGATAGTATGAGCCGAGCCCGAAGATAGTTAATGGCCAACTACCCTATTAATCTCACAGGCAACAAAAACCTTTGCCTTAGAACTGGACACTACCAAAGGAGTAGAAACATCTCTTGGGGAAAGATCGGTACATAAAACACCATCACTCAAGTCCTTAATACCACCCAAACAAACTAAGTTAGCAACACCATTACCGATCGAAGGGACAACCACAACAGGAGACAGGGCAACATGCAACAATGCCTCACAAACAGGAAGCACACAATATGTAAATTAACCTCAAGAACAGACAAATCACCCACAAATATAAATAGCCATAGGCTTAACATGAAGAACATCAACATAAACCGCAGAAGGACCTGTATTAACAACTAAATGAGGGTGTAAAATCAGACAACCAGCATTAGAATGACCCAAGGCTTTGCAATTAGAGCAGTAGAAAGGAAACTCTTCAATTTCCACCTATTGAACATAACCCATCTTCTCAGAACCAAAGCCACTCATGGTCTGTATAGCTCTTAGTAATATCTAACTCCACCAGAATGCGGGCAACCGAGGACCTAGTCCCAGTAGAAGTAGCATTATCAGTACGCAAGGGACGACCGAACAAAGTTACAAGATCATGAAGCACACAAGAGGAAATGTGCGGACGCAGATTTGGAAAGGAAACCCAGATAGGGATGACAGGGGATTCGACATTGTTGTCAAATTGGGGTGACCACTTAAACAACATATAGCAATTGTTAATGAAGTAAGAACGGTGCGAAAAAATGTGACAGTAGTCTAGGTCGTTCATCAGCTTAATCAAAATATTCTTCGAGGTAAGCACCGTAATAGAAAATTCTCCATTCAACTTAAGCTGGAAAAAAAATTTATGAATTGAATCTAGCACCGGACGACGACTAGTAAATTTAGCAATCAACGCAAATTCAAAAGGAGCAGCCAAGGACAACATATCGTCATCAGAAATCCAAAGAGACGGAAGATCATTGCAAGAGGTGATTTTAAGATCAGGAAATTCCAGCAGGGAAGAAGACTCCGACAGAACCTCCCGGAAAGAATGAGATTTCGCCTGACCGTCCAAAAAACCGGGGTCAATGAGCCGATTAACAGCCATTACCACCAGGAAAATGAACGAGGGAGAGAAAACGCAGAAAATCTGAGAAAAACTATGAAAGGGATTACCCATATAGCGGCCACGGGACGCAGAGGAAGACGAAAAACCCTAGAGCTCTCCTCAGAACACTTTTTTGCTCTTACCATATATATATATATATATATATATATATATATATATATATATATATATATATATATATATATATATATATATATATATATATATATATATGTTGAAAAAAGAATAATTTAAACTAATAAAAATTTGGTTTATTTATAAATACAATAGTAAAATGCATAAAATTAAACTGAGGATGAACAAAAATCAATTCAATATAAATTTAACAAACAGAAACTAAATATATTTATAAAAAAAAAAATGCATGCAAAAAATAATATATATTATTAAAATTCTTTTGAATAAAAATTATTCATCAAAATTTAGCTCCTCCAATCATTTTAGTTGTAAACTGATCCTCAAATCTATTAACCTTTTGGAGCACACAGAATGCTAAATAACTCGCTGAAATCATTATCGAATCTGAATGGCATTCATAAACGACACCTACGTCCTCTTAATTTTTATGCCACTTGGAGTCAACAATGATTTACGCGAGTTCTTATGTTAAATGGATTTATGCTTCCTTTGCGATAATTATTTTTTCTACTTTTTAAGGTATTATTTTAGTATAAATTTTTTAAACTAAAATTTTTTGTACTTGATATGACGAGAATCTCAAGGTAAAATTGAGTTGAAAACTTTCAAAATTAAATTCTGATTTTAGCAAAATTATAGTCAAACTGAACGTCTCAAAAAGAAAAACCCAACAACACCAAATTTGACTCAATCAGAGCCCAAATGGGACCAAATCAAACACCTGAAGTGCATTTCAAATGTTTAAATTATAAATTGGATGACCAAATGATTTCCAAACATGACATGCTTATAGTTAAATCGAGCGGCTCGACGAGACGAATCCAACGAGCTGAAGATTGCTGAATTCTGGTATCATTAAGACATTCAAATGCTTAGTAAACAGTTCATAATCAAGGTGGTCAATATCGGTCGTCCATTCAAACTACTCCTAACTTAACCTTGATCTGCCTCCTATTTACCGGTCATGCCACTCAAAAAACTATAAATAGACCCCTCATTTCTCATGGAGGGGGACACCAAGTTTGGAAGAGAGAGAAACTAAAGTTCTCTTAGCACCAGAATCTTGGACTATCGACAGAACACTAACCATCGTCGGACTATCGTTGGGCTTTTGCCTGACTACCGACTGATGTCATGTGAAACTCCTTAAGTAAAAGAAGTTAAACTCTTATACATCGAGGCATCTTTTTGATGTAATGGTTAGAATTTTATTAAGAAACTTTCACAATTATGCATGCTCATTCCGGAGTAATTTTGGGATATGTGACATATTGAGAAGTTACACCAACAAAACAAAACTGTGAAGCTTTTAGGCAAAAAAAGACAATATCTCGAAAGTTAAGGGTTTGGGTTGTTACACTCCAGACTTCTGCCCTGCCACCATTTGCTGATAGACTCCTGCCCGATCATAGACTGACATCAACTTCCACCCAGCTACAAACTATGGTCTTTTTATGAGACCTCGTTCCCTTACTATTCCTCTCTGACTTGGATTTTCCTCCCAGGATCGTCCGGGACAATATTGAGATCGTCCAGGACGATCTGTACTGTTCAAAATACTGTCCTGAGAATAGTTCTGGGAACCGTCCAGGACGATCGGGACGATCGATTTTGGTCTGATCATCCCGGGACGATTTTGCGATCAGCCGGGCCGATAAGCTTTATGATATAAGAAAGTCAGCTCGTTTTGAGGAGAGAGAAAATCATTTTAAAAACAAAATATCTGATTTGAGGAGAGAGAAAGAGAAAGGGAAAAGAGGAAAAGCTTGGTTTTGGAGGCCGCGGAGCGCTTTTCTTCCGACGCCGCTGTTGGGAAAAGTGTAGATCTCGTGGTAAGGACTCCGAATCCTATTTCTGTTTTCAGAGATATTGAGTTTTGACCGAGTTGTGCATTGTTTTGTGTTTTCGTAGTCGAATTTTGGACATGATTTCGATTTGACACAACTTTCACCGCACAACTTTTGGTATGTTATAGATATGACTATTGTACACGATTTGAGTATTTTCTGCGATGATTTTACCGGTCGGAATTAATTCTACGCGATTTTTATCGAATAGAAAAATATCAGGACGTGATTTGATTTGGATTCTATAGAATAATAGTCTTGTATTGATGTCGTGGATATTCTACTGTAATTTGGAGAAATTTGGAATTTGTGCTTTTTGCAGGATTTTTGTGTAAATTGACAGACTGCCGTTACTCTGCCCGATTTTCGTATGATTTCTGATTTTCCCGGAATTGATAGATTGAATTGATATGCGTATGACTATTGATATGATTGTTCTAGATTTCTTTAATATTGCTTATTGCATCGATTATTGCATTGACTATTGATTGAATTGATTGTTACTGAAAGACAAGTGGGAACCTGGTTGAACGTTGGTTGGAGATAGATATTGACCTGTACAGGATAATGGGCCGACGGGCTTTCCTTTAAACCATTGATTATTGATATAACGATTGGGAGTCATAAGGAGTTTTATATGCCGACGGGCGGCCGACGGGCAAAAGAGTGACGACTCTTATTGATTGAAACCAACGTATGGATATCTACAACAACAATATGGATTCTACAACAGCACTATTGATCATGACTAGTGTTTGTGCTTGTCGAGTAAGACTATTGTATGGAATTGCATGTTTACTGTATTGATTTATGGATTCATTGTTTTATAGATTCCTGCTTTATCGACTTTGATTGGATTTACTAGATCGTACGATTTCATTGATTTCACTGATTGATTGCTGTGCATCGACATTGAGCATTGATATAGAAATGGATGGATATAGATATTGCATTGATAGCATGGACATGAATAGTATAGAATCATTGACACTGTTGCCTATAGATTCATTGATTTCTGCTTATAGATTCATTGTTACTACTGCCTATGGATTTATTGATCTTGCATATAGATTCACTGTTGTTACTGTTTCTGCACCGTATTGACTACTGCATGGATTCACTGTTAGAATAGATTGAGATTTATTGTA